>OZ007567.1:11238889-11838889 GCA_963931925.1 Onchidella celtica
ATCTGCTGTCTGTGAATTCTGCTGTGTGAGCTCAAAACTTGTGTCGCTCAGTTTGAACGTAACATCTGGTTCTCATGATTTTAATGTTGATACGCGGGATACAACGAAACACACGTTGTGTTTTAACATTTAGGACCAACTGGATTGTTCAGCTTTCCAGTTTTCCACATCAGCATCGGCCGCCTGTTTTCTTCTCTGCGGCCGGATCTTCCTAAAGGTCCTGTCAAAGTTCACGCCGTCGGTTAAGAAAGTTAGTTGGCAACGGGATCTGTCAGATGAGCAGGCGGCATGACCTCACGTTTGTCTCAGTATAGCCTTTGCATTTTTTAACCCTGTTTTAATCTTCCTGGTTCATATTTCAGACCTGGGCCTCATGGGGCCTGTAAGACCCAAATTTCCACATAGAGAAAAACTGCCAAACACAATCGATTCATACCACGTGCCATCTGTCAGACCGACATTTGTCAACTACCGATCCATACCTCGTGAGGCCTGTGAGACCCACACTTCCCAAAGAGAGAAAACAAACGACCAATTCGCACCTCGTGGGTCTGTCAGATCCAAATTAATAGCAGCGTCTAGATCTGATGGCCTCCATTAGCACATTACACGAATAAGCCAAACCTATAGTCAGTGGTCACTCACTGGCTGACTTTTGTGAAGTAAATAGTATCACCGATAGTTATCTTATAACATTTCAGAATGATAGTCCAATTTCAGCTTTTTTCCCCTATAAAATTAGGGCAAAAGACAATGTGCTTTGTGTGTGACAGACCCAGGGGGACGCAACTTTCGCGGTATCAAGTCAAGCTCGCTTGACAGACCCCCATGTCCACAGCGCAAGGCACATTGCGTTGTTCTTTACTTGTTCCACTGTGAAGATGATCATGATTGTGTCAGAATAGCAAACTCTGCCATTAACTTTACCTGTGTGCCCGTTGTTCTTGACGAACATTTTGGAGTCTTTCTTGGGCGGATCATACCAGATGGCAAAGTCCTTCAGGTTGGGATTGTACAAAGTCTCTTCAGGCTTCAGGTCAATGGGAGATTGATACTTGCCGGAACATGCATGGGGAAACATTTCGTGCCAATAGTGTGGACCTGTGGGAAGGAAACAATAACTAGAGTTAGATATTTTATCATTTTAAGAAATGAGAAAGTGTGTGTTCAACACTTCTTGGGCTTAAACTTATTCATGGGTGAGGTCATACCAAGATGATCACTAAATGCTGTGTTGTGTGTGGAACAAAGAATGCTACACAGATCTACCAAAGATGGGCGAGGGTGTGGTAAACTTACATGCCAATGGGCAGAGACCTAAACAGTTGTTACTAAGTGGGCAAGAATAAAAGGGAGATTTTGTTTTTCTTCTCGGCTATCAACTTCACCCAAAACAAATTGAGGTCTGTGATAAAAATCACACGCCAACATTGCAGTGTGAGCTAGGTGTAGATCTTGGGAATGAAACAGACGCATCTCCCAGACCTTCTCGGACTTTGTATCCTGCCATTGTATCATCACGAGTCGCGCAAGTTGTGCACTTCAAACTGAGATCGTTAGAAACCTGAAATTCTTTGAAAAATTAATATACTTCAGAGCCGGCGAAAAGTTTTTAAAAAGTACTTGAATTTTGTTGAAAAAATTTGCCGAGAGCCCTGGATCGTGGAAATCTGTAGACAGTTAGTAGTACGCTGTAGTTTCTGATAGGCCCAGCTACGTTCTCAAAAGTGCTGAAGCAAAAGCGGAAGGGCTATTGCCTTTTTAAAAATCTAATAAAACCAAGACTAGATGGACTCGTTTGACCGCGAATTCTCCATTGTTGCGCATGCAGCCTCAGCCCATACCTTCGGGTTTACGGCGGAGCGTGCATTCTTTTGAAACTAGGAATATAAAACATGCCATTCATCCTTCACTGAAACTGTTCTTCCTTATTTAGTCGATGTTTGCAGTTTTGTAATGGCTTTATGAAGATTGACTTCTGAGATGTGATTTTGGGTGCTTCTTTTTCTTCTTGCAATTTTACACAGACATTCTCAGAATAACTCTCATGGGTGCAATCTTTTTCTGTTCCCCCCAGCCGTCTCTTCCAAGTCCCGACCCCTCTTGACCCACTCAGCATTGACCCAGACACATTTCTGATTACAGTCCGGAGATTTCAGATCAGCTCAGCATGACCTCTCTCGTGTGACCGCCAGGAACGCAGGAGTGTTCAGTCTGATCCGAGATTTTCTTGTTAAGGCATTATTATAGAGTTCAGTTATCATGTCATCGCCAGACACGGAAGCTTGGGTTTCGGCTTCGTTTCGCTTTCGGCTCGCTTTCGGTAGTTCTGTCGAAAGCCGCCAGTCTTAGCGGGGAGCGAAACGAGACGAAAGCGGAAGAGCTATGCGCTCTAAAAGCGCAGTGACGGTTTTTTTGGCATCTCCTCGGCTATTCGGCAACACGAGTCTGACAAAAACTGCCGACAGCGAAACGAAAAAGTAGCCCGTATGTCTGGGGTTTTACAAAGAGGTACCCGGGGCAAGACTTCCATCATCATGACATGCAGAATCATTTATTTTTCAAGAAATTTAGGATCACAGTAACACGACTAAAAATCTGGGACACAACACAGGCGTTCAACTTCTATTAGGTGATAATTTATAAAATAAGAGCGAGTTGCAAAACTTTGCCGAGAACTCGGAGACAATCACAAAACAGAGAACATGCTGTTTTCATGTGTATTCCTTTAAAAAAAGAATTTAAAATGATGTAGTTTGTGATGGGGGGGGGGGGGGAGGATGAATGTTTGAAAGTGTGGGCAGATATTCGCAGTTGCTTAGCGAAAACAATTTTGGAAGCCGAACCCTTCCTTTTCCATGCCATGTTAAAGAATCTGATACGCTTAGTTTGTCCTGTCCGTATTCGGGATTAAAATTTCTTTCTGTGGTGTTCTCTTTCCATTGCGCTTCACTTCTGATACGGTATTAAATTATCACTGTGTTGAAAATAATGTTTGCATTTGTATTTATACACTTCTTTAATCCCATTTGGGAAATTTGCCTTAGTGTCATGTAGCCCAGTTACAAGTGGAGCAGACACGTCGACGCTACAGTGCAGCGCAGGTCGGCGCATTATCCAAGTTGTCTAGCAAAGCATTTTTAAAAATATATATATAATTCTTGGCGTTTGCTGGGCTGGTCTGCGTGTCAGTTATAACTCAGGCCCAGTAATGAGGTTTGGGGTATGTAACTCCCCGCAGTCTTTTCGAAACTGAAATATTTTTTATATTTTTTTTTTCCAGAGTAGGAGAAATGATTCCGTTTTTCTGCAGGAAAATGAAACTTACCAACTTACCAACCGTTGGCATTCAGAGGATCTCCGTTGCTTTTTTTTTTTTTTTTCGTTGTGGCATTCCCCCCCCCCCCCCCCCCCCCCGGTTTGTTACCTATCTTTTCTTTGAGTGTGGGTTTTACGCCACGTTTGCACGATAACGGCCGCTTTGAGCCCTTCCGATCTGTTTGGATACACGTACTTTATTTATATTTCATATTCGGAGCTGTCAAGTTTACTATAGAAAATTTATACATTTATATAATTTTTTTTTTATCACATTGGTAAAATTCTCAAAACTTCAGTGGTATAGATCTGGAAAAAAGTTTTGTTTTTAAATCAAGTTGTAGAGCTTAACCTCTCTCAGAAAGGACACGGTGCGTTGCGGGTCCACGTCAGAAAATAATTCTTTTCTCTGATTCAACATTAAATGAAATTAAACAAGTCATTTAAAAACAAAGAGGTACAACAAAACGTTCTCAAAATTCATATCAACACACAGGTTTGAAATTTTATTGGTTATTTGTTAAGTGCATTTTCTTTTATGAAATAATCTTTGGTATATATCGACTTGATCCAAAGCTCGATGTACCCAAAATGAAAGATTCTACCCTTCATTAAATAACTGTAGACTCACGCACCGAATGTTAAACCAGAAGTAAGGCTCAAAACTAACAACCTTCGTAGCTGCCAGACAGGTCCTTGACCATCTTTTACTGATACTTGAAATTAGATCAAATACATCTTCTCCTGCGGTATATTTGGCCTTTTGTGGTTGGACTCTTATCGGTAAGATTTGAATTGATCAAGCTCTGACAGACAAACTGTGGTAAAGTACCCAAAGACCATGAAAGAGGCAAAGTGGCCATTGTCGCGCCGACGCCCCTTTAAACCCAAACTCAAGCTCGAACTCAAATATTTGGCCAGACTATGTAAAGGGACTGCTTACTGTGGACTGACAACAGCCAAAGCTACAGTGAGCTCTGTGCCCAATTGGCATTAACAATGACACAATGTGACAGAAAGGAAAAGCTGTATGGAGCATGGCCTTGCGTATGCGTAAGAAATAATACAGAAACGATACTGACTGACATACTTGGGACATCCAACGAAGTCTGGACTTGCTACTAAGTACTCGTATTGTTTTTTACATTCTGCTTTCTTTTTCTTTGTTCAGTTGTCTTTTTGGTTTAATTTTCCACCCTGTTACAGTTTTGTCTTCCTTGACGAAGGTAATACCCGAGACACAGGATTCCGAGACGGTTCAATTCGCCAGATTCCGTCCGTCAACTTGCGCGCGTATCATCCATGTCAACATTGCAACAATTCGTATCACACCCTTTCATAATTGAAACGAAAAAGACCAGTACCACAGTGCTGTGTGAGTAGTACTCACCGTGTTTATACGGGCGTAAGTTGTGGACATAATTATAGCGAAAGAAGGAATGATCCGTCTCAGTCATCAGATGGTCTCGGTATTCTGGGTCTCTGGCGTTCAGTAGTGTATGTCTATGGTCTCGGGTAATACATATCGAAAGCTTGGCGTGCCTTCCCTTTGCCGTTGCGTTTTATTGTATATTTCTATATTATTTCTCACGCGAGGCTTTGCTACATACAAATTTCTCTTTTTTTGCCACAACTTGTCTTTGCTTCAAGCCTTTCTGCGACCCCACAGATTTTGGGCGATGTATAATAAATTATTTCATGGCATTTACAATGGCAAGTTTGCCCAAGGGAAAAGATTTATGTGACAAGTACCAAAAAAAACACACCAGGTAACTCCATTATTATTGAGGCGGTTGTGTCACCAGCGAGAATGACTGAAGTAAAGGAGACCAGCCGTTTGTTTTATTCATTTCACAATGCTTCTAGTGTTGGCAAGTTTACTACTATAACAGCACAGTACAGCACAAACCAAAGGTTCAGCTCAAAGCGTAGATCCAACAGTTTAGTCATGCTGGGGTCAAGGAGGTGACTGTCACAAGTACAGATCCGTCCCTCTGTGTGACAGGCTGACGGAATGATGGATCAGGCCTGGGCTCATTATATTCATTGTAACTTCAGTCTTGCACTGTTACAACAACGGCAAAAGATAATCTTTCACCTGTATCGGTAAACTCACCAGTATGGCCCCAAAGTGTTGGAGTTTTCGTTCTCTTTCTTTCAATCTTTCTCTCTCGTCATTTATACGTTTTTTGCTTTCTCCACCTCTCCAGATTATCTATGGTGTTTTTTTTTTGGTTTTTTTGCTCTCTCTCTCTCTCTCTCTCTCTTTCTCTCTCTCTTTCTCTGTCTCCCCCTCTTCCTCTCTCTCTCTTTCTCAAATGCATCTCTTTCAACATCTTCTGCCTGCCTCCCCACCCACGTTGCACAAGCTTTACAGTCTCTAGAATGTTGTGACAACAGATGACGCCAGACTGGTCTGTCCAATTATAATTGTGCGGAATTTATAATAACACGTGGCTGGTGGCGTATCGCGAGCTCAACTTTCACAATTCCATGGACAGCAAACAGAGCAAAATATTGTCATAAAAATATTGAGAATTTTTCCTAATGTAAAACACCGCCTTGTTAATTCGGGTCAGATGCATTTAAATATGTGCAGTTAGGCGGATAGTAATTAATTTCTGTGCACATTGACTTGGCACTCTGGCTTTTGACTCGGCGTCCGAGTTGGAGTTCATGATATTACGTTTATTCACTACTTAAGTGTTGTCGTAGCTTGCGTCTGTGTGTTGAACCGAAGCTAGAGGAAAGTAGTAACGGGATGTATCACTTAGGATTTCCTTTCAGTAAACAGTGGTTTTGCTTCACTTGGTGAGACCCGCTTTTCTGGTCTTTAGAGGAAATCATGAGGTGATTTGTGCATATCACTGATGGAGAGGTCTAACTTCATTTTTACAGAAAAAGTAGGTAACTTAATGAGCGTGTACATGACAGCCCAGTCTTTCAGTAGAATAAAAATTAACAGGTAAATTTAAAAGTTGGAGGAATGAGATATTAAATATACAAAATATGGAGGTAATAAGTAGCTACTGAATTGGCAGTACTGGTTTATAAATAGATTATATTTACAGTACAAGTATGAAGTGGAAATCTTTTTTTTTGTTTGCGTAATCATTATGTCACGAGTGGAGTGAGCGAGATTCAAGGATTACGGGGGCATGGAAGTGTAGGACTGACTCACGGGATAGTGAGGCTGCTCACCTGTATTGACTTCTGTTAGTTAGCGTGGAAGCGTGCAAGACGTGAGTAAAGTGAAGGCGATGAGGTAAATCTTGTGTAGTGAAAAGTCACTGCAAGTTAAGAAAGTCCAAGGGGACAGACGTGAAGAGAGCAGTCGGGAGATTGTTGTGTGTTTCCAGTGATGACTGGTAGGTTGAACTACGATTGATAATTATGATGATTGATGTACTATGTTCTCCTATGACCATGATGTAAATAAGATTGTGGAAGTCATTGATTACTGTGTATAGAGATGTGCGCAATGAGCGATAGATGTAAGTTAGGATCATGGATTCGTAGCGAGTCTGAGTACGGTGTAACACGGTGGAGGTGTGTTACCGTAAGATGTGTGGTGAGTGAAATGTGGACTATTGTGAGTACGCTTGATAGTTCGTAATGAGTGGTGAAGTGGATAGTAATTGTGTGGTGTTATCGAAATGTAATGTTATTCTTATAGGTGCCGGGGTCGGGCAGAGAAGCCACCCGCGGTGAGCGGACTTGTGCCGGAGTTGGGCAGAAGGCTACCCACAGGCCGCCTGAGTGAAGCTGTCGCGCAGGACAGCGGGAGCACATGAGTCGTGGCAGTCTGGCCACAGACAGGGACGTGGTTATTAAGATGTTAATGTGCTATTAAGATGTTAATGTGCCATTGAGAATATAATGTGCTATTGAAATATTAATGTGCTCTTAAGACCTCGAGGGGAGAGTGAGATACGGAGATTGGGTTGAGCAGGAGCCAATAAGAGAGGCCAGCAAGTAATATATATATGGATGGGAGGCTGAGGCCAGAGCATAGTTAGAAAGTAACTATCGGGTTGTGGACCCAGAGAAGAATGAATGTGGTGAATGCTGACCGTTGAATGGTATTTGAATTGAGTTAATGTAATGTATGTAATTGCATAAATATCTTATTTCTATATATAATAAATGTGTCAGTCTGTTTGGTTGTTCTGTTAAGTGTTATACTTGTTCGTTCGTGATTGTTGTCCTGTCATAATTATTACATCTCCCCGTCTGGGATTTGTGACATATTACATCTGCAATTTTTGCCAGTATAATTATTTTGTCTGTGTATATGATCTTTTCCTTATCTCAATTCATTCGTCTGGATGTTAAAAAAAAAAAAAAAAGATATGACGCGACTGCGAGGCAACAAAGTCTCGTGTGCGCCTCCAGCCTATGTTACAGCGCAATGTTACAGGGACAAGGTGGTCTAGAGGCAAGGTGCTCGCCTCTCATGCCAAGGGTCCCGGGTTCTAAACCCGGGCAGTGCAGGCATGTTGGAAATTGGATTTTTCTCATATTTTCAAGTCCCTGGTCCTATTGGGGGGTAGGATCGAGTACCGAGTCTTCTCGGATAAGGACGAAAAAATTCGGAGGGCCCGTGTGCACGTTGTGCACGTTAAAGATACCTTGGCAGTTGGAAATCGTAAAGAGCAGGCCGAAAGGCCGCTGCCCGGGCAAAATTGAAAATTGAAATTAATAGATTAAAATTTATCCATATCACCCCCCCCCCTCCCCCCCCCCCCCCCACCAGCAACAACAAAATCATAAATATATTGTTATTAATAAATATTCAAATATTATTTGAGTTGTGTGAACTGATGTGAGTTGTGAATTGCTGTGAGTTGTGAACTGTTGCGAGTTGTGAACTGCGCCTAACAGGCTGCGTTACAATTTGCTCTGAGATAGAGAGAGAGAGAGTGAGCGAGACAGGGAGAGAGAAAGAAGCAGTGCACTGTGTTGAGCGCTTCGCAGGCAGCTCCATTCTGCTCTGTGGTTGACATGTTGTTTCTGTAAAGCGCATAGAGCATTTTAAATGGATATGCGCTATATAAATGCTATACATTATTATTATTATTAATGTACATAAAACTTACCCGAGTCCCCGGAGTAACTCCACTTGGCAGCCTCACTGATGGCCAGCACTGAAAAATAACAACAATAGAAAAGTGTGAGAGTAAACAAAAATTTACCCAGAATTGTATCAAGCAAAAGACAGAACGCCTATTTACTGCCCCTTTCTCAAACGGCGCAAGTATAGTCTCACAACTGTGGGCAGCAAAATCTCCTTTGCCAAATATTCTATGAAGTGGTCGAAGACCTTTTATTTTTGCTATTGATTAATGGGGGGGGGGGGGGATTTTCAAATGCATTATAAAAACTATAAATGGATGATAAGGAACAGAGTCAAGTAAAACAGTTGGCCTCTCTATCTCTCTCTCTCTCTCTCTCTCTCTTTCTTTCTCTCTCTCTCTCTCTGCCTCTGCCTCTCTCCCCCTCCCTCCCTCTCCCCTCCCTCCCTTCAGCCTCTCTGCGATCCCTCTGTCTTTATCTATTACTCTTTCTCCCTTCCTCCTCTCTTTCTTCCCCTCTCTCCCTCTTTGTCTCTCTCCCCCCTCCCCCCCCCCCTCTCTCTCTCTCTCTCTCTCTCTCTCTCTCTCTCTCTCTCTCTCTCTCTCTCTCTCTCTCTCATACAATTACGTCTTTTACCCTTGTGCGGTTTCATGATAGATCCAGCAATTTGCAAGATTTTTCCCCTACACAAGTGCAGTACGATAAGCAAATGTTCAGCTAATATTATATACCGCGATGACATTGCGATGATAAAACGTTTACATATTTTAATAATGAAAGTCGAGTTGTTACACACAAATATTTAAAAATATTATACACACAATAAAGAATGCTAATTTTTATATCTAAAAGATGTCCCTGATTAATTCAAGCATTAACGCAAACACAGCGCTATCATAATAAATGCATGTTTGCGACTAAAAAAAACAACAAAAAACAAAGATTATATCAAATTTCAATCTCATGCTAGTGAACAGGAACAAAAAAAGTGACGTTTTTTTTTAACTCCAAGGAAAATGTTGAGGAGGTCAGAAATGTCACTGCTCTTTTATTAAATGCAATTGCACTAATTTATTCACAGACCTATAGAATCCAGCACTCCGATTCACACCCTTAATATTTGAAACACGTCGAGCAAGTTAGATGATGTTCATTGACTGAATATATTAAAATAATTATGCAGTCTGTCAGTATATTTTGACACTGCCTGTCTGTCTGTCTATCTATCTATCTGTCTATCTGTCTGTCAGTCTATCTATCTATCTATCTATCTATCTATCTATCTATCTATCTATCTATCTATCTATCTATCTATCTATCTATCTATTTATCTATTTATCTATCTATCTATCTATCTATCTATCTATCTATCTATCTATCTATCTATCTATCTATCTGTCTGTCTGTCTGTCTGTCTGTCTGTCTGTCTGTCTGTCTGTCTTTCTGTCTATCTATCTGTCTGTCTGCCCGCCCGTCCGTCCTTTGTATCTGTCTGTCTATTTAGATAGCTGTTTGTCTGTCTGCCTTGCCTCCGTCTATCCGACTGTTTCCCTTTTTGCACGTCTGTCTGTCTGTCTGTCCCAGTCGTCGCCATCCCCTCAGCCATCACCTGGTCACCATGTTTCCCCGAAAATTTCCTTTTACAGTGACAAATGACCTGCATTACATGGCGGACATAGGAGCAGGAAATAATATGTCATTGTCACAGCCACGAGCATGGCCTGCCATGAATGCTGTAACTGTGTAAGTTAGCTCAGGACACTGTTTGACAAATAACTCAAAAGAGATGATGACACAGTGGCGCAGTCATATTGTACACGGGAGAAGTGTGTGAGGCAAAGGGAAGGGATAACAGTATGATCTCACTGATGTGCTACGGTCTTTGGGGACTTGGGGACTGGAGCAGGGGAGGGGGAAAGACCCACTGACATAATATTTTACCTGGCCTTACTACGAACACGACTTATCTGTATGATGTATTATTTTACTATTGTCTGACGCCAACTAAGGCGTCTGGTCTCGCTCAGCAGTGCGACTGCCATAGACTTGTGTTGTTCATTATTTTGAGCCCTTCATTAATTGGTATGATTTTTTTCTGTTCATTAATGGAACTAAGTTTGTTGTTGTTGTTGTTGCTAGCTGTTTTTTACTTAAGGGTGACTTGGCTCTGTTCATCTTGACAGACGGTCAGCAGCTAATTTTTTTACTCCTTTCTCCCGCAGCTTCTCTCATGGCTTATCCTACCAATATTGGATAAGCAGCTCCTATTACAGTACTGGCAGGTTAGAGAGGTGCCGCGAGATTGTGGGGGGGGGTTTGTCCTTTCTTATTTAGCGCTTCTCAATTTGGTCTGAGATGATGTTGACTTAAGAGTGGAGTAAAGTCAAAAACAAAGACAAAGAATCGTATGTATCTGAAAAAAAAGTTAGCGATTTGAACTAGTAAAAACAGCCTGTACAAGACCACTAGTCTAGTGCTGCTTCAGGTCGATGTCGGTAAGAGAGGTCATGCACTGATGAAGTGCATGAACTTTTGCATAAAATTTCTCGTTTCGATTACTAATGAATCAATTCAAAAAAACATCCTTTGAGGAGTTCATAGAATACTTGGCATAAAATGAGTTGTCATCAACTGTAGTTGGGCGAACACACGTACGCGGTTTCATGGTAAAGCTAACGATTTGATACAATTATCGGAAATTTCCGCCAGCTTAAGACAGCGCCCACTGAAATAATGACTTAAATGGGATTGCAGTGACCATCTCCAGGTACGTAGTTCCTGACGTTTCACAAAAATTCTGGAATTATCGATCCCTCTCGCACAGACTTAAACCCATTAACTACATTGATGAAGTAGCTGTCTCTCTTGTCTCTGTTGTTGGCCTTTTCATTGCCTAGGTGCACTTACACCCCCGGGGGGGGGGGGGGCATTTGGTTTAATTGTCTGTGGTCGCCGTGGATTTTCTTGTTGGGTTCTTGGGAGTACGTGTAAGGGTGAAGAGAAGAAGTAAACTGTCCTTACATCCTCCATACAGCCATGCCATTGTTATCAAACCCAATCCGAATAAGCTGCACCATCGTTATGGAATTAAGAAATGAGGACGCATTCTGGTGCAGTCTGTGGGTTAAATCTGCTTTCATCTTCATTCCAGGAAAATAGTGTAACAGTCATAAAACATGTATTATGATATGAAGTGGATGAATCGACTCGGGAGATCAGTGCCTGAGATATCTAAATGTACAGAGAAAGTCAGCAGGACAGAATTTCACAATAGAGTGAATGTCATTCTGAAATTTGATGCCAGCTTCCATTTAGGGCTGTCAGAGAAGTTCACTGGCCTAACTGATGTATAGAGGTCGGATATGCCATGGTACAATGTAGCCATGTTACGGAAGAAGCCCGTATGAATATGCAATCTTGGTCAACATCACTTAACACCATTTTACAGAATGCAATAATTTGCTCTGTCTTTCTTAGTTTCTTTTGGCCATCACAATATGGAACAAAAAATAGTGCATGACCCAACGTTTTGTTGTTATTGGCGTATCCCGTCTTCTATCACAACATGTCACAACTGCAGTCAGCATACCTAAGTCCCACGTAGATTTATGTAGGATTTCCGTAAGATTGGTAGGATGGCTGTTGGGGTGGGTTCCTTATATGAAATGATGTCGGTGCGATATTTTAACCAGCGGATCTGCATGATATGAGAACGACGTCATTACTGTGGGCAAATTTGACGTCAATCCCGTGCGTTGGATTTGCGTTGAGATATTGACTGGGCCAGTTAATGGCGTCGGTCTACCTTGAAGCTGATGATACAGCAAGCGGGGAATAGGACGCCGCCGTACTTGGATTTGCTCAGCCTCCATTTTCTGACAAACTGAAGCTCTTTTAGGGTAGAAGAGGTTTTACCAATGCACGCTTTGCCACTTGTTAAAATGCGTTGTGGCACTTATATTATCAAGTTGTTTCACAGTTGCGGTTTATTCTAACTCCTTATCATAATACTCTCACCGCAAACGGTTAACGTCGAATTTCTCAGTTGTGCAGAAAGCGGAGTTGGGACATACAAGAATTAAGCCCACGAAGAGTTTTCACATCCTGTCAGGGACAAAACATATTCTAGATAACCAGTTCCCCACACTTTCAGTTGTGCACAGATTTTGTTTCGCTGACCACCAACGGGCATGTCACAGTAGGAAAACAGAGGTTTTGTTGGGATTTCTCCCCACAGCGTGTGGCCCATATCACTGTACCCGAGTCATATGGTCACGTGGGATAAGACTTGGACATACTTAAATGGGGATGTCCGTGAATTTTCAGACTAACCAGGATTTAGAAGTACAATATCCCCGGGGCAAAGTATGAGTGGATGACAAAAGTTTAAAAAAAAAAAAAAAGTCGCAAATGGGGAGGGAGATTCATGCGGGTGTCGTTTAGGGGGGCATATCTCTGCATTCCAGTGGCTTTTATATCCAGTTTTGAGTAAGTGTGGGTTTGAACTCTTTATTAAGAACAAGTTTCCTTTTTCCTTTTTCCCGCCTGGATTTCCTCCACTGACCTTGTGACCCTGCATGCCATCGTGGCGAGGGCCCGTCCAGAAAGTAGATGAGCTCGGACGGAGAGGGCGTTGGGGGGGGGGGGGGCTTGGTTTGCCCTCGCCCAGTGTGTCATACCCTTAGAATGACAAGGTTCCATCTACACGTTTTGGCTGAAGTGAGTTACGCATTACACACTACTTCTACGGGCCTTTTCCATTGTGTGTGTCAAAGTATAAAGTAGATTCGGTGTGTAATTTGTAAGTATTACTAAAAAGAAAATAGAAATGCTTTGCTGTAAAAGCTATGATGACATGAAACTTCAATCCTCGATTTCTCAAAACCTGAAGGAAGGGAGATGAGAACCTTGTCCTTCTGAGGGGACGGTACGTAAAGTGTACAAATGACGGTAAAGGGGTGCGAAAACGGGCGTACGATCTTTATGAACTGCTATTCCTTCTTGTACAAAACAGTAACTCAGGATTTCTGCTCCTGTATTTCATAGATCTTGAAAGCCGGAAACTGACTCTGTAATTAGCTTGATTAATGTTGCCATTTCCTTGAGTACACAGCTTTATAATGATGACATGTTGTATGGCTACAACTTTTCTCACGTGTGTTATTGTGCTCAGTCTTCTCTGACATCATAGATGAAGACACAGCAAACGCGTGGAAGTAAGACAATCTGGCGTTTTATATTCCAAAACATCATCTGTTGACGCGAGTGGACCATGAATACCGCACCAGTAATGTAGAGCACAATACATGTAGTATGAATGCTTTATCATTGAGTTTTATTATTATCTGTATTTGTCTTTCTGTTTCTCCGAGTTCTCCGCTCTACCCTTCTCTTTTTTTGTTCTCTCTCTCACTCTCTCTCTCTCTCTCTCTCTTCTCTCCATTTCTCCAACTTCTGTTCTCTTCCCTTTTCTTCACGGGTCTTTCTCTTTCTCTGTATGTGTGTGTTTGTCTTTGATGTGTGTGTACGTACTTATCAAACGAAATTTTAAAAAAGGAGAAATCTAGTAACATAGGAGAAACTGTTCACACCCTCAAAACTAAGTGCGTGTTCAGACATGATATCCAGTAAACACCGAGCATGATCCCATTCTTCCGCAAGAGTTTTAAGTATCACAGTGTCTTTTTTTGGTTTGACGGCACTGAAATTAAAATACTTGTCAATTTGATAAGTGTTACTTGAATTTTTGCTATGATATCCAACTGTAGTGGTTATATCGGCATCTGATTATGAGTCTCACAAACTAATTTCTTATAAGCGCTTCCCATTTGAAATGCCAGATCGGTGAAGGTTAAACGGCAAACTTCTTTTTTGTCTCACTGGCAAATGTATATTGAAGGTGGTACTTTTTATGTGGCGGCCTGAACATATTATTCATCACCGGCACTTGATGTATCGACATGGAGAGAGAGAGAGAGAGAGAGAGAGAGAGAGAGAAAGAGAGAGAGAGAGAGAGAGAGAGAGAGAGAGAAAGAGAAAGAGAGAGAGAGAGAAAGGGACAGAGAGAGAAAGAGAGGGGGGGATAGAGAGAGAAAGAGAGAGAGAGAGAATATTGTGTGTATCAGGCCGGGAAGGTAGTATTATTTTCTTGGGTTTCCAGGCGCGAGATGAAGCTAATTTCACTTATCACAGACAAAAGATGATGAAAAATCCGTGTACTTAATGGATTTCAGCCTAAGACTATAGCAGCATTTTTCTGTATTATTTATCTGTTCTTGTCTTTGTTTCCATTTAGCTTTTTCTGATTATTCCGGTCTTTTATCACAAACAGCTTCAAGAACACTAATTTCAATTCATTCATGAACTATCAGGACAGGAAAACTTAACATGCGTTTGGGGTCTTCAAAGTTTTCAGTAGAACTAAATTTGAAGGGTGCCATGTCGAACTTAAAGAAATTTGAAATGCTCATGCCAATTTCCGAAGCTTTAAGTGCTGTAGTTTCTGAGAAAACATGATTCTTTTCCACAGTCCTCAAATATATGTATTATATTAAGATTCGGTAAGCAAACTTTGGCACGTGGTTACGTATTGAAGGCAATACCAGCTACAGCATGTAGCACTTTTACAGGTTTGGCTGGGGGGGGGGGGGGGGCAGCAAATGATGTAATATTTTGTGTGGTTAGAGTTGCCTTGGAAAATGTTTTTTACCATTATTCACCTTCCTAAGCGTAAACCTCAGGATTTCTTTTTTCTTGACAATGAATCGGGCCACCTCTCTTCCCTTCCCACTTTTCTTATATTTCTCTCTAGCTCTGTTTCTCTCTCTCTCTCTCTCTGAAACCACCATCTGTCTGCTTAGCTCCTGTTGACCTTCACGCTGTCTGTTGCCCTTCCAGTGATCGACAAGTCGGGTCATTTTGACCTCTTATTGCAGTTGGCCAAATACATCTCTCTACCCAGTAGACGCAGTAGAGAAACATTATATTACGATGTTGTTATTTTGTTCAGGACAACAGCATCTTCTTCCCTGCAGGGTAATCTATACGAAATCAGTTTTCTGCCTGGCGGAGTGCGCTTAAATGTCGCAGACACGACACTGCACCTGATGCTTGTTATGAGAGAAAAAAAAATGCTGTCTTCATTTCTGTAAGAGAGAGCTTAAGGCCGGTGGCACGCAGGTCGTTCATCGTTTATTACAGGTCATCGATCATCGTTCAACGGCGAAAAAGTAAAATCAGGTCAAGTAATGGGACAGGTCACATTACTCGTTCATTATGTTCATCTTTCAGCTTTCAACCACGTTCATTGTTCATGAAATGGGAAAGCCCATTTGGTATTCGTTAAACGCCGAAAAGTACACGCAATAAGCTGGTCAGTGTGAGTACTACCCACTTGTTCATACTGAAATTTGGCTGTTCGACGGTGCATTTTTGATTGATATAAATGATGGTCGAAATACGATGAAAGTTAAACTATGAGGGATGAACGACCCATGTGTCTCCGACCTAAGAGTTCTTCTGTTTGCCATGAAATACGAGAACGGCTTCGACATTGACGTAATTTTCAAGTCAACTTTTCATGCCTCGACATACATAGGACTTTTCAAACTTCTGGGTTTCAGATTTCGCATTGAGAAAGAACGACTCCTCGTGGCGAATCTGATTAGTTTTTGTGGTTTCAAGCAGTGACGGCCAAGGCGGGATTTATAGGGTGGGGGGGGGGGGGGTATGAGGGACAATTGTCCAGCCCCTACCCCCACCCCCTGCATGAGCCGCTTACTCCTAGATCCCCCCCTCCCGCCCCCCCCCCAGTATATAAAAATACAAGACTTTTGTTATAAGTTCGTTCTCACCCCCAAACGTTTGGCGCTAGGGGCGCGTACGTTTACGTGCTATCCCTAATCCCGTCCTTATCCTCAACCCTAGATCTTATCGAATCCCTAACGCTGCCCTCTACCCTTTCAACCAAAAAAACAGGAGGAAAACAAAAAGAAAATCTGAAAGAATAATTAATCATAATTAATTAAGGCTGTTGTTAAGAGCATTTCGGGGGGAGCTTTCTAGCTCTGGAGCCACAAAAGGATTTAAAATACGTACCCGTAACGTAAAAAACGTGTGATAAACTGTTGAGTCTGCCATTGTTATCAATGGAAACTAGCGAGTATATTGCAGCATAACCACGTTCTTTGTGATTTGACGTACCCATAAATCTACTTGGAATTTTGCTGGCGTTTTATTATTTTTTTTGAGGTGACAGAAGTCGAGGGCCTACGACGACATCGCAATGCTAGTGCATGCAGCGGAACGACACATAACTGAAATAATTATCATACGAACTGGAAAAACATTTTATTATTGTTCTTTTATTTTCAGCTTTTCATCGTTTTTGTACGAGTACAAATTCACACTTGGTACGGTCGAAACGGTCAAGTGGAGTCTCACCTGTAGAGCTGGCGATGTAAGGTATCTAGTGTGCGTCTTGCTAGTGTCTCAGGTCGCAAGATCGCACTTTTGGCGTCAGGTCTAAGTGTCATGGCTTAACCAAAGAAGTTATAGTAACAACTAGAACCTCTTTGGGCTTAACGGAGACCACAGCGAGATTACAACCAGCTGCTTGCCGCGATTAATTTACACGAGTGATGTTTCCGGGCTGCAGAGACAGTGGACTTTGATGGATGATCCAGAGGCCAAGAGAGCACAATGGTCTGTAGGGATTAAATGTCTAGTTAGCTGCGGCATTATACACCGGACATTACGACCTCTTGTGGCCGAGAGGACGGGCAATTTCTCATACGGTTATTACGGAAAAGGCTACGGTAGAACGGTATGTCTAGGTACAGATGTACTCGGCTACTCCAACTCCCTATTGCTCTAAGCGAGAAACCAAAAAAAAAAGGAAAAATCAGGAACAAAGCAGAACAAAAGAAATGAAGAGAAGAAATTAAGAAGATGCACCAACTAGGCAGATCAACAAAGAAATTATGGAAACAGACCAAGAATCAAGAATAGATGGCCAATAGCCTTAGGTTGATGCCCACGAGAATCAAAGTTCTCCATCTCTATCGCTGGCTTTTTGTCTGTTTAACATTTAGCTCAGTTATTTTACCCTCCCAGTTGTGCCACACATCGATCAAACATTTTCCCTGAAAATTATCATTGCAAAGTCCTTTACCGCGAAGGGTTTTCCTTCCTTACATAACAAAAGATGAATACTAAACGGAGGCGTGTGAAATAAGTAACCCCCATACTGGACACTCCTATAAACCTCGTGTACCTGCACTACTCTGCCAGGAAAGGAGGATAACATGTGGTATCTTGCGCTATGAATCACGATAATAATCCTGATAACAGCCGTCAGATATTTCACTAAAATCCCCAGTTCAGCAGTACTGACTTTAATCGGACGATGTCCAGAGTAAGAACAGGACGCAGGTACCCGTAGATAAACTCCGGTGATAGATCTCGACTCAACAATGCATGCCTCTGGTCTCTTACGACATTCTCATTTTTTATTGCTTTGAAACCACTTACACCGAATAAAATGAATAGCAAAGAGGCCTGGCCAGGAATATAGCATTTCCTTTATTGCTTGACAAAACGCATCTCCCTCAGGTTGAGAGTGCAGTAGAACTCAATACAAAGCAAATAACCGCTAGAAGTTGGTGGGCGCCTCTGGTAGGTTCTCCTTCTGTCCTAGCCTATCATTCTGGTATATTCTGTCTATCCTCTTGCTTCCTCCTAGCACAATGTGACCGTTATCAACCTCAAACCAAAAAACCGTCAACAGATACCAAAGTGGGATTGGCGACAATGCAAGAGAACAGATTTGAATTGAATGGCAGTGTATTTAAATATAATAAAGTTTCTCTCACGATATGCCCACCGCTGTTAAGTGAAGTGGAGATCTGTCATTGCAACGTAGTAAGAGACTATGGGAAAACTCTTGCTTGTACAAACAGCTACTGCTTTCATTTAATTTAACGGAACTTGCTCGAATAGGGAAAGAGGTGGAGAGGGAATTCCGTTATCGCAGTGGTACTTTACCATCCTGGTGCCATATGGCAATTAAATCTCTTGTTTCTCACTGTTTTTTGGATTGTTGTTGTTGTTTTTTTTTACCAGAGTCAGGGAAAATTTCTATCCACAAATGTGCATTGTATTGGTATTTCCCTGGACAATGCAAGCTGAAACCCAAATTCCGATAATACAGTAACTGTTCATGAAACTCACGGCAAGGCATAGCAATTTTCCCCCGGCAGCCGTAGGGTTATGTAGGGAAAAAAAAGGGGGGGGGGGGGAGCAGTTAAGGACCCACTTCGTTAAGAAAAAAAATACACACGGCATCATTTATGTAAGTGTTTGTTTTGTTATGTTTATGCTTTTATTATGCTTTTTATGGTCCAGACTGTGATTTCTCCTGACATTTACGGGCTGTCCGTCCCGTTAGTAATGATTGGTGTGGGTGTTGATCATAAAACTTGGCTGATTCTTGTGTGCGGGTTACAGAACGTTGCTACATGAATGTAGGGAGGGAGAGACAAGGTTAAAACGTTTAAGAACCACGGAGTTCTCTCATGCAAAGTCAACTTCAAAGACAAATATGTCACCTCATTTTGCCTGAATCCCCTGTAGGTCAGGTCAGTATATCAACGGGACAGTAAATTTAGAGCAAAAGCGTCACTACAAGACGTGTTGTCCTGATTCTGTAGCGCCCACATTATGAATCTGTGTTTAAACGTGTTTGCTATCCTGTCAGTTTCCTGTGTGCTGGCATAAATTTTATGATGTACAAGATACAAATAAAGATACATACAGTACTTGATCTGTGACATTTAAAATTGATTTTCTTTTTAGCTTCAGGTGGGCCATGGTTTTCGCTTGCTGTTAAAATGCTGCTATCTCTTTATCTATCTATCTATCTATCTATCTATCTATCTATCTATCTATCTATCTATCTATCTATCTATCTATCTATCTATCTATCTATCTATCTATCTGTCTGTCTGTCTGTCTGTCTGTCTGTCTGTCTGTCTATCTATCTGTCTGTCTGTCTGTCTGTCTGTCTGTCTGTCTGTCTGTCTATCTATCTATCTATCTGTCTGTCTGTCTGTCTGTCTGTCTGTCTGTCTGTCTGTTTGTGTCTGTCTGTCTGTCTGTCTGTCTGTCTGTTTGTGTCTGTCTGTCTGTCTGTCAGTCTGTCTGTCTGTCTGTCTGTCTGTCTATCTATCTATCTATCTATCTATCTATCTATCTATCTATCTATCTATCCGTCCGTCCTTCTGTTATCTATCTGCGCCCATCGATTAGCCTCTGAGTCTATCACAAAGGGTGCTGCACATTACAGTATGTCTATTCTTTTATCCACCATGTCTACCCTTCAGTTTTGTCAAATTTTTCATCCTTTTTTCATCTTTTATTCTGCCTGTAAAGGTTTGCTGTTTTCCTGCTGTTCACTATCAGTTCCTACTAGTACACAGTGGAAGTGTCGGGCTAACTCAATACAAGTGGCTGGCTCTTGGAACAGTGTCCTCATTGCTCTTATATATTTTTACTTTGTATGCATCATTTTGTCGTTGGAATTGTTGGCGCAGGAGGTAGGGTGTGAATAATTTTAGCAGGGCTTGGAGTTTTCTGGAAGGTGAAAGAATAAAAGGAAAGTGGCTGAAAGGCCAATAAATCTTTGAAGGAAATGTCACCTTGAGGCGTGCTCCATTTATCCCCACCTGTGTATTATTGTTATCAGTGCAGAGATCTGAGTCAGGTTTGGGGTTGGGGTGGTCTGTGCTGACATTGACAGGGGTCTGGAGCAACGCAGGGGTCACACATTGAGATGACACTTTTACAGACAGCCGGATTTAGATTTAGGCATTGGATGTAGGCCTTGTCCGGCCATCAAAACTTAACCAGTCACAGTGTCAAACTGTTCTTTTGAGTGATCTGTTCAAGCATGCCATTCTGCGCTCAGTGTTATTTGTAAATGGAATGGACATCTCTGTTTTCACCACAGACTTTATAATGTGTCTGTGGTTTTCACGTGACTTGTGGTCGTTAAGTTGTCTTAGTGTCGTCTGTTCCACAATTCCAGCACCCGATCCGTTCACTCACGTTTATCTCTTCTCTCTTTTCTCACGTATTTGCTTCCACCCGTTCTCAAAAAAATTACGTAACTATCTGAGAAAGTCATTGTTACTAAATTCGAGTGCCGACGTCATTTTGCCCATGTAAAATAAGAAAAACGGGTGCTTGTAATGTCAGCAAAACAACTGAAGGCTCAGACCAGTTTAACAGGTTGTAGCTGGACGCGTCGAAGTGGTTGGGAGTCAGCGACTCATATGAGTCAGCATGCGGAAAGAGAGAACTCGCACACTGAATTTGAGATTGAGATTAGAACAACATGTCGACACGATAACGGCCATATTATACTGTGAGTAAAAAGATCCTTGACGAAACCCGCACTTTGTCAGTTTTTCTGACACACACATGCTCTGGCAAACACCTTAACATTCTTACACATCATTTAAATTTTATTTCTCTTTCCTGTAAGCCTCTTCCTTTATTGATCGCACACAGCCAAGTAACATCCGCATATTAAGTCTCTGGCGTCGCCGGTAAATATTAACATCATCACCACCACCATCAACAACAACGACAGCAGCAACAACAGTGATAAGAACAACAGATCCACGCGTGACACAGCCCAGACCGCGATACAGCAGAAATGACGTCACTCTGGACCAATACTTGCCATGAACAAAGCAAGAGCATACTGCAACTCAACGCAATTATTTCTTAATATGAAAGGCTTCCACCAGCAGATCGATGTGTGTGTCACGCACCGCCAGCTTTTGAAATCCACAGATGAAAGTAACGGAAGCATCCTGTGACCTGAATAATGACATGGTTCCATGTGACGTACGGTCAAGGAGCTTATAATACTACCTATAAGCTCCTTGCGTACAGTTTAAAGTTCAGACAGAACCTCGTGGTTTTCGGGTCACGATGCGGGTGGCTGGTTCTGTCCAATCCTTCTGTTATAATAATATTATTCTGTTTATCGTCTTGCGTTTTCATAGCACAGTGTCATGGTTATGGTGTCGTCGTGCTTTCTCGAAACTCAAATTGAAACTTGGGTCACGGTGTCCTGACAGTGGCTGTTTCCGGTGCTTCGATATCTAGCAACTCGTTTTGTTTTGTTTTTGGTTAAATTATTGAGCAAGATGGGAACACAGAACATGTAGATGAAAATGGAAGATATTTTGGCGATATCATTATCTCGTTCAGTTTTTATCCAGATCTTGAGTATCATTTTAATCCTATCCTAGACCATCTAGAATCTTATCCTTGTTGATAATAAGATTCATGAGAAGTCCCAATTTTCACACTGGGTAAACAAATGTGGCATTCTTGATAGGAAAAAGGGATGAGGAGAAGGAAAAAAAAGTGGTGACGTATTTTGAACGTGTTTTGTTGGTTCGTTTTAAACCTCACATCCTGTGTAAAATAGCATACTCTTCACCCGCTCACTATACGCTTTCCCCGCTTTGCTCTTCCTTGTTGGTCCACAACATTTTTTTGTTTTCAATTTGCGTCCTGTCTACTCCACTCAGTCTTAAAAATTAATGGATTTTCCACTTAAGGCCCCAGACATCTTAAACCCAGCAGGACGTTTCGAAAATATGATACTGGTGTCTGGTGCTATTTAAAACCATGATGTCATGGCAACAAGCTTGGTTAGTGCGCTGTTTTCTATGGCACAAACAGCTATTGAGTGCAAGGCCATATCAGATCTGTGAGTCCATGCTTAGAATGATGTAGTTATTCATTGTTTGCCAAAGAAATTACACAAGCCGTCTTGGCAGGAGGGCTTTTCATTGTAGTGTAAGACTAGAGCCCGAAACAACAAAGCAACTACGACACCCTATGACAGTTCTGATAATTATTCTGATATTTTTAGCTTTATCACTGTGTGATTCAGACCATTGCTAATCCCTTTCATAGAGTAGTAACAATAGAAGACAAAACCAATAGGATCAGCTGACTATGCAACTGCAGCAGCAGCAGCCGCGGCAGTAACAACCTCAACGACAACAACTGAACTAGCAGTTTGCTCATGCCATTTGGAATATCTTAATATGGCAATAACAACTACAACAACAATAACAACATATAATATAGTATTTATCAAAGTCTCTTGTCTTAACGTATACCATTTCGAATCTCTTAACATAGTGACGACGGCAACAACAACAACGCATATTTTTCAGAGTATCTTGCTTTAACGCATACAATTTCAAATATCTTAACATGACGACAACAACAACCTCAACAACAACAACATAAAATTTTCAAAGTATGTTGCCTTAATGCACAACGATGACAACGAAACAGCACATATTTTTCACAGCATCTTGTCTTAGCGTATATCATCATGAACATCAGACAACAAGACCAATCTGAGCCCAAGAACGGCCAAATATCACATATCAAACTCACAGACAATACACACTTTCGTACAAAACAGCTCAACCACGATCATCGAGCCTGGAGATTTCCCTGACCTGCACTGATGGATCTGCATTCTGTAACCTCCAGTCTCAAATGTCAAACAACAGTGTAAAAAATGACTCTTTTTGACTCCATCAATTTGCAGTGCGTAGGCCAAATTACCGTCTGGCATCTCGCTGCTGTCGGCACTATTGTGTTGTATTTCACCACTGCACAATGTCAACCCATTACATCCATTACCAAGTTCAGTAAGGTTAATGAAAACAACATCATTGTGCCTTTTATCAAGTTAAAGACACAGAACGTTACCGTGAAGTATTGTTTTCATTTTGCCACTAATTCTCCTTTTTTCTTCTTTTTTTTTTTTTTGGCTGTTGTGCATTCTGTCCTTTCTGAGAGAGAGACTTAGATCAACAACTTGATTTAATAACTTTTATACACGTTTTACAAAACTTTTTCCAGATCCATACAAAACAGCTTTTTTTTCTTTCTTTTTTTTTTTTTTTTTTAGAATTTTACCAATGTGCTAAAATGATAAGAATGTATTTAATTCTAATTCTTTGTTAAACTTAACAACTCTGAATACTGAAACATAAATAAAGAACGTGTACCCAAATAGACCGCGAGGAGCGCAAAGTGGCTGTTACTGTGCCGACGGGATGTGAAACCCAAAGTCAAACTCAGACTTATTATTGTTATTATTATTATTATTATTGCCCAGTTCATTTCATTTTCAGTGAGAGACTAGAGATAATTTGTGCTGGGTTCAAGCATTTTATCCAGAGATGGTAAACCACGAGTGGTGAAGACCACGTTATTTATAAACTTGCTCGTATGCCCTACACAAATGCTACCAACAAATTAACCTGTGGTCATACCACATGTAGAGGGAAGACACCAAGATGCTTAACGTTCAGCCACATTTTCATGAGCCGAAAGCTGAAACTTTGCAGTTCTGAAATCTAGAGAGACACAGGAAATAATAATGTTATACTGAATATGCCCTTTAGTTTGTGTTTAAAGAACAGACTAGAAGGATAAAAATTATATATATATTAAGTGTCTGTAGCAAAGCCGACACCTGCGCATCTGAACAAAGCTAGTAAATTTTCTTAATAATTATAAGTGTTTTCACAAATTCAACGAAATGTGAAATTCTAATACAAAACTTTTTTTTTTTTTGGATATTGCTAAACTTCCAGCGCTGGAAATTGTGTGGAGAGACTATCTTTTTTTACATTATGACTGAAGGTTAAAATTTAAAGGAATTGGTTCTATACCATGCTTAAGTCGACCCGGAGTCCAACACAGTTATGGTTAAGTATGATGATCAGCGAGTACTTTTGACTTTTGAGCAAAACAGAATTAACATTATTATTACAGTGAAGTGCTTTGAAAGAGCTTAAGTTTTCAGACTGAAAGCGTGCGCTAAGATAGCAGGCTAGGTCAATATGTCAGTTTTAGCTTTTCATGACTGGCGACTCAAACAAAATAATGTGAGCATAGTGATCAGCGGTAGCGGTATTTTTACTGCTTTTTCAGGACTGTACTAACATATCAGTTTCTTGATATTCAACATAATTTTTTTTTCAAAAAGCTAATTTAAAGTTTAAGTGCTTTGATGGGGATAGTAAAAATAAGCTAATTTAGAATTTAATTGCTTTAATGGGGATAGTAAAAAATAAGCTAATTTAAAATGCAAGTGCTTGGATGTGGACAGTCAGGGAAAAGAAAAGGCAATATAATTTACAGTTTAAGTGCTTCGATTAGGGTCAGTAAAAAGCGCTAATTTCAAAGTACTAGCTGATCGGTTGACTCAGGGAATACACAGATGCGATTTTTAAAGTTGAGTGTCCATTACCAGTGTGTAAATTGAGGCGCAGAACCAAATTTCCTGTCATACTTTTTAATTCTGCTCGAAGGAAATGCGTCTTCGTTCCCGGCTCAAAATTGTCGGAACATTTCCTTCTGTTCAACCAGATCAGAGAGTATGTATTTACAGAAAGAAATCATTTCTGCCAAATCGCGAAAGTAGGTCACGGCGGTAACAAGAATCGGAAGGGACCGTCTTCAACAAAAGAGTGTGCAGAACTAGTTGCTGTGGTTTGTTCATACTTTTTGGGTTGATTGAAATTGTTTAGAGCTGTTTTTAAGCTCCTACTCCCCATGGAAACGGACAAACCGACTGTGTTTAATTCCGTAACCTACGTTCCGCTCCATGCTAACAATGGTTTCGCGGACCCCCCGTGTCTCGCAATGCAAATTGACCAATAGTGTCTTCTCCCTGTTCATAAGTGTTCTCTGGTTCAACTCAGTTGTTGTTCTAAATCAACGAAAGTGTTAAAAGTAAAGAGAACTTTGTCACGAGTGGAGTGAGTGCAATTAAGGGGATTGCTACAGAGCGGGTGTAGAGTAAGAAGGACTCACAGTAGACAGCAAGTTAAGCGTGCTGTTGTGAGTAGTGGGGGGGTCTGAAGGAGGCGAAAGCGCTGTATAACTATCACTGCAAGTTAGAAGGTCCGACGGAGCGGACCTGTGAATAAGAGCCCATCGGGCGGAAAGGGAGCAGTCGAGAAGACTAGTGGAAAAGTCTTTCCAGTAATGACTGGTATGTAGAACGTTGATTGATTATTATGATTGATGTATTATATTATATTCGTCTATTACCATGATGTGAATAAGTATATGTGAGGAATGTGGAAGTCCTTGATATTGGATATAGCAATGTGCGCCACGAGCGATAGATGAAAGTGAGTTCATGGATTTGTAGCGCGAGTGAGTAGTGTGTACTCCGATGGAGGTGTGTTACCGTAAGATGTGTGGTGAGTGAAAGGTGAACTAGTGTGTGTACGCTTCATGGATTGTAAGGAGAGGTGGAGTGAATAGAAATGGTAGGGTATTATACCAATGTAATGTTATTCTTGTAGGTGTCGGGGACGGGCCGAAGAGCCACCTCGAGGAGCACAAGTGATAGGCCATCATAGGGCCGGAGGCCATACATAGGCCAGAAGTGAGACTGTCGGGGCCGGACAGTAGAGGCACATAAAGTCGTGGCAGTCAGGCCACGGACAGGGACGTAGATATGAGAGTGAATGAGATACTATATTATTGCCATGATGATGGGCGAGTGAACTGATAAGTTGTATGGCAATAGGAAGGGGATGTTGAGAGACTGCGGTGCCAGTGAATCATTAATGTACTATTAAGACCCTGAGGGGAGAGGCTGAGGCCGAAGTGCCTTGAGGAGTAACTACCGGATTGTGGATCCGAGGGAGAGTGTGTGTGAGAATAAGGCCGTTGTACGGCAGTCATTTCAATAATATAATGTATGTAATTGCGCTATTATATGTATAATTATGTTTAATAAATGTGTGAGTCTGATGGGTTGTTTTGTTAAGTGTTAAACTTGTTTGTTCGTGATTGTCGTCCTGTCATAAACTATTACATCTCCCAGTCTGGGATTTGTGACAAACTTCAAGACCTTTTGAAATAATTATGCTCATGTGCCACCTCTGCGTCTTTCTGCGCGTAATATTATGATATTTTGTACAATTCAAGGTTCAACGGTTAAAAAGCCGGTCATGACTACATTGATTACATTGGAGACCTTACTTCCTTTATGATAGTTATGAAGTGCTTTCGATGGCGACAGTTAAAAAAAGATAATTTAAAAGTACGTGCTTCGGTGAGGACAGTTAAGTTCTATCATTATCTTTCCATGGAAAAACAAGCAAGGGGCGGAGCCCCCTGGCTATTTAGCTTATTTTTTAAAAATAATATTTGCAATAATTTTTAACTGCTGTTTGAAGGTTGCGTCATCCCTTCGTACAATTCTTGTATGAAAATGTATTCTAAAAGGAACTTCCCGACCGGAATTTTACATAATTTGATTAATTCTTAGTTCTGAAATGTACTGCCCATTTTCAGCTCATAGTATTATCAGAGAGGTTTGCACTGTAGCTTTACCATCCACCACCTAATAGGCTTGTATTATTGCGCACGCTGTTTCAACCTGTCGACACAGACCTGTGTTTCGATGTACATCTGTTCACTTGCATGCAGATACAAAAAATCTCTCAATCTCTCTCTCTCTCTCTCTCTCTCTCTCTCTCTCTCTCTCTCTCTCTCTCTCTCTGTTTGTCGTTTTATCACGTTTGTTCGTCCGTCTCTCCATCTGCATACCTGTTTATTTATCTATCTGTTGACCTGTGTGTTGCCTTTGAAGGTCAAGCTGCTAATCAGCTGAAGCCCTCCCCCCCCCCCCTTCTCTCTCTTTCTATCTATCTCCCTTTCCTCCCTCTCTCATTCTTTCTTTTCTACTGCCGTCGCCCGACATACTTTCATTGCCAGAAACAGGAATAACGGGAGAGAGTTTGTGAAAGTGTTTGTCTGATTTGTGCTCTGAGGAACGAACGTATAATTATATCATATTGACTGTCTGTATCTGTGTGTGTGTGGGGGGGGGGGGTGGTAGAGAGAGAAATACCAGGCAGGTATCCTCTAACCTGGGGTAGTAGTGATACCATCGGGCCTACGCCAGAGACAAGAAGAACACGTCATACTAAGATAACACAGCAATAAAGTTATAAATTCATGTTTCTCCAAGCCTACTCCAAAACTGTACATGCTAGAATGTGCTCGAACCATGGGGGGGGGGGGTGAGAGGAGAAGGAATATGACCTTTGAACACTACAAACCTGTACCAGAGACGAGGCCTGGACCAAGTCACTCGGCCAACGAGGAAGTAACAACACGAGAAACGCAATATGTTGGTCCTATCCCGCGGGGGATTCGAACCCGAACCCCATGCCATCTGAGACAAACCCTGAAGGTACTGCGCCACTGCCCCATTGTGGTTGAGTGTACTGTACTCGGGGAATCGCTGTAAAACACGATGTAAAAAACGAACAAATTCAGTGATCTGTGCAACTTACATCTAAACGAAGAAGAAAAAAAAAACGAGGCTAAAATTTACATCTTTTTATGTCTTTTTATGTCATATTGTTCAAACGCGCAAAACTTTTGTTTTGATTGCCAGAAAATGAGGTTTTGTAGTTCAGACAGCCCCCTCGGCAAAAAAGGGGGTCATTAACTGCATACAATATTTATAGACCAAGACTGTCTTAACATCATGATGGGCCCATGGGCAGATTCTTTTGTAATGAGCGGCATTTTCTTCCCCGTTTCAAAAACCAATGTAAATTTGCATGCACGAGGCCCCCTAAATTGCCCGGTGTGCCTATGCGCTGAGACGGCTCTGCAGTAGACAGGAGGATTTTTTTTTCTTTAAATGTAAGAAGCGTGAAGACGGGGGCAATTCGTGTGTGTCCACATTCCATCACGTGCGTGACTTCGGATAACTCTTGTTTTTCATCTTACCAATGCATGTCGCTTTAAATGGAGCCTTTCAAACCAAACTGTTACATAATCAGACATCGTGTGTATTGGCCAATCAAATTAGACGGGTGGCGCATTCAGTTAAGCCTGTTGTTTGGTCTTTTGTTGACTGCCATCGAGAAAGTCTGTCTTTCCACTTTCTGAGTCGCCGACTGAAGACAGTTTCCATGAGCCTGAGCGAGTTAGACATACATGTTTCAGACTTGCCAGTGGGCGAGGTCCAGCTGATCTCCAAAGCCCATATCTCACACCACAGCCCAGACAGAACAGATTTGGCTCAGTATGCCAGCAGCTTTAATTAGGAGCTGAACATTTTTCATGACAAACAGATCTATGTTGGAGAGATCTATTTGAAGCTTTTGTTAAACTGTGCCGTTCTTCATTGGCAGTTTCTTGCAAGATTCCCTAGCGCCTGCGCTGGATAGTTGTCCCACTTGGCACTTGTCTTGTTATTCTTTATTGTCTATAATTCCAATACATTAACCATTTGACTACTGACACTGTGATAGCTGGATTTTCTCAAATCCAGTTTATGTTGAGATCCATATGTTTCAGCTATTTTGAATGGTAAAATGAATCTAAATCAGGCAATTGATCTGTATTTAAAGCTAGTAATGTAAAACCGAAACCTGAAACTGATGGAGTAGTAAAGAGTTAACAGCTGTGCTCTTTCAGTACTGGAAGGGTTAAAGCCGAAAATAGAGACCACATTTTTGTCACAGGCGCTGGAAATCACAGTGTATAAACTTTATCACGAAGCTATCGACATAGATATATTTGGTACAGTATTAAAGGTTTATTAAAGGGCAGAAAATTGTCTGCTTGAAACTCTGGAGCTGCTGTCGTGAAATACCAGCTGTGCGCGGGGGGAAAGAAGGAAATGTCAGAGCATGCAGAACGTGCACCAAAGAACATCTGAGACATTTAGAAGTCACGCGACATGAGACCTAGCGATAGATAAAGCACGTCACACAAATTCTGAGCTGCTGAAAGAAGAAAATCAGTAATATTCTGGAATGTTCCGCTTCGTGCCCTTCTGGAACGAGCTGAGAAATTATATTATTGATCCCAAATGGATTGAACATTTTTTTTGGTTAAATATGAAGAAGTTTGAAGCAAGTTTGTAGATAAGACTTTTTATTTATTTTCTTTTATCTTCCAACACTTGATGTCCTGATCACGAAGGTTCGAGACAGTACTGATCTAGAGTCGTCTTAATGCCAATAGGATCTGCGTGTAAACGCCTTTGCAATATTAATAATGACAAGATAGAATAAAATTTTTAGTGCACTGCCTACCCCCATCACTATGCTTTCAAAACCGGGTTAAAGTCAGTGCACATACTTCAAACACAACGATAAGACTACAATGACCAGTGGAATTTAAAAAGAGTTGAAAGCAACTCAAACAACCTCCCCAAATAATAGAGTTCAAGGAAGCTCCATGAAAAACCAGTTTAAACCACTCAGTCCTTGAGGAGTTTGGTGTGAACTTTCCACAATTCTGTACAGAAAACAAAAGAAAGCGGTGAAAATTCATCCCTTTGTAAAACTGCAACATCAGTTACACGCTCGGTTATTCTATCTAGTGATACGAGGCGACACGCTGCGAACCGCTGGCAGTAAATCCACTCCGGTGAAGGCTCTAACAAATAGTGGAGATATTTTTTTCATTATATGAAATTCAAAACCCGGAAAAAAAAATACAAATACACCTTAGTTTCTGGCTAAAGGTACGAAAGGAAAAGAAAAAACTCAACGAACAATAAAAGTTGACAGAGTTTCCAGTGAAGAACTACCTGCACGCGTAAAAGTTTTTAGCTGATTTACAATGAAACGTTATGTGAAAGGGGCCGCTGTTATTGGACGGTGATGTTTTATATTCTAAGCTGCAAATAAACAGTGAACACAATTAGGTGTTTTCTGTATTTGGCTTTGTACTAGACTACGGTCCCCGAACATCAGCTCTGTGAAAAGCAAGGTTAGTCTCTTTCCTGCCTGTGACATTTCCAGCGCCGGTTTCTCTGAGGAATAAAATAGACCAAAGGAATTTCACGCGCCTGAGACTTGAGTGCGGACTGCGCCATCCTCGGCCAACCAGAGACAGATAGCAGGAAACTCTATCCTGACAGGGGACAGAAAACAGTGATTTAGAGCCTAATTATCCGTGAAATTGTGGATTCTCAGCTCCCACTTCATTGATTAATCTATAGGAGTGTGATGAACCCAACTGTAAGATCTGAGTCTGGCTGGAAGAGAAGACTGAGGAAGGAGAAAATGTAGTTGGTTGTGGGTGCAAGTGTCGGCCGTAGGAAGAACTTGCAATGACAGTAAATGTCCATCGTGAAAGTGGCCACTTAAAAGCCACTGTGGAACTGCAAGAATTAACACTTAAGACAAATTTTCTCCTGCAATTCAGAGAAATCTTTTTGGGTAAATTTGACACGTTTTCTTGTCCACTTATTTCAGGATTTTTTTCTCTCCTTCTTTAGTTAACGAGGGAAATCAACTCGTGAAATGAATGTTTTCAGGCCAAGAGGACGGGTTAAAGTAATCAGAGCCGTAATTTGTGGCTGACAGAGGAGTGGAGGACGACGCGACAGTCCTGCAGAAGAAATCGGAACAAGTCAATATAGGTCAATTTAATGCACTTTTTAAAACCATTTTTGAGAATGAAACACGCTGTACCTTCCTGTGTGGGTTATAATTTTTTACTGCGAATAGCTACTTGTTGTGGTCACAAAATGGACATTGAACAAAAAATAAAGTCATTCCCAACACGAAATGTCTTTGTGTCTCAAGCAAAATACTTTTTTTGGCGTCAGAGTCTTTGTCCAAAACACGGCAGAACAGGGGAATGGAGGATCATAATTATGACGAAAGGATGTCGTGAAGTTTGATGTCTTCCATTTTACTTGACGGCTACTCTAATTTTCTAAACGGAATATTCAAAAGTGCTTAAGTTCAGTGTATAGTGATGGAGGAGGTGGAGTTTCGAAAAAGGCGTGGCTCTGCATCTTTCTAATGAATGCGAACATGACTTTGGAGTCCCAGCCTAACTTGCAGAGTCGTCAGCAGGGGACCTCGGTCTGGTCTGACGCCGAACGTGTCTAGTTATAAAATTCTTATATAAGCCAGTTTTCTATCGGTACATTTTAGTGTGTGTGTGTTTTTTGTGTCAAACCAGTTTTCAGTTAGAAAATTCTCACATGTATGGTTGCAATTAGTGTTGTCGTCCTTGTTCCTTAACGCGACATGTACGTTAGGGCAAATCTGTGTTTGCATTGGACGTTGTATGCACGTGTGTTTGTCTTTACGAATAGACCAGAGGGTTCGCAATGTTGACACAACCTCGAGATTAAATCTTTCTTATCAACTTCAGGCCTAAGCTTTTATTTTTAGTCGTACATACCCATGTCTGTGCCATTGAACTTTATGATTTGAACAGATACTGTCGTTATCTTATTAGACACTTACGGTAGATAGCAGCTGCAAGGACGCCATTTCTCACGGCTTCAAACATAATGTTATCTAGCTAGTAGTTAGCTTGGAGAGGGGAAAGGTCCAGACGGAGAGATTTGTAGAGCTCTCCTAGTGATATCGTGGGAATTATATAATCGTTTACCATCGCCAAACTTATTCAACAAGTAATCAAACTCAAAAGCGGTTCGAGCCCTCTTGGTCCATGTACTTTCATATAAAAAAAAGGGCTGAATTTGGTAGGATTGGGTACAAGTTAATATGAGAACGAGCCCAGTCTAGGAAAGTAGAAGGAAAGAGGAGTCGCTCTAGGGCCTGATACAGCATAGATTTATTTGCCAAGCCTAGGGCAATGAACAAGTATGAAGGAAACGGAAAGTAACATAAAAACTATAGCAGTCCAAGAAGAAGGCAGCATTTCAGTCTGCGTGGCCTACGAGTCATTTTTTTTCCTTTTCAAATTTATGTTTCCTTATTATTGTCAAAGATCCCTTCCTAGTTAGGTATAGATGTATTCATTTTCAAGTCAGACATCGACCGAGAGAAAGCGTGACGGTTTACAGTGAGAAGGGCCATGTCACAGATGCCTTTACTGCTACAGCGTGGTGCAACTTTTTGAGTCTCTAGAGCTATGCCACACTGGTCGTATAAATGCGCAAGTTGCTGACGTGCGAAGCGTCTTGACCACTGAAGCCAGTGGATCTTCTCACACTTGCTCGAGCCCTTTGCTCCATTGGGTTCAGTTATTGAATTCATTCGCGCATTTATACGACCACTGCGGCATAGCTCTGAAAACTGATCGTAAAATTGTCTATAAAATTTAAAAATGTGAATCAAACAGTATAGGTCACGCCCTACATGTGGTTGCACTCACAAGTGGACTGACTGTTTTGCATAATTATGTGACAGATTGGTCTGCACTTGCGCGCTGCATTTCGTGTGTATTATTTAACTGCAAAGCTATGGCGCGTTACTAAAGTTCGGGCGAGGGTGAAAAAGTGCAGTGTAAATTTGGATAACATGCGTACAAGCTGCACTCTGAGGTAGTCATAAGGAACTCAGAAGCACGAGATACTTTTTATCATGCCAGATGCCCGGTGTATTGTTAAAAACGAAACCCGAGAATTTATACAGCCAAAAAAGTGTAGAGGGAAGGAGGATCTTGTCATTGGGAAATCTTGGATCCTGAATCTCTTTCCTCAAACAATGACATTATGATGAATAAGAGCTACGTTTCAGAATTTTCTGGCACCTGTGCACTGACTTTGACGGTGACGCAGCAAAACAAGATGTACTGGGTCTCTAGGTGACTGATTCTCAAAGTCTGGGTGGCGATCTGCCCTAACATGGGTGGTTGTAAAGCTGTCGGCGGTTGGTCGCGGGCATGCCCAATTTCATGATTTTCTGATTCTTAATTGTGATTTATTTTTTTTTGGTTAAATTATAAGAATGAACAGAGTCCTGAATTTGTTGAACAGTATTTTATATTAGCCCTTTATGTGCCAGCAGTATGTAAGAGTGATTTGCCGTTTGTCTATCGCTGGTAAATTATAGAAAACGAAAGTCAATTCATAGAAAATTGGTGTGTCAATATTTTAGACTAAGGCTGACATCTTGAAAACACTCACATCTAAAAGTAACCAAAATAAATATGAAAGTCATAACTGTCCGGCCTTGGCTAGTAAAGAATTTTAATGTCGGTACAAATTACTCACAACTAAAGTGTTAGTGCAGTAGTTGGCAAGACGCGGCGAATGGCAGCTGATCTGCCAATGCTGATAGGTGGGTCGCGAAAAAGCTTGAGAATCAGCCCTGGACAGCGTGTCTGTGTCAACATATGTGTAGTAAGTTTGTTTTGTAACGTCCTGTTTCAAACAGTGTTCTTATTGATCGCATATGTGTATGTATGTATGTGTGTAAGTGAGTTATTCTTTTTTTTAATGGGGGCGGGGGGGGGGGAGGGATAGTATGTTATGTATCGATCTGCGGGTGGTTGGTGTACGCTCCTGGCAGGGTCTCCTACTGTCCTATCAATCTGTTATTATTTCGTTTTGCTTCTGCCTAGCACAATATGACCGTATTGACGTCATTTGTCCAAACCCAGACTCAAACCCACTGGATCTCCACCCTGTTTATCTCTGTGGGGAATTTTATCTCTTGTAAGACATTTCCGTTTCAATGTAACGATACATTGTCCATTTAGTAGATAGCCGTGTTCCGTTTCTTGGCACCTTTCATAATTATTTTAACGATAAGAAACTGTTCATGGTTGAATCTTGCAGGGTGCAGTATAGCCGTTTGAAGCTGACCCAAAAAGATCAAACTAAAATTCTTGGACACGTCCGCGCATACCACCTCACTTAGCCATATCTCTTGTTGATACCATTTTGAATACCTTTGCTGTCATAATAAAATTTCAAGTTTGGCCTTGTAAGGACCACTTACGTAAGCTATCTTGATGTGGTCTAGGCGTGCATTGATCCGGGGGAATCATCGTTTACACATTCGATAGTCATCCGCAGGGAAGGCTTTAGGACCAGTGGTTCTTAGCTTTGTAGAATCTGTTTACCCCTACAATCATGTTTCATGGCTCTAGTTCCCCCACAACAGTTTAGGTTCTATTCCATAAATCTAACAAAACTGATGGGACAAATAGGGTTAAGGGAATTAAGTAACGGAGATTGAGTTGGACGTCATGAACATTACAGTCATGTATAATGGATAATCTGGAGAGAGAGGGGGCTGAAGAGATGTAGGGAGAAAGGAGAGAGAGAGAGAGAGACAGAGACAGACAAACAGACAGACAGACGGAGAGACAGACAAACGGACGGGCAGACGGGCGGACAGACAGTCAGACAGACATACAGACAGATAGATAGATAGATAGATAGATAGATAGATAGATAGATAGATAGATAGATAGATAGATAGATAGATAGATAGATAGATATGAGAACACCCGCCCCGGGCATGTATGGGTGAGATTGTGGGTTTATTTATTTATTTTTCTTTTTTTTTTTTAAACTTACATCGCTTTGGTTACTGTTTGTTAACATCAGCTGTAGCATAATACTGGGGCAACGTCTATTGCGTTTTCTTCAGTGCGACCACCACAAAAGAGGAATTTTGGTGAACGTGTTGCATTATATTTAGAACCCCGCTGTTACTTAATGGACACTCGAGAATGTTGGCAAGATCTACGGCCTTTTGACCTGAAATTACTCAATGGGTATTTCCCATCATAACTTACAGTGAATGGTTTTGACAGAATTTGTTGCCAGTGTGTACGGCTGTACATGCCTCTTGTAATAAAGGGACTGATATCATCACAGTCATACCGTAATTGTCTAAGTCATTTTACAAATATTTTTGAAGTCGGACCGAACATACCCAGATAGAATAAGGTTAATTTTGTTTTGTTTCGTGGAAACCATGGAGTTTTGTATCGAGCCTCCAAAATCCGACATTTGACACAAAAACATCTTTTGCGCGAGTCACAATATTTGCAAAGCAAAAATTACTTTTTCACTCTGTCTGAAATTGTTGTAAAAATGACAGGCAAAATGTGTTTTGACTGTGGCCATAATGGTATTGAAAAAAAAAGGATGCGGACACTGCTGTGTTCACAATTGGTGCTGTCTGGTGCTTAGTTGACGCACTTCTCTAATGTTCTGTCTTCACTGGCTGCACGAGGCGTGACATTCAGACATCAAAAATAGGTCAGCACCGTTACTTACATGCTTGTTGTTTGTAGTGTTTTGCAACGGCGCATGCGCTTTATTTGTTTGTTTGTGTGTGTATGTGTGTGTGTGTGTACCGAGTTGTGTATGTGAGAAAGAAAGAGAGTGCCAAATGGAGAAGGGTCTAGAAACATGACAATGGGCACAGGGAGAAAGAGAAAGAAAGAACGAAAGCAAGTGGAAGAAAAAACGAAAGAAAGAAAGACAGACCAAAAGAAAGAAAAAATAATCCAAAAAAAAAGAGATTTAACAAAAAAGCAAAGAAAAGCGGAAAAACGCAATTGCTGAGTCATACGAGACTAGATGCATACGATGGAATTAAAACTGGGCACGTTTGACCAACTGTCGACAGCTGGGGCGATCCCACCAGATCCATACCTGTGAGACCCACTGCCGACAGCTTGGTGATCCCACCAGATCCACACCTTTGAGACCCACTGCCGACAACTTGGCGATCCCACCAGATCCACACATTGGAGGCACACTGCCGACAGCTTGGCGATCCCACCAAATCCACACTTTTGAGACCCACTGGCGATAGCTTGGCGATCCCACCAGATCCACACATTGGAGGCACACTGCCGACAGCTTGGCGATCCCACCAAATCCACACTTTTGAGACCCACTGCCGACAGCTTGGCGATCCCACCAAATCCACACTTTTGAGACCCACTGCCGACAGCTTGGCGATCTCACCAGATCCACACCTTTTAGACCCACTGAAGACAGCTTGGTGATCCCACCAGATCCACACCTTTGAGACCCTGCCGACAGCTTGGCGATCCCCTAGATCCACACCTTTTAGACCCACTGTCCTGAGATGATCCCAGAGGTGACGGCGAATATGACATTTTCTTTTTTCTTCTTTTCTCTCAAGGAAGGTTTACTTTGCATAATTATTATATTTACCTCTTGTGTTGAATGTGCCTTACTTAACGGTTTGCTTTAAATCTGCATTAACAAATAAAAATGAGCTTGTCGTATTAGTGCACACCTGTGCGCAAATTCCGACTGTTTAGCAAAAGCCACACATTTGGCAAATATGAGGTTTTTCTATTCACCGAACAATATTAATTTATGATTCATTCGATGTCCGTATGTACATAACGCAGGGGTGGTGGTGGGGGGGGGGGTGTGGGGGTGAGGTCCGGGTTGAAAACACTTGGGGGGGGGGGGATAGTATTGTATATTTACAAGATTGGGTATCCGGCATTCCCCGGGGATAAATTTGCTCTATCTCTCTCTTTCTCTCTCTGTGTCTGTCTCTGTATCTCTCTCTCTCTCTCTCTCTCTCTCTCTCTCTCTCTCTCTCTCTCTCTCTCTCTCTCTCTCTCTCTCTCTCTCTCTCTCTCTCTCTCTCTCTCCTGACCTAGAAAGTTTTCTAATAATACAGATCGCATGCCTGCCAGGGCACTGCACACTCATTTCTAGGCAGAGGAATTACCAAAAATTGAATGCATGTCAAATGCGGTTCCCCTTGCGCTGGACTTATCAAAGGGGACCAATCATTGTACTTTACCGTCAATATTGCCCAAAAACTTTAATAAACATAGCAGGTCAAAACAAATGAGACTTTTGTTAGATTTGTTGATACCGATGAGTGAAGACACTCCTGAGAACGATGGTACAATGGTCGTGTAAACGCGCGAATGGACAGACATGCCGATGAACTGTCAGTCAGTCAAGCCAATGGAGCATGTCAGTTGTCATACTTTCTCCACTTGATTCAGTAGTTGGGTGCATTCGCGCGTTTATACGACCTGACTGTGGCAGTGTTCTCACGGTTTCATTCATAATAATATGAAAAGGCAATTAGCGATATTAATACAGAGAAACTTTACGACACTGCATCACCCAGTTCCTACTTCTCGGATAATGGCAAATTATGCCATTCAAATTTTAATTTTATACTGTTTTTATTGGTGATAGTTTTTGGAATGCTTGCCGGTTTGAATCCACGCAAGGTTGGGAAATTTTAATAGATTCATTTGAATTTATCATTAAACGAGCCTCACTCGTCGCCTGTGCTATGTGAAGTTATTCAGACCATAGATGTTGACTGCATTATCCTGTACTGAATATTGTTCTATAGATCTAATCTTAGGCAAAAAAAAAAAAAAAAACACCAAAACAAAACCTAACTAACAAATTTTATAAATGTACTGAAAACCATTGTAATGCAGACTTGTATCTACAAAGTCTAGATCCAGTCGTGTCGCGTCGATTCTGCCTGCGACTTGTGGATGTGAGCTTAATCTCAATGTTCGATATGCTTAACACCTGAATAAAATGTTCTGATGGAAAAACTAAATCCTTAACTGACGCATCCTGAAAAAATGTAAGGCATGAATGAGGCAGGGACAGGATTAGTGAACCCATTCGTGTCATTTTTTTTTGTGTGTGTGTGCATGCGTTTAATTACTTTTCTCGCCAATTTTTTCTTTTTGCTTTGAAGATGAAGAGGAAGAAAGGGAAAAGCTTTACTTTGAATACTAGCTGCACCTACTGGATCGATATGTTTAATCACGGCTTGGTGATATCTGTCCGGGGAAAAACCAAGTAGTTTGACATCTCGTTGTGGAAGATATTTATATGATAACATCCGGCTTGTGGGTTGTTGAGTGTGATAAGGTTACAGTGTTAGATCGCTAACTAGATTTTATACACTGTGTATGTTTGTTCACTTGTATTTTCCGGGCGGGACACGGGAGTGGAGTATTTCTTTCAAGAGGTTTCAGTGTTGGATTATTTGGTCGGTAGTAAAGACAAGTGGGCTATCCCTCATTTGTTGAAATTTGGTTTTTCACTTTATAGATTCATATACCTTAGTGACAAGTTTCCTATCCAGCCCATAGCTAAAAGTATGGGTTTTTCCACCACAAAACAAATGAGATCTAGGTATTCACCAGGGGCTCAAAACCTTCAATTTCAATTTTCTCAGAACGGATTTTCTAGTCATAGCCGCCTTTAACCATTTGTTCTGTGGCCTATTGTTATAGCGAGTTCAAGAGACTGATATGGTACGGTAATTACAAAGGCTTGTTTTGTTTTTTTTCTATGTTCTAGTGTGTATGAGAAGTATGTGTATGGCGGGAAACTAAAGGAGCAGTTCTGTTTGAGTCACACTATAAGGATATTACAAAGACACGACTTTAGGAGCGTCCGTGAAAGGGAGGGAGGAGTTAAGGTCGTCCTCTGAATGAATGGTGTTTTTTTTATAGTACACAAGTATTGAACCCGCGAAATTCGCGGGGGGGGAAGTGAAAAGTGTTGTGAGTAGGTCTGGGGGTGGCTGCAATGGAGGGAGCATTACTTGACCGTTGGCACAGCAAAGTGCAGCAAGAACCGCGAATGTTATGGATGGACTCGGAAGCACGGTTTCAAATTTGGGGAACCGGACGTTGAGATCGCACGGTGGAGCGCAAATTCAGTGACGTCATGCCACATAAAAACTCATGCCCGGATGGTATTTATTTGGAACAAATGCAAATTTGCGTAGTTCAAAAAAATACTTACGGAGAGTGTTCAGCAATGAGTGTAGCAAGGAATCAACTTCAGACCAAAAGAAATTTGTATGCAAAATTTGAGCTCGATTGGTGCACAGATAGCCGAGCTACGGCTTTTACAAAAAAAGCGAGTTTTTTTTTTATAATAGATGCACGACTTGGCAATTAGTACCCAGAACATGAAACCTGAGGCTAACTAACATTGCGTCACTCATATAACACTCCTTCCGAAACTTCAAGTACAAGTTTATAGTAGGCTTAACGGCCAATTCAAAATACACAGAAGAATCATGCACATAATCTTTGAAAAACAGTTTAAAATAAACAAAAAAAACCGCTCCGTCATTCAATCACTCCACTCCTTGCTGCCTACCACCATTTGTACACTTACTTAAAATAATACACAATAAACTATAACTTACAATTGCCAGCAACAACATCATTTTTCAATCTCTCCCCCCCCCCACCCCCACCCGGATCTTTTCCCACCTTGGTCTGTCGTGTATTTACTATACATGAAAATATCACTGGATATTCAACAGCTTTATCATGTTTTCCACATATGAAATAGCAGGGCTGTCTACATAGCCAGAATATCAGTTGATTAAAGTCGATGAACAGGGAAAGTTCACTTTTACACTCTCTATTTTGAAGTTATCCTTTAATACGTTTCAGGTATAGTATGTCATTAATTACTTAGGCCGTGTCCACCCATGGCATCTTGCAAATGTCACGGCAGTTGTCAGAGAAAACAGCGAGTGACCTTTCACCCTTGAACGAGAAAGGCTTATCTTAACGTGACAAAACCGTGGCTGTTGCGTCTCAAAGGGAAAGTGAAAGTGAAGGGCAGCTTTCTTTTACTTCTTCATTCAAACAATCTGGCACGCGTGCGATATGTGGACTTGAAGGAAAGGTGCACTCTGATCACCTTTAAAGTGCTTAGAGGGTGACGGCAAACAGCGAGTGCACATTATTGTAATGCAGTTTAAAACTGCCCAAAACTGAAACACAAACAATTTTTAATTTATCTTTGGGAAATGGCACGATTTCTGTTGCGCTCAGAACGTTATGGAATTATGCATAATGTACCAACTTGCTCAGATGCCCCAACCTCAACCTTTTGTTGCGTGAAACAGAAACCTTGATTTGTCTTGAACTATAAGGTTTTCAAAACTGTTTTTAAAAGACGTGTAATTGTAATTACATCATACCTGATGGACGAACTATTATTAATTGTAATAACGGTTTATAACATCAGAATTCCCTGATCAGCTTTTTTTATTGTCTCCTTTAATTATCAATGTTAATGCCGCCATCTGTAACTGTAGTCATGGCAGTTATGACGTTTATGGAATTGTTTCCAGTGTTTGATTGTTGATAATTTGTTTATGTATTGTTGTAGCGGGGGTAAAAATAAAATGAGTACATTGCAAAAATATTTTCTTGTTTGATCTACCATAACCTTGTAACCTATCTGTACTGCGACCTTACGTGGAGATCTGTCTCCGTTGGTTTCAGTTTGTTTGTCCATAGTGCATAATATAAACAAAATATTTTTGTTAATGTCTACATCAATTAAACCACCAGTGAGTCTGTCCCCCGGTCATGTGGACGAGATACTCACTCGTCATTCAATATGGAATTGCCGGCTTTCTTTTTGTTTCTTTGTTTCTGTCACAACTTAAACAATATGCCAAAACAACAAATAAATTAATCACATCTCACCTGACAGCAAGGTTACGATCACTTTGGTTAATGACGTGGAATCCATGATCGATGTCCAAACCATATAAAACAAAAGAACAAAAGACGCAGCGAATTCCAATTTTCTACCGAAGATAATCCACTAAGTCAAGGCAGAAATTGAATTGTGTTGACTGTCAGTATCTGAGATAGATTACGTTTGACAGAAAACTCACTGTTTCGTCACACTAGTGCACCTGCCACTTAGGGGTTACCTACGTGGTCTGTGGTATTGTATTCCGGTGTCATTAAATTTAAAGGGCTCGACCGCCCAGGATCTAGTTTGAACAACAGGGCAACAATCCCTAGAGCCCACCCCCCCACCCCCCCCCTGCGTCTTCCGTCCGTATCTACCTCCACTTTCGCCTCGACACCACAAAGTCCCGCGTCCTACCGGCGCGCGCCACACACAAACAGAGCAGCGGCTGCGACAGTCTAATTTCACAGCGCGGCCGTCACCAATCGCTTCCTGATCAAGTACTTGATAATTATTTCCTGTCGATAAAACTATTCGCCTCTCAGGTCTTATCAAAATCAATGGGATTTGTCAACATTACCACACCTCTTTGTTTGTTGTTTTTGTAGTTGTTTTTATTTAAAGAGAGTGTCCACAGAGGCTCTACCTTAAAAGCACAATGAGGAGTTATTTACTAATTGAATCGGAGATTGTCGCAAAACCCATAGGCGCTCGATAGATAGATAGATAGATAGATAGATAGATAGATAGATAGATAGATAGATAGATAGATAGATAGATAGATAGATAGATAGATAGATAGATAGATAGATAGATAGATAGATAGATAGATAGATAATGTAATGCGAGGAAAGATGGAGGATGAATGAAATGCATGGAATGTAAGGAAACTGAAACGTGTGATGACAATGCTATAACTAGATGGCCCACTAATCACTCAACTCTCATCACCGTGGTGCTTGCTCACAATCTTACAATCTTTACAAAGCAACACCACGCCAGGGTCTTTTTGGCGACAGAGACCACATTTATTATTATATCAACAAACAAAAAGTTAAGTGGCCCAGCAATGATTGAAGTAATAAACAAAATTAGAAAGACTAACACTAAATGACTAAAAAGAGCTAACTAAAAATATTTTAAAAAACCTCAACCACAGTGCTATAAAGCACTATTTAAAAATATCAAGAGGCATAAAACCCGGTGCTGGAAAGCACGAACTAAAAATATTAAGAAGCCGAAAATGTGCGAACTAAAACTGTAAATCGACCAAAAACCCAGTGCAGCCCGCTCACTGGCGTCCACGGCATACTGCCTCATCTGCACTGCAAAGAAGTCCAAAATAATGGACACCTATCATGGTACGCATGCATACATGTAAATAGTCATCAGCATACATAATCCTCAGCATGCATGAATTAATTGTTATATTACTACCATAATCAACAGGATGCACTCGGCATATCACGCACGCACGTACAGACACACGTCACCCTAGTAGGTAGCTTCCAACAACTATTTACTGGAGAACTGAAGATGAATACAAGTCATCCAGGCCTGAAAACACAGTTATAATTGTACTGGCCATTACAGGCTGACTATTTACTATCCACCTGAGGGTGGTGTTATCCTCTTCAGTCGTCCTTATTTGCAAAACATGATGACAGTACAAGTACCTGCGTCAATTCGTTTTGTTGCCCCTATTAAGTGCAAGCATAATCTCGGTGATTTCACCGTTAGCATAACGCCGTCTCATTCATACACAACAACGATCCCTCTTATAATACCACTTCGCTGATTTTCACTAACCATGGATGGACGCGCCAACATCCACTGCGATGGCTCACTGCCCTCAGCAATACCCTACCGTTGGCACTGCGGCATGTACTCGCTCTGGCCAGCAATAATTAGGACAATATATCGCATAACTTCTAGTAGCCTCATGAGTCACACTGCAACATGATGCAGTAATAGTGATCTGGATTAGGTGACCTTGTTGAAAGGGGCCTTGCCTTAGAAGAATATAGGCTCCAATCTCAGACTGACGGTATCTCACTTCTCAGAATAACCTGTAGATCAAGTACTCGAATGTCTGGGCAGGCGCTAATCAGTGCACCACTACCAGGCGATAGGTCCACTCCAACTGACCAACGACTGGCCCTTATCATTAATAACTTACTTTCTCTTCCTACAATCGTATTTCCGCTGCCCACTCAACAGCAGGGTGGCTAAATTTCACATAAAATTGCATGTTGTTAAAGAGGAAGTCTCCGCAGCGTGTACCTCGCTTACAGTATACTGCATACTACGATAGTGTACATACTACGATAGTGTAACATACTACGATAGTGTACATACTACGATAGTGTACTTACTACGATAGTGTCACACTAGTGTAACACTACAACATTGAATTCATTGCAGATAAGTTGGCTTTACTTTAGTACCAATAACCTGTGCCTGAGCACAGCGTCTAGAAACCGCTTAACAAAATACACGCTGTGAATTATCTATTATCTTCACGGCACAGTAAAAGACACGCTGTAAATACCAAAGAACACAAATACACAGCATAACTGAGCAGTCAACTCACCAGTTCCCGAGCAGCCAGAACTGTACGCACAAGGTCAAACTAGCAGGGTAGTGATGGAGCTGCGTGTCAGTCTGAGAGCCCAGTCGGGAAATGACCAAGTGTCCAGATCGCTTGGGTTTTATCAGCGCCAAAACCCGCCAAACTGAATAAAAGGCAAATTGCAACTCCAAGACCCGCCAAAACTGAAGAAAGAGCAACCGGAAGTTGGCCAAGGTGGACAAAGAAGAGCCAGATTCATCGCGAACCTTCCATAGAAAGTGGATCCTTCATTGTGGATCCAAAAGCGCAAAGGATTCCTAGGGCTACACCGTTGCCGCGCTATGGACCAAGACGAGCAGATAGAGAAAGAGGCAGACAGGCAGACAGACAGACAGACAGACAGACAGACAGACAGATAGATAGATAGATAGATAGATAGATAGATAGATAGACAGACAGACAGACAGACAGACAGACAGACAGACAGACAGACAGATAGATGATAGATAGATAGATAGACAGACTGACAGACAGACAGACAGACAGACAGACAGACAGACAGACAGACAGACAGACAGACAGACAGACAGACAGACAGACAGACAGACAGATAGATAGATAGATAGATGATAGATAGATAGATAGATAGATAGATAGATAGATAGATAGATAGATAGATAGATAGATAGATAGATAGATGATAGATAGATAGATAGATAGATAGATAGATAGATAGATAGATAGATAGATAGATAGATAGATAGGTGGAGATACATAGATAGATAAAAGGAGGGATAGTAGGCTGACAGACGGACTTATGAATGGATGGATGGATCAGTGGATGGATTGAGGGTGGATCAGTGAATGGATGGATGGATCAGTGGATGGATTGAGGGTGGATCAGTGAATGGATGGATGGATCAGTGGATGGATTGAGGGTGGATCAGTGAATGGATGGATGGATCAGTGGATGGATTGAGGGTGGATCAGTGAATGGATGGATGGATCAGTGGATGGATTGAGGGTGGATCAGTGGATGGATGGAGGATGTATCAGTGGATGGATTGAGGGTGGATCAGTGAATGGATGGATGGATCAGTGGATGGATTGAGGGTGGATCAGTGGATGGATGGAGGATGTATCAGTGGATGGATTGAGGGTGGATCAGTGGATGGATGGATGAAAGTACAGTGACATTCACCACCAGTACAAAGAGAGAAATCTTCTTGGCGTTGTGACCTCTGTGCCCTCTCTAATGTCAAACCCGTAAAACAATTAACTTGGCTTGTTTTACCTCCTTCCTGCGCAGTTATGTCATTTACCTGCATGGTTACAATAGTTCTGGCACACAATAATGTCCCTGCTGTATGTCATCTACCTGGATTCTGTCAGTTTGTTTGTGTGGGTTATAAGTGCATTTGTGACTGAGTACGTTTGTACGGCGTGAATCATTCGTGACGTTTATTGTTTTCAAATTTTTGCTTGTTCGTCTTTTGGCCTGTTAGAAAAACCCGATCAGCTTCCTTGAATAAATATCGTATATCAAAGTTATTATTGTTATTATGCAACATTTTGCCGAGTTTGAGGTTTTGTCATGAAATTTGTTCTCTCACTTCTAATTTTATTATGTAAACATGTCATATGGGTGTAATTTTCATGGGCATGTTTATGGAAGTTTCGATTTTGAAACATATTGAACAAAACCCTGATTTTACACAGCTCTTCAAACTTACAATCCTCATTTTCTCGAAAAGGCAAAAATGCACATATAACAATATGGAAAATACCCCACAATATTTGAATATAATACATGAATATTATTGTAGAAAAACTATGTCTGCCGGTATTGATAACTGTGCTGTACGTTAGTTTCAGTTGATACAACGCATTGTCTGATACGTGATGAAAGGATCACGATGATCTACAGGCTCTCTCAGAAGAACTATAATGTTACATGATTCTGTAGTGACATATACGCTGTGACTGTGAAGCTGCCAGTTCTACATTCGTTTATATTATGTTTCTGTCTCTGATTTGTTTTTTCTTTGGAAAGGGAGGGGGGGGGTGGGCATAAGACAAAGGAGATACAAGGTAGGCGGGGGACACAGTGGTCCAGAGGCAAGGTGGTGGCCTTTCATGCCGAAGGTACCGGGTTCGAATCCCGGTTGTGCAGGCATGTTAGAATTTTGGGATTTTTGCCATATTTTCCTGTCCGTGATCCTATGGTAGGTGGGACCGAGCACCTAGTCTTCTCGGATAAGGGCGAAAAACTCTCTCTTAGGACACATGTGCACGTTGAACACGTTAAAGATACCTTGGCAGTTGGAAATCGAAAAGAGCAGGCTGTCACAAATCCCAGACTGGGAGATGTAATAAGTTATGACAGGACAACAATCACGAACGAACAAGTTTAACACTTAACAGAACAATCCATCAGACTCACACATTTATTAAACATAATTATACAGATAATAGCGCAATTACATACATTATATTATTGAAATTAACTGCCGTACAACGGCCTTATTCTCACACGCACTCTCCCTCGGATCCACAACCCGGTAGTTACTCCTAAAGGCACTTCGGCCTCAGCCTCTCCCCTCAGGGTCTTAATAGCACATTAATAATTCACTGGCACCGCAGTCTCTCAATATCACCTTCCTATTGTCATACACCTTAGCACTCCCCTAGCATCTCAGCAGGGCAATAACACATTATCATTTCAGTAGCCCCTCAACATGGCAATAGTACATTATTAGTTCCTAGCCCATCAACATGGCAATAGTACATTATCACATTCACGCTCATATCTACGTCCCTGTCCGTGGCCTGACTGCCACGACTTTATGTGCCTCTACTGTCCTGCACTGACAGCCTCACTTCTGGCCTATGTGTGGCCTCCGGCCCTATGCTGGCCTATCACCGTAGGCGGCGCTCTTTGGCCCGACCTCGGCACCTACAAGAATAACATTACATTGGTATAATACCCTACCATTTCTATTCACTCCACCTCTTCTTACAACCCATGAAGCGTACACACACTAGTTCACCTTTCACTCACCACACATCTTACGGTAACACACCTCCATCGGAGTACACACTACTCACTCGCGCTACAAATCCATGAACTCACTTTCATCTATCGCTCATGGCGCACATTGCTATATCAAATATCAAGGACTTCCACATTCCTCACATATACTTATTTACATCATGGTAATAGACGAATATAATATAATACATCAATCATAATTATCAATCAACGTTCTACCTACCAGTCATCACTGGAAAAAACTCTCTCACTGGTCTCTCGTCTGCTCCCCTTATGTCCGCCCGCTGGGCTCTTACTAGCGTCCGTTCAGTAGGACCTTCTAACTTGCAGTGATAGTAATACAGCGCTTTCGCCTCATTCAGACCCCCACCACTCATAACATGCACGCTTTCCTTACTTGTCTTCGTGCGTTAATTTTACTCTCTTCCTTTCACGTCTTTCCCTACCTGTCTGCCGTGAGCCCTTCTTACTCTACACCCGCTCTGTAGCAATCCCCTTAATTGCACTCACTCCACTCGTGACATCATCCCCCACCCCAAAAAAATTAATGCAATTAATTTCAAATCGCATCAAGATGACTGTCAACGAGTGAGCGTGAGCAATACCTACACTAAAAAAATGACCTAGCAGTTCCCCTAGTATATAAAATACCGAAATCAGGGGAAAATATGGGGATCAATATGCCCTGCAATATGCATATATGTATCACATCATGAATAGCTAACTAAACACAATATCTAATACAGAATCAAAACCCAATCAACCTATCAACCATTCTTCATATCATATTTATAATGTCAATATTTTAAAGTTGACTCATTCACACAGATCCTGTCAATGTTCCTGTCCTCCGATGTATAAGCTCCTGAACTCTTCCCCTAGGCTCGACTAAGGTAGTCGGCGATATGATTGCTGGTTCCTGGAATTGGTTGAATAACGAAGGTATACGGCTGCAAAGCCAATGCCCATCTAGACAAGCGTGGGCTGGACGAACGATTCTTTGACAAAAACGTTAGTGGCTTGTGGTCTGTCTGGATACAAAATTCTCGTCCCATGAGATAACGTCCTAATTTCTGGACGGACCACACAATGGCAAGACACTCACGCTCTATCACAGAATACTTTCTTTCTCTCTGCAATAACTTCCTACTGACATAACATACAGGATGGAGACATTCGTTCTTCTCCTGTAGAAGACAAGCGCCGACACCAGGGTCCGACGCATCCGTTCTGAGGATAAAATTAGATCGAAAATCGGGTAATATCAGAATGGGTGACGATGATAATGCTGTCACCAAATTATCAAATGCTGTCTGACATTCAGACGTCCACTGGACCTTATCGGGTTGTCCCTTCTTAGTAAGGTCAGTAAGAGAAGATGACGAGGAGGAAAAATTTGGAATGAATTTTCTGTAATAATTTAAAATTCCCACTAAGCTTCTGACTTGTTTCTTTGTTTTAGGGATTTGCAACCCTACTAATTTGTCAATTTTTGTTACTTCAGGTCTCTGAACACCTCTACCCACGATATGTCCTAAGAATATTATCTCTGGACATGCCAAATCCATCTTTGCGGGTTTAGCAGTTAACCCAAAATGACGTAATCGTTTAAAAATTACTGTTAGTGTCTGAATATGATCTGACCATGTCGACGTATGACATGCTATATCGTCAAAGAATGACACGACATTAGGTATGTCCTTCAACACTAGTCTCATTAATCGTGCAAACGTCGCTGGCGCGTTTACCAACCCAAATGGCATGACCTTAAATTGGAATAATCCAATGGGCGTTTGGAACGCCGTGTATTGTTTAGACTCCTCAGTAATCGGGATTTCCCAATACCCTTTCGTTAAATCTATCTTGGAAAACCACGTGGACCCGGCCAATGAAGCTATTAATTCCTCCTGAAACGGGATAGGCTCCCTATCGCCTACCGTAATAGTGTTCAATCTTCGAAAATCAATACAGAACCGCACCGATCCATCAAGTTTTTTCACGAGGACGATGGGTGATGAATACGGCGATGTTGATGGTTCTATCACATCTAACTTCAACATTGACTCAACTTCCTTTATAACTCTATCTCTCGAAGAAAAAGGCAGTGGATAAGGTCTAAGAAATACTGGCTTATCCGAAGTCAACTTTATTTGGTGCTGGATCACGGTAGTGCGACCCGGCAAATCCGTAATAACATCCGGGAATGACGCTAACAGGGTCTTAAGTTCCCTACTCCTTGAACTCGTAAGGTCAGGGTTAATTTTTACGTCCCTGTAACCTTGTGTCGGAGTTAACTCCGGCAATTGAATTTGTAACTCTTCCTGCGCCTCGGTGTCGCTTACGTCACAGTCCAACTGGTCTACGACCCCCGTACAAGCAATAGAGAAGACAGTCTCCTCTGGTTTTGTCTGTGCACACAGATACTGTGGTCTCTCATAAAATCTCTGTAGCATATTAACATGGAAAACCTTACTCGTTCCATCAATGTGGATAGCGTAATCTACCTTTGAAACAACTCTCTCAATAACATAAGGACCTTTCCATGTCATCAATAACTTATTATGGTCCGTAGGTAACAACAATAGTGTTACGGGGTGTGCCCTCGAGTGTTACGGGGATGGTTTATATGGAATTATAGTTACGACTGCATTTTAATCTATCGAGAGGTTTTTAGAAATTACTCTTCCATACCATGCCACATATACTAATAACAATTCGAGTAAGTTTTATCAAGGACCTTGCAGGGCCACAAATTTATTACTTTAAATTCCCTAACAAATTTCGTCTAGCTTTTACATTCTAAAAGGACAACATCAGCAGCATCAAATGAAAACACAATAATATATCACTAGAAGTCTCCTCTAGGTTCTCAAAAGATTATATCATTCTGACTCATTCACAATTTAATTATTACTTATCTATCTTGCAGATATAGCCTACCTACTATCTAATAAATAATATCTTAATGTCTCAGACGACAATGTTAACTCAGTTATTTGTGCCTACTGCTTAACAAGGATATAACTCGTCAACACAACTGACGTAGTTACATTAGATCTAGATCTACTCTAGGATGGGCTGGCAATCCCCAGCCTCATCCAGACACATCAATTTCAATTTATAAATGTGTATACCAGACACTCATGCTAGATCTAATTGCATGTAAAAAACATTGTAGTCTTGCATTCTTTCGGTAGCACTTCTACTGGAAACTTAAGGTCAGATTCACGTTCATCGTCGAATCAATAGGTCGAAACTTACGATTGTTCCCTGATACGAGATCAGGGAGCTGGAGATAATAGCAGTAGATGATGTCGTAATAGCGTATGGTCTCATTCCAATGTCTATTAATGGCATAGACATGACTTTAACAGTCTTCTGATTCTCTCAGGCCAAATCCAGCCGACTTGCCTTCACGGATGGAAATTTCTGCATGGAGTGAAGAAACGTGGGAATGGCTCCGCTTAAATACTGCTCGGCCATCTGCAAATCCCCAGCCAACTGCCCAAATTTGATTGGTGCATCCATTTCGAGCTCAGCTCGTAGTATTAATAGATTCTATTAATAGTAACAGACAAGGTCAATTTAACATATCAAAACCCTTCCTAAAGTCTCGAAACCATCTACGTTTTATGTACGAATTTAGTCACTCCCTTTCTCACCCCTGTTAAAGTTTATCAAAATCACGGGGTCGAAAACTGCACCGTCACTGTCCCACTTTCTTTCCATCTCTAAGAAAAAGCGTTACAAAAACAAACTGTCCACGGGAATAGTTCAAGGACATTTGCACTGGCTAAAATCAACGCGACCTTGACATAAACAAACCGTGACCCAGCACGGCAATTCTAGTCCTAACCCTGACAAATAGGACCTTGTCTCCTGGCTTAAAAATTCTCAATTTGGAACCTCTATCTTTATAGTCTTTTGCTCTTTTCGAAGCGATACCAGAAGCTTCTTCTGCTATAGTGCGCGCTGAAGATAATCTTTCTCTTAAATCAACAAGGTACTGAAACACCGAAATCTGCTCATCGTCTCCCGATGATGGCGACGTCATCATGTCCCGAAGAACATCAGTTGGGCCCCTAGGACTACGACCATACATCATTTCAAACGGCGAGAATCCCGTTGACTCCTGCCGTACCTCTCTGTACGCGAATAATACTGCAGGGATATATCTATCCCAATCTTTAGGGCGATCAGCAGCTACCTTACGCAGCATCGACTTTAACGTCGAGTTCAATCTCTCGCACATGCCATTAGCCTGCGGATGATAAGGGGTGGTAGTGATGGGTTGTATGCTGAATAAGCGGAACAATTCCTTCATCATCTCCGACGTAAATTGCGCGCCCCTATCAGACAGAATTTGCTCTGGTATTCCTACCCTAGCGAAAATTGCAAACAACGCTTCCGCGACTGCCTCAGACGTTATGGTCCGCAGAGGAATCGCCTCTGGCCATCTCGTAGCATTACATATGACCGTTAAGAAAAATCGATTCCCCCTATCGGTCGCTGGGTGAATGGGGCCAACAAGGTCTATCGAGACCTTTTTAAACGGTTCCGAGACCGTGGGGATATTCTGAAGAGGAGCCTGGGGTGTACGCCCCTTATGCGTCGTCTTTTGGCACGCACTGCACGTCTTACAATAGACTTGTACATCTTTGTGGATCGATGGCCAGTAAAAAATTTTAAGAACCCTTTCTTTGGTTCTAGCTATCCCCATATGACCCGCTAATGGGACATCATGTGCCAAATGCAATACTGTTGCGATCAGCAACGCTGGCACAACGACCTGCTTTAAAATGGAGGTCACCGTTACATACTTACGGAACAGAATGCCCGCCTGAACAACAAAGGAAGACGAGCCGTTCTTATATTTCCTCGTTTTCTCGGTTCGCGCTTCCCCAAAACATGGGTTTAATGATGGGTCCTCCCTCTGTAATCTCGCCAAGCGCTCTGGCGTGATATCTAGGTTGACCGCTGGCGTCGCCAAAGGTCTAATCTTATCTTTATCAGCTACCCGTCGACGTGTTTCGACCGCGGCGCAAAAGTCAATACCTTTTGATTGCGACCATGCTTGCACGTTCTCATCGGAAGGGGAAACTACCCGTGATACATTCCCAATGATGAGCTGGGCGCCTGGAAAACAACCAACGACTGCTTCGACTTCCCCGCTAAGGAAAGGTGTATCTATCACTATTCTTGCCATGGGTAATTTCTCAATGGCCCCCGAAAATTGGATGCACGGGACAGTCTCACCTGTAAGCTGTGAATCCCGAATGCAGTCCCTATGCACTCCCACAACGGTAGATCCTGTATCTCGTAAAACCGAGACCGGTTCGTCCCCAACAAACCCCGGATAAACCCTAAGACCACCTCCTGTATGACATGAATTTATAACGGGGATCTTTCTCCCACAAGGTAAAACACCGGAAGATAATAACTTCTCACAACTGGGACACTTAGAATACTGTCCGCCTCCGTTGTCCGATGCAACACACGCAGCCGCATGATGAAATTTATTAGGGGAACATGGACTGGAGCCACTGTCCACGTTCGCCGCTATCCTACCTGCAGGGCAATTCACGCTGATGTGATCTGCTCTACCGCAGTTCCAACACTTTGCGGCCCTACACTCGCGTGAAAAGTGACCCAGGCGTCCGCAAGTCCAACACTCCGCTCCCTGTGCAGCACTAGGCCTGGGTCCCCGTGACCCATCGCGACCGGAACTAAAGTCCCTATGCCGTCGGTCATCGGCAAAGGTCACAAATCGCCCCCGGCCATTACCGCGACCTAGCCCTCCTGCTCGGTCAAACTTACCGGATCCATATGCAGGTGATTGGTGATAGCCCCTACGCTGCCCCTGGGCTTGCCCACTATAGGCACCACGCTGACGCGACCTGTCCTTAAGTCCTGCCGGCGACCCCTCAACCACGGCGACGTATCCAGCATCTTGGACGTACGCCCTGGCGACTGGTTTGGACGGATGTGCCGTACGGTATGCTTGCGCCAACTTAGACGCCTCCTGCACCGTCGCGGGTTCGTTTTCTTTCAGGAAGGCCACCAGATCTTTATGGCACGACGCGTACAGCTGGTCACGGATCATTAGGTCTTTTAATTTAGTAAAATCCGCGCCAACATGCGCCAAGTCTACCCAGTTCGCGAAATATTCCGTCAATCTCGCGACGAAGGCAGCAAAGTCCTCCCTGGTATCCGCACGTGCTCGCCTAAACTGCTCCCGGAAATATTCCTCGGTACGCGCAAATCGGCGAAGCAGCAAAGCCTTCAGCTTATCGTAATCTTGCACGTCTTCGCGCTGTAGCTCTTTAAAGTAGGTCAACGCTCGCCCCTGCAATAGAGACGCCAGGTACGTGGACCATAATTCCTTATTTTCCCCCCATTGCAATTGTGCGTTTAGTTCGAACCTGTAAAGGAAGGCGTCTATGTCGTCCTTCCGGTCGTCGAACGTAGGGAGCTTAATCCTAACGCCACCTTTATTGTGTACCTGCCGCTCAACTGTTTCCGTTGGCGTATTCTTCTTGAGTTCTAACTCGGCAATCTTTACTTGCGCCTCTATCTCCTTTAACCTTATCTCCTGCTCCCTTTCCTTAGCCTGTCTCTCCTGTTGCTGAGCTTCTAACTCCTTTAACTTAAACTCCCTTTCCTGTTCCTTATCCTTAGCCTCTCTTTCCTGTTGCTTATCCTTAGCCTCTCTTTCCTCTTCTCTCTGTCGCTCTTGAGCCTCTTTTTCTCGCTCTCTATCCTTAGCACGCTCATCGCGCAAATCCGCCTGCTGTTCTTTAATCCAGCCACGTAGCTCCTCTCCCTCCAGGCCAAGTTCCTTACCCAACTTCATTAGTTGTTGGAGTTCCGCCATTTCACAGATTTATGGTTACGGTATATACTATGAAAACGGCTAACCTGTCGGTATGATCACTAACGACACGACCAGAGACCTGAGATCACACCAGATATAACAATACCCAATTGTCTCAAATACAATTCAGAAATTTACGTACTTCCTAACTAATTCTATATTTATAAAATGTATTGCCCTATTAATAATAAAAAAGAGTAGAAAAGACAAGAATAAGGAAATTCAGTAGAAGGACCACAAGGACATCGAGGAACAACGAACCAGACTAGGACAAAGACCTAAAAAAGAAAATATAATGGAAAGAAATGCAACCTAACTACGCCGATTACACCACAAGGTACGAACAAGAACAGAGTCTGAAAGAAAAGAACGTATCTACAGATAGGTAGAAAGAGGGACAAGAGAATACGTCTTCCTGCAGAACAGAGAAGATATCGACGCTACAACTAAACACTAACAAAGCCCTACAGAATGTTCACCGTGATGAACGAAGTTCCAAGTTTATCACACCTTTTTAAAAGGATAAACTAGGTTCAACACAGCAAACGAAAACAGCAAAAACAGAGAAAAAGACAGATTAAAGGAACAGCCCACAATCCAGGGCACAAAAATTTTGACTTTTACTTAACTTTTCTGACTATAACCTCTCCCCTTGTCTCGGAGCTCTGGCTGCTTGACCTCTACAGGCTGGCACACACACTCTCTGCAGAAATTTAAGTACACATTAATACATATTCATAGTAATACATGCATTAATACATATTCATAAATACACATAAATCATATCATCATGAAATTTCCATGCATCCCACGAACAAAGACAACACAAATTCCTACCACAAGATAAGTATTACGTGGACAAAACTAAAGTAACAAATGCCCATTGAAAAATACCTACTAACTAACTAGAACTAAATATTACGAAAATGGACGAGTCACAACGGACGAGCCCCCAATGTCACAAATCCCAGACTGGGAGATGTAATAAGTTATGACAGGACAACAATCACGAACGAACAAGTTTAACACTTAACAGAACAATCCATCAGACTCACACATTTATTAAACATAATTATACAGATAATAGCGCAATTACATACATTATATTATTGAAATTAACTGCCGTACAACGGCCTTATTCTCACACGCACTCTCCCTCGGATCCACAACCCGGTAGTTACTCCTAAAGGCACTTCGGCCTCAGCCTCTCCCCTCAGGGTCTTAATAGCACATTAATAATTCACTGGCACCGCAGTCTCTCAATATCACCTTCCTATTGTCATACACCTTAGCACTCCCCTAGCATCTCAGCAGGGCAATAACACATTATCATTTCAGTAGCCCCTCAACATGGCAATAGTACATTATTAGTTCCTAGCCCATCAACATGGCAATAGTACATTATCACATTCACGCTCATATCTACGTCCCTGTCCGTGGCCTGACTGCCACGACTTTATGTGCCTCTACTGTCCTGCACTGACAGCCTCACTTCTGGCCTATGTGTGGCCTCCGGCCCTATGCTGGCCTATCACCGTAGGCGGCGCTCTTTGGCCCGACCTCGGCACCTACAAGAATAACATTACATTGGTATAATACCCTACCATTTCTATTCACTCCACCTCTTCTTACAACCCATGAAGCGTACACACACTAGTTCACCTTTCACTCACCACACATCTTACGGTAACACACCTCCATCGGAGTACACACTACTCACTCGCGCTACAAATCCATGAACTCACTTTCATCTATCGCTCATGGCGCACATTGCTATATCCAATATCAAGGACTTCCACATTCCTCACATATACTTATTTACATCATGGTAATAGACGAATATAATATAATACATCAATCATAATTATCAATCAACGTTCTACCTACCAGTCATCACTGGAAAAAACTCTCTCACTGGTCTCTCGACTGCTCCCCTTATGTCCGCCCGCTGGGCTCTTACTAGCGTCCGTTCAGTAGGACCTTCTAACTTGCAGTGATAGTAATACAGCGCTTTCGCCTCATTCAGACCCCCACCACTCATAACATGCACGCTTTCCTTACTTGTCTTCGTGCGTTAATTTTACCCTCTTCCTTTCACGTCTTTCCCTACCTGTCTGCCGTGAGCCCTTCTTACTCTACACCCGCTCTGTAGCAATCCCCTTAATTGCACTCACTCCACTCGTGACACAGGCCGAGCAGGCCGTTGCCCGGGCAAAATTCCAAAAAGCAAATCCCAACCTCAACAAGCAAAATAAAAACAAGAAAAGTGAGATGTAAATGCCAAGGCCAGCGAACCCTCCTAAAATAAAGACCTAAACACAAGTTTGTTAAACAGCACGGTACAAGCATTGGCAGACATTGATTGACCAATGAGGATGCGAGCCGATTTCGGTGCCTTGTTGTTATGTTGAAAGGACATTGGCCTTCTTAATGTCAGCTTACGTAAATATCTGTTCATAATACATAACGCCCTAAAGAGCTAAGGATTTAATTCTACAAGGGAGGAAGTTTCTAATCGGATGAATTCCTCATCAGCTGTGTAGCGTGTGGCTACGAGCTAACTACCAGCAGCATTTCAACAGAATGTGTAGATTTCGCGCATATCCGAAGAAGGCGGAACCATGAACGAATTATGTTCTGACATTGACCCGCAGCGCATCTCGTCGTATCTGAAGGAGCTGAAGTATACAAGTTGATATGACAGATTTTTTTTTAATCTTATTTACAAAATTCATATTACAGATAGACGTACTTTACAGTACCGGCGTTTCACTTTTATTTGATCTTACATTTATAAGGACCTGAAAACTGAAAACTAATCCAAATTAAGATTACGAAAAACTCGTGAAAAGCTCAAAATAGCCGTTATCGTGCCGACGCACAGTTAAACTCAAACTCATTTAAAATACATTACAGTTATAGAAACAAACATTTGAAATACAGCTGTAATGTACTCCCGCTTAAACAATAGAAAGAAAATCTTCAAGAAGTTCCTAGCATACTTGACAAAGAAGATTAATTGTGTTCTGCCGTTGTGGGAATACACGTGCGGTTTTTGTGATTGGGCCAGGGAATTGCGGGGCTTAGAATTGGAAAGGGGTGTAAGTACCTTTGGGTTTTAGACCCCTTGTAATTCTAACCCCCTTAAATAAATTGAGGATGTTAGAATTTCAAGGGATCTGAGTGCCAGTGACACTTAGACTCTTCTAGTTCTAGCCCCTTCAGTCGTATCTGACAGCAAACGTGCGCCCTTTTAACCTTTTTTTAAGGAAAAATTTGGGCAAACTAAAGTGTTGGTATAAAGGAAATTAAACGGTCCATGTATTGATAAAGCTCGACCTTGTACCGAATCCGGCCGAGACGAAAAAAAATCAGTGATTAGATTTCAGTCCTCCATCAACATTTCCTAAGTCCGGGTAGTGAAAGGCATATTTCTACTTGGCGTCACGATAGATCCCTCCAGACACCAGCGGGAAGTCCGTCAATGTAATTGGTGATTGCCCTCAATTGAGCTCGTGTGGACGACCTCATCAGAAACCCTACAGCCACATAGACCAGCTAAATTGGCCCTTGTTTCGCGCACATTTTTGTACAATAATTATTGTTGCAAGTGGGTGAAGAGATCATTGCTGTCCGTGGCCTCTGCCACAGCTCCCTCCACCCCCTTAATGTTATTATCGTCACGATCATAACATAATTGCGTAAGTCATGTTTCGGTGTTTATTGAAAATCAAAGAAAACCGTTCACTTGGATTACAGAAGTAGCTGTTGTTAGGGGGGCATAGGAAACCATTCCTGAACAGTGAACACAACTCAGTAGTTTCCCTGTTTGGCTTTGTCATTAGTCTACGCTCCCCTAACAACAGTGTAAATGGTGGTTTAGCTGAATGTGGGTTTTCCTTTAAAAACCCATAAGTCAACGAAACAAAACAATTTAAATGCGTATATTGAACGAGGTGAGCATTTTCTTCTCAAAACACCGCAAAAAAGATTACGTGGGCATTTTATCGTAAATTTACGCGGGTTCCACTCACAGTTATTGAGTTAAAGGTAAGCCAGACCGAGGCTGGCGCAGGCCCCAGATTGGTGGCTTGCCACTTAATTATTATGCATCACACTGAAACACTATTCACTGGCCATACCACCTCGGTGTGGGCAGTGAGTAGTGTTTTAGAGTGATGCATAATAATTAGGCGGGTAGCCACCAGTTTAGCGCCTAGGCCAGCCTCGGTCTGACTTACCCCTAACACGTTGAAAAAGTTACGTAAATGCGTCCATTTAGCCCGTGTGACCTGGTGTACAGAAAACAAGAGATGGAAATTCTATGCCCTCCTGTAAACAGTCGCTACTTGTCTGTATTACATTTTTTAAGAGCGTCACCTTCGAAGAACCTCTAAACGTTTTTGACTGTCAGTTGTTTGCATCTCCAGCGACCCCGTAATCTATTTCGTCACTGTTTGTATGTGTATCGGCGCATGGATGAATGGCGGATGGTTCGTGTTTGAATTGTGATTCTGTGTGTTCGTGACATAAACCGCCATAATCGTTTCTTCCTGAACGATCTATCTATCTATCTATCTATCTATCTATCTATCTATCTATCTATCTATCTGTCCGTCTGTCTGTCTGTCTGTCTGTCTGTCTGTCTGTTCTGTTGTGTGTCTCTCTCTTTCTCTCTCTCCCTCCCTCTCTCTCTCTCTCTCTCTCTCCCTCTCTCTCTCTCTCTCTGTCTCTCTCTCTCCTCTCTCTCTCTCTCTCTCTCTCTCTCTCTCTCTCTCTCTCTCTCTCTCTCTCTCTCTCTCTCTCTCTCTCTCTCTCTCTCTCTCTCTCTCTCTCTCTCTCTCTCTCCCTCCATCTCCGATCTATTAACTTTACTTATTCTACCCTTGCCTTTCCCATTGCCTACTTGTTTTCATGTATACATGTCAATTCTAAATGTTCTTGTTCCTCTGGTGAACTTTAAAGAACATCCAAGCCAATAATGATTTCAGACGTTAATAATTAGAGCTTCAGAATACAAGCCAACTGAAATCAGTCTTTATTTTATCGTGTCAAGTATTTACTCGTCTGTCCTGTAAATTCTCATTATTTGTTCATTAAAAGACTTTAAAAAAAAAAAAAAAGCTGAGATTTGTAATCTTCCCATCCAATCAGCAACTGTGAGCTTGAGAGATTTGTTTTTATTCTGAATGTGCAGCTGGTCCACGGACACTGAACGGCTTGTCCTACTGAAACAGGATGTTAGCCCAGGCGCGCACACGCAACCTGCTGTCGTCTTGCAATTGTGTCTTAGTTTCATGTTCCCCCGTTGAATTTGTAATGTGCTCGTATCTGCCATGTGTGCTCATCTCCTTTCATTCACCTAAATTTCAGAAAATGCCACGCGACTGAATGCAACAAAGTCACATGTGCACACCTAAGCATACTGTCAGTATCAATCATTATGTCATTGGCCAATATTGAATATCAGCAGAAATCATTATGCACACACTGAAGTAAGCAAACTGAAATCAGCCCTGATCGTTCACAGTTTTTTTAAAAGTAATGGACAGTCGTCACTGTTGGCGTCACTGTAGGCCAAGGTATTGCCCCCTTCCCCCCCCCCTCCCCACTCCCTGCACACTAAGAACCCTGTGATAGAATATGTGACAACAACAAAACAGAGAAAACAATAAGACAATCACAACCCGATGTGCTAAATTCCAGTTTTCACCGGCTAGCAGACACCATTAATTTCATTCCTGGGTTTTCACGACACAAAAATCTGGTCTTTATAAAGGTCGAGCCCACCAGATCTCTCAGATCACAGAAAACTCTCATGTCGCCATCATGGAATGATGATATTGATTTACATCTCTTTAAGTAAAAACCTGTAGTAATGAGCCTTGAGGAGGAAATTTGATGACCTGCATTATGGGGAAATCGACATTTTTAAAAATTTTTCTTTTTGAGATTTTGTTTGATGGAATGCGTCTCAGTTTACAGAGGCCGCGACTGTAGTAAAGAAAATTTGCAGATGAGGTGAACATGACCTGGGTACAAAATGTCTTGATCTCATTAATTTGTTTGCTGGGCTGAAGATTACCGGGTAACAAGATACGTCACTCACTAAAACGTCCTGTCTCGCCGGTCGAGTGGATGGTTGGCGGGCGCTTCTGATAGGGTCTCCTTCTGTCCTTTCATTCTGGTATATTCTGTCAAATCGTCTTGCTACTGCTAAGCACAATATGACCGTTATCGTGTCAGCGCACAGACTAATAAAATACCCAGACTGGATGAGCCCATTGTGTGACGTCACAAAACAGCGAAAGGTCGGCCATTTTAGGTTTACGCTTGCGACCGACGCTTCAGCATAGCTACAATGCAGCGGTCGCTAAAAGTCCATAAGGTCATCATTTATAACAATAAAAAAAAAAAGGCAGATAAATGAAAGGATAGGCAAGTTAATGCATTATTAATACATGTACAACCAATCTTGACAAATTAAAAGAAAATTTTACTGCAGATAGAACTAGAATCGGAATTTCCCGAGCGGCGGCCATGTTGGTTATACGGTCGCCGCTCGGGAAATTCCGTAAAAAATGACACAGCCCGAAGCTCGTGTGTTCCAGTCTCGTTAATTTATTAGTCTGTGTGTCCACGCGCTTTCTCCATACTCAAACTCAAACTTAAACTCTCGCTGATCGACAGCGCTCGCTATGCTTTTTTGCGCGGAAAGGAAACAAGGCGCGGTAACTCAGCTTTGCTTTCATTCACTTTTGTTTGTACCCCGTGTTGCAAAATGAAATGCTCTGCGCAGAGTCTTGATCTCTGGCTTGACAGCAAAGCAGTTTACCATCCCTGTCAAGCGTGTGCTGGTCAGTTTGTGGCACTTTTCCCTTCCTAGCCCTAGTGGGGACAAGGTGGTCTAGAGGCAAGGTGCTCGCCTCTCATGCCAAGGGTCCCGGGTTCAAAACCCGGCCGGTGCAGGCATGTTGGAAGTTTGGGATTTTTCTCATATTTTCGTGTCCCTGATCCTATTTGGGGGGGGGGGGGGTAGGATCGAGCACCTAGTCTTCTCGGATAAGGACGAAAAAATTCGGAGGGCCAGTATGCACGTTGCGCACGTTAAAGATACCTTGCCAGTTGGAAATCGTAAAGAGCAGGCCGAAAAGTCGCTGCCCGGGCAAAATTAAATAAAAATTCTCCCTACCATTCCCTCCCCCTCCCTCCCTCATCTCCCCCCCCCCAAAAAAAAATTTAACCGCCGACCGGCGCTGCACTGTGGCGACGATGTGCCTGTTCCTGTTATAAATGGGCTGCAATGGCACAAAGGCAAATTTCCCAAGTGGGATTAAAGAAGTATACAAATACAAAATACAAGTACAAATTTTAATCTTCCTGTGTTTTGAGTGAAGAATGCGGTTACTGGGCGGTCACTGATTAGGCTGATGACGCCCGTGTACTCTTCTTGGCAATTTCAAGTTTGGTGGTTCACGGAAAAACCAAAAATATCGATCTCTATTATCTATTCCCATTCATGTCCAGCCTGATCCCTCAGTGGCAACGTCAATCTGTTTCATGTAGGCAGTCATGACAGAAGTAAGTTTCCATGTATCAGAAGTAATATGAAGATAATTATCATTTGAAGCCAAAAGAAACATGTCAGTTACGGAAATCTGAGAGAATTATAGAGTATGTAACCGAAAGAGGACACACAGAGAGAGAGAGAGGTGGGGTGGGAAAGCGGAGGGGGGGGGGCGAATGGACGGAAAGACAGACGTGTATAGATCAGATTAATCGTGTCACGTTGACATGCTGGAAAATAAAGGCTAGGCGATTGAAAGGGCAGACAGGCGCATAGAAGTTACAGAGAGAAATGTAGATCAACAGACAGCAGGAGGCAGGGTGAAAGACAAAGACACAAAGAGAAAGTGAAAGTCAGAGATAGAAAAATAGACACAGAGAAAGTGAGAGAGGAAAAGAGACAGGTAGACAGGTGGACGGCGAGAGAGAGAAATGTGGAGGCAGACAGATAGACGCACACACACACAGAGTGAGAGAAAGAGAGAATAGACAAGTAGAAAGAGAGAGAGAAACATGGAGGCAGACAAATAGACACACACACACAGTCAGAGAGAGAGAGAGAAAAGAGTTGGGTAGAAAGAGAGAGAGAGAGAGAAACATGGAGGCAGACAGTTAGACACACAGGGTGAGAGTGAGAAAAGAGACAGGTAGGCAGGTGGACAGAGAGAGAGAGAGAGAAACACGAAGACAGACAAACACACACACACAGTGAGAGACAAAGACAGACAGAGAAATGTTGCAAGTAACAAGGGCCAAAAAAAAAAAATTAGAGCATCCCAGATTAAAGTAAAAGACGGTGTATTGAACCGGCTTCATTAGAGATGTAATTTGTAAGGCAAGCCGTAGAGCCGGATGTAGAGGAGACAGGGGTGGCCTGGGGGAATCGGATCAACAGAGGGAACCCAGTGACAGTGACAGTATCATGTTCTTTTAAGTTTCTTTTTTCAATATTTCCATTTCTGTATGTTCCTCGGTTCAACCTGTAACTCTGTCATCTTCAAGCCTTTCTGTACATGTAGCAGTGATGGCCATTTTTGTGGTTCTTGAAAACCTGTCTATTGTCTATCTGTCTATCTTATCTATCTATCTATCTATCTATCTATCTATCTATCTATCTATCTATCTATCTATCTATCTGTCTACCTGTCTATCTATCTATCTATCTGTCTGTCTGTCTGTCTGTCTGTCTGTCTGTCTGTATCTATCTATCTGTCTGTCTGTCTATATCTATCTGTCTATCTGTCTGTCTGTCTGTCTGTCTGTATCTATCTATCTATCTGTCTGTCTGTCTGTCTGTCTGTCTATATCTATCTATCTATCTGTCTATCTGTCTGTCTGTGTGTCTTGTATGTTTTTTTTAAATTTATAATCTTCAATAAACTATGGTTACTTCCTTGAGCCAGACATGGACGTGTATATAGATCTTGTACTGCAACCTGAAAGAGAAATCACATGCTGGTTGGCACAGCTGTAGCGATGAACGATGTGCTCTGTGACAGTCCTGGAGTGCCGTGCGGAATGTGTCAGTTTGGTACCTGACTATCAAGGGTTCTGTCTTAAACGTGACGGGAATGACCTAATGGCACTTACTTCTTGTATCTGAATCTAGCTGTCAGGAAAAATGAATCTGTCCTATTCAAGACGAGCAGGCTGGAGCTGGCCGAATGTGACCGGGCTTTGTATGTTTGATAAGGTTTTCCCGGATTTACTCAGCGGACACAGGAAACTGCCGTGTGCACATTTTGCCATGCATGTCCACCAGCAACTGGGTAGTGGGTATGACCTTCCGGGCTTAAGGGGGGTATCATATTTACCCTAAGCCCTGTCAGACACGGTCAGCTGCTGGCAGACAAGAAGTGCACACCATACTTTCCTATATTTTCTTAGTAAATCCGGGAAGACGCCATCATACTAATCCCGGTCAGACAAAGTCTGCTTCTGCCGTGGTTTTTAGGGTGTAGATTTTGCCGGTAGCAACTGGCTGTTGGTGTTGCGGGCTTAGTATGATACCCCCCTTAAGAATGAATGGGATCCAATGTTGTCGTCATCCTGAAGATGGAATTTCATACCCCCAGGTAACTAGAATTATGTAGAATTTGAGACATTTATAACTGTCAAGCATGACTAACGAGAAGTCTGTACTCCGTCTTGTAAAGTGAATGGTCGCTGTTGTTGTGGGACATTTTATTGCCAGATCACTTTTAAATGGAAAGTTGGGTGCCCAATATATTATTTAACCTGAGAGAGTTTGACCGCAACGTTTTAATGAGAGGCGTGAGTTCGGTCAGGGATGACCATTAAATACTTGCATCCTACCTGTTATAGCCCTTTGCCCTGCCAGAGTATCGTTCATTGTGACCGAACTGGTCAATGTGGGAACGACAGTCTTTAACGCAGTGTTAAATTGCTTCTTTGCGTGGTCTCAGATCTTTTGGCTTTGTTGCGTTCTTTTCTGCGGCCCCGCTGCGTTATGATTCCTATCTGGAAGATTAGACTGGGCTACAATGTATCTCGTACTAGTGTTGGGAGATATTTATTGCATGATAGAGAGATCTAGCGCTCCGAGGTTGGTAGTTTTTACCAAAATGATATCCCGATGCCGGTACAGTCTAATCTCAAGTTTCAGGAGAATTCCTCAGTCATAAAACAGTAGATTCTTGTCTCTTCTCTCCCCCCCCCCCCCACCCTTCCCCCGCCAAACAGCTGCGGCTCCACCCCAGATGAAAATCCACAGTTGTGAACACAGAAATTGTAAAGGAGGCGTGGGAAATTGCACATGAAACACAGTTGTGCTGAGGAGCAACACTGATTGCGAACGTTTTTTCGTAAAGACGGGCAAGTAAATAATTGAAAGCAATACAAAACTAAATTTGCCCATGCAGGATTTAATTGCATGACAGACGTTATCTTGGGCACTGGACCGCTATCTTCTATCTATGTAGTTTCTGCACTGTTGGCTGGTTGGCTATGTTTGTATATTAACAATAATAACAGTAATAACAATAATAATAATAATAAATAACATTTCTACAGCTACAGCTCGTCATCCCGTCAAATGCAAGCTGTCAGGGTTTTACAGTCACTCTTAACCCACATTCGTGTCACCAATACAAAAAACATACTTAACATTTAACAATGGTCAAACACTTGCGTGGTTGCATTCCATCACGTAAAAATGCTTATCTTCAAACATATCTTGAAAATGCCAGTGTTTTTATAATCTTTTTTGAAAATTCCCTGTATTTTCTTTTTTGTAACTGGGTCAGGAGTTCCATGGAAATGTCTTGCTTTAGGAAAGCCTTCAAATGGGTCTCTGGGATAAGGGGATCCTAATTGTCTGTGTCATAGAAATTCCGTGTCTGATGAATCTGAAGGTATCAACCGCTGGAGTATAGCATGGTTCTTGAGATGTGATAAAAATAGTGCAGTATGGCGACATACTGGAAGCTTCTGTCGTTCTTGTCTCCCTCCCCACCCCAACCCCCCTCCTCTCCACCCCATGTACGCGTGTGTCTGGAGGGGTGTAACCGGGACAGAACTATCACACACTGTTGCCCCAGAAAACATACCCCTGACGTAACCCCACCCCCTCCCAAACCCCAACCAAGATGTACACTGGGCCCTAGTTACACCCTCTATATGGCAAGCTTATGACATGCTTTCCTTGACCTGGATCAAACTTGATCTGACTGGAATGAACTCATGCACAAAATGAATTCATGAACCCTGAAACTGGAAACTGGGGCCTCCAGTGAAATGAATTGCTGTCCAAACTGTCATCATCAACACCGGGACTCAACAATTGATGTCTAGCGTATTTGTGATCATTATCGAGTATGATTTAATGCATAATATATCGTATTTTCAACCAGTGCATTTTTGCTGCACAAGGTTACAATTAGGAGTGAAGCAGGTGAATTTTGCGGAGTTCTATTGGAACATGCGTTAAAATTTGTGATTGTCTTCACGTAGCTTTTGACGTTCCTGTCCACTCACGCAAGACTCCGCTAATGAGACTCTGACCGAAGATGATGATTGCAAAAGGGATTTTGGACAATGTATTTCCCACTCTGAACTGTGAAATAACACAGGAAATTAGTGCTTCAAAATAAGTTACGAAAGTATGATGGGAAATTAACTTCGTGAAATTCTTCCAGTTTCCATTTTCAATCTGACGCTGTTAATGTAGCGAATATGATGCTGGACAAAATTGTGCATCAACGACTTTTCGCCACAGTATCGAATACACTTTTTATTTCATTGTAGCGTTTGCTCTTTGCTTTACTGTGACCTACCACCTACCCCATGCCGATACAGCGTTTCATCTTCAGCCTTTTATCGTGACAGTTTGTAAGTAATTAATTACCTCAGCTGTCACATCGTGCCATTCCATGTCAAGATATTAGTTTAGTGCTGATGGGTAATCTTTCCATTAAATCTGCATTTTTCCTATGATGATGATGATCTAGATTACAGACTCTAGATCTAGATTGCATTTCACAAACTCAAACAAGTGAGATGAATATGGCATATAGATCTAAGTCTGGAATCTAGATCTAGCCTAGCCCAGTTTGATATCTAGAGTTAACCGTTTATCGTGACAGTTTGTGAGTAATTAATTATCTGATGATTCATTGTTCGCTGTCGGTTGTTGGCGAGCAAAGCGAGAATTGGATGAAAGTGATTGTCTTCACACTGGGCACTGATGCTGTTTGGACACGCATCGGGAGTCGAATGTGGACAAAATTCTTAGAGTTATGGTACATTGGTACCAGACGCACCAGAAAAACTCAACCACATTATATTTTTGTCACATACATAATTTTATGCTCGCATGCACTTACTCCATTGGGCACAGCAGTCGAGTCCATTCGCGCATTTGTATGACCTGTGTGCCATAGCCTTACCTCTAATGCAGCCGACAAAATTTGTCTTTATTTGGGGGGGGGGGGGATGAGGCAGTGGGGAAGGATCCCGCCTTGAGCTGGATGAAAACAGTGTTGGGGGACTTTATTAATTTTGCATGTTTTGGGGAGATCGGAAGACCAGTCTGTGGCAACGTGGGTCATCTTGAATGTGATGACCGTTGTGGGAGCAGTTCAGATGTTTCAGTTGGTGGAGCTTTAGCCAGGAGAGATAACATCTCGGAGTTGATTATAATTATGTGGTACGCCATTTTTGGGGGGATCTGTCTGCAGTTTTAGGTCGGGGCGCGCACTGGCCAACAGTCAGTTTTGATGGGTCAACTAGTTGGATGATGAGTCACGATACTGACTTTCAGCGAGACCCAGCGGCTCAACCAATTGTTTTTTTCTCGTTGAAACTCAAGCTCGTGACCTCACGAGCCAACTACTCGGCCGATCAGAATGGGCTGGTGAGCGCCTGTGCTTAATTGAATTTAAGATCGATAGGGAGGAGAGCTCTTCTTGGCTGGCATTAGTGCTGTCAATGGAATGCAGAAGTTTGAAGACATGTTAAAGGTTCATGGTCCACAAAAATTGAAAACCATTGAATCTTTCAGGCAGTTCCAACCAGCCATCATTTTCCTTGTCTTTTAAGTGGTTTTATCTGTTTAGATGGTATGGAGGTCAGAGTGATTTGATCGCTTGTTTTAGCGCTGGGAAAATGTAAACCTGTCAGGTAACGTCTGTCTTATGTAGTGTAAGTGTTTTTACTACAAAGGTCACCGGTCTCAGTGACGTGGGCTTTCTGTTGACGAGTTTAAAACGCGTGGGTTTCGTGGTATTGTTGTTGTTGTTGTTGTTTTTGTAGCTTTATTTGGCACATCACATTCTTGAAATGATTTTACTGTCATCGTTTTGATGTAGGGGATGTTTTGTTTTTGTTGTTATTGTCAGTTCTGTTGTGGTCTGTGTCATCAAAGTTATGTCCCAGTGTAATCATCATTATGTTATCGCTATCTCCTTAAGGTTTGTTGTTCTATCTTCGTGTCCGTCCCTTTGATTTTTGATTTTTCATCTCTAATGGACGGCGATTAAGTCTCAGACGCTGTAGGGAAGACGTTTATGGGCTTTGAATTCTTGTCTGTTTTAGATCATGTAATCGGTTTTCGTGGTTGAAAGACAGATTAAGAAAGATTGGACCTTTTCAGGAATACAAAGAAAGTATGAAGGAAGAGATGCGGAGAGCAGAGATGGAGAAAGGAAAGAGGGAGAGGGGAGAGAGAGAGAGAGAGAGGAAATGAAAAGAGAAGGATTGGGAAGGAAAATTGACTGAGAATTTATGACAACGCAAGAAACATGACTGAATGCCTTATGATCATCATCAAAATGCTGAGCGTATTCTGGGGGAAAAGCGGCGAAACAATTCCGACCTTGGTGTGCAGGGAACAAAATAAATAAAGAGAAGTCCCGGAGTTATCTAGCAAAGATCCCCATTAACCTCAGCAAGAATTTAGAATTTTTGGTCAGTGGAGAAAAAAGTTTTGTTTGTTTATTGTTTTTTGTATCAAAATTTCTTTCAGTTGCAAATTATTTGACGCGATTCCCTCTTCCTTTGTCCTCCATTTTTTTATGTTGGTGTGTTTGTATTTGTTTGTTTGTTTGATGTTGTTGTTTTGTTTGTTTTCTGTAAGTTTCTTCATTTTGCTGGTTTGTTTTTCTGGGTCGGTTTGTTTGGTAGAGGCGGGAACTCTGGAAATCTTAGTTAATGGTTATGTCACCGTTTGGTTGCGGAAACCATAGTGTTGGAAGTTAAACAACTTCCTGTACAACGAAATGAGTACAAAATTTGACATCCAGTTACTGTCTTACTTCTTGTCTGTTTGTTTGTGTTTGTGTTGTTGGGGTCAGGAGTGCAAAATTGGCCTTGTTTCAGATTCTAGAAATTTGGCTTTTCCTGAAACTGGTTTGACCAGAAAGAGAGCCTTTAGACGTTGGTCCATCTTTTTAGTGATTTCCAGTTCTTAAGCTTTTGGCTGAATGTTTACTCCAGGCTGCCGAGTAAGGTCAAGCGTTTAAGTACAAAAGCGAATTTCACTCGTCCAGTCAACAGAAACTATTTTTGTCTACTAAAATGTTAACAAAGTAACTGTGTCATTTCAATTACGAGTGTATCGTGCTATAAGAAAGTTGCGACTTTGTCAGTGATAGGTCATTGCTGTATTGTTTAGGGACACAGTGCAGTGGTCAGGAGGCAAGTTGCTCGCCTCTCATGAAGGTCCCAGGTTCGATCCCCACGTTGGAATAACTTTTTTTTCGGGGGAAAAAAATCCCGCCCCTGATCCTGTGGTAGGTAGAGGATCGAGCACCCAGACTTCTCAGATAAGGACGAAAAATTCGGAGGGCCCGTGTACTCGTTTGTGCACGTTAAAGGTACCCTGGCAATTAAAATTCGAGAAGCGCAGGCCAAGCAAGGCCGCTGCCCGGGCAAAACTCTAAAAAAAAAAAACGAATCCTTACCACAAAAACGCACAGAAACAAGAACACTAAAAGTAAAAAACAATAAAAGTGGGATGTAAATGCTAACAGCAGTTGTAAAACCTTCTAAAATAAAGACTTAAGCGCAGTGCTGTATTGTATCTCAAGACAATATTATTTCCCCATTAGCTGCCACCCACGAAGGGGGCAGTGCTCGACTTTGGCCAGTTTTAACGCACACGCCTTCCTCTGCCCTATGCACGCTTCTCATACACTACCCCCCCCCCCACAACCAACCAGCGAACGTATTTTTATCCCCCCCCCCCCCCCGGCCCCAAAAGCTTGGCTGAGGCCCCAGCGTACTTTTGTTGTGTGCAATAAAGAAAAGTACGGACATTTCAAAATAATTATGAAAAGTTTCCGATTAGCGGGACAGAGAAGCGCATGATCTTCTTATGGCCACCCTGCTGTGTTAGAGCTGAAGGGACGGCATAACATTATGCATTTCAGTTTCATAGTGTCGCTGACTGCACCAATGAAATTTAATGATTATTTCATCATACGCTGCGTCGTGGCGGATAGTGTCACAAATCCCAGACTGGGAGATGTAATAGTTTATGACAGGACGACAATCACGAACAAACAAGTTTAACACTTAACAAAACAATCCATCAGACTCACACATTTATTAAACCTAATTATACATATAATAGCGCAATTACATACATTATATCATTGAAATGAACTGCCGTACAGCGGCCTTATTCTCACACACACTCTCCCTCGGATCCACAATCCGGTAGTTACTCCTAAAGGCACTTCGGCCTCAGCCTCTCCCCTCAGGGTCTTAATAGTACATTAATGATTCACTGGCACCGCAGTCTCTCAGTATCCCCTTTCTATTGTCATACACCTTAATATTCCACTCGCATCTCCACAGGGCAATAACACATTATTATTTCCATAGCCATCAACATGGCAACAACATAGTATCAGTTCACTAGCCTATCAACATGGCAACAATATAGTATCTCATTCACTCTCATATCTACGTCCCTGTCCGTGGCCTGACTGCCACGACTTATGTGCCTCTACTGTCCTGCACTGACAGCCTCACTTCTGGCCTATGTGCGGCCTCCGGCCCTATGCTGGCCTATCACTTGTGCTCATCGAGGTGGCTCTTCGGCCCGTCCCCGACACCTACAAGAATAACATTACATTGGTATAATACCCTACCATTTCTATTCACTCCACCTCTCCTTACAATCCATGAAGCGTACACACACTAGTTCACCTTTCACTCACCACACATCTTACGGTAACACACCTCCATCGGAGTACACACTACTCACTCGCGCTACACATCCATGAACTCACTTTCATCTATCGCTCATGGCGCACATTGCTATATCCAATATCAAGGACTTCCACATTCCTCACATATACTTATTCACATCATGGTAATAGACGAATATAATATAATACATCAATCATAATAATCAATCAACGTTCTACATACCAGTCATTACTGGAAAGACTCTCACTAGTCTTCTCGACTGCTTCCTTTTATGTCTGCCCGATGGGCTATTATTCACAGATCCGCTCCCTAGGACCTTCTAACTTGCAGTGATAGTAATACCGCGCTTTCGCCTCATTCAGACCCCGCCCCCACTACTCACAACAGCACGCTTAACTTGCTGTCTACTGTGAGCCTTTCTTACTCTACACCCGCTCTGTAGCAATCCCCTTAATTGCACTCACTCCACTCGTGACAGATAGATTCATGTAAATGAGGCTTCACAGCGAATAAATACTACATGTATAATAATGATAAAGTACATTTAGACAGCGCTGTCAAAAATTGGCAAAAAGAAAAAGTTGTATGTAGCAAAACCTCGCTTTAAGCCTTGCTGCGACCCCACAGTTTTTCTGTGGTTTTTATAATATTTCGTCAGTTCATATGGTGCGCTTTTTCCTGGCGGCTCGATCCGCTTTGCAAGGAGAAAAACAATAATTATATATATATAATAATAATCCACTCCTATATACAGACAAACGCAAGTACACACGCGCACAATCGGTTCCACACTCGCACACCATCGTACAACACACATCCCATTTCCTAGAAATGGCACAGAAATTCCATCACAGACAAAATATTTTTGTTTTAATACTTGGGTTTTAAACTATAATTATTTAAACCTGGCGATGGATTCGAGCTCTTTGATGTTCAATGGAAGCTCATTCCAGACACTGGGGCCAAAAACTGAAAAGGAACGCATCTTCTAATGGAATCCTATGCCATTTCATTACCATGAAACCCGTTTTCATATTGACCTGTTTGGGATTTCGGTGACCAACCACACCGCATAAGGAATAAGCCAGAACAAGGCTGACGTTGGCCCCACTTTGGTGGCTCACCACCGAATTATTGTGCATCACACTATAACATTAACTGCCCACATGGCCGCGGTATGGGAAGTGAATAGTTTTTTAGTGTGATGTATAATGATTAGGCGGTGAGCCACCAGTGTAGGGCCTACGCAAGCCTTGGTCTGGCTTACCCCTGCCGTTGCATTACATTTATGAATGTTCATATCTTACGATAAGCCCACGGTCATTCCATTAGTCGAAATACCAAAAAATGTTTGTTGCAGAGTCGATACTTTCTCGAGAATTGATTTTTTGCTTTTTGGTCACTTAACGTGAAATAAGTGTAATGTGGTTTTCGTTTGTATGTTGTTGTGTTGTTGTTGTTTTTTTGTTGCCACATCGACGTAACGTCGATTTTCAGCATTGTAAAGCAGAAGGTAGGCGTCGATACCGATTTTTGAAGGGTCACATACCGCTTGTATCATCAAATCGCTGGCTAGCACTTTTTTAAAAGTTGTATTTAATTTTGAACTCCTCATTAGGAAGGAGAATCATCCATGAAATTTGAGGTGTTCTGTCGCTTCTCTCTCTCTCTCTCTCTCTCTCTCTCTCTCTCTCTCTCTCTCCCCCCCCCCCCCCCCCCAACCTCTCGGCCAAGCTTTTCCCGCCTACCGCCATTTAAATAACAATCCAACAAAATGATCAGTAATAATAAACATGTTATTTTCTGTGTGTGTTTTCAACAGATGAAGATGAAAGTCACGAAGCTTTTCTCCTGCATATGAAGGAACAACTTCGCTTGTTTGAGAAAGTATCAGTTATCTCACTGGCGGAACTGGCCGGTAAAGAACACATCATTGGTGACGCATATCTGGCTCACACACTCCAGTTCAACTCGCCAGAGATCACCTATATCACCTTTGATTTTCATGAGTACTGGTAGGTATTTGCATTTTTGCAATCTTGCGAGAAGTAGGCCTACCCCCCCCCCCCCAGTCGCCCCCAGTTTTTAATACTTGAAGACAATAACAACGTAATAACCATGCCCCAGTCGATCCATATATCCATCCATCCATTCATATATACATCCATCCATCCATCCATCTATCCATCCATCCGCCGGACAATCATCCAGTTTCCTACCTATTCATTTGTCTATCCTTTCTTCCACCCGTATATCCATCCACTCACCCACCCATCCATATATCCATTTTTATCCATCCATTCAGTCATCCACCCATCCCTCCATCGATCCATCCATCCTCCATCCATGCATCATCCAACTATCTATCCATCCATCTACCCATCCATTTATCCATCCATCCATGCACCATCCATCCATCCATCCCTCCATTTATCCACCCATCCCTCCATTTATCCATCCATCCATCCATCTGTTCATCCAGCCATCCATCCATCTATCCATCCATCCATCCATCCATTCATCTATCCATCCATCCATCCACCCATCTATCCATCTATCCATCCATCCATCCATCTATCCATCCATCCATCCATGCATCATCCATCTATCCATCCATCCATGCATCATCCATCCATCCATCCATCCATCCATCTATCCATCCATCTATCCATCCGTACATCCATCCATGCATCATCCATCTGTCCATCCATCTGTCTATCTATCCATCCATCCATCTATCCATCCATCCATGCATCATCCATCTATCCATTCCTCTATCCATCCACCTCTTTTGTGATCCTGTTCTTCTTCTCGCCATTCTAACCCTATCACAACCATGACTACCTATCTCACTATTTCTTCTGTTCCCATTTTTCTCCAGTCATTAGTTCATTCATCCATCCACCTACTCACTCGTTCCATTTCTGTTCCACAGCCGAGGTATGAAATTCGAAAACGTTTCCATACTGACGGACGGTATCAGAGATGTCATTAAAGAGATGAGATATTGTTGGTAAGACGTCGTCTCAAGAACTTTCTCTCATGTCATCATTCTTCGGTGTATTTTGGGTTCCTTCTCTTACCACAGTAGAGTTTGCCTTCGAAGCAGTGCTTCACGTCCATGAACTTCATATTTTTTTCACGATTGAGTTTTAGTTCATTGTTGAATATTTCAAGTTTTTTTTTTAATCGATTTGAACTGATCACAGGCGACCAGAGGGCTGGGGGAAAAAAAGAGAGAGAAGGGAGAGAGAGAGAGCGCGCGCGCGCGCGTTTGAGTGAATAAGCCAGAGTGAATGAGTGAGAGAGAGAGAGAGAGGGGGGATGCGTGTGAGTGAATGAGTCAGTGACTTAGTGAGAAAGACAGACAGACAAACAGAGATTTTTCTTCAATGTAGCTTAGGGATACCCGCGTGCAATTTAAGACAACCTGGTGAGCCGGACAGTTTGTTTTGATGTGGCACATGCCTTACATAAAGAAAACAAGCTAATAGAAATCGATAAACCTAGATAATCGAGTATCTAGAACATACTGTCATTATACCTGATGGTTTCGATATAATTGTCTTGCCAGAATCTAATTACATTATGATTACTATCACCAGCCGACCCGGGCAAGATAAATCTGGCCACTTTTTTTTTCTTGCCAAGCCCATGCGTTATCCAGATCTAGAACACATTAATAACAGCTGTTGGATTCTATACAAAGTCGTAATATAGAACTAATTGTTAGACCACAATTCCTTGCAGAAAACACAGATGTAGTAGTTCACTTTCGACACCATTATGTAATCACAGGTGAAAAACAGAATTCCGATCATACTTTTTGATTTTACTCGTCGAAAATGTGTCTATCATTTGCGGTTGAAAAGAAATCGTAATTGCAAAATACTGAAGACTGACATTTGTCCAAAATGGATGTGTCCACGTAATTCATCGACCAAATTTGGGGCCGTACACAAAGTTTCATCATTTTTTGGTATCGTAGACACGAAGTTTTAAGTACTTAAACATTGTGTAACTTCTAGGTTCATTACATAAGATAGTGTGATGCTTATTACTGAATCGAAGGTTTATGAATCGTACGTTAAATAACCTGGTGAACTGCGGTGCAAAATGAGGTGCAAATGGTAAGGGTAGTGATCTACCTGAAACAAAGGCCCCAAACCAAACCTGACTTGATGAATGAACATTTTCTCGGACACAGGGTTGACAACAGAGGCCTGATCTGTGAGCAAAAGGGCGTGTTCAGAATAAACTGTGTGGATTGTCTGGACAGGACAAATGTTGTACAGACTGCCATAGCAAGGATAGTCATGGAAACTCAGGTGAGAGAAATATTACATTGCTGTGTCTCGTCGTCACCGGTGCCAACGCGTTGTTGTTGTTGTTGTTGTTGTTGTTGTTGTTGTTGTTGTTGTTGTTGTTGTTGGGCGTAATCGCTGTTTATGACAGTGTTGAATGCCTGTGAATGTATCGGTTTCCCAAGGAGACACAGTGACATGTATTTCAGTTACATCTCCAGGTATGCTGTTTGATGAAGTGATGGGAAAAATGCATATCTGTCGTCGTTGAAAGTTTTCATTGTGTAAAGTCATGATGTTGTTCTATCAGTTTCTTCTCACTTTGTTTCTCTCATGTCTGTCTGTCTGTCTCTCTCTTTCTCTCTCCCTCTCTCTCTCTTTCTCTCTCCCTCTCTCTCTCTCTCTCTCTCTCTCTCTCTCGCTCTCTCTCTCTAGTTGTCTGTCTCTTTCTCTCTCGCTTTTTCTCTCACTTTCTCTCTCTCTCTCTCTTACTTTCTTTTATTCTCTTTCTTAGTTTCTTTCTCGCTTTCTCTTTCTTTCTCTTTTGCTCTCTCTCTCTCTCTCTCTCTCCCTCTTATTTCTCTAGTTTTCTTTTTCTCTTGCTCTCCCTTTCTCTTCTTTTCTTCTTTCTTTCTTTCTTGCCCTCTCACTCTCTCTCTCTCTCTCTCTATTTCTTTCTTTCTCGCTAGTCCCTCTCTTACTGTCGTTTTCTCTCTCCCTTTCCTTCCTTCTCTCTCTCTCCACCTCTCTTTTTCACATAACCTCTCTCTGTCTCCTCTCTTCTTCTCTCTTTCCCTTCTTCCTACCCCCGCCCGCCTCTCTCTCACTTTCTCTCTCTCTCTCTCTCTCGCTCGCTCTCTTTCTCTTCCTCTCTCTCTCTCTCTCTCTCTCTCTCTCTCTCTCTCTCTCTCTCTCTCTCTCTCTCTCTCTCTCTCTCTCTCTCACTCTCTGGGCTGAAAAATGAGAGACAAGTACTCTTCAGGTCACTGAAACTCGGATGAAAAATTATAGCCTTCTGGTCTTGAGTTCCCGGTCAGTCACCTTATTTCCCTTCCTGTCAGAGTCTCAGCCACTTTGTAGTGGAACTGACCTCTCTTACAATCTGGCACACCTAGGGAAAGCACTGACCGCTTTCCGAGCGCAATACTTCATTTCATAATAACCACAGTTAATACATAACGGGCAAGGACCCCAGAAAATTTTTTCGTGATTACCCTAAAACAAAAGACACAAGTTTAGCTCGTTGACGTCCAGATGACAATCTAGTGGAAATAGCTAGGTTTGATTGACACCAAGGACAGCGGTTCCCAAATGGTGAATAGGTGAGAATCATGGCGAAGATTTGACGTCCAGTTGGCCTTTGGTATCTGTCTAATGCCACTTGCTTTGTGTACACGTAAACTTGCCTTGTTTCTATTTTCCTTTTAAGCAAGGTGCCAAATGTAGAGCAAAGTACTTAAAATCATGGTTTTTAATCCTAGATTTGATTACAAATCTCACACTTTTCATCTGTGTATAAATTTTTGTGACTTATTTGGGGAGTGGGGCGTCTTTTAAAAAAAAAAGGAGGGGGGGGGGGGGTAGTTTCGAGTACTTATTCCTTTATTCAGTGTAGGATGTACACTCGAGCCAAAAAGTTAAGCAACCTTCACTAACAAGATTTGTATTTCTTTAAATCAAGAATAATTTCATTACTAAATGGCATGTGCCTATTGCTTGACCTCTTAACTGTACACCTGAATAAACAAAACGCTATTCACTTGCAAAGCGTGCTGTGAGTAGATCTCACAATGACACATGTTGTAATTCAAAAAAACTAAAGTTTTGAAAACGGGTCTCTCATTGATTGTAAAAGCAACAAAACATGGCTAGACGGCGCAAGAGTGATGCCGAGAGGTGGCAGATTGTAGGGGCTGTTGCTGCAGGTGAATCTTACACCTCCATCGCTGCCAGACTGGGCATCACCAAGGGGGAGATCAGCCGCCTTGTGGTCAAACACAGAGTGACGGGCGAACTGACTCCGCAACACCGCCAACATCGGCTGCGATATGCCAGAGATCATGTTAACTGGAATGTGAGGCGTCTCCGGCGACTAATGTGGACGGACGAGAAGCGATTTTGCCTCTACAAAAATGATGGCCGGGACCGGGTCCGACGCAGACGTGGAGAGGCATTTCAGGAGGATTGCCTCAGGCTGGTGCCAGCACAAGGTCGGTGGTCCATCATGGTGTGGGCAGGCTTCACCTACAACCACAAGATCGACCTGGTTGTCATCCAGGGCACCATGACAGCCGCTAAGTACAGAGATAACGTCCTGCGTGACGTCATTCTCCCCTTCCAGCGAGCACACCCAGAAGAGAATTTCATTCTTGTTGATGACAATGCACCCGTTCATCGTGCAAGAGTCGTAACAGCATACAAACTGGCCAATGACATCACCACTATTGACTGGCCAGCTCGATCGCCTGACTTGAACGTCATCGAGCACACCTGGGACATGCTGCAGAGGGCTGTCAGGGCTCGGGAGCCAGCACCAAACACCTTAGCAGAGCTGGCTGATGCTGTCCGCGAGGAATGGACAAGGCTGGACCAGAACAAGCTGCGGCGGCTGGTGTGCAGCGTCCCCAACCGCTGCCGTGAGGTGATTCAGGCCAGGGGAGGGAGTACCCACTACTGAGGCCTGCTGTTGCAGTGGTATGCTTTCTCGTGAATTTGATCAAAAAGACAATTGATCAAACTTTCTGTCATCACACACATTTTGCCTTGGTTGTTTGTTTTGTTACAGTACAACTGTTTGATTTCAAACTTTATTTTGTGAACTCTTGCCATTCAATTATTGACTTTTTTGTTTTTGTATAAAAGAAAATTTTGTTTAAGTCATTAAGCCCCATTTTTGGGGTGGGTAAAATGAAATTGAATGTGATTTCAGACTTACATAACAATAAATTGATTCCAATGAACGTGTTTGAATTAATTGAAAAATAAAGTTGTCAGTTCTGAGCATAACCCAGGGTTGCTTAACTTTTTGGCTCGAGTGTAGATTTTCATAGAGAGACAAGGAAAAGAAATGGACCAGGAAAGAGAGAGGGGGAAGTACAAAAGAAAGAAAGAGCGAGAGAGACAAAGAGAGAGACGGACGCAAAGAAAGAAAGAGAAAAGAAAAGAGAGAGAGAGAGCAAGAAAGAAAGAGAGAAAACAAGAGAGAGATTGAAAGAGCAAAAGAGAGAGAAAGCGAGAAAGAGGACGAGAGAGGAAGAAAGAAAGAACAAAGAAAAGAGAGAGAGGGCAAGAAGAGAAAGAGAGAAAACAAGAGAGAGATTGAAAGAGCAAAAGAGAGAGAAAGCGAGAAAGAGAAAGAGAGAGGGAGAAAGAAAGAAAGAAAGAGAGAGAGAAATGCATGTCGGTTACAAGAAATCTAAGGTTACAGTACCATTACTGCGGACAAAGAACAATATTCTATCTATCTCATTCAGTGCCTGACAAATCCCTGAACCTCCGCCTCCTGTCTGACAAATCCCTGAACCTCCGCCTCCTGTCTGACAAATCCCTGAACATCCGCTTCCTGCCTGACAAGTCCCTGAACCCCCGCTTTCTGCCTGACGAATCCCTGAACCTCCGCTTCCTGCCTGACGTTCCCGCACTAACGCAAATTGTAAAAGAAATTAGGACAGTTGGAACGATTCTGGCATTATGTTTGATTATTACACTAATCAATGTAGGGAAATCTTGAGTATCGGAGAATCAGCATTGACACCAGGAAAAGTGAAAACATCGTCGCATTTAAAAATACCTTCAGAACTGAAATGTTTAGGACTGGTTTCTTTGAAACTGAATGATGTCCCTTTTTGGTCTCAGAAGTTTGAGGATGAGAGCAGATCAAGTGTTTGTTAACTGACTCACTCCCAGTGTTCCCTTAAGATGATCACAGCTTACATAACGCCCATTCTGAAAGTCAGGGATCGGTACTAAAGCCGTGAGAAAACACCGTGAGATGTAGAAAAATGCCAAATTATTGGACCTTTGAAAACAAAACATTTTGTGTATATAATAAAAATAATATGCACTTTTCATGCACCATTTAAACTGAGTGCTTTCTCATATAAACCGCTGACAGCGGCTCACAGGAGTTAATGTGTGTGAGTGGTAGCATGGTGAATTGATTTTATGCTGGTCCTGTTTCTGATGTTAGTTCAAAGCCTTAGAGCACATAATTAAATTTGGGGGGGGGGGGGGGATTTGAGGGCTGTACAAGTTAAGTATTACCATTACTATTGCTAGTATCGATAGAGAAAGTAATAATTATTTTTGCAGGGCTACTCTGTAAGCTTCTGATCCCTGATCGTAGGCAGACATCGTTGTCTTCCATTGTGTTGATCTGATCCCAGCCATGGCTTCAGCAGGAAATGTTAAAAGATTGCAGATTTAATGATGCGGGCGAGAGACGAGAAATCCTAGAATTGGAACAAATTAATTCATTGCTAGTTTGAGTTTTGGGATTTATATGGCACATCACTTCGATATCGGTACTTGATTCATCAACGAGAAATCTAAAGGAAGACAAGAAGTAGTTGAAGGCTTTGATGTATTACAATGAAAAAAATGTATCCCCATAAGATGGGGACATGTTTCAGAAGAACCTAAAGACCTTAATTTCTGGGATGCCCCTAAAAGTCTACATAGTCTTATGCTCTTGAAAAAAAATCGGTGTCAACCTTATGGTTCACCATCGTTGTACAAAGAACATCTCTTGTACATACTCTATCCTCAAGGAGGTCAGCGACAGACAAAATATACCAACCGTAAGACATTTCAATTGCCGTAGAACTAACATTGTGTTCACACCCACTCCTCTACGATCACATCGATAGACAGAAGATCACCCAATTATTTGTTTCTCTGTGTTTGATGGGGTCACAATCAACGTGAGTACGCATAATGATTTTTCCAAGTCTCTCGCTCATTGGTAAAAGCCTTCTCCTGTGTCTTGAACGCGCTTTCGATTTCCCCTGTAGACTTGTAAAGCAACCAAGGGAACTGTGTAAAAGAACAGACTCTTGGGTTTTTCAGTGTATTTTATGAACATCTGACTGCGTTAAGTTTAACGTGTTTTTTTGGCACTGAATCTTGCCGCGTAGCTGTGAAATTGTCTTGCTTTCTACTCTCCTTTGCAAACTCCATTGTTCCAATCATTAAACCACCGTCCTTATTGAAGGGGTCTCACAACAGTACATAATAAATAAAGTAAATGAATCTGACCCAATTTTATTATTAAAAAACAGAAAAATAGTGGCGGGAGTAACTCATTGTGATATAATTTTGCCCCCCCCCCCTTTTTTTGTGTGTTTTGCTCGACGCCATAGCCTAAATGACAATTGAAAAAATTATAAACTTAATTTTCTTAAATGTCAACTAATCTAGGCCAGTCGCTTTCGTATCGACCGATTGTGTTGATTCAAGTTTCGGGTATTTTTGAATGAAAAGTTCTAAAAATGTGAAATACAATGATCTCTGTTTTGGCTCCCTGAATTAAGCCCACCTCACCGGAAACGGTATTAATACGCGTTCAATTCCGTGCGCGCAATTTCCCTACCAGAAATGAGTGGTAGTACTCTGGTGCGCATGAAATCTGTAGTAAGACCTAAGATACTAAAAATTGATGAGAGAAGACAGCTAGTGCTTTTAGCGTGCATAGAGTTCGCACCGCCACCTAGTGGCAAACGCGCGGAAGTCATGAAAAGTGCCTTATGTTACAAAGCCAAATAGGGAAAATATTGAGTTTTGTTCACTGTTCAGCTATCGCTATAGGGAATGGGATTTAATGACACAGTTACTATATTTAAATTTACAGATGACGTCATGGGACATTCGAACTGTTCAACGCGGTGGTTAAGCACAGTTGTTATGGCATTTGTAAGGGCGATTCGAGGCACAAAAATCAACTGCACATGAAACGTGTGCACAATGTCCGTAACTGTGCTTAACCGCCGCGTTGAACAGTTCGAATGTCCCATGACGTAAATCTAAATATAGTAACTGTGTCATTCAATCCCGTTTCCAATAGGCCTGGATTGACGTCATTCTTATTGTGGAATTATAACCTCAATCGCCATGGGGAAAACTGGCTATTTTCCCTTTTTTTTTTTAGTCTCAGTAGCAGTCACAATTTTGCATCCTAAATTTACCATTATATCAAGCATTCTTTTCATACTATGCGTCATGGTCCCCGCCCCCGATCAGCGCGAAAATTGTGTGCACGGTTTTTTTTAGTGGTGTGAAGAAGACAGTGTCTCATCTTATCGTTTCTAGTATCTTTGGTAAGACTGTAGAATATGGGAAGCGTTCTAGACCAAAAAGAGAGATAAATAGTATGGTAGATTCACAAGTTTATCCTGGATAATGCCCTTATAACCTGTTCAGTCTATATTCTGTACCTCTACTTCTCTCGATCTTTCATCTATTGTTCAATTTTTAGCTGTGCAGTTTTAATTCGTCTCTGCGAGCACTTCCACGGCCTGCACATGTTCGTGTCACGATTGGTCCATATTGTTGATCGTAGAACGGGCACTTTAGATGTTTAATTTATTTCTATTTTTTGTTGTTGTTGTTGTTGTTGTTGTTGTTTTAAAGTCATATGTCAGAAAGTAGTGCGTGACATTTCAGAAAGAAAGGCCCAAGGTCGAACAGCAGGTGACAGGGCGAAATGAAGCACTTAGATCCCAACAGCGCCAACAAAAGCTGTTATAAAGGCATAGAAACTGTAACCACGTATATCCCATGCATTGTGAAGCATAACCAAAGATACAAGATTCGATAAGGTGAGACAGTTCCCTCTTTGTGCCTCTTAAAAACATCGTTCACGGCGGAATGTGTGCCAGACTGGGTGTTCACATGCATGCGCGCATAAGCTGAGTTGTTTGTTTTTTTCTTTTAATTTGCCATCCATAAAGTAGGTATAATCGATTTTGGCGATTTTTTACTCCCACCCCCAACCCCAACCCCTTTCAAGCGTATGTACTTCATGGATGGCATCTGAAAGTCTGCCGGGTTTGCCAAGATTTTTTTAAAATTTCAATATCGTTATTGTGTCATGGACTTTGTGCACCAGACCGAGGTGCATAGTTTCTGTCTTGTATAGATCTGAAATGAGTTTGTAAATGTGTATAAACGTGTTTAAGTCAAGTTGTAGATCTTAACCTCTTTTAGAAAGGACAGAGCACGCTGTGGGTCCACGCCAGAAAATAATTCTTTCGTGGATCCGCGGCCATTGTGTCTTCTTCGCAGACGCGTAAAATACTGGGGGTAATTTGATGCTGTGGCAGCACTGGCAATGTGAAGCTTCACACGTGGTGCTTAAAGAGTTGTAACTTACATCGTTAAGTTACGTTACACACATACACACACCGGCACCACACACACGAGCGCGCGCATTTGCACACACATACACACACACAGGCAGAGAGAGAAGGAGAGAAATAAATAAGAATTTTTGAAACAATAGGTAAGTCGTGTAACTGAAGGAAGTGAATGATTTTTCCAGCCATATTGTCCATTGAGTATCTCATACATTTGTCAGTGGCGTCCACGTGCTTTTGCACTATTGTAGATACTTGTTTGTTGTTGTTGTCGTTGTTGACAGTGATGATGTGGATGATGATGATGATGATTGGAAGGAGGATAAAGCTCTCAGATGAGAACACATTATATTAGATCTGTGCTAAGAAGAGTATGCCACACTTGTGAATATTGAAAGTGCAGCTCTGTAAAAAAAAACAAAAAAACGACCGAGTGTAGTTGCTTAATGAATACTGGAAGAGAGAGAGAGAGAGAGAGAGAGAGAGCTTTTTTCTAATCATTGTCCCCTGTTCTTTGAGTTTAATAAATGCAACGATATATCTTTGTGTATTTGGCAGTTTCGCAAGCTAGGGTTGTTGCCCCCTGAAGAGACGCTGCCTGGAAGCTGCAGGAGAACTTACCAGCAAATCTGGGCCAACAATGGAGACGTCATCAGCAGGCAATATGCTGGCACTGCCGCTTTGAAGGTGAGGGGGAGGGGGGGACACACAGACAGGGTGACAGTCGGGAAAGGGGGAGGGAGAGAGAATGTGTGTTTGCACAGTTAGCCTTGGTGCGCATTAGCTGTACCGTTAGCCTTGGTGCGCATTAGCTGTACCGTTAGCCTTGGTGCGCATTAGCTGTACCGTTAGCCTTGGTGCGCATTAGCTGTACTGTTAGCCTTGGTGCGCATTAGCTGTACCGTTAGCCTTGGTGCGCATTAGCTGTACCGTTAGCCTTGGTGCGCATTAGCCAGTTTTGTTGGGCCGTCTAGTTGGCCGTTGACGTCACAATATTGAGTTTCGATGAGATCCAACCAGTCGCCTCTATGTGTTTTCATTGAAACTGTGTTTAAGTCTTTATTTTAGGAGTTTGCTACCCTTAGCATTTACACCTCACTTTTCTTGGTTTTATTTTTCTTGTTGTGGTTGTGATGTTTCCACTTTCTCTCACTAACTTTCTTCTGACACCAGCCGTGATGGGCACGGCACAAACACACTAAATAATCGACTATCTCTCTTCTATAAGTTATAACAAACGATATCTGTATTGCTTATATATATACAATAATTATTAATTCATTCAATAATAATAGGAACATAGGTCATACAATTTCATGTGAATTTCGATGGAATGAAGTTGATGCAAATCAGTACATGATAATTAAAAGGCTTCGTAATATTCAATTTCTAGCACATTTTATAAAACACACGGGTACATTCAGCTTAAGGAAACCTCTCCTTTAGGGGTGTATGGCGCTATCTGGGCACTGGTTCTTCCTCTCTACACTGGCTTGGCTGCGCAGTTAGGTCAACAGGTATCGGCAGGTACCAATAGGTCGGGAAACCAAGAAGCCACGATGTCGTTAATCAAAGGACAAGAAGTTGAGAAGCCAAGAAGGTGTTGTTCTTCCTCCTCTGTAGAAAAACAATCGCAACTTCCTAATCTACTGCTGGAAGGCATGACTTCCATACTTACTCCATGACGGATATTCATCACCAATAGTTTTAACCGCTGACACTGTTATAAGTCAGGCTGCAGCTCCCATACTCCATAGGCTCCCATATAGGCAATAGATTAAACGATCAATACAGTTTTAATGATATTTACACGTTCCCCACGAAGAATAACGCTCTCTCTAACAGACCCCATCCTATAAGGTTTCGTAACATATATGTAACGGCGTTTCCGTGACTCTCTCAGAGGCAGTAGTTATACCAAAGTAAACCCACTAGATTTAGGTTCTACAATTATGAACATTAAGTAAAATACACATACATCGCACAATTAACTTACCACTCAGCAACAGCTCAAATGCCGACAAGATACCAAAGATACCACGCTCTGACAAAGGATGTTTGCGGGTTCCCTGACTCTCCCCACTCACAAGACTAGTACGAAGTTACAGTTGCAGTGGTGGTCTCCTCTTCGGCACGAAGCTGGTGAGTGCTCTCAGCGGTCTGAAGTTGGAAGGAGCGTTCGAGGATTTATACCCAGTCGGGTAGCGTCCCAAGACGCTCACCGAGTGTACATTAGTTATCCTAATAGCCACCCCCGACGACTCCACGTCAAATACTATTGAAGCATCTCTACCCCCCCCCCCCAAGCAATTCCCAGGTGATCTGTGTCACGAGTGGAGTGAGTGCAATTAAGGGGATTGCTACAGAGCGGGTGTAGAGTAAGAAGGGCTCACGGTAGGCAAGCAAGTTAAGCGTGCTGTTGTGAGTAGTGGGAGGGTCTGAATGAGGCGAAAGCGCGGTATTACTATCACTGCAAGTTAGAAGGTCCGACGGAGCGGACCTGTGAATAAGAGCCCATCGGGCGGACATAAAAGGGAGCAGTCGAGAAGACTAGTGAGAAGAGTCTTTCCAGTAATGACTGGTATGTAGAACGTTGATTGATTATTATGATTGATGTATTATATTATATTCGTCTATTACCATGATGTGAATAAGTATATGTGAGGAATGTGGAAGTCCTTGATATTGGATATAGCAATGTGCGCCATGAGCGATAGATGAAAGTGAGTTCATGGATTTGTAGCGCGAGTGAGTAGTGTGTACTCCGATGGAGGTGTGTTACCGTAAGATGTGTGGTGAGTGAAAGGTGAACTAGTGTGTGTACGCTTCATGGATTGTAAGGAGAGGTGGAGTGAATAGAAATGGTAGGGTATTATACCAATGTAATGTTATTCTTGTAGGTGTCGGGGACGGGCCGCAGAGCCACCTCGATGAGCACAGGGGATAGGCCAGCATAGGGCCGGAGGCCACACATAGGCCAGAAGTGAGGCTGTCAGTGCAGGACAGTAGAGGCACATAAAGTCGTGGCAGTCAGGCCACGGACAGGGACGTAGATATGAGAGTGAATGAGATACTATATTATTGCCATGTTGATGGGCAAGTGAACTGATAAGTTGTATGACAATAGGAAGGTGATGTTGAGAGACTGCGGTGCCAGTGAATCATTAATGTACTATTAAGACCCTGAGGGGAGAGGCTGAGGCCGAAGTGCCTTTAGGAGTAACTACCGGATTGTGGATCCGAGGGAGAGTGTGTGTGAGAATAAGGCCGTTGTACGGCAGTTCATTTCAATAATATAATGTATGTAATTGCGCTATTATATGTATAATTATGTTTAATAAATGTGTGAGTCTGATGGGTTGTTTTGTTAAGTGTTAAACTTGTTTGTTCGTGATTGTCGTCCTGTCATAAACTATTACATCTCCCAGTCTGGGATTTGTGACACTGGGGGCTCGTCCGTTGTGACACTGGGGGCTCGTCCTGTTTACCTGTGGTCATTTTGACATTGTGTATTCGTTATATCTAGTTGTTTTTCTGTTGTGCTAGGAATTCATGCTGTTGTCCTTGTTCGTGGGATGAATGGAAATTTCATGATGGTATGATTTATGTATGTTTATGAATTATAATATGTATTGATGCATGCATTTTGATGAATATGTGTTAATGTGTATTTAAACTTTCCAGAGTGTGTGTGCCAGCCTGTAGAGGTCAAGCAGCCAGAGCTCCGAGAAAACGGGAGAAATTTAGATCAAGGGTGAAAGTTAAGTGAAATTCTGAAATTTTGTACCCTGGATTGAGGGCTGTCTTTTCTTCTGTCTTTTTCCGCTGTTTTTCTGTTTTCGTTGTAATTGATTATACGGGCGGTGGCGCGGGTTTGCTGTGGTGAGCGTAGTTTGTCCTCTTCGGGAGGTGGGCTAATCTAGGAACTTCGTTCATCACAGTGAACAGTTCTGTAGGGACCTGTATTTTTGTTTAGATTGTAGCGTTCCATCTTCCTCGTTGTTTTAGGAAGACGTTTCTCTTGTCCCTCTCTTCCCTATTTGTAGATACGTTCTTTTTTTTCAGACTCTGTTCTTGTTCGTACCTTGTTGTGTAGTCGGCGTAGTTAGGTTGCATTTTTTTTTCCATTATATTTTCTTTTTTACGTCTTTGTCCTAGTCTGGTTCGTTGTCCTTGACGTACTTGTGGTCCTTCTACTATATTTCTTCATTCTTGTCGTTTCTATTTTCGTTTATAATTAATAGTGCATACATTTTATAGATATAGAATTAGTTTTGCTGTAAAGGTAAATTTCTGAATTGTATTCTGAACTGGGTATTGTTATATCTGGTGTGATCTCAGGTCTCTGGTCGTATCGTTAGTGATCATACCGACAGGTTGGTCGTCTTATAATAGATACCATAACCATAAATCTGTGAAATGGCGGAACTCCAACAACTAATGAAGTTGGGTAAGGAACTTGGCCTGGAGGGAGAGGAGCTACGCGGCTGGATTAAAGAACAGCAGGCAGAAATGCGCGACGAGCGTGCTAAGGATAGAGAGCGAGAAAAAGAGGCTCAGGTAAAGGAGTTAAAGGCTCAGGAGCAGGAAAGGGAGTTTAAGTTAAAGGAGTTAGAAGATAAGCAGCAGGAGAGAGAGGCGCGAATAAGAATAGCGGAGTTGGAAATCAAAAAGAATACGCCAACAGAAACAGTTGAGCGGCAGGTACACAATAAAGGTGGCGTTAGGATTAAGCTCCCTACGTTCGACGACCGGAAGGACGACATAGACGCCTTCCTTTACAGGTTCGAACTGAACGCACAATTGCAATGGGGGGAAAATAAGGAATTATGGGTCACGTACCTGGCGTCTCTGTTGCAGGGGCGAGCGTTAACATACTTTAAAGAGCTACAGCGCGAAGACGTGCAAGATTACGATAAGCTGAAGGCTTTGCTGCTTCGCCGATTTGCGCGTACCGAGGAATACTTCCGGGAGCAGTTTAGGCGGGCACGTGCAGATACCAGGGAGGACTTTGCTGCCTTCGTCGCGAGACTAACGGAGTATTTCGCTAACTGGGTAGACTTGGCGCATGTGGGCACGGATTTTGCTAAACTGAAAGACTTAATGATCCGTGACCAGCTGTACGCGTCGTGCCACAAAGATCTGGTGGCTTTCCTGAAAGAGAACGAACCCGCGACGGTGCAGGAGGCGTCTAAGTTGGCGGAGGCATACCGTACGGCGCATCCGTCCAAACCAGTCGCCAGGGCGTACGTCCAAGATGCTGGGTTCGTCGCCGTTGTCGAGGGGTCGCCGGCAGGACTTAGGGACAGGTCGCGTCAGCGTGGTGCCTATAGCGGGCAAGCCCAGGGGCAGCGTAGGGGCTATCACCAATCACCGGCATATGGATCCGGTAAGTTTGACCGAGCAGGAGAGTTGTGACCTTTGCCGATGACCGACGGCATGGGGACTTTAGTTCCGGTCGCGACGGGTCACGGGGACCCAGGCCTACTACAGCACAGGGAGCGGAGTGTTGGACTTGCGGACGCGTGGGTCACTTTTCACGCGAGTGTAGGGCCGCGAAGTGTTGGAACTGCGGAAGAGCAGATCACATCAGCGTGAACTGCCCTGCAGGTAGGATAGCGGCGAACGTGGACAGTAGCTCCAGTCCATGTTCCCCAAATAAATTTCATCATGCGGCTGCGTGTGTTACATCGGACAACGGAGGCGGACAGTATTCTAAGTGTCCCAGTTGTGAGAAGTTATTATCTTCCGGTGTTTTACCTTGTGGGAGAAAGATCCCCGTTATAAATTCATGTCATACAGGAGGTGGTCTTAGGGTTTATCCGGGGTTTGTTGGGGACGAACCGGTCTCGGTTTTACGAGATACAGGATCTACCGTTGTGGGAGTGCATAGGGATTGCATTCGGGATTCACAGCTTACAGGTGAGACTGTCCCGTGCATCCAATTTTCGGGGGCCATTGAGAAATTACCCATGGCAAGAATAATGATAGATACACCTTTCCTTAGCGGGGAAGTCGAAGCAGTCGTTGGTTGTTTTCCAGGCGCCCAGCTCATCATTGGGAATGTATCACGGGTGGTTTCCCCTTCCGATGAGAACGTGCAAGCATGGTCGCAATCAAAAGGTATTGACTTTTGCGCCGCGGTCGAAACACGTCGACGGGTAGCGGATAAAGATAAGATTAGACCTTTGGCGACGCCAGCGGTCAACCTAGATATCACGCCAGAGCGCTTGGCGAGATTACAAAGGGAGGACCCATCATTAAACCCATGTTTTGGGGAAGCGCGAACCGAGAAAACGAGGAAATATAAGAACGGGTCATCTTCTTTTATTGTTCAGGCGGGCATTCTGTTCCGTAAGTATGTAACGGTGTCCTCCATTTTAAAGCAGGTCGTTGTGCCAGCGTTGCTGATCGCAACAGTATTGCATTTGGCACATGATGTCCCATTAGCGGGTCATATGGGGATAGCTAGAACCAAAGAAAGGGTTCTTAAAAATTTTTACTGGCCATCGATCCACAGAGATGTGCAGGTCTATTGTAAGACGTGCAGTGCGTGCCAAAAGACGACGCATAAGGGTCGTACACCCCAGGCTCCTCTTCAGAAGATCCCCACGGTCTCGGAACCGTTTAAAAAGGTCTCGATAGACCTTGTTGGCCCCATTCACCCAGCGACCGATAGGGGGAATCGATTTTTCTTAACGGTCATATGTAATGCTACGAGATGGCCAGAGGCGGTTCCTCTGCGGACCATAACGTCTGAGGCAGTCGCGGAAGCGTTGTTTGCAATTTTCGCTAGGGTAGGAATACCAGAGCAAATTCTGTCTGATAGGGGCGCGCAATTTACGTCGCAGATGATGAAGGAATTGTTCCGCTTATTCAGCATACAACCCATCACTACCACCCCTTATCATCCGCAGGCTAATGGCATGTGCGAGAGATTGAACTCGACGTTGAAGTCGATGCTGCGTAAGGTAGCTGCTGATCGCCCTAAAGATTGGGATAGATATATCCCTGCAGTGTTATTCGCGTACAGAGAGGTACGGCAGGAGTCAACGGGATTCTCACCGTTCGAAATGATGTACGGTCGTAGTCCCAGGGGCCCAACTGATGTTCTTCGGGACATGATGACGTCGCCATCATCGGGAGACGATGAGCAGATTTCGGTGTTTCAGTACCTTGTTGATTTAAGAGAAAGACTATCTTCGGCGCGCACTATAGCAGAAGAAGCTTCTGGTATCGCTTCGAAAAGAGCAAAAGACTATAAAGATAGAGGTTCCAAACTGAGAATTTTTAAGCCAGGAGACAAGGTTCTGTTGTTGTTACCTACGGACCATAATAAGTTATTAATGACATGGAAAGGTCCTTATGTTATTGAGCGAGTTGTTTCAAAGGTAGATTACGCTATCCACATTGATGGAACGAGTAAGGTTTTCCATGTTAATATGCTACAGAGATTTTATGAGAGACCAGAGTATCGGTATTCTCATACTGGTGTTGAAGGACATACCTAATGTCATGTCATTCTTTGACGATATAGCATGTCATACGTCGACATGGTCTGATCATATTCAGACACTAACAGTAATTTTTCAACGATTACGCCAGTTTGGGCTAACTGCTAAACCCGCAAAGATGGATTTGGCATGTCCAGAGATAATATTCTTAGGACATATCGTGGGTAGAGGTGTTCAGAGACCTGAAGTAACAAAAATTGACAAGTTAGTAGGATTGCAAATCCCTAAAACAAAGAAACAAGTCAGAAGCTTAGTGGGAATTTTAAATTATTACAGAAAGTTCATTCCAAATTTTTCCTCCTTGTCATCTTCTCTTACTGACCTTACTAAGAAGGGACAACCCGATAAGGTCCAGTGGACGTCTGAATGTCAGACAGCATTTGATAATTTGGTGACAGCGTTATCATCGTCACCCATTCTGATATTACCCGATTTTCGATCTAATTTTATCCTCAGAACGGATGCGTCGGACTCTGGTGTCGGCGCTTGTCTTCTACAGGAGAAGAACGAATGTCTCCATCCTGTATGTTATGTCAGTAGGAAGTTATTGCAGAGAGAAAGAAAGTATTCTGTGATAGAGCGTGAGTGTCTTGCCATTGTCTGGTCCGTCCAGAAACTAGGACGTTATCTCATGGGACGAGAATTTTGTATCCAGACAGACCACAAGCCACTGACATTTTTGTCGAAGAACCGTTCGTCCAGCCCACGCTTATCTAGATGGGCATTGGCTTTGCAGCCGTATACCTTCGTTATTCAACCAATTCCAGGAACCAGCAATCATATCGCCGACTACCTTAGTCGAGCCTAGGGGAAGATTTCAGGAGCTTATACATCGGAGGACAGGAACATTGACAGGATCTGTGTGAACGAGTCGTCGACTTTAAAATATTGACGTTATAAATATGATATGAAGAATGGTTGATAGGTTGATTGGCTTTTGATTCTGTATTAAGTATTGTGGTTAGTTAGCTATTCATGATGTGACACATATATGCATATTGCAGGCCATATTGATCCCCATGTTTTCCCCTGATTCCGGTATTTTATATACTAGGGGAACTGCTAGGTCAGTTTTTTTGGTGTAGGTATTGCTCACGCTCACTCGTTGACAGTCATCTTGATGCGATTTGAAATTAATTGCATTAATTTTTTTGGGGTGGGGGATGATGTCACGAGTGGAGTGAGTGCAATTAAGGGGATTGCTACAGAGCGGGTGTAGAGTAAGAAGGGCTCACGGTAGGCAAGCAAGTTAAGCGTGCTGTTGTGAGTAGTGGGAGGGTCTGAATGAGGCGAAAGCGCGGTATTACTATCACTGCAAGTTAGAAGGTCCGACGGAGCGGACCTGTGAATAAGAGCCCATCGGGCGGACATAAAAGGGAGCAGTCGAGAAGACTAGTGAGAAGAGTCTTTCCAGTAATGACTGGTATGTAGAACGTTGATTGATTATTATGATTGATGTATTATATTATATTCGTCTATTACCATGATGTGAATAAGTATATGTGAGGAATGTGGAAGTCCTTGATATTGGATATAGCAATGTGCGCCATGAGCGATAGATGAAAGTGAGTTCATGGATTTGTAGCGCGAGTGAGTAGTGTGTACTCCGATGGAGGTGTGTTACCGTAAGATGTGTGGTGAGTGAAAGGTGAACTAGTGTGTGTACGCTTCATGGATTGTAAGGAGAGGTGGAGTGAATAGAAATGGTAGGGTATTATACCAATGTAATGTTATTCTTGTAGGTGTCGGGGACGGGCCGCAGAGCCACCTCGATGAGCACAGGGGATAGGCCAGCATAGGGCCGGAGGCCACACATAGGCCAGAAGTGAGGCTGTCAGTGCAGGACAGTAGAGGCACATAAAGTCGTGGCAGTCAGGCCACGGACAGGGACGTAGATATGAGAGTGAATGAGATACTATATTATTGCCATGTTGATGGGCAAGTGAACTGATAAGTTGTATGACAATAGGAAGGTGATGTTGAGAGACTGCGGTGCCAGTGAATCATTAATGTACTATTAAGACCCTGAGGGGAGAGGCTGAGGCCGAAGTGCCTTTAGGAGTAACTACCGGATTGTGGATCCGAGGGAGAGTGTGTGTGAGAATAAGGCCGTTGTACGGCAGTTCATTTCAATAATATAATGTATGTAATTGCGCTATTATATGTATAATTATGTTTAATAAATGTGTGAGTCTGATGGGTTGTTTTGTTAAGTGTTAAACTTGTTTGTTCGTGATTGTCGTCCTGTCATAAACTATTACATCTCCCAGTCTGGGATTTGTGACAATCTGATCGTTAAGTACGGCGGTCAAGTAAACACTACCCTTTCCGGGTGTCAAAACGCTTTCCGTTGCATCGGCTACTTTCCCCCTCTGGCCTACAATAACTCTGTCTCCCCGCCGTTAACTATCTTCCCACGCTAGTTATACCTTGCCGGTCTGTCGCCCTGTTACAATCGCCCCCACTTAAGTCGATTTTCCCTGACAAAATCGGCTAATAAAATTATTAATCTACTGGTAATCTAGATAGAGAAAATAAGGATTAGGCGAACCGAGGTTGTAGTGCCTAGTTAGTGCTCAGGAAAGGAAAGCGAGAGTGAAAGAAGGAAGAAAGAAAAATGACCAAGATGGGACTAGAACCCGCGACCTCTGCTACGGCACCCGTCGCCTTGCCAAGAAGAAAACAGATCGCTTAACCGCACGACCACTCCGTCTCTCAAAAAAAGAGACGATCGTGGCCGAACTGTTTCACGGTGTTTCTTGCTGACTTGAGTATTCGTTCGCTGGGACCCAACCCACCCGTGTCACCTCTCCCCTCCCTGTTCTCTCTTTTTCACCCGCCTGCCATTGGACAATACGAACATCTAGGACAACGAATACAAGATGTATGCCTCCGAGTTTTATCAAACAGAAATCAATATAGGTGAGCAGAAGCTCGGGGGGAGGCAGAGCACTAGGGTAACAGTTCAAGAGAAAATAAGGATTAGGCGAACCGAGGTTGTAGTGCCTAGATAGTGCTCAGGAAAGGAAAGCGAGAGTGAAAGAAGGAAGAAAGAAAAATGACCAAGATGGGACTAGAACCCGCGACCTCTGCTACGGCACCCGTCGCCTTGCCAAGAAGAAAACAGATCGCTTAACCGCACGACCACTCCGTCTCTCAAAAAAAGAGACGATCGTGGCCGAACTGTTTCACGGTGTTTCTTGCTGACTTGAGTATTCGTTCGCTGGGACCCAACCCACCCGTGTCACCTCTCCCCTCCCTGTTCTCTCTTTTTCACCCGCCTGCCCCCGAGCTTCTGCTCACCTATATTGATTTCTGGTAATCTAGATAGAGTGTCGGCCCATAGAGCGTCTCGCCCCCTGATATTGCTGACTCGAAAGTTATATGGTTGCAGCGCCAGGTTCCATCTAGTTACCCTCGCGTTCTTCTGGTCTTTAGTTCGCATCCAAGTTAGAGGTCGGTGGTCCGTCTCTAACACGAAGTTTCTCCCATACAGATACGCCTGCAACTTACTAACGGCGAAAACTATGGCCAGGCATTCCTTTTCAATTGTTGAGTAGTTCTTCTCCGCGGGTTTCAACTTTCTGCTCACGTATACGACTGGATACTTCGTACCCTCGTCTTCTTGAAGTAGGCAGCCACTCACTCCAAGGTTAGATGCGTCTGTCTGGAGAATCAGTTCCTTGTTCCAGTCTGGCATCCGTAGTATCGGCTCGGAACTCAAACAAATTTTTAGGGCATTGAACGCGTTCTCCTGCGCGTGTCCCCACGCGAACTTTGTGCCCTGGGACTTCTTCGTGAGGTCTGACAACGGCGCCGAGATTGCACTGTAATTTGGTACAAATTTCCGATAGTACCCCGTTAGCCCCAGGAAACTCCTCACTTGTGTCTTGGTCGTCGGTCGGTCACAGTCGACAATGGCTCGCACCTTACTCTCCCGCGGTCTTACAGTCCCCTGTCCCAGCTTATGGCCTAAGTACTCGACTTCTGTCATCCCTATTAGCGTCTTGGTAGGTCTAGCTTTTAAATTTGCCCGTCTCAGTCGCTCGAAAACATTCCGACAGCGTTCCAAGTGATCAGGCCAATTTGCACTGTGTATAAGACAGTCGTCTACAAATGCATCTACCCCTTCGCCAGCATCTTTTAATACTTTACTCACGAGCCTGTTAAATGTGGCGGGGGATCCCTTCAACCCGAACGGCATGACCCTGTACTGGTATAGCCCAAACGGTGTGGCGAACGCCGTCAGGTGTTTATCTTCCTCGGCCATCGGAACTTGATAAAAGCCCTTTGTCAAGTCCAGCTTGGTGAAATATTTTGCCTCCGCTAGATTGGAAATAATGGCTTCTACCTCAGGCATCGGTTCGGCGTCATCGGCAGTCACAACATTTAGCCGCCTGTAGTCGTTGCAGAAACGATGTTGACCATCGGGCTTCTTAACTAATACAATTGGACTACTGTACGGGGACTCGGACGGTTCGATGATTCTGGCCGCAAGCATCTTGCCTACCTCAGCATTGACAGCTTCTCTAGTTGAGTACGGTAGTTGGTAGGGTCTTACCTTCACAGGTTTTTGATCTAGCAATGGGATTTTGTGCTTGATCAGGTTAGTGAGCCCCGGTACATCGGTAAATATATCTTTATATTCTTCCATGAGCTCTTGCATCTGTTCTCTCTGGTCCTGATCTAGCGTGTCCCCTAACTGTACATCCCTGTAGGTTTCGGTCTGTTCTAGCCTAGGCATGACTGTCTCCAGAGGCATCGAAGTCGCTTCCTCTCCTTCTTCGGTCTCGTCAATTATAGCTGCAGCTATTGTCTCTGTGTTTTCCTGTTCGTCTTCCCTCTCAATATACTTCTTCAGCATATTCGCGTGATACAATCGTCTCTTCCCCTTGACGTTCACCATGTAGTTCACTGACCCCCTCTGCTCTTCTACTTTGTAAGGCCCTTTCCAAGTCATCTGTAGTTTCGATCCGTCACTTGGGAGAAGTATGAGGACGGAATCGCCCACTTGGAATTTCCTCTGTTTGGCCCCCCTATCGTAGTATTTCTTCTGCCTGTGCTTTTCGACGCTGCTGTTCTCGGCTACGACCAAGATTCGAACCCGGTACCTTCGGCATAAGAGGCGAGCACCTTGCCTCTAGGCCACTGCGTCCCCTTTTTCATTGAAACTCAATGTCGTGACATCACGACCCAACTATTTGGCCGATCGAAGTAGGCTAATGCGCGCCGATGCTTAGTTTTCCGTGCAAACCATTGTCTTTCATACATGTGTTTGAGTCTCAAAGGTCAAGAAAACGAAAGAAGGACAATATTCAGCCTGGAAGGTAATTAATGTATATTTGACACTCCTGGATTATTTTCTTTAACAAATCCTCACATACAAGTAATTAAGATCGAGAGGTAGAAAAGGGAGTTGACATTTACTGTACTGGCTGGCAGAAGATGTGTTATAAATAGCCTACCAAGACAGTTTATGTTAGTGCGAATATGGATTCTTTAACACGTGAGCCTGAGGGGGTCATTGTGGACACCCACACGTTGCCGGGCAACTGCGTGGGAGTTTTTGATATTTATCCAAAAACAACACGTATTTAAGGGCGGGGATGAGGTGCGTAGTGAAGGAGAACATTTTGAGGACTGAAAAAACAGCACTTCTGAGGGCTTAGAAACAGCCCTTCTGAGGGCTTAGAAACAGCCCTTCTGAGGGCTTAGAAACAGCCCTTCTGAGGGCTTAGAAACAGCCCTTCTGAGGGCTTAGAAACAGCCCTTCTGATGGCTTAGAAACAGCCCTTCTGAGGGCTACAGAAGAAGAGGAAATAACCAAGAACAAGCACAAGAGGAAAGCTAAGACGAAAGATAAGGAGAAAGAACGAAAAGAAGAAGAAGAAAAGCGAAGTGCAGATGCCTAGGGCAACGATCCTCCTAAAAGAAAGATCTCCAGTCTTTATATAAGACTTTCCATTTACAGTATACGCAGTGGAAGCACTTTCTTCAAAAACAAGCCATTTTACAGCCACACCCACAGCCGCATTGTTACACACCGAACACGAGGATTCAGTTCTTTTTTCTTACAATGACCTGCTGTTTTGTTCTCCCTCGTCACTAATGTACTGTATTATGTCTGTACCGAGCTCTTTGAAAAAAGATACTGTAAAGGAAGTAAGGGCTCCAGTGTAATCATGCAGGGCGTTTTATTAACCGCTGAATCTTAAGTTCTACGAAATATAAATATTACTCAGAGAGAGACGGAAGGGTGTGCATGGGCATCTATATAATAAAGCTACAACAAAACCCCTAATAGTCCTATGGACTCGGAAACTACACAACGCACCGACCTGAAATTTGGCACAAAGAATTATGGGATAGCGAACATTGTTCCTATCGCTATACACAAACAAAACCATTTGTTATTTCTGAGTTAATCGGTAAATGCGGTTATAATTAAAGACTAAATTCACGAGAGCGTTTGATCCGAAATTTACGATCAATAAGATATTGATGTATGTTCCTAATAATTATAGCCCGTTGTCGAAATTTGATTGTGTTGTGATCACTACCATGCCGTCATGCCTCCTTAAAGGCGTAGCTCGAGAATGCCTCCTAAAAGACGTAACATCGGGAGATACACGACCAGGTACGTTAGACAGCGCAGACAACAAGAACAACACAGGCGATACAGCAGACCTCATAATGATTTAGATCTAGATCTAGAACTACCAGATCAGAAAGATGGGCTTCGTCAGCCCTTGCAGTCAGATAACGCTATACAGGTTTCATCCTAATGTTTTAAAAGGTCTTGAAATTCGCTATTCTTTAATACTTTCGTTGATTTTGAGTCACAACTGAGTTGAACAGAAGAAATCGTTCCGACATTTTGAGCTGGACCAAAAAAAGACGCATTTTCTTCGAGTAGTATTAAGAATTATGACAGGAAATTTGGCTCTGCGCCTGTCTGTACACATTGGTGATCAAAACTCAACTTAAAAAAAAAATCACATCCATGTATTCCCCCAGCTAGCAGGCCAACTAGTGTATAAAGTTCATCAATAGACCACACCTTTACGTCAAGTTGCTTACCTGGGTTACTTCGCCCAGCGTGTGAGATTAAGTTTTATAATGGGATTTTTGCCTTTGTTCCTTTTGTTCTGACAACAGAATGGTACACTTCCACATACATGATTTTCCCATCGAGATTATGAAGGTTTTTCTGCTCATGTTGTCCACATGGCGGCCCAGCCACGGGTTCAGAGTAGAACTTATCGACGTGTTTTTGTTTTGACAGTTCGTTCTGTCGATGTCCTACTTTCATTCACAGTTATGAAAAGAAATCACATCTTTGCCCTGCAATAATCACAAATCATCCGCTTCCGATGTTTAGCTGGGAGATTATATTTGTACCAACTTTAGTATGTTTCTATTCATCGTCATTCCATAACCTGAGTTTTGTTCAAACCTCTAGTGCCAATTGATGTCTGAGAAGACATCACTTGGTAGATATATTCCATATTTAAAATATTTCCGGATTTTTCAATAGGGGCCGTCCGCAAAGTACGTGCGCTTGATTTGGGCGATTTTAAAACCCTCTTAACGCCTTTGTACGAGTATTATTACTAAAAACCACGTAAAAACTGGGGGGGGGGGGGGGGCGCAGAAACGCTTAAAAGTAAAGTAAAAAATTGACAAAAAGAAAATGTTGTATGTAGCAAAGCCTCGCGTGAGAAATAATACCCAAACGATACAACGAAATGCAGCCTGAATGTGAAGACAGACAATGGCCGATATTTCGACACCAGACTTCGTCAAGGAAAAAAAGAAAAAAATGAAAAACAGAAGAAAAACATTTAAACTTAAAGATTCTATACATTTCATATTCTATTTTTGGTTCGATTGTTTCATCTGTTCAATTTTTTGCCCTCAGAATGACGAATGTCCATAATAAAGCCTGGAGATCCTAAAACTTTAAGTGTTAGTTTCCAATGGCTTATTTTACTGTTTCATCAGAAACTTATATTACATTTACCGCCCTTCACCCCCCCCCCCAATTCATCATGTTTCTGATGCATTCTCTTTCTTCTCCCCCCCCCCCCCCCCATCCCACTTTTTTTTCCTGCCTATTTTTAATTCATTATCATATTTAGAAAAGTATGAAGTACTTTCCCTCAGAAATCCCCCTCCCCCTCCTCGCCAATGTATACTTTTCATACGTTTGGGTCTCACCTGTATCTTTGGTCTCCCAGCGGCCCCCACACTCCTACTCCGTACCCCAACCCCTCACACCCATCCTGTCCTGGTGTACGAGCGTGAATACCAACGGTAAGATCTTGATGTTTCTTGAAATCTTTCGCTGGCAACTTGGCACTGACTATTTGACCGTTTCATTAGATACGTGGTTTTTTTTATAATCCAAATACTTAATGCTGAAGACAAAAAAAGTAAATATAACCAAACTGTTTAATACGTGACTATAACTGGAAATCGTAAGTGCGCTCTCCAGAACCCTGCCCTTCCCATGTAGACGCTTTTCAGACGCTTCTACCCACTTTCCCACCAAGCATTATACGTGGTGGATGACCCCTCTCCATACTGACTATTATTAGCCCACGTTATCTCGTATTTCGTTCATATTGCATCTGGGGTTTTCACAGGTACTTGTTCATTTGCCCTAGCTCTCTTGCGGTCCGTCTAGCTGACAAAGGCAGATTATGAGTCTGTTGGGGAAAACAAACCAAGGAATTTCATATCAAAAGCGCACAACAGGCTTAACATCATATGGTAAACAAAATTTCTCTAATTGAGGGGATTAAGTCGTGAATACTGTTTTAATGATTTACACTGAGTGATTTAAAGAAAATTCAGACTTGGAGTCTGGAAGATCAACTGACTGTCAAATAGATAGAGAGTAGGATTCGCAAATCTGTCAGGCGAAGCTTCAATAGTCTCCTTTGTTCCACAGTGAGAGTTGCGTTGTTTAGCATTTCGTCCTCGGGGAAAACTGCTAAGTTAAGCCATGTTTTCATCAGTACGGAATTGCGTGTCCGTACAGAAGAAAATATTTTACCTCACTGCGTGAAGGATTTTTTTTTGTTTGACGTTTCCGTTGCCGTTGTCGGTTCCGTACACATGGAAACGTAGCTTTACAGGACTTACAGACCGCCATGAGAACAGAGAAGAAAACAGGTTACACTAAATGTGACGGAGGTGCTCAGACTCCGAGCAGAGCAGAGCGATACGGAACTTAATGCTCTTAGGTCTGCTCGACCTCGAGAGGCTGCATACCCCTACTCAGCAAGTGACAACAGTTCAGTCACATTGGTATGCATGGGCTTGGGCCTACTTGAGTACTCTACACTGCCCGAAGTCTGAACGACAACCATTTCTGCCATGATCTGCTAGCGATCTGCAAGGGCCTTTATACAAGGATGTTGAGTGTTACCTTACTTTACGTTTTCTCCAGTCTCGTTTATCCCCTTAATCTTACAGTGAAAAAATTGACATTTTTTTAAATTAGACATAAACTGTGCGACATTTTTCGCTTCATTAGCCAAGTCGTTAAAGGCACAATGTCATTGAGTTTAGCTGTAACAGCGTGTCGCTGTCTACAAAGGAGTGAATCCCAAACTAATTTTTGAAATCTTATACTTTTCAGTTTGTTTGTTTTTTCTATATTTTTTTTTTTACATGTCTCTTTCTTGCATATATTTGACTTGGCTGTTGAAGGGTCTATGATAAACTTGAACCGTGAAATCTGCTTGATATGATTAGATTGAATTCAAGTTTGACAAGTTAAAATAATCATGATCGTAGTGAAAATTAATTGCTTTTAAAAAGTAGTTCCACTGTTTTCGGTTGTTTGTGAAAGCCGACCCATTCTTGCGTGTGAAGGTGTGTGGTTACTGTAAGAAATAGGATTAATGTTTGTATGTCAAGGTAACTGTAATGGTCCACTAGTCTGTCTCACTTGCGTCCCCCAGAATTGTACTGTTGACCTCGCGGCATCCCCGCGCCCAGTGCACGGCAGTTGAGCATGAGCGCTTGCAAAGATTTGTTTATTTTTTCGTGTTTTGGCACGGCAGCTGAGCATATGCACTGGCAAAGCTTAGTAACTGTTGTAATCCAAAAAGAAAAATTGAACTCTTAGGAGAAAGAACCATGTGGCCTTGGAACCTCTGACGAAATGCGAAATAAAATTCAAAATTTCATAGGATCACAGATTCTCTGACGTCAAGTGAAATGAACCAGGAGCCAGAGATCATTGTAGAGTATAATAACTGGCGCTGATGCTATTCATTGTAGTGATGTTAACATTGCAAGTTCCTAAGGATGCCAGGACCCCTATAAGTAAGTTTGTTACTGTAATGGTCTGTGACCAGGGATCTATTATTGTGCAGTAACTGGCGCTGTTGCTTTCCGTTCCAGTGATGTTAACATTGCAAGCTCCCGTGAATGCCAATGAAACATATAATTTTCCCCGTTAAAACATAAATAGTTCCTGTGACTTTTTTTAGCCTCGTTATTTTGAGAAATAACGCTGTCGTCATCCATTGCCTGGCACAAAGGTTCTGTTACAGCTGGCACAGATTTATTGCCAGAGAACTGTAGAAAAATTCCTGTCTCGTTGACAAGTTTTCTGGCAGTAAACATCTTCTTTTCCTTTACGATTCTGTCACTGTCGGCACAACAAATACATAAATACGAAAAGAATTCCTTCAGTGCAGCTTGATGCAGGGCTTGGTTAGTCTATGCGGCCATGTGTTAACAGTTCGAATTGCGGGAAAGGGGAGAGGTGACTGAACGAAATGCAATTCGTGTGCTTTTTAGACTGGTGGTGCACACTGAGCCAAGTCTAGTTTATCTCTGTTTTGGTGTGAGATATTTTGTATTTTGTTTTTTGTATTTTGTATTTTATATTTTGTATTTTGTATTTTTGTATTTTGTATACTTTTTTAATCCCGCTCGGGAAATTTGCCTTTGTGTCATCGCAATCCAGTTATAACTGGAGCAGACACGTCGTCGCCACAGTGCAGCACCAGTCGGCGGTTTATTTTTGTTGTTTTTTTTAATGGGGGGAATGAGGGAGGGGAGGAGAGTAGTAAGGATGAATTTTTATTTAATTTTACCCGGGCAGCGGCCTGTTCGGCCTGCACTTTACGATTTCCAACTGCCAAGGTATCTTTAACGTGCGCAACGTGCACACGGGCCCTCCGGATTGTTTCGTCCTTATCCGAGAAGACTAGGTACTCGATCCTCCTCCTCTCCCCCCCCCCACCCCCCCACCCCCCGAATAAGATCAGGGACACGAAAATATGAGAAAAATCTCACTTCCAACATGCCTGCACCGGCCGGGTTTTGAACCCGGTATCCTTGGCATGAGAGGCGAGTACCTTGCCTCAAGACCACCTTGTCCCCAGATATGAACTGTGGGGTGTTACACGGGACCTGGCGAACTGGCCGGACTGAAACAAAACTGTGTCATTAGTTGAGGAGCGACAAAACTGTCTTGGGTTAAATGGTGGAAAGAGAGCTGGCGCCCTGAGGCAAAACAGATGCAGATAAAAATAGATTTGACTTAGTGCGCCACCGTCCTGTCTCAAACCTGTCTTGTGTACTGAGGCACCACGTGGCGCCTTCATCTTGGTAACTAACCCAATGCATCACTTCGAGCCTCCACACATTGGCAGACGCGCTTCTGTGCTGCTGCCCAAGCAAGAACTCGCAAGTAGACATATCTGTTTCGATTCTATACATTTCCTATTCAAACCTTTTATTGTTCGATTGTTTTATCTGTTCAACTTTCCAAAAGTTTTTTTCCGTTGTTTTTTTTTTTTTTCGTTTTTTCCTTGAAGAAGGCTCTTCCCGAAATATCGGCCATTTTCTGTCTTCTCTTTTAATTTGCCTTTCATTGTGTCGTTTAGGCATGATTTCTTACGCGAGGCTTTGCTGCATACAACGTTTTCTTTTTGCCAAATTTTGACAAACCAGTACAGGACAGCTATGTACAGGACGGGGAGTGGGGGTTTACACATTGTTTGACGTTAAATACAATAGACATCCTGGTAATTGACACCGAAAAGAGCCTTGAAATGTGAATGTTTTTACAATCGTCTTTCACGTCTTGTGTATCCTGATGGAAAGCCCATCTGTTCCATAAGGTTCAGTGTGACATTTGACCCCACAGAAACTTCGAAAAAAATCCATCAGACACTTTTTAAGGAAATTGAAGTTGATTCCGCTCATTCTGAAAAAAAAAAAAAAAACACTATTGGCTGCCGTTTGAGACGGCAATTGATGACCAAGGGCAAATAGTCTTTCTAGTTGCAATAAAATGCGTAATTAACCCCCTTTCCCCCCTCTTTTTTCTTTGTTCATGTAAATCGTTCTTCCATCTCTCTACATTGTAAAGAGCACTCTAATAACAAGCCTGTAAATTTCAGTTGCGGAAATGACTCTACAATGTTATCATATCTGTGCCATAGGGTAAAAAAACAAAAAACACCAAAGCTTAGGCAGTGCATTTGAACAATAGTTTGGTTACAGATAATAACCATGTTTGAAATCATAACAGCGTCATTGTTTATCTATCCCGTGCTAAATAAATCGTTAGCAATGTTGCTGACAAGAGCAATTTTTGCCCAATAAAAAAAAAAGGAAAGAGAGAAAGAACAATGGTTTTGGATTGCGTAATAATTCAGGTGTGAAGTATTCAATATCAGGGATGTCAGGAAGCCATACTTTGTGGTTGGTTAATCGTGACAATGGACACTGCCGGGCGAAAGGTTCTTCTCGCGGTTGACAGTTTTGTTTAAAAGAATATCTTTTAAAAAACACACAAACTCTCTTGGGTGGCAGCAGAGTCTGAAACAAAGTTATACTGCAGTAAAGAAAACAAACAAAAGACAGGTTGTGCATAGCAAAGATCCGCATTAGAAACCTATTAAAATAATGAAAATGATACTTGGGGCGACTGCAGTGGCAGGGCGTTTTTCTGTAGGGACTTGGAGTTTAAAGAAAGCACGTGGACGACACGATAACGGTACGTGATCACACTGAGCTAGGGGGAAAGCAAGGCGATAGACAGTGTACAGGGTTGCCAACCCAGATTTTTAAATGTCGCCAGGCTCATCCCTAAAAGTAGCTAAAATGTCGCTAAAACTCCCATGGAAAGTCGCTAGTTATTGCTAGTCGCTTGTAAATCCCCCCCCCCACACACACACAGCAGTAATTTGATGCAAATACATATTTTCATGAACATGCCGACTGATGACCAATTAAAATGCATTATACAAAATATACTAAACAGTTTTTTTTTAACTTTAACGTACTGGCAACTACCAATTTTGTGAAACTTTGTCGTAAGCCAGGTTTTTAACCTCACCCGTTTCGTATAGTAAACAAATGACATTTTATTAATTAATCCTTGTTTTATTAATTAATCCTTGTTGCTATTTACAATTTCTGTGACCTTGTTGTTACAATTACACTGGTCAACGTGCATTTCAGAAGCAGACAAATTTTCAAAATTTGTTGGCCAGTGTTATATATTATTATTAAGGCTCGATATAAAAAAGTATCCAGATTTGGCGCTAGATTTCAGTGAAACTCTCCAGCTTTGCGACATGTCGCAAACCGCTCCAAAAATGTCGCTAGAAAATTTCAAAAAGATCCAGATCTAGCTACAAAGTGGCTAAGTTGGCAACCCTGACAGTGTATAACAGAATTAGGGCAGGTCAGAGGCCCTACCAGAAGCTGACGAAATACTATTGTAAAAACCACAGAAAAACTGTGGGGTCGCAGCAAGGCTAGAGGCAAAGTCAAAAATTGGTGAAAAGAAAAAGTTGTATGTAGCAGAGCCTGACGTAAGAAATAATACCCAAACGAAACAATGAAACGCAAACTAAAAGAGAAGACAGAAAATGGCCGATATTTCGGCAAGAGCCTTTTTCAAGGAAAAAAAAACAACGAAAAAACAGCAACAGGAAAAAAACATTGGTTGGTTGGCTGACTGACTGGCTGGTTGGTTAGCTGATTGATTGGTTGGATGATTGGTTGGTTGGTTGGTTGGCTGACTGACTGGCTGGTTGGTTAGTTGATTGATTGGTTGGATGATTGGTTGGTTGGTTGGTTGGCTGACTGACTGGCTGGTTGGTTAGTTGATTGATTGGTTGGATGATTGGTTGGTTGGTTGGTTGGCTGACTGACTGGCTGGTTGGTTAGTTGATTGATTGGTTGGATGATTGGTTGGTTGGTTGGTTGGCTGACTGACTGGCTGGTTGGTTAGTTGATTGATTGGTTGGATGATTGATTGGTTGGTTGGTTGGCTGACTGACTGGCTGGTTGGTTAGTTGGTTGGTTGGATGGTTGGTTGGTTGGATGGTTGGTTGGTTGGATGGTTGGTTGGCTGGCTGGCTGGCCGATTGGTTGGTTGGTTGGTTGGTTGGTTAGTCGATTGATTGGTTGGTTGGTTGGTTGGTTGGTTGGTTGGTTGGTTGGTTGGTTGGTTGGTTGGATGGTTGATTGGCTGGCTGGCTGGCTGGCTGGCTCATTGGTTGGTTGGTTGATTGGTTAGTCGATTGATTGGTTGGTTGGTTGGTTGGTATATTGGTTAGCTGAGGAACTTGACAAGATCTTGTTAAAGAGGCTGGTTGTGTTATCATTTACAAGAGCGCACTGTAATAGAGTAATTTGGTATCTTATAACATTGATGAATCGTGAAGAGTTACGTGAACAATGTGGGTGGAAGCCACACTTTTCAGTCATCTACCGGCACCATCAGTTCATCACGAATTCAGCCATCGCTAAAATTAGCTTAAAATTACTGTTCAGGAAATTCAATCTCGCGCCTAATCATAAACTTGCTGCGAGTGCATTTTTTGCAATATTCAGTTGAACAATCTCCTACTATGTCATTCATTTTGTCTGCTTGGCACTAAGGTACATCGACCACGTGAGGGGCCACCCAAAAAGCAAAAAGTGCGAACGCTCAGAGTGGGGAGTGAGGGGGCTCTTCCAATGTACGAAAATGGTACATGTGGGAAAGGGAGGGGGGGGCTGTCTGGTGAGCGTAGGTCAGCATGTCAGTTACGGCATTGAATTAAACAGTTTGGTTTCATTTATTTCCTGCCAGAAAATTAAATTGTTAGATGACATAAAAACTTATATATTTCAAAAGAAACAGTCAAATAGACATGCCAAATGACACTCACCGTCTTCAAACATCAAGGCCGTCTCAATCGTATTCTCCATTCCAATTGCCGTACGCTCGTTCACAAGAAGGGGTGAGGGGCGGGGTGAGGCTAAGCGTATGAAAATCGTTCACGGGGAAAAGGAGAGGGTGAAAAAAAAGTACTGAAATCACAATATATTATATTTATAGAACGCCCCTGACCTCGGACTCGCTTTTTTCGTTTCGTTTCATTACCGAAATGTGGCGTCGACAGACGGCGAGAGTTGAGCTAATTTTGAAGTCGCCCTTTTTTACAATACAATCAGGAATTAATTTAGATTAGAATTTGGTGCGTCTGGTCATGTCATTTACTTGAAAACAAAACAAAAAAGCTTTTGTCGCCCACGGCGTTTACTATTTCATATAATACTGAAAAGTACATAGGGCGGACAGTTCATGAATTATTCAGTAATGTTTTCTTCTTATGATAAATCAGGAGGAGAATTAGTCTGTACCTGTTTTTCCATTTAATGATAGAGTGATCTTGTCAAAACAGTGTTGGATTTCGTATCATGTAGAGTGGGTTTTTGCAAACTGGGATTGTAATTACGCCTATTAGCATTAACACTATTAGTTCCATGTTGCGAGCCTAATCAAAATGTTGGTTTCGGACAGTGTATTTTATAAACTATGATGCTGTCTTATTGGATGACTAAATGCCTAAAGAAAAGGAAAGCTGAAAATGCAAGTTTATATAGTTAAGAATAACCAACTTACTTTAAGGTATCACAGAGTGTCGAGAGACTGATCATCAACGTGATGAGGAGTGTGACCTTCTTTTGATCTGCACGTGACTCGAACATTTCAGCAGACGAGAAAGGCCTCGGCAGAGCCATACGTTTTGGAGCTTGTGGACTCAATTTTATCGTTCCGAAGGGTCAATGCAGAAGAGTCACACATTTTTTTTCCTTAGGTAAACGAGCCATTAATAATTATTTGGTCTTTCGTGACTGTGTTAAAGCTCTCTTTCTTGTTTACACGGATAACACAGGGTTAAAAGAATTTTTCAGCAAGGAGAATGGTCGGGAGGAAAGGGGGTAGGAAGTTTTAAATTAAGTAACGGACAAAACGTAAAGAACGCGCAGTTTGTTCAAGCTTAACTCATTATTCTTGACAGGGCAGAACTCAAACACTTGAGTGGCCAAAATTTTGCCACGTTGGAGAGAACTGAATATCCTGTATCCGAGCTTAGAATGTGAGGAAAAAAATCTTTTTCGAAATGCCTTTTGGTAGCCATCGACCGGTGAGACTCTTCCTGCCAGGTCTGATATTTAACCAATCCATTTACAGCAGCCTTCACATGTGCCATCGGAGTTTCCTAGGGAATTTTTCAATTGTGCTTTATGGTATGGTTAGGATTAGGATTGGCCTGATACTTGCGAGTTATCTTTCAACCCGATTGATGCATTTCTATTTTACCCTATTCCGATGTTGATCGCCTTTTCGGCCTTTTGACTTTTGTAACGGAATTTGTTTTGGGTTTTTTTTACCCTTGGCGTACGTTGCCGGTTTATTCTGCCCCTTATGACTTCAGTCGTGGAAACTAAAATGTCGTGCGGGCTTACGAGCATGTTTGCATATTAGAATGGAAATCAAGGTTACCGTGACAGAGGACAAGGAGATGAAAATAAAGAAATTACAAGGAAAAAACGCGTCAGTGTTCTGGTCTTTTATACCCTAGTGTGTGAATGAAAACACGGAATGCTCTCTGGAACTGCCAACTGTTAGCAGTGGCACAAACCTTTTTTCGAGATATGGTTATGCTTTTCATAGCCTCGGGGCGACGACTTTTAACACTCCAGGATTGACATTTTGTGCCCGGGCAAACAATAGTGACCTCTTAATCACTGTGTACACAAGATACCAGCTTGTATGTGTACCTGTCATCAGTTCTGTTCAACATGGGCGGCAGCAGTCTGTGGGCATTGAGTGACACTAGAGACTCCCATAATTGGAGGATGACGTAACCATACCTGCAAGTCAAGTGTCTCATGTGACCCTGCCGGTTGCGCAGTTGTGATGACGTACTGTGCAACCTTTGAGACAGACTGAGAACTGTAAAAGGTCTTCATTGAGAAGACGTTTCCCTGCAGTCAATACTTGCCAAAGTTACACAGTGACCGATAAATATAGCCCTTGGGCATATCGTCGTCCATTTCACAAAGTACAACTTTACTGACTTATCGATCTTTAGGCGGTTTTAACGATGAGAGCTATATTCTCACAAAGTGACGTACCTATATCTTTGAAAAGTTTTGAAATTGTAGGCAGAAACTTTTTGCCACATACTTGTTTCTACATGAGTAATCTTGCTGTCATCAAAACTTTGATTAATGATCTCCTCTGATATAGGGAAATTGTTGATACACCAGTTAAGATGAGATGGACAACGGTGTATTATATCACACTGACAAAGGCCAGCGTTTTATTTAGTTGCGACGAAAGTCTGCATGAGACCAGGAAATGCATGGCATCTGACATCCAATCGAGGCAGTATCAGATATTAAAGATCTGAAACATCGTCTGTACTAGCAACAACTCAGCATCACGTAGACCCTCCATTGTAAAGATAACTATTCCTGTTTTATCCAAGCTTATTTTGAATCCTGGTTTTCTCTCCCACTTGGCTTTGTTTCCGCCTTCCCTCTCCCGCGAGATAACAGCACACATTTGACTTTGATCTTGGCCGATGTAGCATGAGAGTGAGCAGGTCTTCACGTGGTCTTTGTGGCGTCCATGTTGTGAGCCAAACCTCAGATCTCGTTTGCCTAGGGACCAGTGGGGTATCTCTGATTCTGCCGATGGTCAAGTGACAGGTGTGAAAACTTGAGAAACTCTGAAGAAACAAAAAATTAATATTCCCAGCGCTTTTGTAACTGTTCAAGAAAGAACAATTCGCGTGAGCACATGAAAATCTTGTTAATCGGCCCTCGCGTGACTCTGCGTTATGGGATTCCGACCAACTCCGTGAATAAACCACAAATTGTGCACGGGTGTTGGTGATGGATGCAGGGATTTTTAGGGCTGCAATCGGCAAGTCGTGGCGACTGATTGTGACGTAGATAATGGTTTCCCCGTGGGATATAGTACCTCGTGCTCGGCAGGAATTCAAGTAAAATATGATTACCCAAATGAAATGCGACCGTCTTTATCATTAAGAGTACATCGTCCTTTGACAGACTCGCCGTACATGATGCGTGTTGGAGATCACCAGTGTGGAATGGTCTTTGTAACGATATACATGGGTCTCTGCTCTGTGTCAGCCTTGCGCTGCATTTCTACATGTGCCCCAGAAATTAAGCCATCCGATGAAACAATAGGGATGAGATAAAAATACAAGGCCAAGTTTTCACGCAGTTTTTCTAGTGTTGAATCAGATTTTTAACCATTCATTGGGAGAAAAAAAAAAGTAATTTACTTGGTTATTTTTGCTGTCATTAAGCTGTTGGTATAGTTCTCGCTTTTAACGAAATCACGTCCATTAGCCGTAACTGAAGATTTGTCAAACAAATTTTTAATGTCCCTTAGCCACAAGGAGAGATGTACTGTAGGGCTCAATGGGTAATGTACTGTAAGTGAGAGCGTGAGACAAGCAGTGGGCATAGATATAAAAGCTTATTTTAATTGCCATTACTAGAGATGACAGAACACATTAAAATAATTATCCTAATCTGTCTTAGATCTGAAAGGTGGAAAAGCGCCCACTTGGTGCACATTTGTTGAAGAATGTGTATGACAGACAGTTTAATAGTTCAAACAGGTCGGATGATTTCTTGGTTAATTGGATGCTATGGCATCGCTCGGGGGTACATGTAGATGCTTAATGAAACATTCACCGAGCCTTTGGTCGGGTGACTGATGGATGGCTGGCTCATAATTGGACTTCTAATGGATATAATAATGACAGAATTCTCGTTGAGCCTGTTGTTAAATGGTTTAGGACAGACGAATACACGTCATATACTGCCTATCTGATAAACTGTCAACTTAAATCGTATTGTAATCAACGCAGGTGATGATAATCTACAACTGGATGAAACTTTTTTGGTGTTGTATTATTACAAGCAGAAAATTAATTTAATTTTCCTACAAGCAGGAGATTATTTTCAATTTCAGGGCCGTCATATCGAACTTCAAGTAATTTCTAATTTCCATGCCAATTTTGAATGCTCTAAGTGCTCCAGTTACTGAAAAAAAAACATTAATTTTTTCCCAATCCTCAAATACAGACGTAAATACAGATAGATTGGAGGTGTGGACATTTAGATAAATAAATGTCGTATTAGTGTAGTCCATAAATGGCGTCTTTTTGTTTTAATACGCACTTGCGTGGCTTTGTCAGCGCTTGTCAGTTACTGAAGTAACCCCATGACAGCTTGAGGCAAACAACACATATGAAGGCAGTTAATTGGATTTGCCCACCCACATAGGCATTGAGAATGTAAACTTGTGAGACCTGTGCCTGCAAATCACCCCTAAGTACTGAAAAGGTAAACAGCGACGCGTCATTATAATATCAGTGAAGGATTTGATTTTTATAATTTTGCAAAGGACACGACCCACTTTGTGACTGACACACAAGATGTTCAGTATAAATAACATCGGGGTTTTTTTTTGGCTCATTGTCAGGCAAACGTGGAAAATATGACGTGTTTGCCCTCAGCTGCTTGTGGAAGCTCATTTTTTCAGCTGACTGTCCAGATAGACAATTTACAACTGTACTTTTTTGTACAATATTGCTTTAAAAGTGCGAAGCCCGATGAAACACGTAAATACAACTTCTTTGTTGAATTGTAACAATAACGATAGCATTAAAATTTTGTATCAGTTCATACAAGGTAACATTACTTTCTCTGCTGCACAGGTCTTTAAGACATGCCACTGTTGTACAGCGAAAGAGATTTTTCTTTCTTCATTATTTTTAGTTTAAAAGTGTTGAAACATCATCGTTTAAGTTTTAAATTTTCTCAAAACGTTATTGCAAGTTGTACACATGTGCATTTTGGATCCAGGGGTTTCAAATTCATTGAGTATTCCAGTTTCGTATTCCTACAAGTGCAGCACAACTTATTAAACTTCATGTTTTGTTGTTGTTGTTGTTGTTTTGTATCCAGTTTTCTTTCCTGTTGTCGCCAGTGGGTTTGCTTGGGTGCTGCCTGTCGTCATGTGATAGGTGGTTCCATTGGTAGGCAAATTTGAGTCAAAATTTGGCAAAAAGAAAAAAATTGTATGTAGCAAAGCCTCGCTTAAGAAATAATACCCAAATGATACAATGAAACGCAAACTAAAAGAGAAGACAGAAAATGGCTGATATTTCGGCAACAGCCTTTTTCAAGGGAAAACAACGGAAAAGGCAACAACAGGAAAAACATTGGAAAATTGAACAGAAAAAACAATCGAGCAATAAAAGATTTGAATAGGAAATATATGGAATCTAAACAGAATTATTTACTCATTTTCTCTATTTGTCTTTGTAATTAGGCTACGTATCCCTAACAACATTCTTTCGGATAATAATAGTGAATATTAGCGAAAATAGTGAATTTAAATCGCCAATAAAACTCACACAGGGATTCAAAGGTCAGTTCAGAGTTTGGGCTGAAACAGGGTCAGGGTATTAGTGTGATGCATAATTTACGGACGGCAATTCACCAGTCTGGTGCCTACACCACCCTCTGTCTGTTTCACCTCTTAGGAAGGACTGCAAACCCCAACCATTGTTTCACGTGGGAGACAGGCAGATATGCCGGCAAATTTGACAAATGAACTGATTTTTTTTTCTTTTCTTGTTCATTTGACAGGGAGATTTCACCAGAACAGGGGAAAGAAAGATTTCGGGAATGATGAAAGACGGAGTGAACTCCGCCAACAGGTAATGTATTGAGCAATATTAGAAGTGTAAGGAGGTGCAGAATGAAATGTACTAGGAGAGAGAGAGAGAGAGAGGGGGGGGGGGAATCAGATTGGAAGAATCAGGCAAAGTGGCCCTTATCTAGATAGATATAGAAAGAAGGAATACGCCGAGAGGAGCAGACACAAGAACGGAGGACCACGAGAATGCTTGCTGAGAGAGAGGAGAGGAGAGGAGAGAAGAGTTGGGTGCAATAAATGCTCTCTGTGAACTTGTTTCCCCGAGGGCATGAAAAGGGTATGTATATATTCATTTCTCCTGATTGTTTTAAGAACTTGTATCCCCAGGCGATTGGTTGGCAAAGAAATGTTAACACTTAAGCTGCTTTAAAATTCTGACTTTGGATAGAATTAGATTCTGTTATTGCCGATCCTGTGACTCAGAGATCGATTTCCAATTCGCTTGTCACACACTATACAATATCAATTTTTTTTTTAATTCGTTTGTCTTTTCTTCTTCCTCTTCTCTCTCTCTCTCTTTCTTTCTCTCTCTCTCTCTCTCTCTCTCTCTCTCTCTCTCTATGTGTCTCTCTCTCTCTGTGTCTCTCTCTCACTCTCTCTGTCTCTCTCTCTCTCTGTCTCTCTCTCTCTATCTGTCTCTGTCTCTCTCTCTCTCACTCTCTCTCTGTCTCTGTCTCTCTCTCTCTCACTCTCTCTCTCTGTCTCTCTCTCTGTCTCTGTCACTCTCTCTCTCTGTCTGTCTCCCTCTCTCTCTGTCTCTGTCTCTCTCTCTCTCTCACTCTCTCTCTCTTTCTCACTCTCTCTCTGTCTGTCACTCTCTCTCTTTCTCTGTCTCTCTCTCTGTCTGTCTCTCTCTCTCACTCTCTCTCTGTCTCTATCACTCTCTCTCTCTCTCTCTCTCATTCTCTCTCTCTGTCTCTGTCACTCTCTCTCTCTCTCTCTCTGTCTCTGTCTCTCTCTCTCACTCTCTCTCTGTCTCTGTCACTCTCTCTCTCTCTCTCTCTCTCTCTCTCTGTGTGTGTGTGTGTGTGTGTCTCTGTCTCTCTCTCTCTCTCTCTCTCTGCAGTTTATATTACTTGTCGTTATATATGGCAAATTGCACTCCGCCGTAATTTTTGTTTGAATGAAAACCAAATGTACATCAATTCCAGTGTTAACTCTTTGGAAGCTTTGGATAAAAACTTGTCCCTGCCAGTCAGCATGACCGCTCTTAGCCACCCCAAACTTTACTCCTGACCTTCTCGCCAACTCCCATCTTTTTCCCATGCGTCCCATTCTGATACCTTTCCAAGAATACCTTTTCTTATTTCATTTTTTATTCACATACGTGCTTTTACAGTGATTTTTCACAACTGTGCACATATGGCGTCGCAGCAGGCTTTGGAACAAATTCAAAATGTGGGGAAAAAAAAAAAAAAAGTGTGTGGTTTTCTAATATTATTTTGTCATTTTCCTAACACTGGTCGCATTCCTCTTTGTGTTGTATTTTTCTTAGCTCTTCTGTTGTTAGTTTATTGTAGGCTTTTTTTTTTTTTATTGTTTGTTTCTAAGGCAAGGTTTTGCATATTGGCTCTTTTTGCTACATATTAAATGTAGGCTATAGTATGTTTCCTGTACCACAGATTCGTGTACTCAAAAATCAGGTAACATTGCCCCAAGAGAGCTGAATTATGACACCGGAGAATCCGTAACCTAATTTGATAGAAAAGATAGACCACCCGGTGCGGGGTGAAGTATGCACCCATTTGCTTTTTCTAACCGCGTGCACTTTCTGTTCATAAACCTAGAGAGTACACGTTAAACATGAAAAAAAAATTAGACTGTTGAATGAAAGATACAACACAGTGACATGGATTTGATTGAATTATGGGGTCGAGTTTAGGGTGACCAAATGTGCCTGGCAGTCCTTTTTTAAAATGTATTTATTTTTTTATTTTTTTTTTATTTATTGCATCTCTAACTTAAAAATCGGAAGGAGTACCATAATATGAGCTACACAACTTTAGTCGAGCGCATATTTCATGTTCTGAGTATTAACCGCCGAGACGCGCATTTACTATAAAAATATCCACCAGGACTTAACCGCCCCCCTTCCCCCTTGCGAGCACCACCCGCTCAGGAACGTTCCTAACGCACATACACGTGGTGACGAGATTTCATTAGAATAATGCTGGGTTCTCATGTGTGCGGAAACGGAAACGGCAAAAAATCCATCATACAGTAAAAAGAAAGAGTGTTTCCATGTGTACGGAAACGGCGTGCGGAAACATTTTTTCTATTTCACTCCTTGAAGGGTTTTTTGACGTGTCCGTTGCCGTTTCCGTTTCCGTACACATGAGAACCCAGCTTAGAACAGTTCAATGTATTGAAAACAGAAATTGACGGGACAGATATCTTTATAATCAGCTTATAGTTTCTTGGTTGTTCTCGTAAATCAAGTGTATTAGCGTGTTTCTGAGGTAAATTGTATGTCACCAGTAACACCGGAGGCTCTTTCATCTGGTGTGTTTAAAACCCTCTGCATTATAGGTGGCTGCTAAAAGTTATCATCTGCTTGATGAATGATCATTTTTAAGTACTTAATAAAGCTTCAAGTGGATGTACACTGGTTTTGTTTTTAGTTTTGATATTTAATGGTCATGAAACAATTTGAAAACCACCTTTTGGCAGTGGCTCCCTACATAAGTCTCTTCTTTTGAAGTACCACCGGTGAGTTAAGTCATTTTGAGAAGATCCCCTGACAGCCACCCTATGTTTGACTATGGATCGTCTCATGTCGTGCTGAACTATATCAAATTCTGACCTTATTACGCGGCTTTGGCTAATACCGTTAAACGGAAGACGTAAGATGATTGTGATCTCCGATATCTGAAACCTTTGAAAGAATGGATCTTTTAGCTTAGGGCTAAAATTTTGTCCATAATTGTGGATTAATTATTTCTTGTAGAAATCAAGCTGTAATATAATACGGTTGTCGTGTCACTGAACAAATCAGGGTTAACTTAATTATTATTGTCCGTCGTGTGACCCCGCGCGAGCTTGATTTCCAATTCCATTTTCACATAGTAGACAAGATAAATTATTTTTTTTGTCTGTCTGTATGTCTAACAGTCTGTCTGTCTGTCTGTCTGTGTCGCTCTTTCACGCTCTCTCTCTCTCTCTCTCTCTCTCTCTCTCTCTCTCTCTCTCTCTCTCTCTCTCTCTCTGTCTCTCTCTCTCTCTCTCTCTCTCTGCACTTTAAGATTACCGGTTGTATAGTTGTTTGCATTGAAGCTGTACATGCACAGCACAGCCGAACACCGTAGTAGTCGTCGAGAGTCAGTTTAGTCTGGTCTATTAACTATTCATGATTTGTACACCCAAGCACCAGTGGTAGCTAGAAAAAAAGATTGATTGATTGATTGATTGACTGATTGATAGATTGATTGATGACAGGAATCAGAATCCTAGCACACCGAGCATCCCCTCAAATGATCCTCTCCCCCATTTAAAGATCTATTTGAGGGTTTTTCTACTAATTGTCCCAGTGGCCAGCTAGATCCAGCTGACAGAATGAGAGAGAGGGAGAGATAGAAAGAGAAAGTGTGAAAAAGTGAGAGAAAGGGATACAGAGAGAGTGTATATGTTTGAAAAGAGAGAGAGAGAGAGAGAGAAAGGGATACAGAGAGAGTGTATATGTTTGAACAGAGAGAGAGAGAGAGAGAGAAAGGGATACAAAGCGACAATGAGAGAGTGCGACAAGGAGGGAGGATGAGGGCGTGTTAAAAGGAGAGAGAGAGAGAAATACGAATTGAAATGAACACAGGCCCTACAAAAATGGCTCTCTATCGTGAAGGGCGACTCTAGGGAGGGTGGCGGAAAGCTGGGATTTTCGAGGAGACTACGTGGTCGGTCTCTTGTTGGTGGCTTTGCCATTTGTATCTCTCTCAGTCTCTGCCTTAGTATTAGGCGAAAACGTGACTAATTGATTATATTGGTAGAAATGCTGTTGTTGTTATAAATTGTTAATACTGTTGTTGTTGTTGTTGTTGTTGTTTCCTACAGCTGTTGTTGCTGTAGCTGCTGCAGTAGTTGTTGTCGTTGTCTTGTTGCTACGGCTGTCATTGCTTTTGTTGTTGCTGCTGCTATTGTTATTGCTGTTGCTGTTGCTGGTGTTGTATTTCTTGTCGTCGTCATCGTTGCTGCTGTTGTTTTGTTGTTGTTCATTAAATCCGCTATAATAAAAAATCGTTCTGGATGTGATTCAAACACAAGATCTTTCATGTGACTTACGAACGATTTCTGAGATTGATACATTGTTACCATAGTAACTGTCGTTTGTCGACCTAAGAGTTTCATAAATTTGTTCCCTTGGGCAGATACTACCTGAGGTTCCGGGACGCTCACAGACAGGCAGCCATTGACCTGACCCTCGGTCAGCCGGTGTCCGAGTCACTCCTTGTGCCATCAGTGGAGGTGGATGAGGTGGACGGGATGGAGGCAGCGGAGAAAGAGGAGAATGTGAAGATGATGATTGAGGACTGTAAGAGAATGCTGATTGTGGAGCCAGAACATTGTCTGGGCGGCTGGGCACTCATCAATGCAGACCCAGCGTAAGTCAAGAGCTGTAACACAACAACTATTTCTGCTATTCTGTTCGGCAATGTTTAACCCCCCAACCATCCTTCATTTTATTACCAAAAGTTTTCGTCCTTCTTAAATTCTGTTAGAATTTATCATTTATAGAAATGGTTTTGCTTTGTTTTTGTTTGTCTATCATGTCCGTTTTTTGGGGAAGTTGAAATCTACAAGTTAATTTAAAGATTTTTAACATATTTATATAGAACTGATTTAGGCCTTTTCCCATAGGATTCTTTATTGGGCGAAATCTTCATTGGTTAAGTTCTGATCATCAAGCCCCAAAGAAGGGTGTAAATTGGCCGTTTTCGTGTCGACAGGTCGTTAAACCCAAAGTCAAACTCAAATTGCGAAATACAAAGTTGTGCTACCACCTCATAATATTCTGTTGTTGTTGTTGTCGTTGATAATATAATAATATATTTCCAGTGCACCTTCAACTGCTACTTCTGTTTTTTTCCAACATTGCAATATCTTAATTTATAAAGTTCTTTGATGCTGTTTTTTCCCTAAACCTGGGACAAGAATTGTCAGAAAAATCCCCAGACTTTGCCTATCACGTAAGCGGAAGACAATGAGCTCAAGGGAATCCAGTGAACAGTCGCTAAAAAATAACATCCATTTGAATGGGATTGTTGTGAGAACCACACTTATTAAAATACAGTCATATTCGCTAGTTGAACTAAGGGTCATTTCTGAATTTACATACAACTGACAAATCGTTGAAACATTGAAGGAGATCATTGCATTGTAGTAGATACTGTTGTGGATGTAATACATTGATAATTCATGGGTCGGCTGTTGAGACCTCGTTAAAACTAAAATCTCAAAGCTAACTGGTCGCCTAAGAGCAAGAGTGGTCCATCCCACATTTGCTATAGTTTGAGAAAATGAGGACTGAACTCTTACTATTAGAGTTTCTAATTACTAGTTTCAATGAGTTTCCAACTGCCTACCCATGATTATCTTTGTATAACTTTGGTCTGATTTCTGACACAGGGAGGGTGATAGTGACCAACAAGACATGGACATGATCCTGTTGCTGAGCCAGAGGTCAGTGTATGTGGCCTGGTATGATGACGAGCAGGAGCTAGTCAACAAGTACCAGCGTATCTATCTGGAGGATGTGGACAAGATAGAGATAGGTGAGTCCACGCATTGGTCAGTTGGAGTTACAGTCACCTTATCTAGATTTTACTTAATGAAGATCACAGAGGAGAATATAACCATTGTGAGAAAAAGTTTGTTGTTTTTTTTTGGTCTTTGCCTGTCTTCTGTCTGTTTCTATCTCTGTATCTCTCTTTCCCTCTCTTTCCCTCTTTTCCCTATCTTTGTCTATCTTTCTCTCCTTCTCTCTCTCTCTCTTTCTCTCTCTCTCTCTCTTCCCCTTCGTGTGTGATCTCTCTCTGTCTCTCTGTCTCTCTCTCTCTCTCTCTCTCTGTATCTCTCTCCCTTTCTCTTTCTCTATCTTTCCTTCTCTTTCTCACTCACTTTCTCTCTCTCTTTCTCTCTCTCTCTCTCTTACAGTCTCTATCTCCCTCCCTCCTGCCCCCCTCCCTCCATTGTACAAGCTTGGTTCACCACCCTCGTCTGTGCAAAACCAAAGTTAAAGAAAAAACAAAAAAAAAGCTGCAATCACAAAATATTAAAACTCGCCCGTTCTGTTCCAAGAGGCAATTTGAGAGCTTTCAGTCTTTGAAAATAATTGATTTTCTCAGTTTCACCTTTTTTGTGACTGTAATTATTCTACCCCCAAGTGGTCTTAATGTCAACTGTCTGAGCATCGTCTGAGCATCCTTCTATTTATAAATTGTCACTCAGGTAAAAATGCAGAACGGACGGCCAGTTAAAAGTAGCAGTTTGTAATGACTGTATGAAAAAAATACTGATACAATGTCGGTCATATACAGGCGATAACAAGTCTGTTGTTGATATTGTCTGGATTTCCCCAGCATTACATCCAAAAGATGTTTTCTTGTGGCCAGAGATCGATTGTAGAAAGATTCCAGACAGTCGCCAAAGGTGTTATGATAATTTTGTTTAAATTTTTATTGAACAAAATCAATGAAGAATGATATGGAATGATTTGCATTCCATGTTGGTTTCTTCATTTTCTTGTAAAGCAAATGGTGAGGTATAATGAAAGCCATATTTTGTACTAACCAAACTTTGCACTGCGAAATGTCTGTCCGGAGGCTTTTGCCATTTTATAAGGCTAAATTTTGCCATCAAAATCATGGAATTTGCTGAAAATTCTGACCAAAAAATTTCCCAAAACGGCATGCGCCAATAAAAAAGTAACATTGCATGGAATTTCTAACATTGAACAAAAATGAGCTTCCCACTTATATCAATCATATATATATATACCAGATCAAACACTAGGATATCTATTTCATTACAATAGAAAAAAACGTAATCATGAAGATAATATAACTGTGAAAAGATGACCCTTCAGCCGGTATTTAAGTCATAAACGTTTCAATTGAATCATAGTCTCTTGTTGAACAGACTTCTATAGTCCTTGAGCAAAAGTAAGCAAATAATTATGATACAGTGCTGTTGGCATGATTTTCAACAATGTGCAGTGTCAACAAGTAATATGTCAGTTGCCAGAAGGTGCCCCCAGATCTGGGACAAAATGAGTACAGAACAATCTTGCCCAGAATATTTTATGTTTTACTTTATGATTTTTAGTACTTTCAAGGCTTTCATGGTTTAGTCTTTGCTGCAGAGGGATTAAAAAAGTCACCTCACATAGTCGCCTACTCCGCAAAGAAACCATAACACTATGAAAGTCTTACAAATGCCCAACTGCTGCAAAATGTTTCATTTCAGTTGACATTTAAGTTCAATAGCTGTTTTAGCATTATTTGCCTTGTTTATCTGTTAAATTACGAAAATTCCTGCTATTTCTGTTGATGTCATGTCATGTACTTAACAAAAGAGCAACTCTCCCCCACCCCTCCTTCTTCTATACCTATTCCGTGTGCATGCACATGGCTGTGGCATTTCTTTTCTGTGTTTTATGATTGCGTGTGGGTAATACGAAGTTGCAGCCTGTACAAGCCCACACCAACTGTTCCGTACATGAGTAGGTCGCCATATTTTCTTGAGTGAAAAACAACCCATTCTTCATTCCCTGCAGCCAAAAACAATGTTGAGATGGACAGTGTTAACAAGCACAACACGTAACAGTCCCACAGTACCTCACAACACAATGTAGTAAGACGTACTTAGAAACAGACTTATTTGGTTCCTGATATTGATAAAACCTAATGGTACGTGCAAGGTGAAGCAGACCCTTTAATAATCATTTACAACTGAACTACTGAACAGATTTATTCCTGGCAAAATTGGGTGCCTCAGAGCGTATAATTTAATGTTTTTCCAATTCTTATAGAGCAGGGGTCACCAAACTTTTTTCACAGAGGGCCGGAAAACTGACAGACTTACAAGCGCGGGCCGCATAAGCAATCTGTTCAATACTTGCAAGCCAGAAGAAAAACTCTAGAGCAAAGACGATGTTTTAATATTAAAAAGGTATCAATTTACTTTAAAAGGTCATCAAAGAGGTTAGCAAGGAAGCTTGTCCATCCCGTAGCTCTAGATATCCCTGGTTTTATCAAACAAAATCAAGTACCATTCCGGGCCGGATGAACTGACGTCGCGGGCCCGCGGGCCGTAGTTTGGGGACCCCTGTTATAGAGGATCCAACCGCTGACTTTGGGACACTAACCCTCACGCTGCGCGGGGCGGCAATAGTCGGTATTGACTTGCAAGCGCTCACGCCGCACGGGCGGCAAAAGTCGCCCCAGTCAGGCTGACCGCGCCACGCGCAAGCCCTATTTTCAGGCGTCGGGTCACTGACCTTTTTGAGACGTAACCACCGTGTTATTGTTCAGTATATCTCTTCTAAATCAAACGCATTGTGACATGGACATGTTAACCAGTGAACCACTGGTCGGAATCACAAAGACTAATCTTTCAAAGGCTCTCCCCACACTTTCAAAAGATGTAACATCGACATGCAATATTATCTCATTTTCTCACAAGCTGACCACCATCTGGAGTTGTCTGTATCTAAGAACCAATCAGAAACAAGCTCTGAAATAATCTTTGCCCCAAATGCCCACATTGGTTTATTAGTATATGTCAATCAGGATGAAACCATTTGTGTAGGGCTTGGGAGGGCGTGGCTAGTTATCATGCTTCGTTCTCACGAAAACTACAGCTGTCAGTTTGGAATCATAAGTCAGATCATTGGTTAGAGACTGACAGACTAAAGTTTTGCTGGTTAATTCATTATCAAGCGTGATAAGGCATAGCAGCGAATGTGTTCATACCCATCAATAAAAACCGAACCACGTGGACAGCCGCCCGTGCAGATGCGGGGCCCTCTTGCAGAAGAGGGACAGCAAAGAATACATCTGACGTGATACTGCGTGTCGTAAGAGGCGACTAAAGGTGCAACGGTCCTGGTCTCCCGAGAAGAGCCAGTTGGCGGTGGGCCAACTACCCACCCTGTAAAAATAAACCAGTTACAGAAACACAAGCAAATACTTTAAATCAGTCTTTTATCTTGGGAGAAGGGGGAGCATCTGCACCTGTAGATTCAATGAAGGACAATGGACAAAGCCGAAAGGACTCCACTGGCCTGACTGCTCCTTCATCAAACAAGTCACTCCGGATTGCGTCGTGGAATGTCCGCTCCATGTATGAAGCAGGAAAGAGTGCCCAGGTTACAATGGAGATGAGGCAATACAGACTGCACATACTTGGAGTTAGCGAGACCCGCTGGATACAGTCCGGACTGAAACAACTTAATTCTGGGAAAAGATTTTGTATTCTGGAAGGGAGGACAAAAAGCATACAGAAGGAGTAGCGATCATCTTGAGCAAGCACGCCCAGAGGTCACTGAGGGGATGGGAACCCTACGGAAGGAGAATTATATTGGCATCATTTACTACAAAGAACAAGAACATCAACATGAACATTGTGCAGATATACGCCCAACAAATGAAGCAACCGATGAGGACAAGGACGGTTTCTACAACCAGCTTCAGGAAATAGTTGACACATTGCCAAGAAAAGATGTGAACATTATAATGGGAGACGCCAATGTCAAGATAGGACAGGACAATACAGGGTATGAGGACATTATGGGGTGCAATGGTTTGGGACAAATGAATGAGAATGGAGAGCGGTTTGCAAGTTTCTGCGCATTTAACAGCTATGTGATTGGAGGTTCAGTATTCCCACACAAGAGGATCCATAAGGCCACTTGGATTTCACCGGATGGAGTAACTGAAAACCAGATTGACCACTTCTGCATCATCCGACGTTTCAGACGCTCACTGGAGGATGTCATAGTACAGAGAGGAGCTGATGTTGGATCTGACCATCACGTGCTGCTGGCAAGACTCAAACTCCGCCTCAAGAAACAAGGTACCAGAGCAGGAACAAAGAGGAGAAAGTTTCAAGTGAGCCTTCTGGATGGAGACAAGAAGGAAGAGTTCCAGCTGACGCTGAGGAATAGATTCAAACCCCTTGTTGACCTTGAAGAGACAGTAGATTTGGAGACTCACTGGGCTAAGGTAAAAGGAGTATTTACATCGACATGTCAGGATGTTCTTGGGGAAAAGAAAGTGGAACACAAGGAATGGATCAGTCAAAAATCACTGGACTTGATAAGGATAAGAAGAGACCTAAAAGAACAGGTAAATGCAAGTCGTACAAGAAGCTCAAGAGTTGGTAACCAGGAAGAGTACCGGGCAACAGCTAAAGAGGTCAAAAAATCAATTAAAAAAGACAAAGAGGAGTTCATAGGAATGTAAGCAGAGAAGGCAGCAACAGGAGGACACATGAGGATCCTCTACCAGACTACAAAGACTCTTGCTGGAAAATATGGAAAACCTGAAGTTCCTGTCAAGGATTACAACAGGAAGGCTATTTTTGGAAAGGAAGCTCAGGCAAAAAGATGGATAGAACATTTTAACAGCCTCTTGAACAGACCTCCACCAAGCAACCCACCCGACATTCTACCCGCAAGAAATGATTTACCGATCAGTTGCGACCCTCCGACTAAAGCAGAGATTAATGATGCCATAAATAAGTTAAATCGAGGCAAGGCAGCTGGACCAGATCAGATCCCACCAGAGGCGCTGAAGGCAGATGCTGCTGGGGCTGCAGACGGTCTGCACTCACTATTCTCGAGGATTTGGATCGGAGGCAACTTTCCAAAGGACTGGAAGGAAGGACACCTCGTGAAGCTTCCAAAAAAAGGGGACCTCAGCAATTGTAGTAACTACAGAGGAATCACACTTCTCTCCATCCCAGGAAAGGTTTTCAATCGGATTCTTCTCAAGCGAATACAGAATGCAACAGACCCAAAACTTCGTGAGGAGCAAGCTGGTTTCAGGAGTAACCGATCAACCACCGACCAGATCGCCACGCTGAGAATCATAGTAGAGCAGTCGCTAGAGTGGAACTCCCAACTGATAGTGAACTTCCTTGACTACGAGAAGGCCTTTGATAGCATCGATAGAGAAACACTGTGGAGAATATTGAGACATTATGGAATCCCAGAGAAGATGGTGAACCTTATCAAGAGCATGTACGACGGGACAAGTTGCAGAGTCGTACACGATGGCGAGCTTACTGACAGCTTTGATATCAAGACTGGTGTTAGGCAGGGTTGTTTGCTGTCCCCATTTCTGTTTGTCCTGGTGATTGATTGGCTTATGAAAGAAACCACCAGTGGAGGAAGAAATGGCATACAATGGACCCCATGGACACAGCTGGACGATCTAGATTTTGCAGATGTCTTGGCACTATTGTCGCACACACACGACCAGATGCAAGCAAAGACTACAGCTCTAAACAAAATTTCAGAATCTATTGGATTGAGGATACATCCTGCGAAGTCGAAGGTCCTAAAAATTGTTGCACTCCCAAGCGCACAAGTCAGAGTAGGAGATCAACCACTGGAAGATGTAGAGTCCTTCTGCTATCTTGGTAGTATCATTGACAATAAGGGAGGAACAGAGGCAGAAGTCAAAGCACGAATTGGAAAGGCACAGGCAGCTTTCACGTCCTTAAGCAAGATTTGGAGAACCAAGGATATATCTCTAAAAACAAAGCTGAGGATATTCAACTCGAACGTGAAGTCAGTCCTGTTGTATGGATGTGAGACTTGGAATACGTCTCAGGCCTGCATAAAGAGAATCCAAGTTTTCATCAACAGATGTTTGAGGAAGCTACTTAAGATCAGATGGACAGACAAGGTCAGCAATGAAATTGTATGGAAAAGAACAAGACAGAGCCCAGTCAGAGAGGAAATTGGTAGGAGGCGATGGAGATGGATCGGCCACACTCTCAGGAGGCCAGGAAACAGCATCACGAAGAAGGTATTGGATTGGAATCCCCAGGGCAAGAGATCAAGAGGAAGGCCGCGCGGAACGTGGAGAAGAGCCAGAGAAAATGATGTGCAACGAAGCGGAAAGACTTGGAATAATGTAAAGAGGCTGGCCCATGATAGAGAGGGATGGAAAGTGTTTGTTGGTGGCCTATACCCTGATCCAGGGTGAGAAAGGCAATGATGATGACGTGGACAGCGTATGTGGTCATCGTCTAGCGGCACGGGTCAGTCACCCCAGATAAGATTCTCCGTGAGTAAGGTCACTGACGGGGCAGCGGGCTTTACGGGTAGCGCGCAGGGTATGGGTCTAAGATTTGGTACAGAGAGGGTGGGCTGGGCTGGGGTGGATGGGGGGGGGGGGGTAATTCAACACCAGGTATAGGTGTCGGTCAGCCTGTCTGTTTATCCATTTGCCTGTTTTGTTTTACCGCTTTGTGTGTTTTATGTTGCAGTTAAATAATAAAAGTGTTTGACCTATTTTCTCTTTTTTTTTTCTCTTTCGAGAACTTTCTGTCCGGTGCATTTTTTATCTCAAGAGTGGGAGGTTGGTGGGTGCTTCTGCTAGTGTCCCCTTCTATCCTGTCATTCTAACACAATAATGACCATGATAATGGCCGACGTGCTTTCTCCAAACTCGAACACCTCAAAACGTCTCCCCCAAGAAAGATATGCATCGCGCACTACTTCACCCGGGACAAAGAACAAGACTGCATCTCGTAAACATTCAGTTTGCTGCAGTTCCCCTCCTAGGAGAAGGAATGCAAAATGGACAGGAAACAAGACAGCAAATGATAGAGACTTTCCAGAGAGTATTCTTTTTGGTTCTTTAGTATTATTTAGGCCTAACAGCTTGATACAGCAAAGTCCGTTTCACCATCTGCTAACGTATGGTGTTAATTAGGGAATTGACGGAGATATCCTAGGTAATTATAAACGTCCGATAGCGACTGTCTTTGTTGGTTTACGAAATGTGTAATGACCACATAGGGTTATTTATTCCACTACCCTCAAACCTAATTAAACATTTATAGCCATTTTAACAGTCTGAAATGTGAAATAGAATTGCAAGTAAAAGGCCATAACTCGGTTTTAATAATTTTTTTCAAGAGAAGTAAAACCTTAAATAATTGTCTTTATCAGATTAACAGTTAGCCATTAAAAAAAAATAATTTCCAACCCTTAGTTTTCAAAATTCAGCCCTCAACTTATAACATATCCTGCGGTTTGTCAAAGGCTACGAACACGCCAAATAGCTATTAAAAAAAAAAAAAAGTTGAGTTACGATAGTTAACCATGCTGCCCACGAGATAATTATAATCAGTCTGCAGATTCCGATATTGTATAACCTTGATGACTGCAAAAATGGTAGCTAAATAAATGACACAATAAAACTTTTTCTGGTAGGATCATGGCGACGGGGACAACAATAAATTTAAGTACGTGTTAATGATGCAGTGAACATGTTTCATTGGTGGATAGCGGTGACAGCTACAACAATACAGGCGCACGTCAGTGTCCCAATAATATGATCTGGTTGAATAGAAAGTATCATAGTAAAAGAGAGATGATGGACGAGAGAGAGAGGAGAGGTGATGGAAAGGGGAGTAAGGAATAGAGAGCATGGAGAGAGAGAGAGAGAGGGCAGTGCGAGGGGAAGGCATAGAGGCGGGGAAAGAGAGAGAGAGCGTGGAATGAAGAGAGAGAGAGAGAGAGTGAGCGTGGGCGGAAAGAAGGAAGAAGCAGGTCTATCCCGGACACGAGTTTGCCAATTCCAGGAGAGGACAGCGAATCGGCGTCACGCTGCGCGGGAGAGAATTTTTTTGTTGTTGTTTCAAGTGTTATTTTGATATATTAACAGCCAGGAAACGTATTTCGGTCCACCTATTTTTGTCTCTAAGTATCATATTTATGGATGAAAGAAAAATCTGCATAGCCAGAATTATAACTGCTGGTAATTTGATTCATTGGTTTCAAAGGATACTAGAGTCCAGCGCATTTTTTATGTAGAGTGTAGAGTTTCCAGGATTTTTATTTTTCCCTGGACAGCTGCTTTGATGGAAGTAATTTGATGTAATTTTCAACTAGGCTTATAATTATTTCCTGACATCTTTTTATGTATTTGTCCAACAACGAACAGGTATGGAGCCAGCAATGTTTAAGTCCAAATACCTGTGTCTAAGAATGACTTACCACTACCAGGCAGATGAAGGATTGTTTCACATGTTCAGGACTCCAACCACCAGGCTCTTCAACAACAGAGCAACAGCTGTGCTGACTCAGGAAGAGGCAAAAGGTGAGATAGTCCCGGTGTCAATGTTTCTTCGAAAATACTCTCAAAAAACGGCAGAGGTCCGTATGCCCCAATCACTTTCAACTGTCACAATTCGACGTTCATCACACATACTGGCATATTAGTGAATTTGGTCATAGACTTAGACATAATAGTGAAAAGGGTGCGTGGTATCTAGGTCAGGCGCCCTACTCTGGCCAGATACCTCCGTCTTCGGCTTATTTTGCTAGAGCAGAGTTTGCTCATGCTCGGCGAGATGGCTCGGCCACATTTGTTTCACACCCCTGGTGGTGTTACTAAAGCCCCCTCACCGGCGGCAAGGAGTGACCTCGAGATTTTATTAAAAGAACAAATCTGCAGATTTAGATTGGTGAACGAAAGAAGAAGAAGAAGAAGAAGTGAATTTGGTGGTTGAGATATGTCTACCTCACCATTGCTCGTGGTGAGATGTATATTCTCACAAAGTGACGCATCAATGTCTTTAATAGTCTTGAAGTTATAAGCAGAGACATTTTAGCCACATCCAAGAATAATAAAAGTGACCAAAACTATGAAAATGCTTTATGTAAAATGAGAAAAATGTTAATACGCCAGTACATGAGCTGGACAGCAAATTCTCTACAGATTTTCTTTTTGTTTTCTGGTCGAAAGGGTACAGGGTAGGGTTGAGGATAAGATTAGGTTTAGAGTTAGGGATAAGGACAGGGTTAGGGATAGGTTTAGGGTTAAAGATAAGAGTGGTCATGATTGAAGGCTGGGGTATTTGGAGCTCCTTCCTAAAACTAGTAAGATCCAAACAAAAAACACAAGCAACATCAATATCCAGATCTCTCAGGATTTTCTTAGAAGCAGAAAGTGAAATCCAGCTGCTACCAAATAATAAATGCAAAGCAACATAAAGACATCAAACAATGATAAAAAATGAATATGAAGTTTACAATGAATACTCAAAAGTTAATGCATTTCAACTGTGGATTTTCTAACAGACATTGGCGTCGATTCAGCTTTTTCTGATTTTGTCCAAGCAAAGCTAGGTAGAAATAGCAACTAAATAATTAATGAAAAAGAGCATAAAGACGTCAACCAATGCTAAGTACGAAGTTTACAATGAACACTCAAAAAGTACTGCTAAATGTTGACAAATTAAGGGGAATTGCAAATTCTGGAATGGCGAAAAAAACAACAACACTGAAACAAATGGCAGAAAATACAGATTTAAAACCATTGTGGCAAAACTTATAATGTTTAAAGGTAGCTGCATTTTCCCATGAACTTCATCTTGCCAGTGCCAGATGTTACCATCCTTCCAGATAGGTAGCTGCATAACAATTGATGCATTTTCCCATGAACTTCATCTTGCCAGTGCCAGATGTTACCATCCTTCCAGATAGGTAGCTGCATAACAATTGATGCATTTTCCCATGAACTTCATCTTGCCAGTGCCAGATGTTACCATCCTTCCAGATAGGTAGCTGCATAACAATTGATGCATTTTCCCATGAACTTCATCTTGCCAGTGCCAGATGTTACCATCCTTCCAGATAGGTAGCTGCATAACAATTGATGCATTTTCCCATGAACTTCATCTTGCCAGTGCCAGATGTTACCATCCTTCCAGATAGGTAGCTGCATAACAATTGATGCATTTTCCCATGAACTTCATCTTGCCAGTGCCAGATGTTACCATCCTTCCAGATAGGTAGCTGCATAACAATTGATGCATTTTCCCATGAACTTCATCTTGCCAGTGCCAGATGTTACCATCCTTCCAGATAGGTAGCTGCATAACAATTGATGCATTTTCCCATGAACTTCATCTTGCCAGTGCCAGATGTTACCATCCTTCCAGATAGGTAGCTGCATAACAATTGATGCATTTTCCCATGAACTTCATCTTGCCAGTGCCAGATGTTACCATCCTTCCAGATAGGTAGCTGCATAACAATTGATGCATTTTCCCATGAACTTCATCTTGCCAGTGCCAGATGTTACCATCCTTCCAGATAGGTAGCTGCATAACAATTGATGCATTTTCCCATGAACTTCATCTTGCCAGTGCCAGATGTTACCATCCTTCCAGATAGGTAGCTGCATAACAATTGATGCATTTTCCCATGAACTTCATCTTGCCAGTGCCAGATGTTACCATCCTTCCAGATAGGTAGCTGCATAACAATTGATGCATTTTCCCATGAACTTCATCTTGCCAGTGCCAGATGTTACCATCCTTCCAGATAGGTAGCTGCATAACAATTGATGCATTTTCCCATGAACTTCATCTTGCCAGTGCCAGATGTTACCATCCTTCCAGATAGGTAGCTGCATAACAATTGATGCATTTTCCCATGAACTTCATCTTGCCAGTGCCAGATGTTACCATCCTTCCAGATAGGTAGCTGCATAACAATTGATGCATTTTCCCATGAACTTCATCTTGCCAGTGCCAGATGTTACCATCCTTCCAGATAGGTAGCTGCATAACAATTGATGCATTTTCCCATGAACTTCATCTTGCCAGTGCCAGATGTTACCATCCTTCCAGATAGGTAGCTGCATAACAATTGATGCATTTTCCCATGAACTTCATCTTGCCAGTGCCAGATGTTACCATCCTTCCAGATAGGTAGCTGCATAACAATTGATGCATTTTCCCATGAACTTCATCTTGCCAGTGCCAGATGTTACCATCCTTCCAGATAGGTAGCTGCATAACAATTGATGCATTTTCCCATGAACTTCATCTTGCCAGTGCCAGATGTTACCATCCTTCCAGATAGGTAGCTGCATAACAATTGATGCATTTTCCCATGAACTTCATCTTGCCAGTGCCAGATGTTACCATCCTTCCAGATAGGTAGCTGCATAACAATTGATGCATTTTCCCATGAACTTCATCTTGCCAGTGCCAGATGTTACCATCCTTCCAGATAGGTAGCTGCATAACAATTGATGCATTTTCCCATGAACTTCATCTTGCCAGTGCCAGATGTTACCATCCTTCCAGATAGGTAGCTGCATAACAATTGATGCATTTTCCCATGAACTTCATCTTGCCAGTGCCAGATGTTACCATCCTTCCAGATAGGTAGCTGCATAACAATTGATGCATTTTCCCATGAACTTCATCTTGCCAGTGCCAGATGTTACCATCCTTCCAGATAGGTAGCTGCATAACAATTGATGCATTTTCCCATGAACTTCATCTTGCCAGTGCCAGATGTTACCATCCTTACAGATAGGTAGCTGCATAACAATTGATGCATTTTCCCATGAACTTCATCTTGCCAGTGCCAGATGTTACCATCCTTCCAGATAGGTAGCTGCATAACAATTGATGCATTTTCCCATGAACTTCATCTTGCCAGTGCCAGATGTTACCATCCTTACAGATAGGTAGCTGCATAACAATTGATGCATTTTCCCATGAACTTCATCTTGCCAGTGCCAGATGTTACCATCCTTCCAGATAGGTAGCTGCATAACAATTGATGCATTTTCCCATGAACTTCATCTTGCCAGTGCCAGATGTTACCATCCTTCCAGATAGGTAGCTGCATAACAATTGATGCATTTTCCCATGAACTTCATCTTGCCAGTGCCAGATGTTACCATCCTTCCAGATAGGTAGCTGCATAACAATTGATGCATTTTCCCATGAACTTCATCTTGCCAGTGCCAGATGTTACCATCCTTCCAGATAGGTAGCTGCATAACAATTGATGCATTTTCCCATGAACTTCATCTTGCCAGTGCCAGATGTTACCATCCTTCCAGATAGGTAGCTGCATAACAATTGATGCATTTTCCCATGAACTTCATCTTGCCAGTGCCAGATGTTACCATCCTTCCAGATAGGTAGCTGCATAACAATTGATGCATTTTCCCATGAACTTCATCTTGCCAGTGCCAGATGTTACCATCCTTCCAGATAGGTAGCTGCATAACAATTGATGCATTTTCCCATGAACTTCATCTTGCCAGTGCCAGATGTTACCATCCTTCCAGATAGGTAGCTGCATAACAATTGATGCATTTTCCCATGAACTTCATCTTGCCAGTGCCAGATGTTACCATCCTTCCAGATAGGTAGCTGCATAACAATTGATGCATTTTCCCATGAACTTCATCTTGCCAGTGCCAGATGTTACCATCCTTCCAGATAGGTAGCTGCATAACAATTGATGCATTTTCCCATGAACTTCATCTTGCCAGTGCCAGATGTTACCATCCTTCCAGATAGGTAGCTGCATAACAATTGATGCATTTTCCCATGAACTTCATCTTGCCAGTGCCAGATGTTACCATCCTTCCAGATAGGTAGCTGCATAACAATTGATGCATTTTCCCATGAACTTCATCTTGCCAGTGCCAGATGTTACCATCCTTCCAGATAGGTAGCTGCATAACAATTGATGCATTTTCCCATGAACTTCATCTTGCCAGTGCCAGATGTTACCATCCTTCCAGATAGGTAGCTGCATAACAATTGATGCATTTTCCCATGAACTTCATCTTGCCAGTGCCAGATGTTACCATCCTTCCAGATAGGTAGCTGCATAACAATTGATGCATTTTCCCATGAACTTCATCTTGCCAGTGCCAGATGTTACCATCCTTCCAGATAGGTAGCTGCATAACAATTGATGCATTTTCCCATGAACTTCATCTTGCCAGTGCCAGATGTTACCATCCTTCCAGATAGGTAGCTGCATAACAATTGATGCATTTTCCCATGAACTTCATCTTGCCAGTGCCAGATGTTACCATCCTTCCAGATAGGTAGCTGCATAACAATTGATGCATTTTCCCATGAACTTCATCTTGCCAGTGCCAGATGTTACCATCCTTCCAGATAGGTAGCTGCATAACAATTGATGCATTTTCCCATGAACTTCATCTTGCCAGTGCCAGATGTTACCATCCTTCCAGATAGGTAGCTGCATAACAATTGATGCATTTTCCCATGAACTTCATCTTGCCAGTGCCAGATGTTACCATCCTTCCAGATAGGTAGCTGCATAACAATTGATGCATTTTCCCATGAACTTCATCTTGCCAGTGCCAGATGTTACCATCCTTCCAGATAGGTAGCTGCATAACAATTGATGCATTTTCCCATGAACTTCATCTTGCCAGTGCCAGATGTTACCATCCTTCCAGATAGGTAGCTGCATAACAATTGATGCATTTTCCCATGAACTTCATCTTGCCAGTGCCAGATGTTACCATCCTTCCAGATAGGTAGCTGCATAACAATTGATGCATTTTCCCATGAACTTCATCTTGCCAGTGCCAGATGTTACCATCCTTCCAGATAGGTAGCTGCATAACAATTGATGCATTTTCCCATGAACTTCATCTTGCCAGTGCCAGATGTTACCATCCTTCCAGATAGGTAGCTGCATAACAATTGATGCATTTTCCCATGAACTTCATCTTGCCAGTGCCAGATGTTACCATCCTTCCAGATAGGTAGCTGCATAACAATTGATGCATTTTCCCATGAACTTCATCTTGCCAGTGCCAGATGTTACCATCCTTCCAGATAGGTAGCTGCATAACAATTGATGCATTTTCCCATGAACTTCATCTTGCCAGTGCCAGATGTTACCATCCTTCCAGATAGGTAGCTGCATAACAATTGATGCATTTTCCCATGAACTTCATCTTGCCAGTGCCAGATGTTACCATCCTTCCAGATAGGTAGCTGCATAACAATTGATGCATTTTCCCATGAACTTCATCTTGCCAGTGCCAGATGTTACCATCCTTCCAGATAGGTAGCTGCATAACAATTGATGCATTTTCCCATGAACTTCATCTTGCCAGTGCCAGATGTTACCATCCTTCCAGATAGGTAGCTGCATAACAATTGATGCATTTTCCCATGAACTTCATCTTGCCAGTGCCAGATGTTACCATCCTTCCAGATAGGTAGCTGCATAACAATTGATGCATTTTCCCATGAACTTCATCTTGCCAGTGCCAGATGTTACCATCCTTCCAGATAGGTAGCTGCATAACAATTGATGCATTTTCCCATGAACTTCATCTTGCCAGTGCCAGATGTTACCATCCTTCCAGATAGGTAGCTGCATAACAATTGATGCATTTTCCCATGAACTTCATCTTGCCAGTGCCAGATGTTACCATCCTTCCAGATAGGTAGCTGCATAACAATTGATGCATTTTCCCATGAACTTCATCTTGCCAGTGCCAGATGTTACCATCCTTCCAGATAGGTAGCTGCATAACAATTGATGCATTTTCCCATGAACTTCATCTTGCCAGTGCCAGATGTTACCATCCTTCCAGATAGGTAGCTGCATAACAATTGATGCATTTTCCCATGAACTTCATCTTGCCAGTGCCAGATGTTACCATCCTTCCAGATAGGTAGCTGCATAACAATTGATGCATTTTCCCATGAACTTCATCTTGCCAGTGCCAGATGTTACCATCCTTCCAGATAGGTAGCTGCATAACAATTGATGCATTTTCCCATGAACTTCATCTTGCCAGTGCCAGATGTTACCATCCTTCCAGATAGGTAGCTGCATAACAATTGATGCATTTTCCCATGAACTTCATCTTGCCAGTGCCAGATGTTACCATCCTTCCAGATAGGTAGCTGCATAACAATTGATGCATTTTCCCATGAACTTCATCTTGCCAGTGCCAGATGTTACCATCCTTCCAGATAGGTAGCTGCATAACAATTGATGCATTTTCCCATGAACTTCATCTTGCCAGTGCCAGATGTTACCATCCTTCCAGATAGGTAGCTGCATAACAATTGATGCATTTTCCCATGAACTTCATCTTGCCAGTGCCAGATGTTACCATCCTTCCAGATAGGTAGCTGCATAACAATTGATGCATTTTCCCATGAACTTCATCTTGCCAGTGCCAGATGTTACCATCCTTCCAGATAGGTAGCTGCATAACAATTGATGCATTTTCCCATGAACTTCATCTTGCCAGTGCCAGATGTTACCATCCTTCCAGATAGGTAGCTGCATAACAATTGATGCATTTTCCCATGAACTTCATCTTGCCAGTGCCAGATGTTACCATCCTTCCAGATAGGTAGCTGCATAACAATTGATGCATTTTCCCATGAACTTCATCTTGCCAGTGCCAGATGTTACCATCCTTCCAGATAGGTAGCTGCATAACAATTGATGCATTTTCCCATGAACTTCATCTTGCCAGTGCCAGATGTTACCATCCTTCCAGATAGGTAGCTGCATAACAATTGATGCATTTTCCCATGAACTTCATCTTGCCAGTGCCAGATGTTACCATCCTTCCAGATAGGTAGCTGCATAACAATTGATGCATTTTCCCATGAACTTCATCTTGCCAGTGCCAGATGTTACCATCCTTCCAGATAGGTAGCTGCATAACAATTGATGCATTTTCCCATGAACTTCATCTTGCCAGTGCCAGATGTTACCATCCTTCCAGATAGGTAGCTGCATAACAATTGATGCATTTTCCCATGAACTTCATCTTGCCAGTGCCAGATGTTACCATCCTTCCAGATAGGTAGCTGCATAACAATTGATGCATTTTCCCATGAACTTCATCTTGCCAGTGCCAGATGTTACCATCCTTCCAGATAGGTAGCTGCATAACAATTGATGCATTTTCCCATGAACTTCATCTTGCCAGTGCCAGATGTTACCATCCTTACAGATAGGAAGTGTATAACTTGCATAGTTTAGTCAGCATGCCAAGCGAAGAAATTAATTACACTGCAGTATGGATATTCATTGGAGAGGAATTCACGGAAGCTTATACCTGTCATTTGCATGGATTAAGGTAGCTTAATTCTCAAGGTTGCTTATATCGTGTCAGGTTTCCCTTCTTATAAGAATAAATCTCCTTATTGTATTTCTGACAGTTTTGTCACTCTTAAAAAGTTACATGTCAGTCCAGCCGTTCCAAAATTGTATTGTAGACATAGTTATTTTCATCACTGTTTTAGACTCTGATCATCAAATTTTAGATTATAAATATTTGTGGGCGGTTGTCATTGATGTAAATTAAAATAGTTGAATACAGTAGTTGGATATTTTTAAAAAGTGTGACAGTTTGGGCATTTCTATGTTGATTGAACCAAATTTTCTTCTGTCATTGAACTCAGCTGAGCCTGACATTTTCTTTGGCTGCTAGAAATGAGTTATTTGAACTTTCAAACTGAAACCTGAGTTTAGAATTACAAATCATTTCTGTCAAGTTTTACTGGAGAGAATGTCCTTTGGGGTAAAACACAAAGAATACTGTATTTGCAGTCTGTTTAATCCAGCAGTGACAAGATCTTAAGAAAGATGCTTTTTTCAAACATTGGCAGATTTTGAATGATTTTTTTTTGTTCACTCACAGTTGACTTAAGAAGGCAATGATAATATCCCATGTTTAGCAATTCAAGAGTAAGCTTTTCAAGTTTTCAATATCTCAAGAGTTCTAATTTGTCTGATAAATGACTGAATTTCAGAATCCTTAAAGATTATAGCAGATACTTTCAAGTCAGCCCAGGAAATGATGTCCATCAGTTTGGAGATTGTAGAGAAAGCAAAGCTTGACAGGTTGGTGGACAGATTTACATGTAACTTACTTCTCATGGTGCTGTATCCTCTAACGTTGTCTCTTGTCTTTGTGGTAAAACCAAAATGCCCTGCTTTGGGTTCTGCATTTTAAACTATGACTGACCATGTGTGTCAGTTTAGAGCTGGGGTCAAAGTCATGTCTTGTACTTAACTTTATAATTCTGCATTTCTGTACGCAAAATCGATGCTTAGAAATTAACTTCTTCTGTTTTGGAAATTTTTTACCTTGCGAATCTAAACCATTGATATTTTTCTTTATTATGCACAAACTGACATAATGTCATTTTGTTCACCAGGAAAAAGGCGACTCCTCACCCAGACATCATGGACATTCACCAGCAGCAGCAAGAGAACTCACTGGCCTGCATCAAGCTTCCCAGGGATATTTCAGCAGAGATGGGTGGCTCTGGCGAGATACAGGAATCCTTGGGAACCACCAGACTTAATGTCAGTTCTGGTAACAAATCTGGCACCAGTTCACCCAGATCTAAATCTCCTTTAGGTTTTCTCAGCACTTTACCTAACCTGTCCAAGTCTACACTGCCATCTTTCAGTAAAGCTGTCCCTCAACCCAAGTTCTCTTTACCCAAACCCAATCTGAAAGTGAATCTCCAGAACTTAAACTTAATCAGAAGAATTCAGCTCAGTGCCAACTCCAGCAATGGCGGCAGTGGCTACAAGCAAGATCAATATGATAGTGATAGTGAAGTTGCAAGCTTTGAAGATAACAAGAGATCAAGTGTAATCCTGGCAGAGGACTCTGTCAAGGAGGTGGTACTGGACAGCTGTGGTATCTTGGCCTCTAGTCCAAAACAAGTCTTGATCTCTTCTATACACCTGAAAGCAGATCAGAAACGCAAATCTTCTTGTTCAGACTCATCCTCATCTCCACACACAGGTAGTCAGCATTCAGACAAAACACAAGCAGTCCAAGATAACATTGTTTTTACATTTGAAAATACAGAAGTAAAAGACATCAATGACAGTGCACAGGAAGGTACTTCTAATGCAGAAGATGCTAAAATTAAAGAAGCTGAGGCTTCCACAGAAGGCGTTAAGAAATCTGATAATGAAAATGATTTGATCAAACTGCAGCCAGAGTTAAAGGAGCAGCCTGTTCCCCAGGAAGACACAGTCATTACAGAGGATGACGAAGAAATTGATGATAAGGATTATTGTGAAATGGAGAGTGAAGAGGTTGAAGCCATTCTGGACAAATGTCACCAGCTACATCATCCTCTAATGAAGACATCACTGAGTGACACATCTTTGGTGAGTGCTGCAGCTGCAGATGCTGGACTAGTGTCGCGGTTCAAGATGAAGATGTCCAGCCTATCTAAACCTATATCTGGTCGAGCAAGTGAGCCCCTGTACTCCAGAACCCATATTCGCAAGTCTCAGCGTGCCATGGAAGTCTTTGAGCAGCTGATAAAAGAAAAACTTCCAAATCAGGAATGTAAATCACGTTACATATTTATATAAGAATACATGAACATGTAATGTAATTTTCAAGTGACAACATAAACTAGCAGCCTGCCATAGTATCAAATAATATATCAGCACACGGAAAAAATACCATGACATGTCTGAGACACAATGAATACTTTTAGTGTTTGAAAATTTATGCGCTCTTTTCGGTGTATTCTTCTGCAATACTTTGACAAAGACACAGTGAATCATTCCATAAATTATGCTGGCATCAGCCTACAGTGTTTTGACAAATCAGAACTTTGTCATTTGTCAGGACTTTCTCAGTTTCAATTCATTGCTTTGACAATCCGATGTTTATTGTAATAGTAAACATGCAGACATATTTGACTGTAGGTATTTAGGACAAATCATGGTAATCAGTGACTCATGAGAATTCTCCTAACTCTTTGCACCTATAATCCTACAGTAAATGCCATCAGGAACAATATAAGATTTCTTTGTTCGACTGATACAATAGAAATGGCAAAGTCACAACATTTACAAACTTACTGGAGAACACAGGTCTACACTGTTTTCATATGGGATATAAGATCATTGATCTCTCTGTATGGCAACAATTTAAATTTCCCATGACCTTTCAATTGAAAAAGAAACTTATTTTTTCAAGTGTTATTTGTATTGGCACCCAGTTACGACTTTAAAAATGTCTGTTGAATGGCTTCTCAGAGATCAGGGATTGATGTAAGCAGTAGGATGCTTGACTGAAGAAATTACAGTTACTTGTGTTTTACTTTGTACAAATGTCTATAGTTATAGATGTACGTAATTTGAAGTTCTTGAGTGTATTTTCTGGCACCCTGGAAAGATAATAAAAATGTGCAGGGTGTGAGAAGGAAATATTGCAACAGTTAAATATGCCAATCAAGCAAGCAGGGTACATACCACATGTTGGCAAGTGAAAGTGATACATCTCCTGTACTTATTCTGTTTTTATATTCAGTTCAGAGATACCCAGGGTTAAAGAGAACTAGTATCAGTGACAATCATCAGCTGATGATATTTTTTTCTAACTTTCATGTACTGGAAAACGAGGTTGTTGTTTTTCTCATCATGTTTATTTTTAATTTTCTAAAATTTGAGTTGAATGTTGGTATTGCAGACTTTAAGACAAGGTATTGCTGACATCAGAGAATAATGGCATCAGTCATGATACGCCTTTATAGGAGTCAGACATAAAATGAATCACAGAGGCAAAGGCCAACAACTCCTGCCAAAATTTAATGACTGTACTAACAGTTGTCACACAGTTACAACAGATAGTAAGTTCACATTATTTTGCTTGAAGATAGATAATAATTATTGTAAAACAATTTTTCACACTCCTGAAAAACACTGAAAAAGCAATACTTCAAAGACCCACTGACATGGTGAAAAAGTCTGCATTTTTGCTCTTGACAAACAGAAACTGAGATAATTGTTACAGTAGTCATGCTCAGCAGGTCTCTTTAAACAGACAAAGAGGTTTTTTCCCCCAAGTAAATTTCCCCAGAATAATTATCAAGTAGGAGGTAAATAATAATGACAGGGTTCGTACTTGCTTATTAAGCCTGGACCTCTCTTGAGATGAAGCGTGTACTTAAGACTTGCCCTTTTCATGCTTAAAGTGAAAATGCTGTGTTTGTCTTTGTTATGTTCTGTAATCATTTTTTTTTTGTACTTACTTTGTAAAACAATGGTATTTACTGCTTTTATTTTTCCTAAAAATATTGACTCGGAGATTGGTGATCTCAAGCCATCAGTCAAATCATATTGCTGTAACAATGTATTTTATGCTACGGTTCAAATATATACACGTATAAGAAGGTATGTAAATTTTTCTTTCATGATTGTATATATTCCGTGATGCATGCATTATATCCTCAGTTTCATGTGTCTTTCCACTACAGCTGAGCTCTTCTTTCTCTCCCTGTCCCTCTCTCTCTGTTAATTTGTGTTGATTTTTAAAGAAAAGCGTCTGAGATTAGATCTATATGTAGATCCATGTGGTTTTGATCAAATTCAAGTATCTTGTTCAACTGTGCCAAACTCAGTAGGCTGTTCTTAGAGGCCCATGGTGTTTTGCATTATAACCCACTGCTGAATAGTGAATACGACTCAGTATTTTCTCTAAGTGACTTTGTAATGAGACTATATGCCCCTAACAACATTCAACTCAATAATATGAACCCTCAACATGACATTCTCATGTAGTATCTTAATACCCATACAAGTACATGTCTCTGTCAATGTCAATTCTCCATTGAGTGTTAGAGTTTGGGACTCATTGCTTGCCTTATGGTTACCTCCTGTTATGCAATACTTCAACTGAAGCTGTGTGGTAATATTGTTTACTAGCGTAATGAAAGCAACTACTTGAATAGCATGATCCATCTCACATACTGAAATATTGACAATTTTCCCATTTCAGAGTAGTAGTGCATGTCAAAGTGTTGGTGAGAATGAAAGTTCTTATGTACAGATAAGCATAATAATGTGTCTCAGAGATGTACTGTTTTGCTTTCCTGACAACTTGACATACTTCAGAATTCATGAATGTGAACAGTTTTTAGCAGTGTTGTATTTCAATCTTTTTGTAAAGTAATGTCATAATTAAGTCAGATATTTGTTTTGTGCTTTGAATTTGTCAGTTGGACAATCTTGTTTTTTGATTTTCATTGATTATGCCTATGTGGATTTGCAGAAGACAAAATATTTAGGTGTATGGTGAATCTTTTTTTTTTTTTAAGTGAAAGTCTATTTTGTTTTTATGTCTTTATGAATGTGATATTTTATTATGAGTTCACTTTTTGTAATGCCACAAGGCATTGTGTTTTAGGTTGTTTACTCAAAAGAGAGAAAATGATTATATTATGACAGTGTAATACAGTTTTAAAAACCATTCATTAGTTTTAAGAAATTAATTTGTTTTTTTTCCTTTGTTGTTTCTTAACAGCATGAAATTCAGGTTTATCTCTTACAAATTTTGTGCAATTTACTGTACAAATGTATTATTTGGCAGTGACTTATCTAGACATTGTTTGATATTAACAATGTTAATGTGGAGACTAGTTTGAAAATACTGTAAACTTTGCATCTTTTAATTCTCTGAGAATAACATTAGAGATTATAATGATTTTACATCATAGCCTAGTAACATCTGGAAGGAGATCTAGGTGCAATATCACAAATTGTGTGATTTGTCTTTCTTCAAAACTGGACGATGTTTAAATGTTTGATAAAGCTGGTGCAATATTTCATATGCCATAGTTAACAGAGTCTTATTGACTAACTTGGTGTACATGCAGCATGTTGTACAACATAATATTTGACCATTCTACAAAAGGAGGCAAGTAGGATTAAGATGTTGCCATCAACTTTGAGCTATGCTGTCTTAAAAATAATTTATTTTTTCAGGATTTTGGCAATATTTTATGGATTGTAGGTATTATCATTTTGTGTATCCACATTTGGAAAAAAAAAAAAGGGTAGAATTTTATGCAGCAATTGCTGAAATAACCATACCATACAATGATGTGATGTTCACACAGAAAAAATATAAACACAGAATACATGTAACGTGCAGATGATTAAAATGTGGCAAAGGAAAGGAGAAAAGGTTGTATGTTGCACAGCCGGCATCAGAAACAAACATATAAGAAATGTTACAATAAATCAGAAAAGAATAAAAAATGAAAGAAAAAAAAAAACAAGCTTTTTGTCATGGAAGACATTCCTGAGGGAAAAATAAGAACCAGCATAATTGAAGCAGTATTGAAAAAAAAATATTATTTTTTAGATTCATAAAAACAATCAGTTAGTTGTTGCATGTCCCTCTACAAGGAAAAAGACTTGTCATTTTTGGGGCTTGGCTCTGAGTACCTAAGGAAAGAACGAAATTCATATTATGTCTGAATTTTGTGGAAAGCTAAATAATGATTTTGAGGGCCATATTTGATTATCATCATTTTTGAGAAAATTGAAAACAAATTTTGTAGATTAGCATCAGGTGGTGCAATTTGTAATAGCTGACAATCCATTGTTACTTGATAATTGACTACATCCATAACGTCATCATAACATTTTAGAAAAACACAGAAAGTTTCTTGGGTTGCAGCAAGACATGGCACGAAGTTAAAATGTGGCAAAAAAAAAATGTTTATGTTGCAAAGCCTGACTTGAGGAACAAACAACAACGACAATAAAATCCATTTTTTTGTAATTGTGGGAAAAAAAAAACAATGAAAATATGGACACTATTATTGATAGGATTTCTTTAAGATTTCCAGATTTTTTCTGGCTCCTGTGTGTGTGAATATTGCATCACAATTTGTTTTTCAAATACTTTTTAAATGTTTAATCCTGGCTGTAAGTGGATTGATTCCTTTGCTGAAAATGATCATTTGCATTCCAGATATTTCACTTATTTTACCTATAACTAACATATTAATAGATTACTAACCTGGAATGTACTTAAATTTGACTGAAAATAAAGATACCCGTGTCTTTTCAGTTGTGAATTATGTGAATATTTTATGTAATGGGTTCACTGCACTAAGTGCAGAGTTTTAGGTAATGATTCATTAGTGTTTCATAGTTTAGTAGGGAACACACCTGAGCCAGATACACACAGAAAGTGTCTGGTACATGACAGATTCCATTTGATTTTTTTGTTTTGTTTACCTTCGTTCGAATGGTTTAATTAAATGACTTTGTCCCCTTCACTCATTTAATGGTTTTTGTTGTCTTGAATTGTTTTAATTAAATCTTTCATACACTAGGTTTGTTGTTATCTCAGTCGTATTTATTTTTGTGTTCTTGGTCAATTGTTTTCTTGCTCTTGATTTTAGTTGATCTGGCGTTCAACCTTTTGGTTTTTATAGTTTTATCTAGTTCATATCTGTACTCACCACAGCTGTGATAAAGTCAAGAAAATTCTCAGTCATAACTAGTTTCAATCTGTACACTTCATCTTTTTCAAACAGTCTTTTAGTCCAGTGATAGCATAGTAGAAGATCTTTTGGGCAATAGTGTATTGTAAATGGAAGACATGTGTTTCCTTGTGTGAACAATGGCATGTACCATTTCCACAGGGAAACCATGTCAGTTCCTTACTTAGTTTTATGTAGAATGGAACTTGTATATTGTCGTTTTATGTTGTTCAGACTGCAAATATGAGAGAATGGTACAGATTCAGTTACATGTCGCAGCCACTCCATTTGAGAAAATTTTTTTTTAAAAAGATATAAAAAATGATAGCAGGCATAATAATCTAAACTGACCAAAATGGAAAACTCTATTTTGAGCCCCGCCATTATTTTTCTCAATTTTCTCAGTTTGTGCAGCTTTGTGATTCTCTGGCGTCCACTCACTAATTTTAACAATAAAATATTGCACGCAACAGATGTGTTGTAAGTTGTTCACACAGATATTAATCAGCCTTTTCAGCTGTTTTCTGTTGTTGAACCCATGGATTTATGTCATATTTGTTTGTAGTATTATATAACTGGGGTTTTTTTCTATTGTTTTTTTTTGTTTTTGCATTTATATGTGTTAACTTATATTCTTTGTACTTAGACTTTATTAGGTGTGTTTGAGACATCTGGGTGTCATTTACCCTCAGTATAATATTACTGGAATCAGATTTAATGCATTTAACCACACAGTGTGGAAGTGATAGATGGCCTGTAGATCATTGTCAGTGGAATAGACTGTCTGTTTTCTTAGCTATTAATTAGCATGAAAGTGTTGTTGACGGTACATGTGATGCTGCATCAGGTTATTATTACCAGTTGATGTACTTAATTTCTTTTGTCGCTCCACAGACTTAAGTTTTCTTTACAAGGTAATTCAGCACTCACGTATTCAGTGTTTTCTTTTTATTTGTGTACTTACATATCTATGTTTTATATGTGAAGTGATATCACTGTGTATGTACAATTTATTGTGCAGATATTTGTGATTTGTGCTGTGATCTGTTGTCATGTACTCTGATTTCATATTATGTGCTTGCGTTGTTAATGTTCGTTATCTGGGTATTCTAATGATTATAAAATTTTTCTGCTGGATAAACGTGCAGTTATTTTTTGTGCTGTATATGATTTTATTCTTTAAATGCCAAGGTTTTTTAAGACGACAGTTAATCAGTAACTTGAGTAGAATTTTTTTTTCTTCTCAAGTTTATTCATGCAGCAGTTTTTTGGTAGTTGACTTAAAGCTTGGTTTTGATTAAAAAGCAAGTAGTGATCTGCAGGTATTTGTAGTGTCATATCACTCTGTATTGCATAGTTTGTGTGTGATGTTATGACACTTGCATCATGTGTAATGCTGGAGATTTACACTAAAGTTACATGTCATCTAGATAATGCGAAATGTCACTGATGTCTTTTAAGTACTTTAAACACACTCTGAAGCCAAACTGAAACTCGCTGATCTATGACAGTATTTTTTTTTTTACAAAACACAATAGCTGTTGTACTTATTAACGGGTAGTAGTTTATATCCAGACAAGATTATATTTGTGATAGCGTTACCCAAATACAGAATTGTCTATGTATTTACATTTTATCGAACCTTGAGAGCCATAAATGGAAAGAGTAAATTCTGAACACTGTATATCACCAGACCCTGGCTTTTACTGTCCCTGTGCATTTCATTTTAAAATTGATGGCACATGATAAAGATTTACTTAACCACAGCCCACAATGCATCAGTGGGTCTGTCACTGAAGCGGGGCAGAATACTCAAGAATATTGCATTCTGTCATTGAATTTGTGATAGTTTGACGATCAATATCACATGTCACTTCACCTAACACTAGGCCATATCTTTCAGTATCACATTTCACAACATCTAACACCAGGCCATAAATCACATCAGCTTGAACTCTAGAAGTTGATCTGTAACATATTAACATACATTATATCAACCACTGGGCTGGATGGTAGTCCATTTTGTTCTGATATGAAATCTGAAAAGTCAGAACAACAAATTTCATAACCCGTTCTCTCAATCAGAAACTTTTGGTCATGCAACTTTTTCAACATCAACTGTTGATCTAATATTAAAGGTTTTAATTCCTGAATATTTGACAAATCCTATAACTGTTTCTGGTTTGCTTTTGGTTGTTGTTTTTTTCGTTTTACTGATGGTTAAATATATAAATTTATTGCATCAGGTTTTTTTATGAGATGGAAAGCCGCACTTTTAGGATTCTGCATTATATCTGTGTGATCTGAGCTATGGCTCATAGCTTGTGAAATATAATTATGTCATGTTTTTAGCTGGTTAACATGATTGTTATATTGTAGCTTGTCGCTTAAATGTGTACTGCCTTGTCTTTGTGAATTGTGAACATCATTAAAGAAAAATAGACTGCCAGATTTTTCCAAGATTTGTGTTGCCTGTGTTTTGTTTCAAAATGGTTGAAATGTCTGGAAGGGAAGACAAGAAGACAAGTTTTATACAACAGCATGGAAATGAAACATTTAAAAATTGGACATTATGAAATAATTATTTTCAGCCTGATGATTTTCATATGCAAGTATTCTCTTAAAGCAGGGGTCACCAAACTTTTTTCACAGAGGGCCGGATAACTGACTGACTTACAAGCGCGGGCCGCACAAGCAATCTGTCCATCCTGTAGCTCTAGATATCCCTGGTTTTATCAAACCAAATTAAGTACCATGGCGGGCCGGATGAACTGACGTTGTGGGCCGGATTGGGCCGTAGTTTGATGACCCCTGATTTAAAGCGATGATTCAGCACAAATACGTGTTTGCATAATTCAGTCAAACGCTGTCTTCTGTCTGCTCACGAAGTAGCGTGACTCAGAGCCAGGACAATTGTTTAGTGTTTCGTGGTCTTTCCAAGTTGATGAGACAACGCAATTTTCGAAACAAGATGGATAACCCACGAAATCAGATTAAGCACAGAACATAGAGTTGTTTCCCTTATAACACTGCGCAGACCCACAGTAACTTTGTTTTATCATATATATCCATGGTTTTCTCCCCTTTATCTTTTCCTGCCTCCTCTATCTCTCCTATTTTCATTCCACTGATTTCTTTGGCACTCAGGCTTATTCATTCTTCACTATTTTCTATTTTGCCTGTTCTCCGCCTTTAACTATTTTATATCAATAAATAGGTAACAACAGTATGCCTTTTGCAGCATAGATCTATATTTCGACCCGTTCTGTTCTCATAACGTACCTTTCATTTTGCTGTTGTTTACAACGACTAATCGCGATAGATCTCTCTCTCTCTCTCTCTCTCTCTCTCCTGTCAGCACCGATTTTGTCAACAATAGCATGACTAGGTCACGGTCACTTACTTCCAATACATACAACAAATGTGTATGACGAACACACCACCCTCACAGATTGTAATCTGATGAGCTCTGCACCATGTCATCATGCCAGTGATAATTGTAGGCTAATTTGTACAACTTGTGGATGACTCAGTGGACAGGGGAAAAATCTTTCCTCCAGTTGAGCTTTCTCTTGACCTTTTCCGCAATACTAACAAGTATCGATATTACTTGTATTTATATGAATACTTTTATTCACAAGACTGTGCTCAATCAAATACATGACGTATTTATGACAACGACACTGTAGTTACATTGCCAAGTAAGTACAGGGAACATTGTTGTTAATTTTCTGAACCAAACTGGTTAGGCAAAGGGGGGGGGGGGGGTCGTGTGACGCGCCATTTTCTTCCCCTATCAAATGAGAGGGCTCGCGCCTATTCTGTTCTTGACATATTTTAACAATAGCTGAGTAGTTATTGACATTCTAATTAATTCTTTTGCGATTTGTTACTTCTGTCGCTAATATTATTAATCATCGTTTTGTAAAAACACAAAATAATGATTTCAAAGTTCATTGGACATCAAGTTGCAGAAAAACCAGTGGCAATGCTTGGATAATTTGGTTTGGAAAAGGCGTAACTATAATACTTGGCCCTATTGTATTTTGAAAATTTATGCTCGATTACTGATCAGAAGAGGTCGGTATCTAAGATATGGCACCTCTCCAACACTGACTCCCCCGAACTTAACCCTTGAGCAGCCAATGACGGTGACATGTCTAATAATACCAATGTTCATAATCACAGCTGCTCTTGCCAGCCGCTTAGCGCCTGTGACATAATTTTGTGCACACGTAAATCTTGCACTGTAGACATATATAGTAATTGTTATTACAGTTGTATTTCTACTGGGGTTGTCGACAGTCAGCAAGGGTTGAAGATGTCTCTGTCTCTGATCCTCTTCGGTTGGCCTTCGTCTGATCAGTTTTATTGCTAGTAGCAGACCGGGGAGAGAACTGGGGGGGGGGGCGAAGGGTAGACAGAATTTGTGGTACTGGCTCGAGAAAGCCAGCGATCAAAGTGTCTGAAGGACCTCAAGTGTACCTGCGTCCTTTCCCCCGGCCGTCTTTAGATTAATATAATTTATGCCTGCAATATTATTACCTATACGGCAGTAAACAAAGCACTAAGTGTAAACAGAGCCGTCTTATCACGAATGGACACGCTGGACAGTTGCCCAGTGGTCCCAAGGGTTTAAGGGGCCCAATGCATACAAATTTATACTGGTTTTTGAACGGGGGCTGCCCGTAGCCAATTGCTTTACCCAGGAGTCCATACCGATGTTAAAAGACGGCCCTGAGTATATAGATGGTTAAATGCAATAGGAAAATAAATACGTTAGCATTTCTCTCCCTCTCTCTCTTTCTCTCTCTCTCTCTCTCTCTCTCTGTCTCTCTCTGCCTCTCTGTCTCTCTCTGCCTCTCTCTCTCTCTGTCTCTCTCCGTATCTCTCTTTCTCTCTCTCTCTCTCTCTCTCTCTCTCTCTCTCTCTCTCTCTCTCTCTCTCTCTCTCTCTCTCTGTCTTCTCTCTAACAGGCAAATAGTTTTGAACTTGCACGAATTGCTGACATAATTGTTCCTACGGTGAAAATAACTTTGCAAGGTCACAGAATATTGCTCTTCTACGATTTAAGAAAAAAAAAAGAAATTACTTGTACTCGAATTAGCTGTGCAGCATTGCATGTTGGTTCACAATACAATATTGGCGACAGAAATAAAACAGAGGAATAATAGAAAATATGCATCTCTTGACGACATAGAATGTGGCCTTCTCCGAATCTTTAATGGCAGTGAAGCAGTGCATGGAAGTCCACATGACAGTTAATGTGACGCAAGTGAAAGATACTTGAAATTGTAACTGGGAAAACGGAAAATGGTGACGTCCTTCCACGTATTTTAGACAAAGATTTCAGTTATTTCACAGGTTTTTAGGGATTTTATACTGAAGGATATATTATTTTAATTTGAAAGCCGCCAAGATCTCTGATGGCATGAAAACATTTCACATACTGGTATGATTGTACATGAATCATAGTTCATACCAGTCTGCTGACATGATTGTACTGTTAGTGTTATGTTTTGGCGGAAGTTTGCATGACTGGTGTCGGGAAAACCCACATGCTTAGGACTATAGTGTGCGGGGGAGTCGCTGCTAAGGTGAACAATATTCACTTATTCCTCAAGTGGTCTCGGAAAAATTACGCAACACTTCTCTGTTTCCTTGCTACTACTCCTTTGCTTACTTTATATCCACTAATATTTCTCATTTTCCGTTTGTCTTCCTTCAGATTCTGCTGACATCTTAATCACATCACCTCTGTAGTATTATCTCTTCCTCCCTCTCTCTCTCCCTCCCTTTCTCTCTCTCTCTCTCTCTCTCTCTCTCTCTCTCTCTCTCTCTCTTTCCCTCCTTCCACCCTCTCACATTCGCTTTCTTTCAGCATCTCCCCCCCTCTCTCTCCCCCTTCTCTCTCTCTCTCTCTCTCTCTCTCTCTCTCTCTCTCTCTCTCGCTCTCTCTCTCTCTTTTCGAATATGACGTCAAGGTTGTCACAAATTCAATTGCATAAGAACCGCAAAAGTTGTTTCTAAAGCCACAAGACTTTCCACTCTTCACGCCAACGCTATTTTTCTACTTGGACCTTAGAAACACTGACTATTATTTTTCTTTTTTTTTTCTTTTTTTTTTTAACTTCCAAGCTTCTCATTTTTTGCCATCATAGTCATAAATGCTCAATTTATGTCCAATAAGCAATTATAAACCTTCAAAGTTTCTTGATTTCTTTTGTTATTTAATCAAAATGCAACATGCAGCAGAGCCAACTCGACAATTTTCGCTACTCACACATCAGATGACTGAGAGAAGCATTGTGCTCGAAAGGCAGAAAGTGGCCACCCTCCTTTACAGGCTTTTACAATATTCTGAACCCACAATGTCCATCACAGATGTTCTTTACTTAAGTTCATAGATTATGCGTGTCACAAATCCCAGACTGGGAGATGTAATAAGTTATGACAGGACAACAATCACGAACAAACAAGTTAACACTTAACAGAACAATCCATCAGACTCACACATTTATTAAACCTAATTATACATATAATAGCGCAATTACATACATTATATTATTGAAATGAACTGCCGTACAACGGCCTCACTCTCACACACACTCTCCCTCGGATCCACAATCCGGTAGTTACTCCTAAAGGCCCTTCGGCCTCAGCCTCTCCCCTCAGGGTCTTAATAGTACATTAGTAATTCACTGGCACCGCCGTCTCTCAATATCACCTTTCTATTGTCATACACCTTAATATTCCACTCGCATCTCCACAGGGCAATAACACATTATTATTTCCATAGCCATCAACATGGCAACAACATAGTATCAGTTCACTAGCCTATCAACATGGCAACAATATAGTATCTCATTCACTCTCATATCTACGTCCCTGTCCGTGGCCTGACTGCCACGACTTTATGTGCCTCTACTGTCCTACACTGACAGCCTCACTTCTGGCCTATGTGCGGCCTCCGGCCCTATGCTGGCCTATCACTTGTGCTCATCGAGGTGGCTCTTCGGCCCGTCCCCGACACCTACAAGAATAACATTACATTGGTATAATACCCTACCATTTCTATTCACTCCACCTCTCCTTACAATCCATGAGCGTACACACACTAGTTCACCTTTCACTCACCACACATCTTACGGTAACACACTTCCATCGGAGTACACACTACTCACTCGCGCTACAAATCCATGAACTCACTTTCATCTATCTCTCGTGGCGCACATTGCTATATCCAATATCAAGGACTTCCACATTCCTCACATATACTTATTTACATCATGGTAATAGACGAATATAATATAATACATCAATCATAATAATCAATCAACGTTCTACATACCAGTCATTACTGGAACAACACTCATCCGTCTCCCGACTGCTTTCACTTATGTCCGCCCGCTGGGCTCTTATTCACAGGTCCGCTCCGTCGGACCTTCTAACTTGCAGTGACAGTTATACAGCGCTTTCGCCTCCTTCAGACCCCCCCCCCCCCACTACTCACAACAGCACGCTTAACTTGCTGTCTACTGTGAGTCCTTCTTACTCTACACCCGCTCTGTAGCAATCCCCTTAATTGCACTCACTCCACTCGTGACATCATCCCCCACCCCAAAAAAATTAATGCAATTAATTTCAAATCGCATCAAGATGACTGTCAACGAGTGAGCGTGAGCAATACCTACACTAAAAAAAATGACCTAGCAGTTCCCCTAGTATATAGAATACAGCAATCAGGGGAAAATATGGGGATCAATATGGTCTGCAATATGCATATATGTGTCACATCATGAATAGCTAACTAATCACAATACTTAATACAGAATCAAAAACCATTCAACCTATCAACCATTCTTCATATCATATTTATAATGTCAATATTTTAAAGTCGACTCATTCACACAGATCCTGTCAATGTTCCTGTCCTCCGATGTATAAGCTGCTGAACTCTTCCCCTAGGCTCGACTAAGGTAGTCGGCGATATGATTGCTGGTTCCTGGAATTGGTTGAATAACGAAGGTATACGGCTGTAAAGCCAATGCCCATCTAGACAAGCGTGGGCTGGACGAACGATTCTTCGACAAAAATGTCAGTGGCTTGTGGTCTGTCTGGATACAAAATTCTCGTCCCATGAGATAACGTCCTAGTTTCTGGACGGACCAGACAATGGCAAGACACTCACGCTCTATCACAGAATACTTTCTTTCTCTCTGCAATAACTTCCTACTGACATAACATACAGGATGGAGACATTCGTTCTTCTCCTGTAGAAGACAAGCGCCGACACCAGAGTCCGACGCATCCGTTCTGAGGATAAAATTAGATCGAAAATCGGGTAATATCAGAATGGGTGACGATGATAATGCTGTCACCAAATTATCAAATGCTGTCTGACATTCAGCCGTCCACTGGACCTTATCGGGTTGTCCCTTCTTAGTAAGGTCAGTAAGAGAAGATGACAAGGAGGAAAAATTTGGAATGAACTTTCTGTAATAATTTAAAATTCCCACTAAGCTTCTGACTTGTTTCTTTGTTTTTGGGATTTGCAACCCTGCTAACTTGTCAATTTTTGTTACTTCAGGTCTCTGAACACCTCTACCCACAATATGTCCTAAGAATATTATCTCTGGACATGCCAAATCCATCTTTGCGGGTTTAGCAGTTAACCCAAAATGACGTAATCGTTTAAAAATTACTGTTAGTGTCTGAATATGCTCAGACCATGTCGACGTATGGCATGCTATATCGTCAAAGAATGACACGACATTAGGTATGTCCTTCAACACTAATCTCATTAATCGTGCAAACGTCGCTGGCGCGTTTACCAACCCAAATGGCATGACCTTAAATTGGAATAATCCAATGGGCGTTTAGAACGCCGTGTATTGTTTAGACTCCTCAGTAAGCGGGATTTCCCAATACCCTTTCGTCAAATCTATCTTGGAAAACCACGTGGACCCGGCCAATGAAGCTATTAATTCCTCCTGAAACGGGATAGGCTCCCTATCGCCTACCGTAATAGTGTTCAGTCTTCGAAAGTCAATACAGAACCGCACCGATCCATCAAGTTTTTTCACGAGGACGATGGGTGATGAATACGGCGATGTTGATGGTTCTATCACATCTAACTTCAACATTGACTCAACTTCCTTTATGACTCTATCTCTCGAAGAAAAGGGCAACGGATACGGTCTAAGAAATACTGGCTTATCCGAAGTCAACTTTATTTGGTGCTGGATCACCGTAGTGCGACCCGGCAAATCCGTAACAACGTCCGGGAATGACGCTAACAGGGTCTCAAGTTCCCTACTCCTTGAACTCGTAAGGTCAGGGTAAATTTTTACGTCCCTGTAACCTTGTGTCGGAGTTAACTCCGGCAATTGACCCCTGTACAAGCAGCAGAGAAGACAGTCTCCTCTGGTCTTGTCTGTGCACACAGATACTGCGGTCTCTCATAAAATCTCTGTAGCATATTAACATGGAAAACCTTACTCGTTCCATCAATGTGGATAGCGTAATCTACCTTCGAAACAATTCGCTCAATAACATAAAGACCTTTCCATGTCATCAATAACTTATTATGGTCCGTAGGTAACAACAACAGAACCTTGTCTCCTGGCTTAAAAATTCTCAGTTTGGAACCTCTATCTTTATAGTCTTTTGCTCTTTTCGAAGCGATACCAGAAGCTTCTTCTGCTATAGTGCGCGCCGAAGATAGTCTTTCTCTTAAATCAACAAGGTCTATCGAAACCTTTTTAAACGGTTCCGAAACCGTGGGGATCTTTTGAAGAGGAGCCTGGGGTGTACGACCCTTATGCGTCGTCTTTTGGCACGCACTGCACGTCTTACAATATAAACGTACATCTCTGTATACTGACGGCCAATAAAAATCTTTCAGAACTCTCTCCTTGGTTCTAGCACTTCCCATATGACCCGCTAATGGAACATCATGGGCCAGACGCAATACTGTAGCAATCAACGACCGTGGCACGACGACTTGCTTTTCAACGGAAGCCACTGTGACGTACATACGGAACAGAATGCCCCCCTGGACAAAAAAAGAAGATGACCCGTTCTTATATCTCCTCGTTTTCTCGGTTCGCGCTTCCCCAAAACATGGGTTTAATGATGGATCCTCCCTTTGTAATTTCGCCAAGCGCTCTGGCGTGATATCTAGGTTGACCGCTGGGGTAGCCAAAGGTCTAATCTTATCTTTATCAGCTACCCGTCGACGTGTTTCGACCGCGGCGCAAAAGTCAATACCTTTTGATTGCGACCATGCTTGCACGTTCTCATCGGAAGGGGAAACTACCCGTGATACATTCCCAATGATGAGCTGGGCGCCTGGAAAACAACCAACGACTGCTTCGACTTCCCCGCTAAGGAAAGGTGTATCTATCATTATTCTTGCCATGGGTAATTTCTCAATGGCCCCCGAAAATTGGATGCACGGGACAGTCTCACCTGTAAGCTGTGAATCCCGAATGCAATCCCTATGCACTCCCACAACGGTAGATCCTGTATCTCGTAAAACCGAGACCGGTTCGTCCCCAACAAACCCCGGATAAACCCTAAGACCACCTCCTGTATGACATGAATTTATAACGGGGATCTTTCTTCCACAAGGTAAAACACCGGAAGATAATAACTTCTCACAACTGGGACACTTAGAATACTGTCCGCCTCCGTTGTCCGATGTAACACACGCAGCCGCATGATGAAATTTATTTGGGGAACATGGACTGGAGCTACTGTCCACGTTCGCCGCTATCCTACCTGCAGGGCAGTTCACGCTGATGTGATCCGCTCTGCCGCAGTTCCAACACTTCGCGGCCCTACACTCGCGCGAAAAGTGACCCACGCGTCCGCAAGTCCAACACTCCGCTCCCTGTGCTGTACTAGGCCTGGGTCCCCGTGACCCCTCGCGACCGGAACTAGAGTCCCTATGCCGTCGGTCATCGGCAAAGGTCACAATTCGCCCCCGGCCATTACCGCGACCTAGCCCTCCTGCTCGGTCAAACTTACCGGATCCATATGCCGGTGATTGGTGATAGCCCCTACGCTGCCCCTGGGCTTGCCCGCTATAGGCACCACGCTGACGCGACCTGTCCCTAAGTCCTGCCGGCGACCCCTCGACAACGGCGACGTACCCAGCATCTTGGACGTACGCCCTGGCGACTGGTTTGGACGGATGCGCCGTACGGTATGCCTCCGCCAACTTAGACGCCTCCTGCACCGTCGCGGGTTCGTTCTCTTTCAGGAAAGCCACCAGATCTTTGTGGCACGACGCGTACAGCTGGTCACGGATCATTAAGTCTTTCAGTTTAGCGAAATCCGTGCCCACGTGCGCCAAGTCTACCCAATTCGCGAAATACTCAGTTAGTCTCGCGACGAAGGCAGCAAAGTCCTCCCTGGTATCTGCACGTGCTCGCCTAAACTGCTCCCGGAAATATTCCTCGGTACGCGCAAATCGGCGAAGCAGCAAAGCCTTCAGCTTATCGTAATCTTGCACGTCTTCGCGCTGTAGCTCTTTAAAGTAGGTTAACGCTCGCCCCTGCAATAGCGACGCCAGGTACGTGGCCCATAATTCCTTATTTTCCCCCCATTGCAATTGTGCGTTCAGTTCGAACCTGTAAAGGAAGGCGTCTATGTCGTCCTTCCGGTCGTCGAACGTAGGGAGCTTAATCCTAACGCCACCTTTATTGTGCACCTGCCGCTCAACTGTTTCTGTTGGCGCATTCTTTTTGAGTTCTAATTCCGCGATTCTTACTCGCGCGTCTGTCTCCCGCTCTTGAGCTTCTATCTCCTTTAACTTTAACTCCCTCTCCTGAGCCTGTTTCTCCTGTTGCTGATGCAACTCCTTTAACTTAAACTCCCTTTCCTGTTGCTGAGCCTCTAACTCCTTTAACTTAAACTCTCTTTCCTCTTGCTGAGCCTCTAACTCCTGTTGCTTAACCTTAGCCTCTCTTTCCTGTTGCTTAAACTCCCTTTCCTCTTCTCTCTGTCGCTCTTGAGCCTCTTTTTCTTGTTGACGCTCTCTATCCTTAGCACGCTCATCGCGCAAATCCGCCTGCTGTTCTTTAATCCAGCCGCGTAGCTCCTCTCCCTCCAGGCCAAGTTCCTTACCCAACTTCATTAGTTGTTGGAGTTCCGCCATTTCACAGATTTATGGTTATGGTATGTATTATAAGAGGACCAACCTGTCGGTATGATCACTAACGATACGACCAGAGACCTGAGATCACACCAGATATAACAATGCCCAATTGTCCCAAATACAATTCAGAAATTTACGTACTTCCTAACTAATTCTGTATCTACAAAATGTATGCACTATTAATTATAAAAGAAAATAGAAACGACAAGAATGAAGAATTACAGTAGAAGGACCACAAGTACGTCAAGGACAACGAACCAGACTAGGACAAAGACGTAAAAAAGAAAATATAATGGAAAAAAAAATGCAACCTAACTACGCCGATTACACTACACGGTACAAACAAGAACAGAGTCTGAAAAAAAAGAACGTATCTATAGATAGGTAGAAAGAGGGACAAGAGAATACGTCTTCCTGCGGAACAGAGAAGATGATGACGCTACAATCTAAACAAAAATACAGGTCCCTACAGAACTGTTCACTGTGATGAACGAAGTTCCTAGATTAGCCCACCTCCCGAAGAGGACAAACTACGCTCACCACAGCAAACCCGCGCCACCGCCCGTATAATCGATTACGACAAAAACAGCAAAAACAGGGAAACAGACATATGAAAAGACAGCCCTCAATCCAGGGTACAAAATTTCCACTTAACTTTCAATTTTTGAAATTTTGAGTAAAACTCCTCCCTTTAATCGGAGCTCTGGCTGCTCGTCTCCTCAGGCTGCACGCACACACTCTGGAAAGTTTAAATACACATTAATACCTATTCATAGCAATACATGCATCAATACATATTATTATTCATAAACATACATAAATCATATCATCATGAAATTTCCATTCATCCCACGAACAAAGACAACAGCATGAATTCCTAGCACAACAGAAAAACAACTAGATATAACGAATACACAATGTCAAAATGACCACAGGTAAACAGGACGAGCCCGAAGTGTCACAACGGACGAGCCCCCAGTGTCACAAATCCCAGACTGGGAGATGTAATAAGTTATGACAGGACAACAATCACGAACAAACAAGTTAACACTTAACAGAACAATCCATCAGACTCACACATTTATTAAACCTAATTATACATATAATAGCGCAATTACATACATTATATTATTGAAATGAACTGCCGTACAACGGCCTCACTCTCACACACACTCTCCCTCGGATCCACAATCCGGTAGTTACTCCTAAAGGCCCTTCGGCCTCAGCCTCTCCCCTCAGGGTCTTAATAGTACATTAGTAATTCACTGGCACCGCCGTCTCTCAATATCACCTTTCTATTGTCATACACCTTAATATTCCACTCGCATCTCCACAGGGCAATAACACATTATTATTTCCATAGCCATCAACATGGCAACAACATAGTATCAGTTCACTAGCCTATCAACATGGCAACAATATAGTTGTCACAAATCCCAGACTGGGAGATGTAATAAGTTATGACATCACAACAATCACGAACAAACAAGTTAACACTTAACAGAACAATCCATCAGACTCACACATTTATTAAACATAATTATACATATAATAGCGCAATTACATACATTATATTATTGAAATGACTGCCGTACAACGGCCTTATTCTCACACACACTCTCCCTCGGATCCACAATCCGGTAGTTACTCCTAAAGGCACTTCGGCCTCAGCCTCTCCCCTCAGGGTCTTAATAGCCCATTAATAAGTTACTGGCACCGCAGTCTCTCAATATCACCTTCCTATTGTCATACACCTTAGCACTCCCCTAGCACCTCAGCAGGGCAATAACACATTATTATTTCCATAGCCATCAACATGGCAACAACATAATATCAGTTCACTAGCCTATCAACATGGCAACAACATAGTATCAGTTCACTAGCCTATCAACATGGCAACAACATAGTATCTCATTCACTCTCATATCTACGTCCCTGCCCGTGGCCTGACTGCCACGACTTTATGTGCCTCTACTGTCCTGCACTGACAGCCTCACTTCTGGCCTATGTGTGGCCTCCGGCCCTATGCTGGCCTATCCCCTGTGCTCATCGAGGTGGCTCTGCGGCCCGTCCCCGACACCTACAAGAATAACATTACATTGGTATAATACCCTACCATTTCTATTCACTCCACCTCTCCTTACAATCCATGAAACGTACACACACTAGTTCACCTTTCACTCACCACACATCTTACGGTAACACACCTCCATCGGAGTACACACTACTCACTCGCGCTACAAATCCATGAACTCACTTTCATCTGTCGCTCATGGCGCACATTGCTATATCCAATATCAAGGACTTCCACATTCCTCACATATACTTATTCACACCATGGTAATAGACGAATATAATATAATACATCAATCATAATAATCAATCAACGTTCTACATACCAGTCATTACTGGAAAGACTCTCACTAGTCTTCTCGACTGCTTCCCCTTTATGTCCGCCCGATGGGCTCTTATGCACAGGTCCGATCCGTAGGACCTTCTAACTTGCAGTGATAGTAATCCAGCGCTTTCGCCTCATTCAGAACCCGCACTCATGACATGCACGACTTTTCTTCCCTGTCTCCGTGCGTTAATTTTACTCTCCTCCTTTCCCCCCGTAATTATTAACTATCGCTCACTCCACTCGTGACAATAGTATCTCATTCACTCTCATATCTACGTCCCTGTCCGTGGCCTGACTGCCACGACTTTATGTGCCTCTACTGTCCTACACTGACAGCCTCACTTCTGGCCTCTGTGTGGCCTCCGGCCCTATGCTGGCCTATCCCCTGTGCTCATCGAGGTGGCTCTTCGGCCCGTCCCCGACACCTACAAGAATAACATTACATTGGTATAATACCCTACCATTTCTATTCACTCCACCTCTCCTTACAATCCATGAGCGTACACACACTAGTTCACCTTTCACTCACCACACATCTTACGGTAACACACTTCCATCGGAGTACACACTACTCACTCGCGCTACAAATCCATGAACTCACTTTCATCTATCGCTCGTGGCGCACATTGCTATATCCAATATCAAGGACTTCCACATTCCTCACATATACTTATTTACATCATGGTAATAGACGAATATAATATAATACATCAATCATAATAATCAATCAACGTTCTACATACCAGTCATTACTGGAACAACACTCATCCGTCTCCCGACTGCTTTCACTTATGTCCGCCCGCTGGGCTCTTATTCACAGGTCCGCTCCGTCGGACCTTCTAACTTGCAGTGACAGTTATACAGCGCTTTCGCCTCCTTCAGACCCCCCCCCCCCACTACTCACAACAGCACGCTTAACTTGCTGTCTACTGTGAGTCCTTCTTACTCTACACCCGCTCTGTAGCAATCCCCTTAATTGCACTCACTCCACTCGTGACAATGCGCTCATTGTGTGCATTCTCTCTCTCTTGCTGATTGTGAACTTTATGAAGCTGATAATAATATGCAAAAGAAAATGCGGTAAATTTGAACCCACTTTACAGGGCCAAAACATCAGTCATCTAATCTTCTTATTGTACATACACAAATACTCGGGTTTAATTGTCACCCGCCTCTCTTATCTCTGTTATTAAACGTAAGCATTATCATTGTAATATTTGGCTGGGCAACGAAGGAATTTTAATGTTGGTGATACAAGATGTCAGATATTCTGAGACCTGAGGCCCAACTAACACAGTTTGCACAATTACGTCATTAAACGTATCTCTGTCACGCATCCAGACATGAAATTTAGTTTCATCAACTCGATATAATCTTTGGCTTTTACCGTAAAACGTGGGGAAAACATTTTTACGTGATTTAGAATGGGGAAATAACATTATTTTGTCTTTCTTTATTGTCTACTTTGTTCAAAGATATAATAAATGATTATTTATTTGTTTTGTTTTTCTCATCTCTCTTTCTATTTATTGCCCTTTAGTTTCATTGTCGTTATCATCGTCGACATCATCTGTCATGAGGCAGCTTATGGTCCAGATGCTACGTTAGGTGGGGTTGTAGGGGCTGCTGTCTGTAACTAGTGCTACCTTAAAGTCCATATCCTGAAGACTGGCTCGCAAAATCGTCTATTCACTAACATCGAAAGAGCCTCCAGTGAACATCAAACTACTGGAGTTCTTGCTCTGCCTCATCTACCAACATACTGCAGAGACAATAAATTTTGCTACTCTGAGTTCTGTGGAAGAAGCAGCAAATCTAATTTAAGCCACGTAGCAAGTTAATGGATAGAATCGCCTCTGCTTGTCAGAGTTTAAAATATCCGAAATCATGCCAGCCTTGATTTTATCTAAGTCTTTGAATTCTATTTACATAGCTCAGTGATAATTCTTTTTGGATTGTTTTATTTATTTTCATTTTATGTGTGTGTGTGAGAGAGAGAGAGTGTGTGTGCAAAAAGACCTGTTTTGGTAATTTTGTTTTCGAAAGCTGTCTCAGTTAATTCCGTTGTTTTTTTAACCTGGTGGAAGTTCTGAGAGATCGAAATTTCGTGTAGTTCTATGCAAATTCATTCTTTTAGATTTCTTTTTTTGCTTTGTTTTGATTTATGACGTGTTGGGGTTTGCGAAATACAACTCTCTCTTTTGGCACGGGTTTTTGTTGGTGTTGAAAAGATTAAAGCAAGATCTCTCTCTCTCTCTCTCTCTCTCTCTCTCTCTATCTATCTTTCTCTCTCTCTCTCTCTCTCTCAAAATTTCGCCATAACATCATAAGTATTCAGTCAGTAGTATCGATATCATATTTGACTGAAACTCTTCATATTTTCCTCGCTGAGAAATGCAATGTTTGCAAATTTGAATCATACTCAAGTAAAAGTCCCAATCAGTCCTCATATTTACAGTAATTACTCCTACATAAATTCTGTCTGGCAGGGTGAATAATGCGTCCACCCGGCTTGTACCCCTGGATTATCTTGTTTGTCTATCTACAGTATCAGGCTATCAGAGTGCTCCGCCTTTGTATTTACAACTTGACCTGAGACTGACCTTTGCACATAGCGGTGTGCTTTTTTAATTCACCAAGGACGATAACTCTTACCTTTAGACAGTTCAAAACTCGCAGAAATGGGAAGACAATACAATGAGAAAGCTTTACTTCGTGTCTTTGATGTGGGATGCTCGAGTTACAATTTGACCATTTTACAAAACGTTCACCCTTGATTTTAGGGCTACTTCTCCTCTCCCCCCAAACCTTTTTTTGTGGGGCGGGGTTTCTGCATTTATTCGCCAATCATGATGAACTTAGAATAAACAAATGCAGGACTCGCCTCTTCAAGATTAATAGCTGCGTGATTTGGGGATTTTTGATAGCACACCCATATGCACAAAACATTCATTAACTGCTGACAACCACAAGGCCCAATTTTGACTTTTTTACGATGTTTATTTATTTATTTACATATATTTGTTTATTTATTTATTAATACCACAATTTTCGTGATCTGGTTTCCCTATGTTAATACATGTATTTCTGATTTCATCTTATAAATAATGTCGCGATGTGGGTTAGATGGGGAGAATTCGACTGACACTCTTTCGAGGTCCGCTCCCACAATCGACGAACACACAAAAAAAATACTTGCACTCTAAAAACTAAATAAATCAATTGCTTTGATTTTTAGCAGAACTGTAGGGCAGTTTAATTACAGGAATTAATGTAACAAATATAATTATAACTATAAATATCAATTCAAAGGCAACTGAATCTAACTAATGAAACTACGGCTTTCTATAAAGACTAACTTATTCACTCTAACTACTTGCAGGTCATATGAGTTATATGCCAAATAGAATCCGCGCACGTGGCGACGGATATAACATTTTAAATTCTATTAATTCAATGAGACATGTTATGATATGGACATTTCCTCTAGACACGCCATGGAGAATGCTTGTACAACCATGCGTTGTCTGGCGGTAGCTCTGAAACTGTCTTCAAAAGTAACTAGAACGGTTCACTTTCACCATTACAAATTAGTATGGACTCTCACCATGAGGCCCTCACTGGGAGTGAGAGCGCTGGATGTAAACGCTGTGGGTTTATATCAAACCAAGTAGCTTAGGCTCTGGAGCTTTAAAATCATGCTCCTCACAATATGGACTGCTCAACTGCGTCTTAAATGTCTCTCATCTGGCTGAGGACTATCGCCGTCCACCTCGTAAATGGATTGTCTACATGTGGCCTCTATCTAAGCTCTGCACGGGTTTAAATACTAAAGCTATGTCTCGACCTTCCGTCCAGATTCATACATTTGATTGGTGCAGTCGCTTCAGCTCAGCCTGCAATATTACTTTATGCTTGTCATGGCCTTGCGCCAAAATCAAGGTCAATTTTACGGTCTAGACAAAATTTAAAATGCGAAACATTAACTACTAAAATCTTCAAACCCCGTGCTTTCTACTCTTATGCACGAATTTCCGAACGCCAACTAAGCGTCTAAATAAACTACCTTTACTCGCCCCTTATCTATGTTAATCAAAATCACGGGGTCGAGAACTGCTCTGTCACTCCTAGCTATACATTTATTCTATCTCGCCCCTCCTTCTTTCCATCTCTAAAACAAAAGTGTTTCAAACAAACTGTTCACGAGAACAGCTCAAGGACAAATTACGCTGGTTAGAATTAACAAGTCGTGAAAATTTACTCACTGAACGTCGTGACCTAGCACGGCATTTAGAAGACATTGTGTTCGTGACAAATAACTTCTGAACGTGTGTTCCAGATAATGCCCATAAAACTGCCAAAATTTACCAAAGTATTTTTTCAAACAACATTAAAATTTGCAGGACTCCTAACTGGAACAAATGTGTACAGATATCTTGTATCATTGAGTCAGTTTCGTATAGCTAGATGGTTACGTTTTAGATATTTTCAATTGCAAATTCTAAAAATGTTTAAAGTCGATAATGTCCAAATGCAAATTTTAGATGATTTTGTCTCATCTTTGCTTCCCTAGCGTTAAATAACACTGATGACCTCATTTTCCTTGACCGGTGGAGTCACGATGACCCAGCTGTGTCTAGGGCAAATGGAACCCGCTCAATCATTTACCTCGACCTAACACAATTTGCTTATCTGGCATAAATTTCAAACTGGCAAAGCAGAGATAAACTGCAGTAAATGTGAAATTTATTAAATCTGGCATGTGAGTGGATATATTCGGCTAGAAAGCCAAAGATAGCATCAAGTTATACGGACATTTAATGCACTGTGGCTCTCTGATGAAATTTCATGGTCTCTGATCTATTTATGTTGATGAGTCGTGCTCTGTGTGTAAAATGAAATTGTATCTTCAACCTTAAACCGAATATTAGGTTGTTGGGTTTTTTTTTTTGTCTTTCCATTTTGGGTTTTACCGTTCACTTTCAGTGCAGTGTGGTTACATCAAAGACCAGGCTTGGGTCCCTGCCAGGCTGCTGTCAAGTTTAGTGAGTGCTATTAAAAACAACGTTTGAAATTACCTAGGCTGGTAGGTGGGACCAAGCACCTAATCTTCTCGGATAAGGACGAAAAAAACTCGGATGGCCCGTGCGCACCTTGTACCTTGGCAGTTTTAAGTCGAGAAGAACAGGCCGCTGCCATGGCAAAATGAGAGAAATAATCCTTAATCCCTCCCCACCCCCACTCCCACCCCCTCCCCGCACCCCAAATGAGATCAAATAACTATAAAAATTACATTAATACAAGTACACGACCAAAAAAAAATAATAAAAACAAGAAAAAATTATTTTTAAAAAAAAAAGAGCGGTACAAATGCCAACGGCAGAGACGCTCAGAAAACAAAGATCTCAAAACAACTACTGGATCCCACCCGAAACGATATTCGAACCTGGGACTTATGGCACTCAAAAGCGGTCGCTCTAACACTTGGGCTCCTGTGGTCCTGTGCTCCTGTGCCGACTATTGAATTTTTGGTTCAAGTGCTCCATTGATCTTACTGTTTTTGTTCATTTTGTTTGTGCATCTTATGCAAAAAACAAGTAGAGCTGACACTGTTGCAGGCCATTGTGTCTAAAATCAGGAAAACCGACTGCAGACTGTACATGTATCTGAATTAAAATCCTAATGTGTATCAGAATCTTGCAATATTTGACAATGATGCTAAGCACTTCTTGTCTCGGTATCAAGAGTAAAATTAGAATTACTGGTTCCAGGCCCGCGCAAAGCTAGCAATAGGCCCAGGCCAGATGGGAAAGGTAGGACCTCCGTTTCATCAGCCGTTCATAAAGGTTAATTAGTGTTAAATACATTTGTTTACTTAATATATTGTATCTGTATCAATATTTTATGAAGTTTTTTAAAATATTCAGTTTTATGATCAAACGCTTTTCAATATCATTATTCTTTGCCAAAGGGCCCCCCCCCCACCCCCTCGCCTTGTCTCTACAAGCGGGATATGGACCTCTCAAAATCAAAGGCCATTGCCAACTAGTCCACCTCCACCCCCCCCCCCCCAAACACACACACACACACCCCACCCCGTTCTGTCGATAATGGTTCCAGATTCATCTGCATTAATCATCTCCTTTAACGATGGACCCTCAATGCTCACAAGGTCAGATTAGAAAGATAATGGTTATTATTAGGGAAACCAACCAAGTTAACTCGGTGGAGCTTTTCACTGCACCGTTTGGTGCAGTATAAAAACTAGGAATATTTCTCTTGTTAGCGAGATTGTTTATGGCATGAATTAGATCGTACAGCGAAATCCAAACAGCCCTTTTGAGGGCAGAGAAGAAGAAGGGGAAAAAGAAGACGAAAAATAAGAAGAAAGGTAAGAAATAAGAAAAAAAAAACCAGAAGGAACGAAAGAAAAGACAGAGAACACAAGGAGAAAGTGAGCTGTAAATACTAAGAGTAGTAATCCTTCTAGAACAAAGACCTTAAGCCTGAAATTGTAATGGTGCTTCTAAAGCTTGCGTTAGATTTTCATTGTGGATCACTGTCAAGTAGCGTGTACAGGAGAGTGCCATCTCTCTCTCTCTCTCTCTCTCTCTCTTTCCTTTTCCCCTCCATATCTCTCTCTCTCTGTCTCTCTGTCTCTTTCCTTTCTCCTTCCCTCTCTCTCTCTCCTCTGTCTCTCTCTTCCTCTCTTTCTCTCTCTCTCTCTCTGTCCCTCTCTCTTTCTCTGTCTCTCTTTCTCTCTCTCTTTCTCTCCCTGTCTTTCTCCCTCCCTCTCTTCTTCTCTTTCTCTCTCTCTTTCTCTCTCTACCCTTTTCCCTTTCTCTCTCTCTCTCTCTCTCTTTCTCTCCTCTCTCTCTGTCTTTCTAACTGATAGATCCACTTGGCCAGAAAGAATTTCTAGGTTTGCCAGTTTCAGCGGGACACCAACTATTACACATCCCATACTGTATGAGTGTGTGCGTAAGTGTCTGTTTCTCACATTCGTTAAGTCTATCCGTAGTCTGTGTCACTTCTTCATATTTTCTCTCTTCAGTTTGCGAACTGCCATACTTTAGCACTGACTTGTAACTACCCCAAAACTTGAAGTCATTAAAGATAGATTGAGGAGTATTTACTGGGCTGCTAGGACATAATCTTACCTGGGTCAACAGTCAACTCTGGGTATGTCGAGCGGCTCTGTATCACAGGGTCCAGACAGTATTAAGTTATCGGCAATCTCTTGGCAAACCACCTGTCTGGCCCCACGTTATTTGTGTGTACTCTAATCATTTAACACGAGGTCAAGTTATCTTCAGCAACATCCTCCCTCTCATCTAGCTCTGTCTGTCTGTCTGTCTGTCTCTCTCTCATTCTCTTTCCCACTCCCTCTGTCTCCCTCTCTTTCTCTTGCCCACTCTCTCTGTCGCTCTCTCTCACTCTCTTTCTTTGTCGCTCTCCCTCTCTTTTCTTCTCTCTCTTTTATTTCTCTTTCTCTTGGCTCTCTGTCTTTCTCTTTCTTTCCTATATTCTGCCCCCCCCCCTTTCTCTATCTTTGTGCCATTTTTATTACAACAGCTTTGCTACATCTCCCTCAACCTGCCATTCTTTACTCCTTCCATTTATAATCCTAATTTATTTCCTTCTTACATTCCGCTCTTTCTTTTCAAACCCAAAGCACTTCTTATTCCTCTCCATTCCTTCTGTTTCTTATGGTTTTTCTTTCATTCACTGATGTGTTCTTCGGTGCTGTTGTCTATGTCTGCAGCTTTCACTCCAAACTCACAATTTGTTTATTTTCATCTTTCATCACAATTTCTCTATTTTTCTTCTTTTTTTCTTCTTCAACCACGCCCTCTTGATCCACCATCCACCGGCAGTTTATTATCAAAGATATTTTTTGTTATTTCCAGAAAATTGGGGAGTCACCATCTTTCTCCTGTCTTCACATTTTGACACTCAAGCGTGGGAGAGGTTAGTTTTGGCTGACACTTTATTTTCTAAAGTTTTGGAGTTCAGCGAAGGTTTGCAGTTAAATATTTAAACTTTGTTTGGATGAGGAACATTTTGCATCAGGTAAACGTTTACTTCATGCCGCGCACCGGTGGTTTGAAACACATTAATTTTTTAGGCATATCTCAAAGTATTCTTTCTTGTTCGAGGCCGCCTTGTGTTGGCAAAACTGTCTTCAGGATTATTAATCATTAGCGTGTGATCGCTGTTAGCCGGCGGTGATCGTGCATGTAGGTGCATGATTAGGTGAAATAATTATGGGCTCAGATTGTAGGGCACACCGTCTAGGTTACCAAGGTTACTGGGCCAGCCAGGCAGTGGATAATTATATTCCTGCGAGTTAGCCTAGTAGGCCTAGATGCGCTGTTATTCTGTTTTATTAGAGAGAGAGAAACTTTCCGACATTGCATCACGCTTTCTCCCGCTTCTATGAGCAGAAGCATGGTTCTTCAAATTTTACACATTTTATCTTGAGGGCGGTCTCTAGTAGCCGTACGCTACACCTTTATTCGTTACAGTGTCGACATAATATTCGGGTTGTTCAGAATGAATACCGATTCCTTTTGCAGAATTCTGCAGGAAGTATATTTCATAGGCTTGTTCTCGGCTGGAAAGAACAGCCGTCGTCAGCAAACTAAATTCCAAAGGGTGACATGGGTTAGCAATTAAACAAAATAATTATGTTTCTGTAGCCCTTTGTACTATTAGATCCCTTCTCTTCAATCAAACAGATCGTGCTAGGCACAGCGTGACCGTTACCATGCCGACGCACTGTAAAACCCAAACTCAGAAATAAACAAGCGAACAAACATTCAAACGGATATCGATATACAACAACGTCAAAACGATGATGATAATGTTAACGCCACACCGTCTGATATAAATAAAGAAAACACATTTTAACTTTCAAAATATCATATTATATTTATTTACACCACCAAATCATGTGCGCATGGTTTGAGTGTGCTTTGTATAGTCATACTGGGTGTTACATATACAAAAATCATCACAAGCAAAATAATATACGCAGAAAATACACCATCATGATGTCTGTATGTTTTCTAGCTAAAAAGAAACAAAACACGAACGACGTAGAAAATGCGGCAATGGCAAATCAGATAGAGAAAATGAAAGTGCCAGACGACTGTATGAAAAACGCGCGAGAGATTACGAGATTAATGAACAAGAGCGGAGAAAGGACGAGATTAAAGTAACAGATCGTATTTGCAGGAGGAAAGATTAAAAGAAAACTAGACATTAACGTCTGAACGGATTAAGAAGATATTCTATAGTGCATAATGACAAATTTCTACGAATCAATAAATAAATAATTAAGAACCAGGAAACCTTGATGAGGAATAAATATAAACCATATGATTTTTATCTTCTGAGATAGATATCATTATGTTATGTACATCTACAGTCCCACATGTAAAGGCATAAACTGACTTGCATACGCGATGATGTGCGGTCAGGAGCACTTATATAAATTAATTAATATTTAACTAAAGTTATCTCAAGCAATAGAGACCCTCTCCCTGCTGCTCGGTAATATGCTTTTTCCCATTAGTCTATTCACTTGATAACAAAACAGCACGAAAAACTGCAACGGTAATAGACGTACTAATAACAAAATTAAGCATCTTCAACCAGTTCGTTTCATTAGTGACGTCACCACACATGTGCTTCTCTGAGTGTCAAATTTCTTTTGTACCCAAAAATGGCGGTGGCGCATTGCATGTCGGCCGGCATCACAATTTCTGTGGCATAAATGAAACATAAAAAAAGGCCCTAAATATCGTCCAGCCTTGGACATGTGAAGAAAAAGGAGATTCCATAGCATTTAACATTGCATCCACAAGCCAAACTAGAGTCAATGCATTTCATCGATCGGACGCATAGACTTTCACATCCAATGGCGTCACATTGCATAATACATGAATAGTTCTTGAAATAACCAGTTCTTTGTAATCCACATACTGTTCGTTAGATGGAAACAGATACACATTTTTCTATGATGGTGGTCAACAATGATATCAATACATGCGCGAGGAAATTGCTGCATTTACCTGGTCATCAAGAATAAATACATTATTGTTTGTCTTGACAAGCTGGACGCCACTTCTTGTCAGTTCTTTCTCGTGGAAATAAGCAAAGAATACTGCTGTGGAAATTGTAAGGACATAGTATAAATATGTTTTGTAGGTAAATAAATAACACTGATGTGTGTATGTGTGTGGGTGAGACCTCCGGTATCGCGTGTTATCTACGGACCTGCATGGACACAAATTCTCCTCATTCCATGAACTTTTCCCATACTCTCTGTTCATTCCTCATCTTCACTTTCTAAGACGCAAGAAAAAAGTAGACGATAAGGAAGTCATGACCTTTGTGATGAGACTCAGGGGGGAAATAACTCGTTTATTGACCCCCAAATCTGTGTACTTGTGAGATTGGTGGTCGAGGGGGGAGCAAAGATGCAAGTATAGAGTCAAATGTTCATTGCGAGCTCCCGTATCTGATGAATTGGAACAAAATTCGTATGCTTGAACAAAACTACTGTGGTATGGACAGAGATCGTGTAAGCCTCGTGTAAGCCAAAAACAAAATGTTACAAGAGGCTCAAAAACATTTTGAGTTGTGCTCCGTTCATGCTTTGTTCCGTTTCCATCCACTGACGTCCAAAAGAGAGCCCAGACCAAGTTGGCCCAGACACAGCGACTTTGGTATCGTGTCGCGTTCGGCACTTCTGTCGAATGTCCTCGTCTTGCCGAAAAGCCTTGTCAAAAACCTTCACTTCGCCTTTTAGAGCGCATAGTTCTTCCGCTTTCGTTTCCTTCCATTTGTTTTTTCAATGAGACTGGAGTCTTTCAGCAAAACTGCCGAAAGCGAACCGAAACCGAAGCCACTGTATTTTGGGCTCTCATAGTCAAACAAAATTAAAAGCCCCATAGAAAGCACGCTGCATTTTATAAAATGGTATTAAAAAGTGGATATGGCCTAGATTGACGTGTACGGTGGTTTTCCATTAAACGACAGAATAGATGGTTTGGAGTATCAATTAGAGGGCACTTCGACCGCCGTTAATGTTTAAAAATCGTAGTGTTTGGATCTATTTGCCAGGTGAGAAAAGGTCCGTACCACAGTGAGCTACTATGTACTGTTTACACATACGAGCCCAAGGAATGATGTGAGTACATACCAAAGACAAGCAAGCCTGTTTGATGTGCACACATGATTGTTGGTATAGTCTAATCAACACAGTAGCGCTAGGTGTGTGGCATTTTAGGAGTCGCAGGAAGTAAGTCCACAGAAAAGTAAGCTTGGCTTCTACACTACTTCCTATACGTCGCCTAAGTCATTCTTGTCTAATGTAACACAATGGATGTACGTCGGTCAAAGAGAAAGAGGGGGAACAGAGATTGAAAGAAGAGGAAACTGGCAGAGACAAGAGACGCTGTGGGCGGGGGTGGCGTGTTTGAAGTGAATGGAAAGGTAAGAGAGCAAATTTTGCTTACAGGTAGTTAAGCAAACAAATTCAGAAGCGAACAATTGAAAAAGTATTCCCGAAAGCTGACTTCGGCTCCGTAGACAGGCTCACGGGCAAAACGAATTTGTACTACTGAAATGATACTTTGCTTTCCCAGGAAATAAAACGAACTATTATGACCAAGATCAAAAGCAACGAGAAAAACGAGAATGTTGGTGGAGTAAGACATAAACGTAAGCGGATTGTGTCTGGACTCCTGTAAAAATTGCCCTTCGGGGAGAGAAATTCCATCCACGACTGGCGTTCAGTACCGTACTTAAACACTTGTATAATATAGACAGCTTAAAACAGGCGCCATCTAAGGTTATTTGGCTTGTATACAAGAGGTTGTTTTTTTTTGTTGTTGTTGTTTTTTTTAATTAAAAAAATCCAGCAAGAATACGTGAATTAGCGAAAGTTATAAGAAAAACTATGCACCTTATCAAAAGGGGGGATAGGGGTGTCACAGTTTACACTGGCTAGACTTGGCCTGAAGGAATGCGATTTGTGTCAAGATTTGCTCGTTACGTTAAAAATTCACAGAGAAGTCGAGAAAACACACGTGAGGGTGGTTTTGTAATAACATTACACGTGCATGACATTTAATGTAACGGGGCAACGCCATGACAAGCAAGGGGGAGAATGGGGTGAGGGAGGGGGGGGGGGTGAGGGGCAAGAGCAAATTTGTGTACATAAGTTTGGAATACACAATTCTGTTGGGGACGTTTGGGTATGTGGGTGAAATGAACTAGCGGGGGACAGAAACTGGTGTGTGGGGGGGGGGGGGGGGGGACTCCGCCTACAGATCTCTAGCATTTCAGATACAGGTGACAAAACAAGTAAAAAAATAGCATATGTGAGCATGATACAGTGCATAAAAGAAATTATTACTGACTGATCTAGTTCCGGGGTCATCTGGCGTTGAGTGCTATCACTCTTTATCGTGGTGTCAAAGATTAAATGCTCAAACTTAATACATGCACGTGTTTGTGGGGGAAACAACTGACAAAGAGACAATACTATTTCATCTGTACCGGCTCTGCTTTATTATTTTTTTTTCAAAACGAACATGATAGAAATGCTTTACTCCGCTTATTCAGACGCTGTCTTAAGATCGCACCTGTGATATTCCTTCACAAATTGGCTCCTTGGAAAGGAATAATGAGTTATTTACCTACATGTTCCAACTCCCACTGAATTTGGGCGGTCTTCTCAGTGTTTGAAGTATTCGCTGTTATTATGGACTAGTTCTCTCAGTTCACTGTCTCCAACAACAAGTCAAAAGAAAAACCAACTTATTCAAAAGAGCATAGCGCATTAATTTCTCGCCTTGATTGGAGAGTTTTGAATGAAATAATTAATAGAACTTTTACTCGTATAATGAATATGTGAATATAGATGAAATAGATCTTGAGATATTCTGATCTGATTGATCTTGATGCCTAAAATCTCACAACAGGAAGTTGGAGCCACGGTACTCTATCAGGTCTGAGTACACCTAATAAAACAAACAAACTGGGGACAGAAATTATAAATACAGAAAATACCCTAATTCTTTCGCATAATGTACTGCCACCGTCCTGTATTACAGTCTCTAATCCTTTCAGGTACTTCACTGAAACCCACAAATAAAATACCCTTCAGGCATAATTTTGTAAGCTGTGAAATCTACACAAGGTAGACGGATCATAGGAAGACAATACGTCTTTGTGAATGTATTCCCATCACCTGTTAAAAATTTGCCCTGCTGATCTAAAATCGTATTTATAAACAAGCAGGTTCTTTGGACGTTGCAGAACAAAACTGGCTTGACGAAATAGATTTCGTCTTGACATCTTCAAATAGAATTTCGATTATGCGGAACTTTGTAGATACACGGGAAAATCCACAAATAATATGTATACACATTTAGCAGCAGCTGAATGATGCATTGGATAATTTTCCAGCCCATTGCAAGCACAAGTTTAATACGTTAAATAGTTCATACAGACTGCACATACCAGATTTACAATACTTCACAACATGGCATCATATCAAAACAATTATTGTGGTGTAATGGCAGCGTTGAATAACACACAACAATGGAGCAGGTAAAAGAAAAGGGCTAGAAAATGAAGTATAAAACCAAACACAAAAATGGGGGTTTGTCGGCAAACATAGCGAGATTTTGTAGCAGGAATCACTCTGTCAGTGTCAGTGTCAGCTGGTAGAGTTGAGTCCCTCATGGCAAGAGTAGCAACAATCCCGGCGGAAACTAGCATAGCGACACATGTTAAGAAGACGAGCTATGCTGCAATATCTCGAACGGTCTTGACAATCTGTGGAAGAGACAAAAACTTAGTGTTTATTATAATTATATTATACTTGACAAAGTCTAGTTTCGCAAGGCGAGCAGATTGATGGACACAAAGAAAATAACTGACAAAGTGATGGATGGATGGATGGGTGAGTGGATGATTAGAATTCTGAGTAAACGAACGGAGAGACGGTCAAATTCGTGTTAAATTAAAATAAGATTAGTTTACCGGACCATCCAGTGCTGCGTAGGCTACTTCGGCCCAACAATCCACTTACTTGAAAGCTTGATAGGACGCCATAAAATATTACTTCAAGCAAGCATTAACGACGGCAATAATGTTTACTCTTATTTGAGAACACCAGTCTCTTTCTGACCCTAAAAAGCATCCGGCTACACAAGCACATAGCTCTCGGGGGCCCGTCCGTGCGGGGGCCAGTGAAAAGCATCGGATGCCCCCGAGGGGTCGAACTGAAATAACACGGAGCGGGAAAGGGTAGGGGTTGCCAAAAGTTAAACAGATCAAGAACAAACAGAACTGTCCTGAGAAGCAAATAAACCAGGTTCAACAACATCGGTACTTTGTGCTTTGAGTGTTTTCCGTCCTACTCTGTGTAAACGAGAATTTCAGTGAAAGGTGTCTAAATGTTTGAACGACAAGATACTACCACGATGAAACAATTTCAAAACTGTGAAATTCCAATCTTTGCTGGCCAGAGGGCAATTTAAAAGTCAAAAGTTACACCTTTACACTGTTCACAACACGAGATAAACTTAGTGCTATTTTTTTTTTCTTAGTTTAAAGATTTTTAGCATAGAGGAGGAAAGAACAGCGGTGTGGGGAACGGATAGTGTAAGGAAAGTCGGAATGACGATTAGCGAACAATTATAGATACTTCACACATTGAAATTTGTATTATATTATGTTGGACAATATTTAGTGTTTCCCACAGTTCAGCACCGTGGAATTGATTGTTTTTTTGTTTTTTTTTTAAATAATCTGCTCTGTTACTATTTTACATAGCATAAAGGAGCAAACTCAAGATCAGGCTATTGTCTAACAAATAGAAAAATTAGTTCCTTATGGTTTAGTGAGAAATATGAGCCTTTGAAATAAATCCAACAGACCATTTTCGAGAAAAGCAAAATTGATCCCGCTCACCTTAGAAAGAAAGCACTATGCATGCGTTCCTGGACGTTTTGCCGAGGGACAGTTCCACCCACTCAGGGTTATTTGCTTAATATAATTATTGTATACAAATTCATATAATACGTGCAGGCCCCCTATAAATAAGCCGTCTTGATCACCATTTCCATCTTATGTTTGTAGGATGCTTTATAATCTGATAAAACCTGAATATCACAAAATTTGGAGTGTGACATGAACGAAGATGCTATCGCTTTCGAACCCAAGCCTTCTGTCGCCATAGCGTAATGCTTAGATTCTGATAGTCTCTACACAAAATTAGCTGAAGGGTCAGAGTTGGCACTCACGTCCGTTCACACAGACTTCTAGTGCACACAAATTTCGATGATCAAATCTGAGAGAAGCAGAGAAAAAAAGCACTCCCTTCTCTGTTGGTTTTGATAGAAAATTGTTCTGTTGACAACATGTAAGTTTGATTTATCACAAATCACTGCGGAGGCATAACCAACTACTTTTGGCATACTTCATTTGTAAAATGTTAGATGTTCCATCTTCTGGAAGAATTACTGGGTTCTAACTTGACCGATAACATGCTGATATAAATATCATTGCTGAACGTTATTCATCGCAATTATAATCGCTTTCTGAAGGGTTCTGTAAAATTGTTTTTACAAAATGTCTGTCAATACATCAGACATCCAGGTAAGGAAACTGATACGTAAATCACATTATTGGGGTTCTTTCTGGTGAAGTTACAGCGGCTGCTGGTGATTTCTCGGAGGAATCATACATAGAGAGTGTCATTAGAAAGTTCGTTGCGAAATTGCCTGAGGTAATTATGTACCTGAACTGTTTGAACGTGATCCAGTAATCGTGAAAACTCTTTGAAGATATTGAAACATTTGTTTCCACTATAGGTTGTAAAGTTCCTCCAGGGCAGACAGGTAGAAAAAAAAACTGCATTTTGCTCCAAAAATTACCTGTTCTGTGCTCACATTCAGAATGAGAAAACGACCGATAACATAGATAGCCATACACGTTGACTGGGGATACCCGCCGCTTGTGTAGACACAAATAAATAAAAGATCATTTCTGTTTGGCTACGATAAAGACGCCAGTTGTTTTTTTCTGCTGTTGTGAAAATGACCTTGTGAAAAGAGTGATGTCTGTAAAATGAGCCTGCTATGAGCCAACAATGTGAGAGTCTGTGAGTTTGGATACGTAATAGCTGACGTCAAAATGGGGATATTTATAAAACAAATTGATATTTATGACTGTTTACATACACACATACACACACACACAAATACACACAGACACAAGGCTTCGCACACATGTATACACACACTACATTAGGCGAAGAGTAAAAGGGCAGTGGGTCAAATGTGTTTCACATCGGTTTTGAGGTGAGATGTGGACTGTGCAGTTAAAGGACACTTGGCATACTGGTAAGACTGAAGAAACAAATCTGTCTCGGGGGTTCTTACAAATTATTTGTTCGAATCTAAGTCAAAACCGATGCAAAAACAGATTTGACTCACAGCGCTGTAGCTCTATTTTCTTTATTTTTCTTTGCCGCTCTAACGTTTGTTCACTTGCGCGCGCACACACACACACATACACACACACACACACACTTAGGCGATCATTTAAATTAAAGCCGTGGGCATGTCAATCATTGGGACTTTGCATTTTCTTGCTCCAACCTTTACTCACTTTCTCGCACGCTCGATCTCTCTCTCTCTTTCTCTCTCACACACACACACAAATACATGCTCGTGCGCGCACACATGCACATTCTTGGGTAATCATTTAAATTATAGCATGTTAGCCATTGTGACTTTAGTTTTCTAGCCTGTCGCCAGGAATATGAAATGATGGAATACCAAATCGAAAAAAAACACGAGCCCAAACAAATGAAAGCCTCAACAGAAATCGATCTCAGATCTCTTTCCTTTGTCGAACTCACACGTTATGTCTCTGTAATCTCACAGCCTGTTGTCATACTGGTATTTCCAGCTCTTGGTTTAACGTTTTCATCTCTTCGCATCACTCATCTTTATCTTCACTTAAAATCGTTTAAAACTTTCCAGCCCTTTACCCCCGTGCTAAATCTTAACCAGTTCAGGAAATATGCGCAGATCGTATAAATTTCAGGCCCAGTTTAGCACATGTGTTGTTTGAGCCCATTCTGTAGTCCCCTTAAGACGCCGCCATCAAACAGCACTTGAGAAAGAGGTCGCAGGTGATCTAGGTGAGTGCATGAGCGGATTCACTCACACCTGCGTGTAACACTCACAGCAAACCAGAAAGATTTAGGCTTTCCATCTTCTCCAAAATGCTATCTGGTTTGGCTCAGAACATCATGTTTTAATCAAAATTGTCTTTAAACCAGAGATAGAGGGTTGGAAACAGAAGGGAAAATTTATTATGCAATGGCTATTGATTGCATTATATGGTTTATTAGAATTTGTTTTATCGAGAGATTCAGATAATCTGTACAAAAATCATTTTCAGGTGAAACCACTTTACTTTCTAATTCAAAGTCGTTTTCAATGCTTTTTACTGATATTTACTTCTTGGATTGCAGTTTTTGATTTCTTTGTTTTCTCTATCTTTACTTTTTATGCAAGTTTAAATTTCTCACGCACTGTCCGTTTCCAGATTTTCTTCGTCACTTAACCATTCACATCTTCATGTTTTCTATCCCTTGTCGTTGAGCACATTTCAAGCATATTCTCGTCCAGTGTCCAAACCTCTTCCATTGCACTGATTTCATCCCTGTCTTCGCTGAAGAGATAGTCATAGCACCTACTTCTCACTCCCCCCCCCCCCCCCCCAGTCTAGAAGATGTAGGACCAGACTAAATAAGAGCAGACAACTAATGTCGCCTTTTCCCCCTATTTTCCTTTTTTTTTTCTCCCTCTCTCTCTCTCTCTCTTTCTCTCTCCTCACTCCATTGTTCTATAAAGGGACGAACAAAGGACACGTGAAGAAAACAAACAGGCAAACCTGTAGGGCATGGATTTGGCTTGCAAGGTTTTCTGGTAACTGGCCGTTTCTTGGCGTCGCAAGCAGAGAAAGCAGGGCGACCACTTGACTCCCACACACATGTAAGGTAGCGCACCTTCCGTCCAATCTTCCCACAATGTGGTCGGCACTGAAAAACAACAAACAAACGAGACAGTGATTGTGGAGTTCTCGAGGAACATGATTAACCCTCTGTCAAAACCAAAAGACACCCATAGACTAGTCATCATACCTTTTTGGTTTTGTTTGTTTTTGTTGTTTGTTTTTTTTTTTATCCGCAAACAATAAAAAACAGAAGGACATAATCATGTCTACTCTGAGTCGTGGAGAAAAAGTTAGACATGAGAATTTTGATTTTTTTTTCCTAGCCCATTTTGTTATATTGGACTTTATTTACTGATCTTCCGAATGCATAAAGTGGTAAAAATGATACATTCTCAGGGGTAGACTAATTTAACACAACGCACGTTCACGTTTGACCACAAGTTCCTTCTCAAGAGAGATTTTGATTCCATGTATAAACAAAACACAACATGCACATATTTGAGAAACATTTTAATGAGACCCCACACGATATCCAGAACACCATAGCAGAAAACTGGGAGTGTGACTGGTGGTGAAGAAAAGCCGGACTGGGCAGGGCGATCTTTCAACAGAGACGTCAGTTGACGTTGTTCTCCACTCACTGGAGGTTTTCGCCAATGACAAAAATGTCCGTAATGCTGGCTAGGAGTCTTGTGGGTCGTGCAATTTCTAAAGAGAAAAGTGTCAGGGAGCTGTTGTATTCGACGTGTTCAGAAAACTATGCAATGAGCAGCAGAAAGACTGAGTCAGCTTAGGACACAAGTTCAAGCGCGCCATTCGGACTTTTAATTTTAAAAAAGGCAATATTTGGTGACCGGGAGCAAGTGACTAATGGAGATGGGAAGGCGTAAGTCAGATGGTGTCCAATAATTTCACATCCAAGACGATGAGCACTTCAAATATATTAAGTCAGAACTTCGAATTATTCATACAAAACAGGTGGTACGTTAAACTGGTGTACTGTAATTAGTCTCGAAACGCACCCATCTCCATTGGAATTTCCTCTCCCCCCCCCCCCACCCCTTCCCCCACCACGGAGATATAATGAGATCCCAACTCAAGTTATTTCTCTTCCCACTCACAATAAAATGGAACTCACGGTTAGGAATTGGCCAAATGTTGAGGTTAAAACCCCTAACAATGTATCTACTTAGGCAGAATGGAAATCGTCAGCGTACGTACTAAATAGCTATTATTTTGCTGTCCTCTGTACTTGATGACTTAAATTTACAGAATGAGCAGATCTACGTTTTGTAAGTGCGTATGTGTCTACGAGTGTAACTTCCCTAACTGTACCGAACAGAGACGTTTTTACGCATTTATCAGATCTGGACTAAGGAAATCTTGCACGAGACCACCCAGATGTTCCAGATCGAAATAGTTTTCGTGGGTTCCGCCCTCCCCGCCCTCCCCGTCCAGCAAGATGAGATGAAAACTCCCTACGCTAAAAAACAACAACAAACGATGAAATCTTGAGAGTGAAGTCTCAAGAACGCCGCGCTGAGATGCCAACCCTAGAAGCCACAGTGCTGATTAAAGCTTCATTTCTCTTTGAATACGTCCCTGCACAACCTGCAAATGTGGGAGGGGACAGCTAACTCAACATCAGATACCGCCTTCCTCCCTGCAGCTCTGTTATGTCCTTCACACTTTCACAATATATCATCAGCTTGTCAGGATGCACACACACACAATGATAACTTGAAACGCAAGTAGGAAGAAGCGCATGCTGCAGGGGTGGAGTCCCCATAATACACGCGAGAATACGTGTATGTGTTTCACTACTCATTTTCCACCCTGACATGGCTATTTACTGATTATCACATCCGGTGAGGGTTAATTTGCTCGAATGCACACGTTTCTCGTTTCCACATTTTGGGCGGGGTCTCCATCTATTCAACACTAAAGACTGGTCAGGTAACTGTGCCGCCAGTTGAAAATGTACACACACAAAACAATTCAGGCTCATTAAAAGTGATTTTCATCTTTGCGCTTCGGATAAACCTTTAAGTGGGAGGCGTTTTTTAGTGGGAATGAGTTACATGCTGTAGTGTACAGTGGATGAGCAGTTGTGATAGCTCCAACAATGCTGTCAATGTTGAGAATTACTCATTCATAACGAATTGAATACAGTCACTTAAAATTCTCTAGGCAATTACTGTCTCTTCATGGGGAAAATGTTTACACATTAATTTCTGAATTTTGGGCGCAGTAAAGAAAATAAAGCTCGGGTTACTTTTCGTTTTTGTTTCCTGTAATAAAACCCCGGACGGTGCACACAAAAGTGGGATTTGGGAGAACAGGGTAGGTTTGGTACTTATTAGATGACCTCTACTCCCACTGGTTCTGTTTTGTGGATCTTCTCGAGCGAACCGATAGTACGTACAAAAGCAGCATAACCCTCGTGTGTGAGTCCCTGTCGAGCTCATTTGTTAATATCTGTTGTCTCAGTATGTCAGAATTTTTGGAAAAGCCACTAAATACTCTCATACTCTGCAAAGAATCAAATTTCTTTGGCTTGTATTTGGCTTTCGGTACTCAAAAGCGAGACATTTCCATATTGTAATGATACATTGCAAATGGTAACCCACTCCCCATAAGAGACTGTCCTGTTGCGTTTATTCCATATTAAAATCTGTCCATTAAGAAACCTTTCAATGTAATTTTGAAAGACCGCTGTTATAGTTATGTTGTTGTAGTTTAGAATGATCCACCCCAATGTCTGCATCTTCTCACGACGGGACAGATCCTTGCTGATGGCAAGTAACACAAATATGTTTTAAAAAGCATTCCGTGTGGCCATTTAGATATGGTAAGCTGTCTGTTTGAGCGGAAGACAAATGGAGGGAGAACTGCATGAGAGACAAGATAATTAGTAGTAACTGGATACAAAGGGACCGGGCGAAAAAAGGGAAAAATGACTGGAGTTTTGACAAACCAGAAACAGACATGAAAGAGACAAAGACATGTATTAGACGATAGTCACAGATCAAAGATCTCCAGGTCTAGCGTCATGTTTACCTGAGTCCAGGGCCCCGGTCGCCAGACCGCACAGCGTCGCTCTGAGGAACACACTTGTATTGTCTCTGGTTTCACAAGACCAACACGGCTACATTCCGAATCTGGGACAATCTTCACATACTTCAGTGTCACGTAGGAACAAGATACCTTCCGCTTCCGGTGGCCTTGTGACCCGCAGGTAGCACTGCATTTGGACCAATCGCCGCTCACATATGTCAGGGAGTGTGAGGAATTTTGACTCTGGTCTCTCTGTTGACTCGGCTCCTCAGGGTTAATGTTTGGAAAGGTTAACAAAACATTGTCCCTCAATCCCTCATTGTTTTCAGATCTTGGGAGATGATTTTGATGTGATCGCTTGGATTTTCTGATCCATTTCTTGTATATTTTTCTCAAAGGATCGTCTTTCCTGGAATGTGAAAGAAAAAACTGCGTGCGTCAACAAAGGAATTTAACTCTTCTTTGATGTTTTATCTTTTACTTTTTGTATTTTACCTTTTGTTCTTTTTCTCAAATTTATGTTGTTCGTCTCAGCCTGTCAACTGTTTGTTTCCTGAAACTGTTTTCTTGCTCCACCCCGACCTTTCCGAGTTCTGTCTGATCTGATTTCACTCCTTATCTTTTTTCGGATTCCTCACATCTTTTCCTTTCTGTCTGTCTTCCTCCTTATCGTGTTAATCCTTCTCCTGTTTACATTTTGACCTTCCTACAAACGTCTCCCTCTTCAGCTGGTATCAAAAGCCGTATAAATGTTTTAAAAATAGTTCTTCTATTGCAGGGGACTGCACGATGTGTAGCATTATTTATCCTCTTTCAGTATGAAATGACATCAGTTAGAAAAAAAAAACTATTACTACTATAATATTAATGTTTTTCTTCAGTGTCCGAAACTGAACCGATGCTTCAGCCTTCTACAATAGCACAGGATAGTATACAACTGGGACTACATTACAGGGCTCACTCAACGCATCTAACTGACGCATGAGAAGCCGTGTCCTGCATGGAGAAGCAGACTAAAAATCGTCTCTACGTGTGCACTACATTATCGCTTTTGTAAACCTTTCACTATCGGGGACATATCAAGATGGTAGCGTCTGTGAGAGGCCATGGTAGCGTTTCCTCCAGTTTTAACACTTTCTGAGAGTTGGTCTAGGAATGGGGATTGGGGTTTGGAATGCACGTCAGCCAGAACTGCAGTCGCCAAAAGACATGAGGTTATAATCATCTTTTATTCTCGTATCACTTGAAGCCTTGCGTGTCAATTAGAATGAAATGCTGTATCGAGAAAGGACCTGACATGTGCAACATATTTTCAGCCATTTATTTTCCCATCCCACATACGAGGGCACGAATCCTCTTGCCTAATGGACGAAGGCCTTGAAACAACAAATCACGGACAAGATTAATATACTCACGTGACAAACTTCACGGTGATGGTAGCGGTTTGATCCCCAGCAATACAGGTATACACCCCTGCGTCAGAGGTGGGGTCCGCCTTACGGATGTGGAGGCCGCCGCTTTTGCTCTTTACTCTGCCCATGAACGAGACAAGTTTATATCCCTTACTCCAGTACACAAGTTTTCTATCGTAGTGTTTCACTGGGCATTTGACGACGATACTCTGTCCAGGCAGGAGGTTGACCTAAATGCAGAAATAAAACATAATCAATGGTATCAATATAAATTTACATGGATTTTGAACTTGAAGCAAAGTTTCGTCTTTAGTTCATTTGTTATTCTTTCAGTATTACGCAAAATTAGTTCAGCTCAGAGTATTTCACAAGAATTTTTTAGGAAAGAATCAATTTTGCAAGGACCCTCTGCCATGGACCTATCACCTAATCACGTAAAAGTATCTTATAATAATAGGATCTATAACTACAATGAGAAATCTCTAAACAGGAGTTGGGTGAATACAAGTTTTGATGACTCCTTTGCGTCTTTATTCTTCTTATTATTCTTTAATGCCCTAGTGAAGTATTTGAAGGATGCCCTTGAATATGTTGTAGCACCGTCTTGTCATAAATTGAAAAAGATAAGAGAAACGGCAAAGAAATCGAACTGAGTTCTCTTACGCCACGCCTAAGCTCACGAAAATTCTTCAAGCCGCAAATTTATAATTTCACAAGAACAGCCAAAAGAAAAAAAAATGAAAATATACCTCAACCTTCTGCTACGGGGTTTAATGTATTTTTAGCTCAAGCCCCTTTATTTTCTGTGCAGATCTGAGAGTCATTTACTGAGTTCAAGAATGATAGATTTTAACAAATTACTGTTTTTCAAAACAGTGTGGAATATAGGTTTCTTGAACTACGATGTCAGCGTTTATCAGAAGAAGCGTCCATATACATAACTTTCAGATATTAAACTTTTAAGCTGTTCCATGCGGTGCAAGCTCACCTGTCCTCCAATGTTTACTTTTAACTTTTTAATTCTGTGCAGTTGAATAAGCGTATAATTTTCTGACACGATGGAATGGTGTTCTAGTTTGTCCCCAAACGGGCAGTCTGTGACGTGACATTTCCGTGAGGCAGGGGGTTGCGAACCCCCACACTCCCGGAGAGAAACCTGGTAACTCTGGTCATTCCACAGAGAGCTCTCGCACAGAACCTGGCGAGTTTGGCTTCCAACACCACAAGTTTGCGAGCACTGTGAATGACACCACAAAAGAAAAAATACATAAAATGTTTTGCATTCGCAGTAAGTAAGAAAATAATGTTCATGATGATGTTAGAGATGATACCCTACTGAGTGTCCTTTCTTGTCGTTAACGGCGACTGCAAACTGCCCGCGAAGAAGTAATTCTAAACGATGAGCAGGTACTGTCTCCTTTCATATCATGAAAGCAGTGAGTAAAGTTGCAAGTTTCACAAAGAATCAACAAGTGGTGAATTAATATCAGTGAAAAAGCATTTAGAATCCTCAAATAGATTATAGCAAAGAAAATGACTTTATTACAATATAATACATACTCACATAATGAGGCAATGTATTGTAAAATGGACAGGCATTAATACTGATCTTGATGTTTAAACGTAAATGTTCCAAATACGTCCAAGAGTCAAAGTCACAGAAAAGTAAATTGGGAATCATTATTTCAAACGCTGTTGTGACGAAAAGTACTAATACTCCATGTACATGATGACATCACCTGAGATTTGTAAAACATATTATAATTTTATTACAAATATGTATTAATTGTCATGGTCCTTCCCGATATAAGATTTTTGCAAGGCTGACAAGCTTAACGATGTCTCTTCAATAATTGTTTGTCTATTTTAAAGTCTCTTGATAGCTGTTTGTTTTCCTGGCATAAAGTTTGAGTAGGAAGAACCGAGAAAGCAAAAGTTGCCAATGGTTACTGAACATTCCTACCTCCTGTATTCGTAACTGCAGCGTTTCTTACCTCTGACCACTCCCCTGTGGTCCAGTGAGCTGAACACATGTGGTTGTTACAGGAGCGTGTCGCCCTTGGGGGTGTCAGGGGACATACGGTACCGGCGACTTCCACCCCACGGCTGTATACTCCATTTCGCCAGGGAGGATGTCTCATACAGCGGACTGTCCGTACCTGGACGCCCCCTCCACAGGCCTGGGAGCAGGGCCCATACTCGGAGACCTCCCACCTGACTCCAACATGCAAGGGAGAGAGCCGGGACTAGTTCAAGTGTTTAAACTACAAATCTCGCTCATATTCAAATGATAACGTGTGAGATGTCAGTAATACGACGAGAGAATGACCAGGTTCCAGCTATTATTTATGCTTAGTGTCACATAGAACCTTATTTTTTCTCAGGTCATGCCGTCTGAAACTACTCTCTCCACGCCTTAATTTCTTCACTTTTATGTTTGTTCCTTTTATTTCCTTGTCTCTGTCTGTCTTTCTGTCTGTCTGTCTGTCTGTTCGTCTGTCTGTCTTTCTGTCTGTTCGTCAATCTGTCTAGTTGTTTCTCTTTCTTTCTCTCTCTCACTCTCTCTTTCTCTCTCTCACTCTCTCTTTCTCTCAGTCTCTCTCTGTTTCTCTTCTGTCGCTGTCTCTCTCTCTCTCTCTCTCTCTCTCTCTCTCTCTCTCTCTCTCTCTTTTTCAGGTCACGTACAATGTTACCCAATCATACACTAAATATACACTGGGGTGAATTTCCTAATTAGATTTGCACGGGCATTCCCTCCCCATTCCCTGGCAATATTTATTGTGTGGGTGTATAGGAGGGGATGATCATAAACACAGTGGCCACGTGATGTATAACCGACATTCCACACAATGTTTCATTGTTATTCATTCCTACACAATGTACTGTACATCACATAGCTTTGTGTAAGTACCTTGACAATCTCCTGTCTAAATTGTTATGTCTTGGATATCTGCAACAAGTACTCTCCGGGGGACTGACAAGTTCATTTATAACCATTAGCCGACTTAATTAACCAATTTTTCAACGCTTTACTTCCAGAGCAATGAAAATAGGTCTACCAGAAAGGAATGCAGTACCGGTCGAACACGGCCGGTTTCCTGGCCAACGTAAGCATCAAATACTAAAGTTACAAGATTAATAGTTAAAAAAACTTAATACCCCATTGGCAGAATAGGGTTAAGCACCGTGGTTCTTGTCGCATACTAGATCATTCTTAAGAAAAAGTTCTATTAGATGTTTTTATTGCCCCCCAGAAATTGCGGTCAGTTATGTGTGTCATTCGCCAACAGGTTGAGTTTGACCTGTCAACGGTCTCAGAGAAATGTGATGAATTAGTTTCCCTGGCCAATGGCTCGTGTCATGGCAGAATTTGGATAGTGTGACACGAGGTACGATACGGAAACCATGCTTGTAATTTGATGTCTACAAGAGAAAACATTACAAGGAGTGCTCGCTTATAATGAAGACGTCAATCAAACCGCATTAATTACAACAAAAAAAAAAAAAAAGATTACACAGTAGATTTAACGAAATAGCACCGGAACATTGGTTTCGATGAGTAACACTTCCTAAAGCTAAATCGTTTAATTGAGACATAATGGTTATTTAGAAAATAGAAAGTGAGCATGCTCATACTATGCAATAAAGAAAGTTGGTTTAATGCGTGCCTGCTCTGCGTGTATGTGTGAGTGTGTGTGATCCGTTTTATGTTTTCAAGTTATACCACATGGGCTTCTGAAAGTGTAGCTATTCGCACGGACTCTGTGCATTTGACATCATTTGATTTAAACTAGTATAATTCATTGCAAAAGCTGCCTAGTTTTGAAAATGCATTCCTCTGCATTGCCAGGAAATCTATTTCACGTGTGTTTAAAAGGTTTGGCCTGTTCTTTATTTGCAGTCACTTGGTGCTTGGGGCATTTTTTCCCTGTTTTTTCTTCATATTGTTTTCTACTCTGGACAATGCATATGCTTCTACGGTGCTAGACTGTTCCGAAATGTACCATTTTTTAGCTGGCCTCTAGTGACCCTGAGGTCACTGTCCGTATAATGCCCAAGGCGCTATCGATAAACTGTACAATGTGCGTGTGATAGTGTCTAAATCCGGAAATGGGAAACATTTCAAACAGAGACAAGCGGCCTCTGGTCTTGTTAGTCATTTCAATATCAGGTTAAACGAAAAATAGAACAGAACGAAGGGTGCCTGCAGTGAGAGCAAGGAAGTTGCAAGAAAAGCGATGGGATGTATGTAGTGCAAAGGGTTCAGAATGTACAGCGAGTAATTTCGTAAACGAGTGTTAGTCTATAGGCCCATTGCGGATATCGGCCACTTTAGCTGTCAGGACCGTCGCCTCACCAATGGCGATGGTAGCATTGATTTTGATTCGTTAGCTGATTTGCACGGCGGGCACTCCAGGCGTCGCGAACCAATCGGAGGCGAGCTAAGAAAAAGTTCACTGTAGTAAACAATGACACGTGTGTTCAGGCACATGGAAGACGTTCGGTCAATTCTTTCACTTCCTCTCCCTTGTTTACACGGATGATAGGGAATCTGACCAGCGGGGATCCATTCTTCTCACCCCTGTCATAACAGTCAACTACAATGCAACCAGCAGGCATTTTAACCGCTTAGATGTATCTCGAAGTTACACTCTTCAGCTGATCCACCCGCCATTTCAGGTGTCGAAGTACAAAACAAAAATACTCTGTGACGTCATTCGCAATGGGCCTATACATGTGTGCACTGTGCACAAACTGCTGAGACCCGACCAAAGTTATGCCCGTCCTTGTTGTAATAATTCTCAGCTGCACAGAATATAAATATAATATCATAGTGATAACAATATACAATGGCCATTATGTGTATGATAGTGTTTTGTTGTATACATGGTAATACGTACGTGCCATAAGGCTGCATCATCCTTAGTTACAATGTAGTACATCCAAAATGTGAATATTATAGGTCCATTTTTGAAAATCCCGTAACATCATTCTAATTTTTTTTTTTTAAATGCTTTCTTTTCCTCGCACATAATGAATTTGCCATAAATTAAATGTGTTTTTCTCATTTAACAGCAATTATTATTACAGTCAGTGTCGTGTTATTTCATTAAAGACTTACCCGTGTACTCTTTACTGTATATGGAATTATTCTCTGTGCCGACGGCGGTCGGGAGCAAGGCTATAATCTGTGGTAAGATACAACAATGAAACAACACGTCAGTGTGAACCATCATGTCTACGGGTGTTCTCAGTTGTGTCACATCATGGATAAAAACAAAAGGAGCATGTGAGCACAGATGCTACATATTGGATAAGCCAAAAAGGAAATGATTTATGATATATATGAAAACATACGGCCCGCTTACCAAGCTGAATCTCATCTAGCGAAAGATGCAACGACAACCTGGCAAGCTTTCGCACAAAACATGGATCGAGTCTGCCATATGGCGCGCTGATTTGAAACAGCCGTTGAGTGTGACAGTGTAGTGTTATCAGCAAGAGTATTCACATGTTCAAGACACACCAAAAAAAGCCACAGATGCTAGGCAAAATGGCTTTTTTCTGACATCCAACTTTCGTACAATATAAACGCAATTAGCATCAGTTTACATTATGTCGAGTGTCAGTCTACACCATTGGTAACGTTTGTTGTCACTGCAGTCACAGGTCTACCACTACAACTACCATTGCATTTACCATGATTACTGTAGGTATTATTATACTGATGCTGATAATGCTGTTTCTGGTGAACTGCGCAGAATACCTTTACAATTTGCTTCACGAAATGATTCTTCTATTGCAAGATATAATACCATCTGACCATTGATTCATCAGTAGACAACACTTTCAGGGGATGCATGGTTTCTGAATAATACAATCCTTGACATATCTTTTGGGCCGAACAACTACGCATGCAAAACCACTAAATTTTGATGCCGTCGAAATGGGGAAGAAAGAAAATCTTCTCCCAATGATCTTGCCATTGCCTCATTGTCAGGCTCGAAGAAGGTGACCAGATTGAAGACATTTATGTCAACAAGAGCAAGCTACCGACAATTCAGAGCAAATGTGGCGTTCCACATACGGACAGGAAAGACATCAGTTGTATATGAGCATACTCTAAACTTGGTGCATTTTTATAATACAAGGCAGACTATTCAGTTACAAACATAACGATGATAAGTTTATGTTCCATGGTCGATCTTTTCCTTGTTTACTTGTCGGTCGTGCACGTATTTTGCTCCTTATTGCCTGCACATTGAGCCAGATTGGGGCGACGAGAAGCATGTGAGCACTCATTTTTTTCCCTCATAAACAGAACAAGAGCGGATTGTTCCCCCTTGCATGGTTTTTCTTATACATTCAGTACTATGAAATGGCATGAAGATCAGACATTTAAAAAACATGGCATCCCTCGACAAACCGCACATTTGTGTTTACAAAGTCTCTGGTTATTTTTGTCTCCCTTTATTTCATGTTCCCATGACATTGTAGACGCGGGGTGCCCCGGAAAACCTCCAACATTTTATGATCGAATTACCGAACCTGCGCCGCTGAAAGGGTAAACCATGGAGGCTCATAGTTCCCAATGCAGACCGCAGTAGTTATTTCCTCCTGCTGTTCGGGGCCATATTTGTGGGGCCAGCCCATGCATTCGCTCTGGGCCTGTCAACTGTAGGCAGCTCCACAACTCCATAGGGGCCAGTGAAAGTAGCGTCTTGATGTATGTAGGGTTAGTGGGAACTTCATTTATTTTATTAAAACTCTGGACGAAGGTCCAATATCTGAGATGCGAGAATTTCAGAGACATAGCTGCAACATAAACTGGAGGCAATGCATTCACCTAACTAAGAACCCACTTACAAGTTCAGAATTACTTCCAGGATCTGCCAAAGTCGTGTTCGATATTCTCAAGATCAGACTGCAGCAGACAACCGTTTTGTCGCAGGCGTGGGGGACCTAGATTTATCATAGATCAGACTGCTCCGACATTAACTTAGATTCGTCATAAATCAGACTGTAGCGGCCTTAGATTCGCCATAGATTAGACTGTAGCGGCCTTAGATTCGCCATAGATCAGACTGTAGCGGCCTTAGATTCGCCATAGATCAGACTGTAGCATGCCATAGATCAGACTGTAGCGGACTTAGATTCACCATAGATCAGACTGTAGCGGCCTTAGATTCGCCATAGATCAGACTGTAGCGGCCTTAGATTCGCCATAGATCAGACTGTAGCGGACTTGAGCTGATTTGCCATAGATCAGACTGTGCGGACTTAGATTTGCCCTAGACCAGACTGCAGATGACTTAGATTGTTGTTTCTTTTCGCAAAAGTGCCTGATAATTCTTCTAAATACACCTCGGACAGTAGGTAAAACAAAGTGTACTCCGGGCCTGCGGCAGATCGACTTTGGTACCAGACATACAATTTTTATTATTGGTTCAATAGACAGAATGTACAACGACATTCCTCAATGTCGACTGAAATTCATGCCAGTGCTACCAATACCCTATCATTCCCCTTCCTCCAAAAATCACCCTTACATCCGTTTTGTGGAACACGATGGGTGTTTAGTCTTTTTCATATTGATACTTTCTTTTACCGATGCCCTTATTTTGAAGGTGAGATTTACTGTTCTGTGTCTGTGGTGTCTTACATAGGTGCAAAAAGGTTAATGGCGAACGGTGGAATGAATGAATGAAGATGCTAGTGCTTTTGTGATAAAGCCATTTTACAGTATTCACATACAGTTGCTTTTTCAGTTAATTTTATTGTACGGTATCGTCGCAAATGACACTGCGCAATGATGTATTTGTCTGAACAACTTTGCTAGAGAGCAGCCGGTGCCTGCTGATACACTCAGTTCCGAAGTTCATAGTAAATTAAGTGATATATTTAAAATAACAAAGTTACCTGATAAAACTTCATTATTAATAAAAACTCCAACGATGAAAATGTTGCTTAGAGTACGCTAATGCAGAATGTTTAAAAATGAATCTTATTTTACGCTTGATTTATCAGGCAGATTAAAAATTTGTTCTTGTTTTTAAAGACATAATTCAACACCTGAGTGAGATAACCTTGTACCTGTAGACAACCTGAGCTTCACATCGGGAGACATGACGAGGACAGATTTTGATAAACTCGAACAAACGCTGCACTCGTAAACATTCCCCGGGCTTTCTCAAGAGTGGCTTTTAAGTTCAAGTTTATAAGATCGGCGAAGACAGAAGTAAATATAGAGAGAGCAAGACTGTCATTAGGCCCTGCAGCCCCCCTTGCCAGGTAGTAATTTAACCTAATCTGTTTGTAAAAAAAGACGGAGTCCTTGCTTGACAGCGCACACACGTTAGTTTCTCCGAGAAGTGCAGAAAGGTATAAGGGAGATATCTCATATGCCTGGAGCCGCTTGGACCACAGCACCGCCCCGCCCACTGTCATCCCGTATTGCATCATCAGGTAATAATTTACGCTACCTCCTCCCTGGCCTGAAGATCAAGGCAGTGCAGATTTGGCTTTGGCGCCTCCGAAAGCTGATATGAACAGTTTTAAAATAAACATGTCAAAAAAATCACCCCCACCCGCAACCCTGGGGCCTAACTCGTGTCCCATTACACTTGCTGACCTGGGCTAAATTCTTGAGTACCATTATCCTACAGACATCTGGAACATAGAAAGGAAGGGGGAAAAGACACACACCCGTAAACAGTTTACACCCGGGACCAGATCCTCACCCCCGAGATCTTTAAGTCAGCCGTGAGTGCCCCTCCCATGGCAGCAGCACAATCAGGGTCGTATCTTTTTTTTTTCTCTGAGCCGTCGTGTCATGGAAAAAGATCGTATTCACCAAAATCAAATTTTGACAGGAGATACAAAACACATTTCTTATTGCGCCCTTCTTTATTCTTCGTGATCCCCAGAAGAAACGATTGGTCATACTAAATTACAATCCAGATAGAAAGATAGATCACATTTCATTCTACAGGGTGATAGTTAAAAGTGAATTTGCCCTAGATTGGCAGGTACCATGATGTTTTTCCGAAATACAGTAGTAAGGAAAAGTCAATTACGTTGCCATAAATTCTGAAGATTTTTCCAGTGTTTACAGTTTTCAGAACTAATTCAGAGTGTCTCTGTCGTGGCTCATATAATGACAGTTTGCAAATGGATGTGAAAATAGATTTTCAGAAAATAGAATTATAAATTTTAACGTTAAGAAATGATTCACTGACATTCTTACTGTTGGCGTTGGCGGTGGTGATCATGGTGGCTGTTTCATCACTTTGTTGTCGTTGTTGCTTCTGTTGTTGTACCGCGGTGGCTATTGTTGTGGTTGTTGTTTGAAGTTTAGATTTTTAACTTTGGGAGTTGTGAAGATTTACCTCCTGGACGGTTTTGTTCTTTTAAATAAGTGGAACAAGCCAGTATTATATATATATATACGCCGGGGCTTACTAAAATGTGCTTCCCTCGACATCTTGATTCGCAGTTTTTGGCGCGCCATGGTAATTTAATGCTACACCGATATGGGCCGTCCAATTCCGGAAAATCACGCCACTGAGCCATAAATTTATACATCGCTGATGTAAAGGGGAGATCGGATTCTTAAATGGCTGCAAAGGAAATCCACAACCTCACTTACTTTTCGGAACCGTATATCCACACACTGGTTCCGTAAAAAATAAAATAAAATAAAGTTAAAAAAAAAAAAAAGGTCATTTTTATTACTTTCCAACTGTGAAGGTTTCATTACTGAACTTAAAATCCGTTTTTACTAAAAGTGATAACGGAGCTGCCAAGTCACCAAATTATTATCTTACTATTATAATGGAGCCAAAGGGTGAGTACGTAAGCACCTAAAACTTCTTGGCCACGATACTCGAACAAAAAATAATAAAATATGGTGTATAGCCTTAATTTTTGTCAATGTATTACCTGGACACATCCATTTCGGACAAAAGTCAGTCTTTAAAATTATTTAATTAATAATGATAATAAATAGAATTTCTATTGCGCATTTCTAATAAAATTATTACTCAATGTGCTGTACATTGCATCAATAATTCATGCATACACTTTCCAAATCTCATACTAAAACACGCACTCTCATCCGTACGAACTTTCAGTTTCACACACATAGACGCTCTTAGTCATATAACACTAGCTTAATTACCAATGTTTGAGCCACAAAGAAAGAGACGTATTTTCGTTGAGCAGAATCAAAAAGTGTGAACGAAAATTTCGTTCTTGGCATCTCTTTCCATAAAACTGTGTTGGCAGAAATATTAACAGTAAATAAAATATCACGACTCTGCACTCTCCAAGTCAAAGGGCTAGTTGGTATTAGTAAAGATTTACGACACCACCTTCATGTATTAAAGAGCGGCAGATAGCAGTTCAATCTTTCAGATTAAAAGTTTTGCTCTACTGAATTACCAGTCAGGCTTACAATCTTCTTTTAGGTATAGTCCCCAATGGGTTATTACACACACACATATGCACACACCACTATGTGGATAATTGACACCTTAGTTCAAGTATATATCTCCCGGTCCTGCCACATAAAAATTGACAATGACTGTTATGAAGATGGTGAGTTCTTTCAAGTTCCTTTCGTCGGTCTCGGTGGGTCTTTGAGAAAACTGTTATCAGTGCATTCTCTGAAGAAATTTCAAAAGCAAACTGACAACGATTGTAGGTGCAAAGTGTCTACTGTGGGTATCACAAGCGCCAGGGTGAAGCTAATTGACCTGTGTAATTCAGTTTGATACTGAACTTGACAGTTATTGACTGTAAATTATCGACTCTCAGGAAATTGCAAAAACCAAGAGTTCTTTGTGGCTATTGACCTATTTTGTGATTTTCTTTCTTTCTAGACCTTTTGTCATGTTTTTTCTTTTGTCTTTTTTCTTTCTTTCTCGTTATCTTTCTTTCTTGCTTTCTTTCTGTCTTTCTCTTTTCTTTTTTTTCTTCCTTTCTTTCTTTTCCATTCTCTTTTTTTTTCTTTCTTTCTCACTTTCTTTCTTTCTCTCTCTCTTCCTTTCACCTGTTCTTTCTTTCTTTGCATCCAATTTTTATTTCTCTCGTTCATTCTTTGTTCTTTTCTCCAATTCTTTCTTTCCTTTATTTGTCTCTGGTCTTCGCTTTCTTTCTCCAATTTTTTCTTTCTGTCACTCTTTCTTCCTTTCTTTTCTTTCTCTCGTTCTCCATTCTCTAGTTTTTTCTTTCTCTCCTTCTTTCTTTCCTTTTTGACTTTCCTTTCTGGTGAGTTGTTTTTCATGACCTGGGAAACAAAATTTGTGAGATGTGAAATGTGATGCTTGACATTAGGGCCAAACAATAAACAGTCCTAGACATCACTGTCGTACCCAGTGACTACCCGTTAATGAGATGTCTGGCGTCAACCAGCACCCCAGTTTAGTCTAGTCATCTGTTAACGGACCTCTGCATTTTTGTTTAAGTTACCACTACTTAATCATGATATCATTATCTCTCCCCACAGCCACCAGTCTATTGTTTCTCTTACCACGGTTTGTTTACTCCGCAAACCCCACCACCCACAGCTAATCTTTTCTTTCTTCACGACTCCCATCCTTAAAGGTCGTAAGTCAAAACTTTGACACACATATGCTCCTGTTTCTGAAAGGCTTTGTTGTTACATTAAGCAACATCATCATTAAAAATAAAAAATTATCTCAAAATGTCCTGAAATCGCACTAAAGTTGAGGTTCAGGATATTATTAAATTTTGGGGGCAAAAAAAGTTGAATTTCGGTAAGCCCTATACAATTGATCCCCCGGCTATGAGGGCTGTCAGGCGGAAAGAAAGAAAACGGAAAATAACTGGAAAAAGATATTTGAAGGACTTAGGGGAAAAAATCGAATTAGTACAAGCGATTTAACTTACAGGGTGTCCACAAAGTCTGGGTACATGGGGGATTTCACTATCTATTTTATTTATTTATTTATTTATTTATTTATTTATTTATCTATTTATTTATTTATTTATCTATTTATTTATTTATGTTATTTCCATCGAGTTCACCTGAATTTTGCAAAGCGCATCAAGTTATGCATTGAAAATGATGGAAATCATGTTGAAAATATTATTCATCAACATCCCAATTGAATAAAATTGTTTTGTTTTAAGAAGTATGTGCATGTTTTTTACCAGACTTTATGGACACCCTGTAGTTTGAAAGTATCGGCAAAAGTTTTATGTCTTCAACGAACGCTTTGCGGCCTAAAAACACCGTTTGCTACTTGGTTGTTGTTTTTTTTGTCTACTGTGGGTTAAACTAATCACGTTGTTGGCAGTAGGTTAACATGTTATAGTATTATGTAGTTTACATTCTGTACTAAACTTAAACAATTGCCACATTGAAAATAATATACATTTTTTCACCACGAAACAATGTGCATTGGACGGATGGAGAATTTTGAGGAGATGCAAACATATATTTTGTGGGAAATCTTAAGATTTTCACTTACACTATTCTTACGTGAAGCCGACTTTATTTATGACCTTTCTCTCCCAATGGTACAGCAAACGTCCTATTACCACTGTTTACTATCACTGATGTGCGAGGGTAGCAACGCAAATAGTGGCGTATGTCCTAGTACCTGATAACCTTTGGTATTCTCAGCTAGTAGAAAGTGTGCCGACAAAGTATAGCTTACCGTCAGCGAGCTATCACGACTATCAGTGACTGATTATCAAAAAACAATAATAAATCTGTCGAGCTAGAGTTCGGGATGTTGATGAAACTGTTGCTGGGATGAGTCTAGAATACGCTAATATTTGTGATTTTTGTTAAACGAGAGAGAAACATTTCAGAGTTCAGATTTCCTATCTGCTGATCCTGCCTTCGTGCCCTTTAAATATTATAAAAAGTTGAAATATGAGACTGGAAAATGACAGAAAATACAACTTCAAGGGTCCGTGGCCCAGTGCCCTGCTGGGGGTGATTGATGTTTTTACGTTTATGTCAGTTACGGTCCGTATCCCAAAATTAAGGGAGTTCGGTATGCAAAACGATTTAGTGCTAACATAATATTGTTTTGTACTTGTGAGATAGGCAGGAGTGTCGGATCGTGGCCTTCGTATACGAAGGCCACGGTCGGATAGTCCAGATCTTCTCCATCACCTCGCCCTGTCAGTCTTCATGTAATTATTGTTCTCTCTCTCTCTCTCTCTCTCTCTCTCTCTCTCTCTCTCTGTCTCTCTCTCTCTCTCTCTCTCTCTCTCTCTCTCTCTCTCTCTCTCTGTCGGTGAGTGGCGAGTGTCATAAATGTTGTCATTTCAACAGTGATATAGCACAGTATGCAGCAGTTATTAAAATTTATCCCAGTTGTGACGCTGACATAACAACTACATCGATGATCCTTTTAAGTTATCTTCGGCGTCCGGTAACAGAAGAATGATCGGAACCATTGATTAAGAAGGCCCCCATTTCTCTTTTTTCATGTATATCTATCGTTCACTGGAGATGTCCTATCCTTGCTAATGGTAACTGGCTGTTTGTGTTATCAGCATATGAAAGACGGCATTGCTTCCACCAGTAGACAACAAGCGTATGGATCAGATCTTTGCTGGAAGGTATTTATCTTTCTCCAGAGAATTAAACATGGCATGTTCTCCTGATGGAATGCCATAAAACGTTTACATGATACTTTTGTAAACAATATCTTACACACTGGATACATGGTGTGAACAGGGTACGGTGTGCACGCTATTTGAAAGAGAAATGGATGGTCCTTATCTAGCTCTGCAAACTGTCATGTAAACCACTTTGCAAGAACATCTACGGCTATGAGATTCGGGAAGAATAAGTGCGCACAAATACATAGTGCGACTTCAGTTCTTGTTTGTTCCAACTCCACTTTTTGCACAACTGACAAAGTCGGCGTTAAACGTTTGCGGCTTTAGGATCATGATAAGGAGTCAGAATAAATCGGAACTGCAAAACAGCTTGATAAGTGCCACGACGAATTAATTTTAAACGAGGGTCAGAGTGTGCATTTGTTTTACCTCTATTACTATTACTGATATACATGAAATATACATATACATATACATATACATACTGAAAGATCTCCAGTTTTTTCAGAAAATGGAGATAGGACAATCAAGAACTAAGGTCACGATAGGGTTAATGGGTCTCTGTACGAGTGTTTGGAAGAAATCATTTTCATCAATACAGGTTGATCTGGCAACAAAATCATGAAGCGACGGATAGAGGGTTAAGACGAGAAAGGGTTAAAGTGGGAAGTGCATATGCGTAACAAGGTCTGGTGGTCTCAGGAGCAAAATTTAAGAAAAACTAAAAATTAAATAAATGACACAAATGAAAACTGTATCGAGATTCTGGCTCCTTTTAAAACCATAAAATGATCTTTCTCCCTCCCCCCCCCCCCCCACCACCACCATTGTTCCCTTTAATTTTTTTAATGGTTCCCTCCGTCGCTACGCCACTGCATATGTATAGATGGCACAATGTACGATCCTGAAATGTAAAAAATACGACATGGCAGGGTACTTACGACAATAGAGAGCAGCCCAACACCACCACCCGGCCTGGCCATCTGTGCTTACTCATGGGAGACACAGACAGGTGGATCTGTCAGCTGGGGATAGAATAGATGAATGCATAAGTATAACTGTGTGCAGATGAATGAGTGTGAGTGGTAAGTATTAAATATGATATCGGATATAGAACTAGTACGCCACGTAACGAAACAAAGAAAGTTAAATAGTCCCTGAACAAAAACAAAAACAAAGAAAAAAAATGGGAAAACGCATGTAGACTGAAATCTCGCTTTGCACGATACAGCGACTGAAATCTCGCTTTGCACGATACAGCGACTGAAATCTCGCTTTGCACGATACAGCGACTGAAATCTCGCTTTGCACGATACAGCGACTGAAATCTCGCTTTGCACGATACAGCGACTGAAATCTCGCTTTGCACGATACAGCGACTGAAATCTCGCTTTGCACGATACAGCGACTGAAATCTCGCTTTGCACGATACAGCGACTAAAATCTCTATTCGTTTCGGTAAATGAAACATTTCCATCGCTTACCACAATTATTATGTTCCATACGTTAATTTATTTTCAGTTTGTCTCTTGGCTGTGTAGTGTACAGCGACCGAGTGTCACATGGGGTCAAAATTTGTGTCAAAAGTGGTAAAGACATGGGACTCGCAGAAACAGGCTCATCTTTTTTTTTTTTTAACTCTGTACTAGAATCACAGTGATGGGCTTATTTTTAATCTGTTCTAGAACACAGTTACAAGCTCATTTCCTACTTTGTGTTGGAATCACAGTGTCACGCCCATGTTTCATTCTCCACTAGAATCACAGTTTAGAACATTTTCTCTCCTTTCCAAACACAGCCTTTAACATTCCAGAGGCTACAATACCTAAATATACTGGGCTATTCGTGTTTACTGTATTACCGAGACGCAGTTTGAGTAATTAAAATTAATCATAATGCACAAATACAGAAATACAAGTGAGATCAGCCCCTTTAACACTCTCCATAAACAATGTAACTGAGCATAATGATAACTCACTATCTAGTAAAGATTTGAACATTAAGCCACAATCATCATAATTCAAACCGTTTTTGTATTTTGGCATTTTTACATGAGGAACAAAACTATCATTAAAAGGTAAGCGAATGTTTAAATTCCAGGAAATGAATTAAGTGACCGAAAGTGGGGACGCTTCAAATGTCTAATACTATTTAAATTACAGTATAGCGTCGGTGATATACTATCTATTTCCAGGCTAAACGATGTTTCTACAAAATCCGAGTTATGTGGATAGAAACATTGAGTAACGACATGTTTGAAAAGACGCACGTTTCCAAAGAATTAAGAAACAATACAACTGTTATGACAACTGGCCAGGAAAGGATGAAGTATTAAGCATATATGAGACATACACCGTTGGTATAATGTGGACATATTTACGATAGACTAACTTACTTTATTATGTCCGTCTAGGAATAGACATGACCACACACAGACAACACAGCGACTGCCCTGACCACAATGCAAGAACTCAAGCAATTTGATGTGTTTATGAACAAATCGGGGACTTCAAGACACACAAACCTCACATTAATAATGTCATTGGCGTAACACTTGGGAGAAATCGTGCGGTCATTTATTACCGCTAGACCTAGAGGCAGAAAACCAAGTGACAAGCGCAGCCAATTGTCCATGTTGTGGTGGTCAAGTATGCTGACCATTTACTCGTGGTCAATCAATGGGTGTGTTGGGGTCTACTGCCGGGTTATGGGAGAACACCGTAGAAAGCTAAAAACAAAATTTTATAGGACACACAAATACATTTGATGCTGCACTTGGTTTTTATTCTCTGCTCAATTTCCATTTAGTGATGATCCAAAGAAACTATTAAGCTGTGTTTTCATATGTACGGAAAAGGAAACGGCAAATGGAAGAGTCAAAAATCCTTCAAGTAGATCTAGTTAAAACGGGGAGTGTTTCCATGTGTACGGATGCGGGGTTTTCGTACACATGAAAACATTCTTTCTATTTCACAACTTAAAAGGTTTTTATTACGTTTCCTTTTCTGTTGCCGTTTCCGTTTCGGCACACATGAAAACCCAGTTGTAGATGTACAGAATTGTAAGCCGGGTAGGAAGATAGACACAAAGTATTTCATTCTACAAAATAATGTTAACAAGTGAGCTTGACCTAGATTGGTGTATACGGTGTTTTACAGTAGCTTGGCAGTCTAGACCATTCAAAGTCTGGGCGGCGTTAGGAGAAGGAAAAGAATGTGGTGTTGTTACAATGCTAATGTATTATCAGGCGCTAGACAAATCTTCGGTTCTTTTAGAGTTACTGTGTCAATGTCAATTGACCGGAGCCAAATGTCACACATGCTTCAGTCCCTGCTCCCTCCGACTGCTATTTCACGCATTTCGCCTTTCCATTGTTATTTGGTAGGTTGGCAGTTCACGATGCTTACACTGGTTACTAACGACCAGCTGTGGCAAATTACCTTTTAGCACTGGTCCATTGGCGCACGACTTGTCTGTTGCTCTCCAAAATGCATTACCGGCCAATACAGATAACAATTTTTCCAGCACTCTAGTTAATTTTTTCATGCCGCATTCATGTATAAGAGAATTTCAGATCTTCCACCATTTGTTAGTGAATGAAAAAAGAATACAGGAAAACGAAAGAAAGAAGGTAAGTTAGGAATCACTTTATTATCTCATGACGGACAAACACGTTCACAGAGCGTTTAAGAGAACACGCATGGTACTCACGTCTAACGCATCATTAAATAAACATAAGAAAGAAAGAAAGATCGAAGGGTGCCTGCGCGAAGACCGTTTCGTCAGCTTTGTAAATTTTACAGGAGAGTGATTTGAAAGTTTGACATAAAGTATCAAATGTCTGTTACGACTTTTAAATCCTCATCAATAATTAGGTCAATAGATTCGATAATGGAATTCGCATCATGTCGAAATGTAGTACTTACCAAGGCGAAACAGAATATGCAACAACAAAAAAATCGAAAATTTCTCGAGTTACGGTGTTTGCGCAGGCACCCCTCGAAATACATGTAGCTCACTCCGTTAGTAATAAAATGAATAATGAGACAGCTGTACAATAAATTCAAAATCAAACAAAAATCGGCGAGAAAAAGGTAATAGGCTACTGCAGTCCACAGTGCCCCTTTTTTGTGTGTATGTCTTTTTGAATGTGAGTATTGTCCAGTCATTTCTACGGAATTCTTACGGTCTCTTTTATCACTGGGGCAATAAATTCCCTCATTCATTCCATGTATAACATGACCAAATGTAAGTGACTCGATTGTACCTGGGTTGGCTGGGGCTCAAAGTCGGTGGTCATCAAGGAACATGTGTTCTGTATCGGCAGGGTCTTCTCAGAGTTAATGTGGTCACTTTATCTTGCTGACCCTCTCATTATCACCGGACATGATTTATCCCCACAGACGATACAGCTTTATCAGAGCTTTCCCCCGTGCCCCTCTCCCTCCTCACACAGACGTAGACGATACATGCTACAGAAAATGGATCCCACCGTCCTGGTATCGCCTAACAGGTAATGGTCATTTTCTGTATTGACTGTTATATTTTATTATTTTCTCCCAGCTTCGGCCTCAGAATGCATTGGGCACTTTTATTATTGCCATTAATGGACTATGAACACAATAAAATGTCTGCAGCCACAGAAAATAACATGTCTTAGTTATTCCAGAACGCAGATATTATCGTTATGGGAGATGATATAAAACCTTGCAGATCCTGAGACATGAGGCGAGAGGCGGCTTAGACTAGACGTGTTAGGGCACACGCTGGTCTAGAGCCAAGGTGCTCGCCTCTCCTGCCGAGGGTACGGGGTTCGATCCCCGATCGGTGCAGACATGTTGGAATTTTTTTAGGGGAAAAAATCCTGTCCCTGATCTTATGGTAGATAAGATCGAGCAACTAGACTTCTGGGATAAGGATGAAAAACTCGAAGGATCAGTGTGCACGCTGCGCACGTTAAAGAGACCTAGGCACTTGAAACTCGAGAAGAGAAGGCCGAACAAAGCCGCTGTCCGGGCAAAATTCTAGAAAACTAATCCCTACCACAATAACATACGGGAACAAAAACAAGTAAAGTGAGGTGTAAAAGCTAAGAGAAGCGAACCTCCGAAAACAAAGACTTAAACACAGCCAACACGCGTGTACTAGCCGATTTTGATCTGCCGTCTCATTGGATGGTAAAGTTACGACTTTCGGTTTTAGTGAGGTCCAACTATTTGGGCTGGTACGCCAGGTTTCACTAAAACTCAACTTCGTGACTTCATTATCAAATGGTCGGCCAATCGAAATCGGTTAGTGAGTGCTTAAAAGCTAAGTTCTCTCATGTTTATGTCATAGGGTCTGCAAGGAAATATATCATCTCCTTTGTAGATCTATATAATTACACAATATGCATATCAAAGATATTCACATACAGCTGGAGGCTTATTTGTTCCGGGCCACATCTCCATATTTTACCCTCACCCCCTCCCATACACACACACAAACACACACATACACACTACCAGCATCTGCTTGCCCGAGAGACGGGCGTGGCAAACGGAACTCAACCGAGCTGAAAGTTCATTACAGAGTCAGTTTGATAACTGTTATTAGGAAGGCCCGCACCATTTCTCAGAACTATTAGTATTAATCAGTGAGGTTTGCCCTTTCTTTTCTATTTCTTTTTTTTTTTTCAAATGCCGGTGAGATAAAAAATTCTTCATTTGTCACGATCAATCAGTAATTTTGTTCCCATTGTAATCTACCGTATCTGATTTCTTGACACCTCTTGATATGTCGGCTGCAAATATCTCTTTGAGAGACAGGGTGGCCGAACGGTTAAGCGAGCTGGTTTTCTTCCTCCTGGCGGGCAGGGCGATTGGTGCTGTTCCAGAGGTCGCAGGTTCGAGCCCCGTTTGGTCAAGTTTTTCTTCTTCCTTTCACTTCCCCTTACCTGAGCACTACCTGAACATACTCTTGTAGAAGCCTCTTCGTTTTCCTGAATGGTTTTCTTAAGCTGGGTTCTCATGTATACGGAAACGGAAACGCCAAAGAGCCTTCAAGTAGTGAAATAGAAAGAATGTTTCCGCACACATGGCAACACTCTTTCATTTTATTATATAAGGGATTTTTTTGCCGTTTCCGTTTCCGCACACATGAGAACCCAGCTTTAGCGCTCTGTCTTCCCCAAGCTTCTTCTTACCTTTGTTTACCACATCTCTGCCTTCCGCATCTGTTATAATTAATTAACGGCTTGTAAAGAAAATTTCCCCTAGGAATCACCAACAGACTTGAGCTCAAGTATCTACAGCAGCAACAACCACAAGAAAATGGAACAAGGCTCGAGTGACGGGATCCTTCACCATAACAGAAGAAGAAACCTGTGCTATCAGTTCACTGAGCTGACAAATCCGTTTTTATATTTTTCAAATACACATGTGTCTTCATAAAAACTGATTCATATTCATTTGAATATACCCTTTTTTTGTGTGTGTAATCCTACAATTCAATCTTTTTATTTCTCGCTCCCAAACTTGAAAAGGGAAAGAGAAGAGAGGAGAAAACGAACAAAATCCACTCTGAAGATGAAACGCAAGAAAAATAAATAAAAAGGAGATGTCCTCACTGCAAGACGGCCCCTACAGCAATTTCACCCCGTGATGAGAAAATCAAGCTACTTGACGGCGTTCAAAAGAAAATGCCCTTTATGCTTATTATATAACCCTGTATCCGGAGGCATGAACTAATTTCCCATTCGTGGTTTTCGAGATGACGAGCAGGGTGCTCGTCTATGGAAATCAAATTCAGTTTAGCGCTGCTGGTGCACTCATCTCCATTCCTTTCCAAGCTACGCCTTCATAATTCATGTTTTCCATGCCGGTTCCTGCCTCATGCAGTGAACCTTGTAAGAAATGGTTTTTCAGAAGTTAACCCTGTGAATGCTGGCTCAGTTTAACCCCGAACATTTACAGTTACGGCGACTATGACGTTTGAACTCTTTGTTACGCAATCGTCCGTGGATCGCTGGTGGACTTGAGTACTTAGATCTAGAAAGTTTCGTGAATACTCGCCGCTATAACCGGATTAAAGGATAACAGAATGACAAAAAGCCGTCGTTTCATGCTTTGGTTGTGAAAGGGTTTAAAGGCATCGTGCAGAAATGAGAAAACATTTCTCGGATCATTTGCTGACTGGCTGGGTAAATTTAATTCCCAACGGTGCCAAACAGCCGTGATAGAGACGGGATACACAAGTTTCGTAGGTTTGAAATGTGAATGTTTTGCAAGAGTTACGACTGCACCTGTTGTCATCTTCCGTGCAAGATAAATAAACTTTGCTACTGTACTAAGTATAGATGAATGAAGTGGGTTTTTTGTTGATGTTGTTGTTGTTGTTTGCTTTTCAATTTACTGCCACTGACCGTGAGATCATGCACATGGACTTTGCAACTTGGCATTTATGTCAACATGCAGATAACAGTCAACACAAAATTTTGCCAAATCTAATCCATTTAACTATCTTTTTGCCAATAAATTCAATGATTTATTGCAGAAAAGACTGATCTGATCCTAAATACAGAAATATTGTTACATAAGTCGGTGAATATTGTCAAGACCAGATTTAATTCATAAGAGTAAATTTTTGCGAGAGCAGTAAGTAATTTTTAGAAACGTAATTATTGTACGAGCCAGCATAACTTGGCCTTGAGCTGGTCTCGTAAACAATGTGTTTTGAACAGTTTTTTCCCTGATAAGATAGACAGAAGGTGGGGAAGGATAGAGGGACAGCGTAGGTGTGCATGACTGAGCACTTTTTACATCTCGTGTTTTGAACTAGGTTTAGTAAAGAGGGAAGGGGTGAGTAGGAATTAAATGTTATTGAGACGTCTGTTGACGTACAGAAAAACCGTGATCCAGAGTAAAAGCTCGGGGTTTTGAACATGTTAAGAATTTATTGCTATAAAATTTATATTATATTGTATTGAAGTAATTCGACCTTTGATGTCGACCCAAGGTCGTTGCGTAGGGCTGTTACTTAAAATAACTCAGTTCGGCAGCTGAGCTAGAAGTGGTTGCACCAATCACAATCCAGGAATTAGACGGTAAGCTGCAGATGCAGTCCAGTATTTAAGGCCATACAGAACTTAGTTCTGGGCCACATGTAGAAAATCCATTTACGAGGTGGACGGCGATAGTCCTCAGCCAGATGAGGGACATGGAGACGCAGTTGAGCAGTCCATTGTGAGGGGCCTGATTTAAAGCTCCAGAGCCTAAGCTACTTGGTTTGATATAAACCCACAGCGTTTACATCCAGCGCTCTCACTCCCAGTGAGGGCCGCATGGTGAGAGTCTATACTAATTTGTAATGATGAAAGTGAACCGTTCTACTTACTTTTGAAGACAGTTTCAGAGCTACCGCCAGACAACGCATGGTTGTACAAGCATTCTCCATGGCGTGTCTAGAGGAAATGTCCACATCATAACATGTCTCATTGAATTAATAGAATTTAAACTGTTATATCCGTCGCCACGTGCGCGGATTCTATTTGCCATATAACTCATATGACCTGCAAGTAGTTAGATTGAATTCGTTAGTCTTTATAAAAGCTGTAGTTCCATTAGTTAGATTCAGTTGCCTTTGAATTGATATATATATTTATAATTATATTTGTTACATTAATTCCTGTAATTAAACTGCTCTACAGTTCTGCTAAAATTGAAAGCAATTGATTTATTTAGTTTCTAGAGTGCAAGTATTTATTTTTGTGTGTTCGTCGATTGTGGGAGCGGACCTCGAAAGAGTGTCAGTCGAAATATCCCCATGTAACCCACCATCGCGACACTGGAGGGGACATTGTTTAGTTTATAGGTTATTTAGATTGGAGTATAATATCGGTTTTCTCTTTGATTAACTTTTGTTTTTTTTCAGTTTCAGTGCTCACGTGGTCTTCACGTTGAGCTACTTTAATTACTTCATTGTATTTAGTTTTGTATACTGCTTTCTTTCATTATTTGTTCCACATATTTCCGGCTCTCCCATTGACCCGAGGATCGAGGCCAAGGAGACTTCAACATAACTAAACGAAGAAAGACAAACGTACTGACTGTGGTGTACGCAAGGGCTAAAGGAATCTCCACCAGTTCCTTGAGTTAAGTGATTCCATCCTTAATATCGTCTGCGTTAAGGAGTTGAGTGTTCCTCCTTCTGTTTTACAGGCTCATTTTACTTTTTCTCTGTGTTTAGGAACCCACGGGCGGTGGCGAGGGCGTTCTTACGTGTGCGTGTCCTCTGTGCCAAAGTGGTGGCTTGGTCGCCGATTTTGCCGTTTCGACGACAACGTCTGCGGTCTCGCAACAACCAGTGGTGATTAAAACAGTGAGGATTCGCATTCGTGAGAATAGACTTTGATAGGGATCTGTACATTTTGTTTAGATTGTAGCGTTTCTATCTTCCTCGTTGTTTTAGGAAGACGTCTCTCTTGTCCTCTTCTTAATCCTATCTGTAAATATGTTCAGACTGTAGAGTTTGTTATTGTCCGTCTTTTCTTGTTAGTCTAGCGTCGAGTTTCGTGTTGTTGTTTTTTTATTACACCTTACGTACATTGTAATTATACATTCCTTTTCTTAAATATATTGCCTGTGTGAATCATGCGTCAATGTTGACGCATTGATTATATTCTCTGGTTGTTGTGACGAGTAAGGCTCATAGGCCGGAAGTTAAATATATTGTTGGGAATAGAGATTCCCCATTCAAGCGCAGTTGTGCACCTGCCTTGAATCTTCAGTAACTAAGTACTGAAATAGTAGTTCTTAAAAAGAACTTCAGGTAATAGAATTTACCTCGGAATTTAAAATATACGATAGCTATATAAAGATAGCTGTAATTTTAATCAACGAAATAAAATTGTCGTTGATTTATACGTCATAAACATTAGTTACGCAGTGATAACAGTAAGGACACTGCAAGTTGTATAACGAAGGAACAGTGTTGGTAATTCGTCGTTCTTAGTAGCGGCCACCCGACGAGGTCAATTGGCCTCAGGGATAATTGATAACTTCAGGTTAATAATTAAGATTGTTATTTTAATCGGATAATCGTAAAGAATACAGTGCTAACATAGTTCACTGTACGCAGGTTATCGCGTGAAGGATCCGGATACCTGACCTTTATCAATACTAGATCTCATATAGAGACCTATTCGGAGTCTTAACCATAATGACTGATTACTCTGCCTATATTAACGCGGCGAAGCTGTTGGGCGTCCCCGATGATCAGCTACCCGCTTGGTGCGAAAGGAAACAAAAGGAAGACCAAGAGCTGGCTCGAGAGGAGCGCGCCGCAGAACGAGCCGAGAAGGCCGAGGAACGCGAACGAGAAAGAGAAAAAGAACGACACGAAAGAGAAAAAGAAGAACGAGAAAGAGAAAAAGAAGAACGAGAAAGAGAAAAAGAAGAACGAGAAAGAGCTGAGAACGCGGCTCAAAGAGAGCATGAAATTTTTCTAAAGAAACTAGAATTGCAGGCCATCCAGCCCACCGCGGCTCCGCTAGCATCCGCGAATAATGTTAAAACTAAGCCGAAGCTACCGACCTACAATGATAAGATCGACCACATCGATTCTTACATCCATCGCTTTGAGCTCCACGCTGTAGCCGCCGGTTGGGACCGCACGGAATGGACTTCGTGCCTTGCAAATTTATTGACTGGTCGTGCGCTTGAGGTATTTCATGGCCTCAATATTGAAGATTCTAAAAACTATGTCCTTAAAAAGGCTCTTCTCAAAAGATTTCAACATACAGAGGACGGGTTTCACCAACGATTCCGGACGTGTAAACCGGACCCATCCGAAAACTTCTCTACGTACGTTGATCGATTAAAGCACTACCTCGACCGCTGGATTCAGTTAGCCGGCATCGCTGACGGTAGCTTTCAAGGGCTGTACGAGCTAATATTAAAGGACCAGATTTATAACGCGTGTCACCCTGATCTGGTGTCCCACCTTAAAGAGTGGGCACCGAAAACATTAATAGAAACCACGTCGTTGGCGGAGCAGTACGCTTCTGCCCATCCCAATCTTTCGCTGGCGAAACCAAAAACAAGCGAACCCTTTTATGCCGGAGTCAGTGGTGCTCCACCTGCGGGAAGTAGAAATTCCCGTCCTACTAATCGCCAGACACCGTCTCCGAGGGCATACTCCCAACCGCCACCGAATCGATCGCGCGGTTTTCCGCGACGTGCTGGACCACCCACTGGACCACAAGCGCAAAATTTTTCTGGTCCACCGCGTCGGGATAATTGCAAGGGCTTCCAGTATCAAGGCCCACCATGCCCACCTCCTTGGGCATATTTTACTACTCCATATAACGCGCCTCCAATGCCACCCCAACGTAACGTGAATATTATCAGGTGCTATCGGTGCAATAGACCTGGGCATATATCAAAGGATTGTAAAGTAAAATTCGAGGCTGCGAATGCTTGCACTGTCGTAGTTCCGGCTGCACAGAATGTCAGCCCCGTCGAACTCACGTCGCCCATGACGGGCGCCGTCCCGGTGATGTCGGCCCTTCATCAGCACGGGTCATTGACATTATATAAAGGTCATGTAAATGCCATACCCGCGTCCGTGTTACGGGATACAGGATGCACCACCATAGGTGTCCGGGAGTCTTTGGTTCGACCGACCCAACTTATTGAACAACAGGCAACATGTATTACTTTTGGGGGCTCCGTCGAGCGTTTCCGACTCGCGGAGGTCTACGTCGCCACGCCATTTATTACCGGTGTCGTAACGGCGTGTGTTTTACCGAATCCGGTTGCCGATTTAATAATTGGTAACTTACCACAGGTGAACGATACACCTGACGGCGACTTGAACATCTGGACAGAAGAAGTTGCGTGTGTAATCACCCGACAACAGTCAAAGCGTCCACCGGATAGTAATTTAGCGACCCCCGTTTTTGATTTCAATGTCACGCCTTCCATTTTTTACAGAGAACAACAAAACGACTCTTCACTTCAACCGCTGTTTGCGAGGGTTCAACCTAAGAATGGAAATGCCTCTCCATTCCTTATTAAGAATAAATTACTTTATAGAAATTTCAGAAATAAACGCGACGCCGTCGAACAGCTGGTAGTTCCTAAGTCGTTCCGTCGTGATATTTTGCGTCTCGCGCACGACACTTCCTTTTCAGGCCACCAAGGTTCAGCCAGAACCAAGTCACGAATATTGGCACAATTTTTTTGGCCTGGAGTATACGCGGACGTCAACCGTTTTGTGGCGCGCTGCGATGTGTGTCAAAAACGTACACCCAAAGGTAAGGCATCGCGCGCGCCCCTACAGGAAATGCCTCCAGTCTCAATCCCATTTCAGCGGGTCGCGATTGACTTGGTGGGCCCTCTTACTAAATCAGATAGGGGCCACCGTTTTATTCTTTCGGTCATCGACTACGCGACGCGCTGGCCTGAGGCTATTCCCTTGAAAGACATTACGGCTGACCATATCGCTGAAGCGCTTATGACTATTTTCTCGCGAGTCGGATTTCCCGGCGAGATTCTTTCCGACAGAGGTCCACAATTCACCTCTGAACTATACAAAAAGGTGCTGGAGTTAGCGGGCATTAGGCAGAAATAAACGTCCCCCTATCATCCGCAATCAAACGGTTGTTGCGAGCGGTGGAACGCGAGCATGAAGGCAATGTTAGCCCGCGTATCTGCCGATAGACCAGGAGACTGGGACCGTCAGCTCCCCGCTATTCTTTTCGCCTATAGGGAACTCCCGCACGCGTCCACGGGTTTCTCCCCATTTGAACTATTATACGGACGTAAACCACGTGGCCCGATGGCCATTCTTAGTCAATTGTTCACCGGTTCGGAAACCGATGATTATGATACGCGCTCCGCGTATCAATATGTTGTCGATCTCCGACAACGAATTATTAATGCATGCAAAACCGCTCTGCAATTTGCATGCGCTATAGCGAGTTCTTCAAAATTTTATCGCGATCAGGGCGCCCAAATGCGCGCCTTAACCGTCGGAGATCTGACACTTGTACTTTTGCCTCAAACGCAAAATAAACTCCTTCTAACGTGGAAGGGACCATATAGAGTCCAAAAGAGACTCTCCAGAGTCAATTACTTGATAGACATCCGCGGGCAGCAAAAAGTATTCCATATTAATATGCTCAAAAAGTACCTGCCTAGCGATGATCGTCGTCGAGGCGACTCCGTTCATGTCATCGCAAGGGCCAACGCGGCTTTAGTTACTGTCGACGACGAGGACCCGTTAAGTATCGACAGATCCTTGCCCATATTACAAGCCTCCGAGAGCATCAGTGATATTAATATCAGTGATGAGCTTACGCCGTCTCAAAAACAGGACCTTACGGACCTGCTCCAAGAATTTGCGACAGTGTTCACTGACCTGCCCGGTTGTACGTTTTTAGTCCAACATGTAATCCGTCTCCAGACAGACGTGCCTGTTTTTGTAAAACCGTACCCGTACCCGCTGCACGCTCACGAAACAATAATCACCGAGGTACGTGCAATGTTACAATTAGGCGTAATAGAGCGGTCTACAAGCCCTTATTGCTCGCCCATTGTGTTAGTCAAGAAGAAAGACGATACCGTGCGCTTCTGCATTGACTATAGAAAGCTCAATGCTATTACCATCTATGATGCGGAACCCATTCCCAATCAGGAGGACCTTTTCGCGCGGTTATCTAACGCCACTATCTTCTCTAAAATAGACTTATCCAAAGGATATTGGCAGATTCCTCTCGAAGAGGATAGTAAACAGTATACAGCCTTTCAAACCCCTTTGGGTTTAATGCAATGGAAATATATGCCTTTTGGACTGGTTACTGCACCAGCAACTTTCGCGCGCATGATGAACATCTTATTAAATGAACTGCGCTGCGTGTTATCCTACTTCGATGATATATGTATTTTTCAGACCGATTGGGCTGGCCACTTGATGGCCCTTCGTGAAGTCTTTGCCACTCTTCGCCGAGCTGGCCTTACCGCGAGGCCCAGTAAGGTCTTCTTGGGCTATTCCCACATAAACTTCTTGGGTCATACCATAACCCGCGGGGTTCAGACTCCAGACAATCGCAAAATATCCACTATTTTGAAACTTCAACCCCCTAAAACTAAAAAACAAGTCCGTAGCTTGTTGGGACTTTTGAATTACTACAGGAAGTTCATACCAAACTTTTCTTCCCTTTCAGCCCCGTTATCTGATCTAACGAGGAAGAATTTTCCAAATAAAGTCGTCTGGACGCCTCAGTGCGCTGATGCCCTTCAGACTATTCAGAATTTATTTTCTACTTTCCCCCTGCTTGTTTTACCAGATATTCGCCAGACCTTCGTCGTCCGTACAGATGCGTCGGATAAAGGTATCGGCGCCGTGTTGCTCCAAGAGCATGAAGGTTCCTTACGTCCGTGCTTTTACGCAAGCCGGAAGCTACTTGATAGAGAGACTCGATATGCGATTATCGAACGTGAGTGTCTCGCGATTGTTTACGCGGTCGATGCATTTTCTCGATACTTATTAATGTCCGAATTTATAATTGAAACGGATCATCGTCCATTACTATTCCTCAAGTCGAACAGAGCGAGAAATGCGCGACTTACCCGATGGAGCCTTGCGCTCCAGGAATACAAATTTACCATTAGAGCTATACCTGGGAATGATAATCTACAAGCCGATGTGTTGTCCCGGTTAATTTAGTATCATTATATAGTCTGTAAACGTTGAGGTTGAGCATTTTTCACCTTATTCGGAGACCGTGGATGGTTTCACATTATTTGTCCTACAAGTTATGGGCATACTTTCTCAAAATTTATGTGATTCCTTTATCCACTAGCGTCCATTCTGACCAAGACCTGAGTTCCAGACAACCTTGACGCCTTTGTCTGCGGGTCAATGAGATGAGGAAATGGCAAACCAAGGGACCAGACCTACTGCTGCCAGGATACCATTACGTTAGATTAACCATTGTTTGTACATGTTATATATGTCATAATTACGCTCAGTGAAGCTATGAGCTAGATGCTCAATATTTTAAGTCTTTACAGTATGTCTTTGTGAAATAGGTTATCACTTTAATTGTAACGATATTGTTACATTACATATATTCCACTATACACAATTACCACATATATTATAGAACGTCGCATATGTCCTTCAGAATGCACGTTCTCAACAAATTTTTTCATGACTTTCAGTTAACGCTATAGTTTTTCCATATGGCTCCCAAATGTATTCTGACTTAATGACTTTAGTACACATTGTGTCGTTCAAACCCTAAGTTTTCACTGGGGTGGGGGATGTGTCAAGACCAGATTTAATTCATAAGAGTAAATTTTTGCGAGAGCAGTAAGTAATTTTTAGAAACGTAATTATTGTACGAGCCAGCATAACTTGGCCTTGAGCTGGTCTCGTAAACAATGTGTTTTGAACAGTTTTTTCCCTGATAAGATAGACAGAAGGTGGGGAAGGATAGAGGGACAGCGTAGGTGTGCATGACTGAGCACTTTTTACATCTCGTGTTTTGAACTAGGTTTAGTAAAGAGGGAAGGGGTGAGTAGGAATTAAATGTTATTGAGACGTCTGTTGACGTACAGAAAAACCGTGATCCAGAGTAAAAGCTCGGGGTTTTGAACATGTTAAGAATTTATTGCTATAAAATTTATATTATATTGTATTGAAGTAATTCGACCTTTGATGTCGACCCAAGGTCGTTGCGTAGGGCTGTTACTTAAAATAACTCAGTTCGGCAGCTGAGCTAGAAGTGGTTGCACCAATCACAATCCAGGAATTAGACGGTAAGCTGCAGATGCAGTCCAGTATTTAAGGCCATACAGAACTTAGTTCTGGGCCACATGTAGAAAATCCATTTACGAGGTGGACGGCGATAGTCCTCAGCCAGATGAGGGACATGGAGACGCAGTTGAGCAGTCCATTGTGAGGGGCCTGATTTAAAGCTCCAGAGCCTAAGCTACTTGGTTTGATATAAACCCACAGCGTTTACATCCAGCGCTCTCACTCCCAGTGAGGGCCGCATGGTGAGAGTCTATACTAATTTGTAATGATGAAAGTGAACCGTTCTACTTACTTTTGAAGACAGTTTCAGAGCTACCGCCAGACAACGCATGGTTGTACAAGCATTCTCCATGGCGTGTCTAGAGGAAATGTCCACATCATAACATGTCTCATTGAATTAATAGAATTTAAACTGTTATATCCGTCGCCACGTGCGCGGATTCTATTTGCCATATAACTCATATGACCTGCAAGTAGTTAGATTGAATTCGTTAGTCTTTATAAAAGCTGTAGTTCCATTAGTTAGATTCAGTTGCCTTTGAATTGATATATATATTTATAATTATATTTGTTACATTAATTCCTGTAATTAAACTGCTCTACAGTTCTGCTAAAATTGAAAGCAATTGATTTATTTAGTTTCTAGAGTGCAAGTATTTATTTTTGTGTGTTCGTCGATTGTGGGAGCGGACCTCGAAAGAGTGTCAGTCGAAATATCCCCATGTAACCCACTGTAGCGTCCCACTAGTTGAACGATCGATATTTTTCTTCCCCCTGCATGACGCGTCTCACTCGGCGACCCCCCCCCCCTCTCGCCAGCAAGGCCGGTATTTCCCTTTGATGTCGATGTATGGCTTGTTTGTCTCACTGTAGAAAATCTAGAAGCGTCTGAAAGATACTGCAGTGTCCGAGATTACGCTAGGTCGACCTTGAGTGATGTAATGCTGTGACGTGTCTGTGTACGATTGGGTGGCCTGTATGTGTCCCGAACGATCTAGGTCTGTCTCGTGCTTATGGGGCGGTAAAGCCGCTTCCTGAACGTTCCTGGACAGAATATATATAAGGAGGGCCAGGCGAGCGGTAGGGGTGCAAATCGTGGGTGAAAATCGTAAGGTGCAAATCGTAGGTGTGTAAATCCAGTTGTAGTAGAAGTGTAGTGCCTTCCCTGATAGGTGTAAGTAACTTGTGGATATCAGCTCGTGTTTACAGTTATTAAAGTTAGTATTAATTGTTCATCGGATCCTGTTATCTATTTCTACAACAGTTCGAGACAGTTTCGTTTTTTAAGGGGTAGACGATCAGTTCATCTGACTCTCCCCATCATAACGTGCTGAAATTTGCATCAACTGTTACATATTGGGGGCTCGTCCGGGATCCGATCAGATCAGAACAGATTCAACTCAGACCATCGAAGTGTTTCTAAAGTACAGTAAATTGTGTAAAGATCATCGAGGATATCCACAACATGTCAGAGGCTATTGGAAGGCTTGGCCAGGAAGCAGACGCCTTGGAGCTCACTGGGAAGGAGAGACAGGACTACATCCGTGAAGGCCTAAGGGAGGAAAGAGAGAGGCAAGAGCGCATGGAGCAACTGAAGATAGAGGCTCAAGAGAAGGAGGCTCAACGACAGGCTCGGGAGAAGGAGGCGGAACGACAGGCTCGGGAGAAGGAGGCGGAACGACAGGCTCAACGACAGCTGGAAATAGAAAAGATGAACCACGAGCTGGAGATGGAGAGGATCCGCCATCAGCGTGGAGGCGAGTTGACGCAGGGGACCAGCGACCACGCCAGTTCCAAGAGACCCAAGCTACCTGCATTTCAGGATGGGAAGGACGACCTTGATAGCTGGCTACTTCGTTTTGAGAGGTTTGCCGAGACAGCGGACTGGCCTAGATCCACATGGACGACATCACTGTCTGCCCTGCTGACTGGGAGAGCTCTGGAGTGCTTCTGTCGATTGCCGATTGATGAGGCCAAGGACTACGACAAAGTCAAGGAAGCTTTACAGAAGAGGTATAACCTGTCAGAGGACGGTTACAGACTCATGTTCAGACAAGGTAAGCCTGAAGATGGAGAAGATGTCGGGATGTTTCTTACTAGGATCAAGACTTACCTAGAGAGGTGGATAAAGCTATCAAAGACGGAGAAGACCTACGAAGGAGTGAGGGACCTGTTTGTTAGAGAGCAGTTCATGGATGTTTGCCCACCAGACCTTGCGACCCATGTGAGGGAGAGGAAGCCAAAGACGCTACAGGACGTCGCAGACTCAGCGGAGGCGTTCCTGGTAGCGAGGAACCGGACACTCAGAGGGAGCGCCAGACTGCAAAGCCGGCCAGTGCGACGGAGACCCAACGGAGTCAGAAGTCTACAGGTCTGTTATAGGTGTCAGGAGCCGGGGCACAAGGCGAGGGAGTGTCGTGCAAGGACAAAAGACAAAGGTGAGTTCAGATGTTACCTTTGTGGAAAGCCAGGCCACGTTCGGAGAATGTGTCCAGCCCAGAAGGATACGGGGCGAGGCAAGCCGAACAAGGCGGCGGCGGCCGTAGTTATAGCGGCGGACGACTCGTCGAGACAGGATGCGACGACGGCTGACACCAGCATCAACGTTCAAGCGGTAATGAAGGACGGGAAGCTCCAGTTAGCGGTGCCTGTTACGTGCGGAGGATGCAGTGACGGAAGGACCGTGGAGAAGCTGAAGTTACCAGTGATGAAGGGCTTGATTGGAAATCGAGCAGTAGATGTCCTAAGAGATACCGGCTGTGAAGGTGTAGTGGTGCGGCGATCACTGGTGGACGACGGACAGCTCACCGGTGGGAAGAAACTTATCGCGAGGATCGATAACTCCTTGTTAGCGGCGGAGGAAGCCATTATCGACGTGAGAACGCCTTACCTGACGGGCAGAGTGACGGCACTGTGTCTCCCGGAGACCATCTGCGACCTAGTAGTCGGGAACGTGGACGGAGGTGATACTGAGGTGATGGTAGGAGCGGTGACCACGAGGGCCCAGGAGAAGAGGAAGGACCAGTCTACGTCGCTGAGGGTGCCGAGGGCAGAACGGCACGCGGGAGTGGATAGGAAGGAACTCATCCGACTCCAGGAAGAAGACGAAGACCTCAAGAAGTTGGGGCAGAAGAAAATTCCGACCAACAGAGGCACCAAGTCCGTACACTTCGAGAGACACGGAGGTGTACTGTACCGGATTTATAAGGACATAAAACAGGCCACGATCACAAGACAAGTGGTACTACCCGAGAAACTGAGGGAGTATGTACTGAGCGTTGCCCATGATTCTATCGTCGGAGGACATCTCGGCGTGAAGAAGACGAAGGACAGGGTGATGAGCAACTTTTACTGGCCTGGTATCGAAGGTGACGTCGCGAGATACTGCCGCTCATGTGACATCTGCCAGAGGACAGTGAACAAGGGAGCGACTCCTAAGGTGCATTTGCAGAGTATGCCAGTGGTAAACATCCCATTTAGGAGAGTGGCCGTGGACCTAGTAGGACCTATTGACCCCCCAAGTGAAGGCGGACATCGGTATATCCTGGTATACGTAGACTACGCTACTCGTTACCCTGAAGCTACCCCCTTGAAGAAGATTGACGCAGAGACAGTAGCAGAAGCCTTAGTAAATATCTACAGCCGTTTGGGTGTGCCCGAGGAGATCTTATCTGATCAAGGGACTCAATTCATGTCGGACGTCATGAAGGAAACGAACAGACTACTGGGAATTCGACAGTCGACCACCACAGTCTACCACCCTATGTGCAACGGGCTGGTGGAGCGATTTAATGGCACACTGAAGAAGACCTTGAGGCGACTGTGCGCGGAGCAACCTAAGCAGTGGCACCGATACATTAACCCGCTGCTCTTCGCGTATCGTGAAGTTCCCCAAGAATCGACAAAGTTCGCCCCATTCGAGTTACTGTATGGAAGAACGGTGAGAGGACCGATGCACATCTTGCGAAAATTATGGACCAAGGACGTAGAGGAGCCGGAGACAAAGACCAGTTACCAGTACGTCATGGAACTACGCGAGCGGCTGGAGGACACGTGGAAGTTAGCGACGGAAGAGCTCTCAAAGGCACAAGGTAGACAGAAAACCTACTACGACCGGAAGGCGCGAGAGAGGAAGTTCCGCCCTGGCGACGAAGTTTTAGTACTGCTGCCGACAAACGCCAACAAGCTCTTAGTCCAGTGGAAGGGACCATACAAGGTAGTCTCGGTTGTCGGTGTCAACGACTACAAAGTCAAGATGGGTGTGAAAGAGAAGACATTGCACGCTAACCTTCTCAAGAGGTATATCCCCAGGACTACACCAGCGACGACGCAAGCAGCGGCGGCGGCAATGGGACCGGCATCTGCCGTGACCGAGATGTGTGAGATGAACGACGGTAGGAGCGACACCACACCTGGAGATGTCGAAGCTATGATGGACGACGACGGTGATGGTGCTGGGACTGTGCTGGCAGAGGACGACGTGATGGACGAGAGTCAACCTGTAGAGTCAGCTGGCATGACAGTCATCGAGGACTGCGACCTGGAAGGCGACAACGGTGGAATGACGGAGGACCTTGCCGACCTAGGGAGCTGGGACCAGAAGGAAGGCTACGAAGATGTCCAATATGGAACGCAGCTGTCGCCGGAACAACGTCAACAACTCGGCGACGTAGTGAAGGAATATCAACGCATCTTCACCAATCTCCCCGGATGCTGCCAGTTAGGCGAACATCGCATCGACCTGACATCAGAGGTACCTGTTCGGCAACGACCATATCCGGTGCCCTATGCTATGCGCGACTCCTTGAAGGAGGAGCTCAGTACCATGGAAAGGTTGGGCATCATACGCAGGAGCTCATCAGCTTATGCTTCACCGGTTGTTGTCGTCAAGAAGAAGGATGGATCCAATCGAGTCTGCATCGACTACAGGAGGCTGAACAAGATCACAGTGTTCGACCCTCATCCGACAGCAGCCCCATCGGAAGTGTTCCAGAGTCTGTCGAGAGGAAGAATATTCTCTCGGATCGACTTGAGCAAGGGATACTGGCAAGTGCGAGTCCTGGAACAAGACATTCCCAAGACAGCGTTCGTCACCATGGGCGAACATTACGAATTCACCCGGATGCCCTTCGGGATGATGAACTCAGGAGCTACACTGAACAGGATCGTGAAGCCATTGATCCAGGGACTGAACAATGTGACAGCGTATGTGGACGACCTGCTGATCCATACAGAGACATTCGACGAGCATGTGAAGGCTCTCAAAGAATTGCTGCAGAGGATGGACCAAGCTGGATTAACTGCAAGACCATCCAAGTGCCTGATTGGCACGTCTGAAGTGGACTTTGTTGGACACTCAGTGGGAAAGGGTATGATTGGTCTGTTAGAAGAAAATGTGTTTAAGGTGCGAGATGCACCCAGACCCACCACTAAGAAGGAAGTGAAAGCATTTTTAGGACTGGTGGGATATTACCAAGAATTTGTACCTAACTTTGCAGCGATTGCAGCACCACTGTCTGATTTGCTTAGAAAGGGTCAGCCCAATGTAGTTCAATGGGAAGAAGTGCAGGAGAAAGCGTACACTTCTTTGAAGAATGCCATTGTTTCCAAACCCGTGTTATGTTTGCCAGATTTTTCAAAAGAATTTGTTCTAGCAACTGATGCATCAGATCGCGGGTTGGGTGCTGCTCTTATGCAGGAATATGAGGGAAAGTTGTATCCTGTGGCATATGCCAGTCGTAAGCTATTGCCTCGTGAGACGAAATATTCAGTCTCAGAGCGAGAATGCCTAGCCATCGTTTGGGCCGTAAAGAAGTTTACTTTGTATTTGTATGGTAAGGAGTTTGTGCTCCAGACTGACCATAGGTCATTAGAGTATTTGAATTCTGCCAGATTTGACAGCCCAAAGCTATTACGATGGAGTCTATTTTTACAGTCATATAGATTCAGGATTAGGTATGTCAAGGGCAAGGAAAATGTCGGCGCCGACTTCCTAAGTAGAGTGTTTTGAATAGTACAAGTTCAGTGAGATGTATTGTAACCCAGAGTTTTGCCTGTTGGATATGTTTCTGGGATGACTGTATTGTACTGTAATGTATATCTGACTGAGTATTGAATTATTGGCCGGCAGAGAGCCACTATGTATTAGTCATATTTTGATGTTTTCATTATTTGTTACCAATGGGACAATGTAATTTTTGAAGACTGTAACCCAAATGGGAACTGCGAGCAAGCAGAGATTTTGGTACGTTGCATTGATGTAATTTACGAGTGGCCTAAGCTTGGGCAGTATCGGTATTGCTTTGTTATAATTTGTTTGATCTGATATGATGAAGTTTGACCCTGATCAGTGGTCGATATGTGTTGGTATTTTTGCCATTGTATCTATGACTTTATGCATTTGGTATGTAAGACAACCATTGTTATGTACAACGTTATGTGCTATGGTTCGTGCACGAAGTATTTTGTACTCGATGGCCATCGTTTCACCATGGTATGATTTTTAATAGTATCATTGACCATTGTTTCACCACAGTGGTGGTAGTGTACTGGATATAATAGTAGGTCTACTGTTGACCATGGTTTTGTAATGGTACTGCAATGATATTGTAATGAGATTGTATTAGTGTTATAAGGATACTATGATTGTTGTATTGTACTTAGGATATTGGGAAGACACCTAGTACGTTATTAGCAATGTCTATTGTAAGATTGGAAATGATAAGTATTGTATGATAGTGTAGACGCTTTATGATGTAGATAGTTGAAGAATGTTCAACTTAAATTGGGGAGTTGTGTAGCGTCCCACTAGTTGAACGATCGATATTTTTCTTCCCCCTGCATGACGCGTCTCACTCGGCGACCCCCCCCCCTCTCGCCAGCAAGGCCGGTATTTCCCTTTGATGTCGATGTATGGCTTGTTTGTCTCACTGTAGAAAATCTAGAAGCGTCTGAAAGATACTGCAGTGTCCGAGATTACGCTAGGTCGATTTTGAGTGATGTAATGCTGTGACGTGTCTGTGTACGATTGGGTGGCCTGTATGTGTCCCGAACGATCTAGGTCTGTCTCGTGCTTATGGGGCGGTAAAGCCGCTTCCTGAACGTTCCTGGACAGAATATATATAAGGAGGGCCAGGCGAGCGGTAGGGGTGCAAATCGTGGGTGAAAATCGTAAGGTGCAAATCGTAGGTGTGTAAATCCAGTTGTAGTAGAAGTGTAGTGCCTTCCCTGATAGGTGTAAGTAACTTGTGGATATCAGCTCGTGTTTACAGTTATTAAAGTTAGTATTAATTGTTCATCGGATCCTGTTATCTATTTCTACAACAGTTCGAGACAGTTTCGTTTTTTAAGGGGTAGACGATCAGTTCATCTGACTCTCCCCATCATAACGTGCTGAAATTTGCATCAACTGTTACACCCACCATCGCGACAAATATCACAATGAAACAACTGATGTGGCACAGGAGATAAAACGTGCAAGGTGGGATTCTCTAACAACATGGTCAAATGGCCTCTGGCGGCACATATCGGCACATATTATACCTACCAGGACAGCACTACACGTACAAACTATTTCAAAACCCCACACAGAATCTGAAGATTGGCAGTAAAATAAAGAAAGAAAATCCCGTTCATGCTGCTGGGCTATCCAAACCCTCGTGGCAAAATGTCCTGAACAGAGACGGTGTCTAAAGGACTTGGTGCTACTGATTTAAACCTGCCTTGGGTTGTCTATCATTCAACGAATTCATTTTCCTAATTCCTGACGAAGGGGCTGGAGGACAATACGTCCCCTCCATGTTCCAGGAACAAAACGGTAAGGTCATGTCAAAAAAATATGTAACGAAAGCTTCTCCTACGCAGATCCTGTCTCCTGTATTCGTTTTTCTTCGTGTTTTACATTGCTGCCTTTGTGTCCTGTGGACCTGGGTCGCTGTGTGCCCTATGGAAAGATCACACTGTTCTAAAGCTTGTTTTTTCAGCCTATCATCAACTGTCATGTACTCATGTACCAGAGAGGTCAACACCCTGAGACCACAGTTATCCTTATACAACAAAATGCTGTTCACTATACCATTGTTCTAACTTAAAAGAGGTGCACAGAATGACGTTTACCGAACTCCAGCCAGTGGTAACTAGGAGAGCGGCCTGTCTCAGCGGCTATAAGCACAAGTTTGAGACACAAAGAACAAACTTTTATGTAATATCTTTGTCCAGTGCAGGAGACATTCACACCCCTCAGGGAAAGTCTCCACCAAGGACATTTACAAAGCCTTTCTATGACACAATCTGCTGTACAATCATTTTGCACTTGGCATGTTTTTCCTTTATATTCAAAACGCAAATTTCAGTTCTGGGCTTGCTGTCCAGATTTTTGGAGCACTTGGTGCTCGCACTTGAGATGGAAGGGAATATGTCAACCTGACTGGCATGAAAAACAAAAATTTACTAGGGAAAAACTTGAAAAAAAAACAAATGAAAGTCCAGATTTTCATTTCTTGTGTTTTTTAATTTTTTTTATTTAATCAGAAAGCATAAGCATTCAACGATCTCATGAGATATTTCTCATAAAACTAATCGTTCAGCTCCGTGTGAAGTCTGCAGTATATGACGCTGATATTTCTTTTGAAGTGTTTTATTGTCCTATCAGTCGAGTGTTTTCTCCACCACAAGGACCCTGTTGCTCCCAGTTTCCTAGGGTCTAACAAACAGCTTGGCAGATAAGATGTCAAGTTACAGAACGTGCATTTTACAACTCGTATTTGTCCACTCAGCTTCAGCTAAGTCCTTCGTCACCTTTATTGCTCACCTCTGAAGTGGCACTAGAATGCGCCGGCCCTCACAAGTTGACGTGCGCGTATGCCTGAATGTGTGTATGTATTAATGTTTGTATTACGTATGTGTTTATATGATTGTCTAACACGTCAAGCTAAACACGTGCTATTTCCTCACTCCCGTTTTCCCACTTTTTACAGCGGTCGCGAACCGGTTTTGTCTTTATCAGCAATTCCCCACGATCAGCTTTCGCCGGAATGCCAGTCTATCACAAACGTGTAGTTGCAGCTGGCAAACAATGTCGGACTTGTAGGTGGGAAAATAGAGGGGAAATGGGAAATGACAAATTCCACTTTTCCGCTGATTTACGGCTTGCCATACTGATGTAATAGATTAAGCAATGCTGGGACACATGTGTTTTTCTCTATAGTTTCTGGCATTTAGTTCATTTGTCTATAAACATATGATTTAATGGGCTTCTTCTTTTTTGTTCTATCTATCTATCTATCTATCTATCTATCTATCTATCTATCTATCTATCTATCTATCTATCTATCTATCTATCTATCTATCTATCTATCTATCTGTCTGTCTGTCTGTCTGTCTGTCTGTCTGTCTGTCTGTCTGTCTGTCTGTCTGTCTGTCTGTCTGTCGGACTATCTGTTTGTCTGACTATTTGTCTGTCCGTTTGTCCCATTTTTAGTGTCTGTTTATCGCCCCCACCTCTTTCATGAAAATTCACCGCCGCTTCGTGCACTAGATGGTAGAGCTGATCATGATGAAGATAATCTTTATAACAGCAATAATTTCTTTTTTAAGTTCCTAGATCTATGATTTGTTTCACTTTAATTGTTCACTTTAGGAGTTAAAGGGTTTTTTTTTAATTAAAATTTTATTAAATTGCTTTCTTTTTTGCCAAAAAAAAAAAAAATACCTTTCGTCTTCTTTTATTAAAATCGTTTTACGTATTTGAAAAAAAGTTAAGATGGTTTTTATGATGGAGAAAGCAAGAACTATACACAAAAAAGCCAGTCGGTAGCTGAGAAAATTAATCTCCGTCGTGTTTTTTATATTATGCCTTTTAAAATGTCGTGGTTCGTTTCACCTCCTTTTCACATCTCACACTGGTGAGCGGAAACCTTCAGTCTTATCTGGATCCAGCGGTGAAAAATCGGGTTATTCTGAGAGGTTAACTTTCAAAATCCAGAGACATTGCTCGGGCCATGTGCAATTAATTTGCGTTTTTGAAAGAAAACACGGCGCATATGTAATACAAACACATCCCGGTTTTGTCTACAAAGCACTACGCGAGTTCTGTCTGGTGCTCGTTAGCGTCCCATGTTAGTACAGGTTTCTCGTGAGCAGTGTAGCCCTAGTTCTGCTGCCCCAGTGGGCGGTTTGTTGTTTTTTTTCCAAATTTTTTTTTCATGTGCTAAGGGGATAGTGGCACAGAGGTGTGGGGAGGGCGGGGGTAGAAGGGCGCGTCTTTCCTGTATTAACTTCCCAAACAGGTCTGTACCAGACCGCCTAATGGTCGCTGTCAGAATGAATGCTTACAACATAAAGAGTGTAAGGAAGGCACGGCTTGATTCTGAGTTACATGAAATAAATATGTCAGAAGCAAGTGAGAAAGGAACTGAAGGAGAGAAGAAGGAGACCATAAAATGAGGAAGAAATGACAAAGAAAGGAAGACAAAAGTAACGTGTTAAAAATAGATGTATCTTACCAGCATGAAGCTAGACGGTGGACATGCAGACGAGGCGACCAGAAATTACGAAACTTTGTGTGCGGCGTCAATTTTTGTCGATACATTACGTGTACACGTCCATTTCGGACAAAATCCAGTCTACAATTTATCTACGTCATAGGAAATTGAGTACTACGGGTTTGTGAAAATGGGTGTCTGAAGATTTGGGGGGGGGGGGGTGGAGGGTTAGAAGAGGAGCTTCTGGAACGTTTGGGAGTTTTTGTCTCAAGAGGATAACAAAATTGGCAATATCATAATACGAAACAAAACAAAAATGTGAGCTTAACCACCGGCTGCCATTCTACTAATTTCGGCCCGGAATTTTTTTCCTTAGTCATATTTTCTGTAGTTAGTCCATCCCTCATCAGTCCTTTGTCAGGACAGCGACGGTCAGGAGTCGTACTGACACTGACGCTCTCTTCGTGGAATACTTCTTGCGTCAAGATAAGGTTAAGGTTTAAGTAACTCAGTCTCAGAAACGTTCTTATCAATCATCGATCATAAGATATATATATATATATATACCTCTGGACTTGCCGATGCTTGGCACCGTTTACTGGGTAAACTGCATAAAGTATGAAGCTTAAAAAAAAATGCATGGACGTTACAACTGATACTAGGTCAAAAGGCGACCATTGGTCGTTACCCGTATTAAGCCATCTGTCAGTTTCAATGACTAAAGGAGCCAACTTTCACACACACAGAAAAATGGACAGACAGACAGGTAAACAGAGCCAGAACTAGTGAGAAAGCCAGAGAGGAGACAGCGAAAGACAGGCGCACAGAGAGTCAGAGAGAGAGAGAGAGAGAGAGAGACATAGAGAGATACAGACCAGAGAGAGAGAGAGAACAAAAAAGACAAACAAAGAGAGAGAGCAAAAAGAGGAGAGAGAGAGTGGCAGAGAGAGAGAGAGAGATTCGACAAGAAAAGAGAGAGGGGGAGGGAGAGAGAAAGAGAGAGAAAGAGAGAAAGAGAAAGAGAGAGAGAGAGAGAGAGAGAGGAGACCCTAAATGCAGTTTCTATTGCACTCAAATTCACACCCGCTACGCCTAGATACAAAGAGGACTTGAACAAAAGAGTTGTATCTGTATACTTGATAGGAATCTTATAAAAAATGGATCTATAACCCCGGCGGCAGTTATGGTGGGTAATTGTGCCACCCTACACTACAAATGGGGCAATGTGAAACGTAAACACCCAGGCATATTAGAGGGTCATGGGGATACATTTACCTGCCTCTGCATGGAAGATAAGGTGAGCAGGCAGGTTGATCTGTAGCCTGATATAAACATTTGGAGAAAAGATATCCTTTTTTTTTTTTTAACCTTGTGAGTTCATGGGTGATGTGGTGCTTGTTAGTGGCCGGTAGAGGTCGGGAAAGAGAGAAGCGGAGAGACCGGGCGGGGGGGGGGGGATTAGATGGATAGATAGATTAGATAGATGGATAGTTAGATAGATAGATAGATAGATAGATAGATAGATAGATAGATAGATAGATCGGGATAGATAGATAGATAGATAGATAGACAGATAGACAGACAGACAGACAGACAGACAGACAGACAGACAGACAGACAGACAGACAGACAGACAGACAGACAGACAGACAGACAGACAGACAGACAGACAGACAGACAGACAGACAGACAGGACAGACAGACAGACAGACAGACAGACAGACAGATAGATAGATAGATAGATAGATAGATAGATAGATAGATAGATAGATAGATAGATCGGGATAGATAGATCGGGATAGATAGATAGATAGATAGATAGATAGATAGATAGATAGATAGATCGGGATAGATAGATAGATAGATAGATAGATAGATAGATAGATAGATAGATAGATAGATAGATAGATCGGGATAGATAGATCGGGATAGATAGACAGATAGCTAGATAGATAGATAGATAGATAGATAGATAGATAGATAGATAGATAGATAGATAGATAGATAGATAGATAGATAGATAGATAGATAGATAGATAGATAGATGGATAGATAGAAAGATAGGTAATGAGAATTTAGATCAATGGTCTTTATTCACCTATCCTGATCTGATTGAGTGAAAATACATGTATGAACGAGTGAGTGAGTGAGTGAGTGAAAACGATACTTAGCCACCTGTATACTGAGAACACCTCGATGAACACAGAGCTGCAGTAAGAGAGATATTCACCAACAATGTGTCCCAGGAAAAGGGGGCAGATAGGCATGGGATCTATGTTAAGTGTCCTACAAGCCGGAGGAACTGATAGCAGCGCACCCTAAAACACACTTAAGGAAGCCCTCAGAGTTTGAGAGTACAGGTGAACTTTTAAAGGGTACACAAAATGGCTGACGTCGTGCAAAGTGGAATGGACAGTACAAAGGCGTGGCTCAGAAAAACCTACAAAATACAGAGAGAGAGAGAGAGAAAGAGAGGGAGAGAGAGAAAGAGAGAGAGACGGGAGAAGAATGAGTTCGTTTTCACATAGTCATAAACATCTCTTTCATTTTGCATGTTTTATATTTTGTTATGAAAATTGATGTTTCATCCACTTCGGCAAAACTGAGATGCAGATTAAGCAATGTTTCATCGCTATTTTGAATAAAAGTAACTTCAAAAACTGGTGAGGCACAAGTGCTGTGAATTAGGTTATATATGTTGTTGTTGTTTTTTTCAAAATACCTTTCTCGTGCATCGAGAGTAAACTATTTACTAAGACAAAGTCATGTTATTGGCTATGATTATTATAGAAATATCTGGCGCCGGGAGACGATAGAAATATTTTGTTATCAGTTTGGAAAGTTATCACAGCAGATGTTCTAGTTCAGTGGCTTTTACGGTAGGTCTCTGAAGTAGAAGGGAAAAAATATGATGAGCACAAATTCTGCGATGTCAAATGAAATAAACCAGTGAGTTGTGTGGATTATTTATGCGTGTCGTAATTTGAGCTATTGAACGAACGAACACGTGTTGAGGTTGTGACATGAGTTACGAATGAATCTGCTTCCTTTGCACCTTCTCGACCTGTATAATTAAGTTTTCTCTAATCATCCTGTTTCTATCACACAGAAGACGTTCTAATGAATGTAAATGAGCAGCTTATGATATTTAGATTATCAAACTTAATTATCACACTTTAATCACGAGCTGTGGTTTATTTTAATCGTGTCAGAGAATCACAGAGAAGGAATGAACAGAAATATTTGTTAGAATCCAGGATTTGAGAGTCCAGGGTCACACCTTCCATCCACCCTCACCCCCGCCCCCAACCTTAAAGAAACTTCTGGAAAGAGGTACAGAAATTCAATTTGTAGATTTTCAAAAAGGGCTGTTATGACGTCACCGCAGAATTTTACACATTAAGCAATAGGCGAGTAATGAACACTACTGAGTAGTTTCTCTCTTCGGATTTGAAATTAGGCTACGGTCCCTTAACTTAAGGAATGTCTTTCTTTTAATATTCCCCGAACCTTTTTATTAAGATAAACCACATTCAATCAGTTAGCTTGAAGAAGAGCAGAGAGCAACGGAAAAGATCAATTAAAATCAAAGCGGAAGACACGAATAATTGCCACCGTAAGATAACCTTAAATTCTGACGGAAGAACGGTATAGTGACTCTCTTTACAGGTTATAATCTTACGATAAACCTTAAAGATCTGGTGTCCGGGCATTGCCAAAGGTTTGATTAGGTCCAGAGTTTCATAAAATTCCTATGCAAAGTTCTGCAGCGTAGAATCTACCAGAAGAACTAACGGAGGAGAGGCACCAAGCATCATTTTTTTTTTTTTACATCCGCCCCTGGTTGAAAAGAGGCTGGCACGAGGATAAGCGAGTGAAGTTGATAGGACTGTAAAGTCAAGTGCACTTTGTTTTAGTCGGAGTCATGGCAGGGCACAGGTTTACTAAATGTCACCGTCAGTCAGCGCCCTGCGAGTGGTCTGGCCCTCGGGTATCCGAGATTTTAAGCAAACAAACGGCCGATCTCTGGCACTGAAGACTCGATGGATGTTTTATTTTGCTTTTTTATATTCTAAAATAGCTTGGGTTCAAACAGTCATGAACCTGACTTATGCCCGCCCATCATGAATCTGCTGTCAGCTTTACTGCCTTCTTTGGTTTATAATTTACCCACTCTCTATCATCACAGAGTGCACAGGTTCCATCAAGCAGAAGTTATGACGACCTGTCTGAACACATATTTTTGGTGGTGTACTTAACCACACCAGTACATGAATTCAAACTATAACACAAGGACCTTTAATTTAAGAAAAACTTTAAAAAAGAACCAGATAATAAACACTAGATAACATAATGAACATAAAATTTAAAAGTATAAAACATCCGGTCGCTAATAAAAGAAATAGGCAGACTAAAGATATATATTCGGAGAAAAAAACAACAACAATAAACAAACAAACAAACGAACAAAAAAGCGAGGCCAAGGTTTGAATTTGAAAGGTCAATGTTATTTATTAATCAGAAGTAGCAGAGCAAGCATTCCCTAGGTCTCTCTTTCTGATACTAGATTTAGCTGCCATTAACACTTGATCAATCGACCACCTTCCTCTGCGCAGAGAATACAAACTCGTATAGTTTATTGGTTCCTGGTAGCACCTAAACGTCAGTCCACCGTAGGCCATTCGCGATCTAAGAAGACACACACTCTTTCCCAGAGGATGGGGGTAGCTTGGTAATAATAATGCGCTCATGTTCTGAAGATTTTATGGAAGTTAAACGTTGTACCCGTCTTTTTTCATTGCTGGCCACTTTTATAATTGGTTATATACAACAGACGTTATTGTTGTTGTTGTTGGTGGTGGTGGTGGTGGTGGTGGTGGTGATGATGACGTTATTCTTTGGTTTTTTTTAGTGTTTTGTGGGGGTTTTTTTGTTTTGTTTTTTTTAACAAATTTATAACTTCCTTTTTTATAATTTGTTTATATTATGAAATGAATAATGTGTAACATGTCAAGAGCAGTGGAGTAAACGTCAGAGGAAATGGTTTTTCTTCTGGTAAAAATTGTATCTGATTTTGTTGTGCACTTTGGAAAAACAAACCCGCCTTGAAATGTTGCTGCCACGTGTTTTGGAACAAATTTTAACGCAGATAATTAGAAAAGAATGTGCTAAGCTGATTTTCAACACTTCGCCACATGAGAAGATGTGGATTCTGGGCATTTTATTTATTTAATTAGCCACGGTCTTTCATCAACTTTATTATCAGGGGAGGCTAACATCAACAGAGAAAGATGGCAAGCTGTCTGGATCTCTGACATATTGCCTGAAATTTGGATGCAAGAACCTCAAGGGTAGAAAATTTCGCAAGTGAACAGGAATGGTGCAGGAACTACAAAAAGTTATTGCTGTCATTTGTTATAAATCTGAGATCTCATCCATTTTCCCCACCATTAATGTTTGAGGTATCCACGATAAATGTATGTCAGTGATTGGTCATGAGATACTGGCGGAGTGACTCGACCCCTTGGTAACAAGTTCAGTTTGAATTTTGGTTATGATTACCTTGTAAAAGACTGTAAGGTTTCTATGGTCTTACTTTATTTCTCTTGCAATTCTCTTTCTCCTTTCCCTTCTCACCATTTTATTGTCCCTCGTTTTGCAATTTGTAGTAGTGGTTGTTGCTGTAATGATATATAGAATGGTGAACTGTTGGCTTTCGGCTGATTTTCCACTGGCAACTTCATTATAACATCCAGTTTGTAGACTGGATACATTTTGAAACTTAATTAAGACATTAAACATTAAAAGTATTGAAACTGTCGTTTGTTACTCAAGCCATTCAGCTCTTCATCGAAATCCTTTTTTAATGTTGACAGATTATACGCTCGGTGTGTGTGTGTGTGTGTGTGTGTGTGTGTGTCTGTGTCTGTGAGTGTGTGTGTGGGGTGGTGGGGGGTGTGGGTAAACGCTTGCTTCTCACCTCAGGTTTCTACCTACCTTATCATTCTTCTGGAGGCAAGAAAGTACTTTTGCTCTTGCACTTGTTTGGCGGTGTCTTGATGATACGCACATTTGCCAGGTGCCGGAATATTAAGATTACAATGTAGTAAGTATTAACATGTCCTTGGTCATTTGTTATCTAATACATGTATTATATTTCAATCTTCTCTGTCTCACTCGTAATTTTCTTTTGTGTGTGTTTGAGAGGGGGTGAGGGGAGGGAGTGATCGGCACTTATTAACCTTCATAATTTATCATCCTCTTCTAGCATTATCACTCATTCTTTCTTCAGCATCTCATAAGAGTATTAGTCTATCGTCACCCCCTCCCTACATCCAGGGGTCACGAGTCTCCCACTTCCTGTTCCCCAGTCCTACTATTCCCCCTCCTTCCCTCCCTCCCTCCCCCACCCCCTGCCATTTCCAGTGTCTCAGACCCTGCCCCCAAGCAGACACATCTGGAGAACACGTTGCTAAGATTGTCTGTCGACACCTGTGCAGCTGAGATCTGGATTCCTCTACCTTGTCTGACATTAATGCACTAGAACCATGCTCGATGCCACAGACAATACAGTGATCAATTCCGTAAAGTACAATGGCTAATCATCACTGCTCTACAAGAATGCGAGAAACAACATGCGTTTCGTAAGGTACAGCTATCAGAATAGGTGAGATATCTGAAAACAAGGTTTTCAGTAAGTCACCGGTTTTGCCTTTTCCAAACGAACTATGTGTCGGTGAACAAAAAAAAAAAAACCCATAGAAAATCTGTGCAATCGCAGCGAAGCTTGAAGAAATTCAAAATATGGCAAAAAGAAAAAGTTGTATTTTGTAAAAGCCTCGCATATGAAACAGTACCACAACGACACAATAAAACCCAAAGGGAAAGAAAAGACATATCTTTGCAACATACCTTTTTTTTTTTTTTCCCAAATTTGTACTTAAATGGTTGTAAAATGGCACCGTAGCCATCAAAATACCTTGGAAAGTTCATTTGTCCATTATTCTCTTTCGTCTTGCGCCTAGACGTTTGGAATTGTCAGAACTTGTAGATTTCTGTAATAATTATGCTCCTAATGTCCCTGAATTCGAAGTAAATTCAGTAGTCTATTTCTCTCGGAGTACTTAATATGCCCCTTTTTGTTTTTGACATAGCTCTTGTGCTGTCATTTGTTATAAATCTGAGATCGCATTCCTTCCCCCGCCAACTTTTCAAGGCATAAACGAGAAATGTATGTCGGTGGTTGTTTGTAGATATGGGTGGGGAGACTCGACCTCTTAGTAACAGGTTAAGTCTGAGTTTTTGGTCAAACATACTACATTAACTGTAACGCGTGAACCTAAAACTATTGGGACTTCAGAATGGAATCACAGGTTTGTGACTGTAGGTCGGTTGTAAAATGTAACAGCAAGTAAACGCAGTCATTTGACGGGTGGTAAAATCTCAGCCATAAAACGCAGTTACTTGATGGGTGGCTAAATGCAGAATGATTCCTTTTTTTGTTTCTTTGAAAGATGTGAGTTTTTCAACAACAGTCGCACGATTAGCCTCCTATTGGGTCTCTGTTCCCATAAAATGAAAAGATAAACTTATTCGCGTTTTGCTGTTTAATATCCATTTCTCTGGAAGTGGGGGAGGGGAGAGAGAGAGAGAGAGCTAGAGACAGGCAGAGAGAAAGAGAGAGAGAGAAAGAGAGGGAGAGACAGAGGGGCGAGACTGAGAGACAAAGGAAAAAGAGAGAAACATGTGCAAACACACACACATACGCACACACTCACACAGAGGGGGAGAGAAAAAAAGAGAGCAAGAAAGTAGGTCACCGCCCTTGCCATGAATGACGAAATTCGTGTCAAACTCCACAATAAAAACCATGTCTAATACGATAAGAGACACAGCGTGAAGTCTGACACCTAATTCTTCTGTTTGTTTTTGTCCTTGGCATCTTTCTCACCTTGTCTGGCTAGGATGATAGTGGTATCGCTGGCCCTCGCCTTTTAACTCCTCCTATATATATATACAAATAAACACGTCTACCAATAAACACATACACTGTTTCTGATTTGCCTTGTTTTTCAACCTCTGAGGAACTAATACTGGAGAGAAAGGCACTACGGAAAACAAATTTGAAGAAAACATAGAAAGGCTGTAGATCTTGTGACAAACCCGAAATGTGGCAAAAGTTCTTTTTCAAGTCCTAAGTTGTGTTACTTAGTGCAAACGTAAGGTTTCTCAAAATACTTTTTTTTTATTTTGCTGTATTTCACAATACTGGACACAAGCGCTCAGCTGGTTTGAGTTCAGCCAAGAGACAGAGTCCTTGTATAAGAACAACGGATACGAAAGAAAGAAGGAAAAACAAGAAAACAACGCAGAAAGGGGGCCGGGGGGGGGGAGGGTGTGAAAAACCAGAAAAGGAAGCAGCTTTCATACACAAAGACACGACCATAACTTTGACAACATCCTGAAAAAGAGGAAGGAAGGAAAGACGGATAAAGACACTGAAAGGCGAAAGAGTGGTGAGAGCAGTGGCGGAGGCGTGCACATGAAAGAAAGAAAAAAGAAGTACTGAAAATGTTAAAGTTCTTAGAAAGAAAAGAGAGAAAAAAAAGTGCAAGAAAGAAAATCAGATCAAGTTTTACAAAAAAATCAGAAACAACCTCCCGCAGGATGAATTACAATTAGTTTCGTATGTGAAATAAATTCAATTTTTTCTCTTTTCCTGTCTTATTCTGGTCTCCACTTTTTTGTATCCAGACACAGAACTGCCTCTTCTTATCCCCGATAGCTGATTTTTTACCCTCTATCCAGTGTAAATAAAGATACACCATCCACCACACCTCTCATCTAATCATTTGTTGAATCAACACCTGCCCTTGAAAGCCAATGCCAGCTCGCCAACTCCAGCAAATTCAAGAAGGGGAAAAAGTATTTTTTCCAGGATACTTGGCTATGTAGTCAGGAACATGCTTGAAGATCCACTCGAACGTTTCTTTACGAAATCGCAGGTATTTCCACTTGGCCACTGGTTTATTTTCCAATGGCTATTTTATTCATGATTGCCAAGATTTTTGATAGCCACTCGTAACAATTTCTAGTGCAAAGCTCTTCAAATTCAATAAATTAATTGGCAAAAGGAAAAAAGAAAGCAACAAATAATCCAAACTGTTAACTCTGATAAAATATAAGTGTTGGACGCCCACGTCTTTCGTTTAAATAATATATCTATGGCCTTCGTGAATTGCAAAAGTCCAGTAAATATCTACGTCCACTTCAAAATAACCCAAAGGAGTGTTATGCGCATAATTTGTTGAGTCTTTTGCCAATAGCCGACCTAAAGTAACAGCTGCAACTACAGAAAACAAAAGTTTATTCAAATTACCCATCAACAGTATCCAATAGTTGTGTGTTGAAGAGCCCACTGAATAAGGTACATTCGACTTGCGCAATTAGGGTGCCTTGGAGTTCCGTAATTTTTTCGTCGGCATTTTAGTGCAGAAAACGAAATACTAAACATTTGCTTCCTTGTTACTTCCCGACTCTATGGATCAACAATAGACAGTCAAAATGTTGTAGATGTAGGATTCTGTCAATGGTGGGTGGTTGGTGGGCGTTTGTGGAAGGATCTGCTTACTGTCCTACTCCTGTCATTCTGCTCCAGTCTGTTTATCGTCTTGTTTCTTCTTAGCACAATATGCTGGATATCGTGTGGACATGCTTTTTCCAAACTCAGACTTCTGATTTCAAATTTCTGCCAACAATAACTTCTAAATAGAATTTTTTTTAAACTGTGCGCGCAGTAAATGGAGAAAATTCTATTTCAGGTCGCTTTTTTTATTTTCCATTTTTAAACAATCTATTGTGTAGTGTTTTTTTTTTTTTTTTGGTTCCATCGTGGGGCTTTGTGAAACACGATTGTTGTTTTTGTTGTCGTTTTTACTACAATTTAACTACGGTATGCTATCCCGTTATATTCGCCGAAGAGGAAGGAGTTAAAGTATCAAATTCTATTGTTTGATGTTTGATGTGTTATCTCTACGCCGGGAGATTTCATCTCATATTCCAGCATCATGGATACCTGTAATCCATCATGTAGTCAAGACTTCCTATTTCCCTGATCTTCTCTTGTTACAACTGTTTCTGCAATTCATCAAGATTCACTCACGCCAACCAATGAAGAGATTTATTTAGTGGCTCACCTTGGCCGTTGGGAAGGGCCGTAGGGATGGGACACCACCCACTCTTTACTTAACACCCATCCTTTAGTCTTTACCTATTCTTCTTCTCTCTCTCTCTCTGTCTCTCTCTCTCTCTCTCTCTCTGTCTCTCTCTCTCTGAGTCTCTCTCTCTCTCTCTCTCTCTCTCTCTCTCTCTCTCTCTCTCTCCTCTCTCTCTCTCTCTCTCTCTCTCTCTCTCTCTCTCTCTCTCTCTCTCTCTCTCTCTGTATGTGTGTGCAGCCGGGGTTGCCCCCTGACTCAAGATTCGCCCCTGATTTTATACTTGCTATGGAACTGACTCAATGGGTAAAAGGCACCCACTTGATAGATAGGCCTGTCTCTCTTTGCAGTGATGGAACATTTCAAACTGATACACTGTGTGAGTGCAAAACGTTACAGTATACTACAAAACTGCTGACAACTATCCTTAGACAGGGTCAAAACGCTTGAGAGCCAGTCAATCTCGAAACCAAAAAAGGTGCTGCACATGCGTTCGTTTGTCTGCAGGTAGGTGATTTGGACGAGGGTATCAGGTATTTGTTTAGATTATTTAGGTTTATGTCCGAATCAGTTCATCCATTTAAGTCGATGGATGGATAGATAGTGGGGTAAACAAATTGGTTAGTTGGTTGATTGGGTGAGTGAACTTGTTTTGTGGCTGGTTGCTTGGTTGTAGGTTGGTTGGTTGGTTAGTGCCTTGGTAAATGGATTGGCTGATTGTTCATTGGTTAATTGATTAAGTGCATGAGCGCAGAATAGATCGATTGATTTGACTTTCAACTCATTTTCGTTGTGCCAGTTAACATGCAGCTACAAATAACTCAGTCCTTGACATCAAAATGCAGAAACCAGTGGAACAGCATTTAAGAGCTATTTTCAGAAAACAGTGTGAGGGAAGTCAAGAGTGAGAAAACGCATTATCTGATATTTGTGCCTCTACATTTGAACAAAAGATATAAATACGCCGGGGAAGGCTATCAAAAAGATGCAAACATGGCAAACCTACTTGTCTTATCATGTTTTCAGCGGGGAATCTTGTAGAAATTTATCTAAACCCGCTGGAGTTCCACTTAAGATGTTCTTGACATATCAGCAAAGGCAAAGATGTCTTGCTGCGCCGTTTTGTAACCTGCTTCCAGTTCAGTTTGTTAGGATTGAACGTACACAAATTGCACGCGGCCAGACAAATGCAAAAAGAGCAGAAATGACCTTGGCTTGATCCCTGGGGGATAGAAAATGTCAAGGACTCACTGGCTGATGAGTTTCATAGGAAAATAACGTCTTATGACCGTCGTTACGGGCGATCTTTGGTCCGTCAAACAGTACATCTGACTGCAACATGAGAATTGTCTGCAGACGGTCGTAGAGACATGAATAGACAGACGACGGGAGGACAAGGGGCGAGGGGGGGTGGGCAGTAGGAGAGACAATGCCTGAGGCAGGGATGATAAGGACGGAAGGAGAAATGGATTCACAAAATTGGATAGACAGACAATCCGGACTTAAGACAGAGTGGCAATTGGCTATTCGTAAAAAAAGAAAGTGGAGATAATCTTAAACAGACAAGGAGAAGACAAACAAGACCAGGCAGAAAAGCAAACAAATTGAGACAGCATGGTGTTTTTATTTATATGTATATTGCTGGGTTAACCACGAGTAGGATAACGTGTCAAATAAATTATCTGGCAAATACGTTTTATTGAGAAGAATAACGAAAAAATCGTATGCCACCTGATACCTCTAACAGCAAGAGAAAAAGTTCCAATTGGGTAATTATAAACTTCCTATTTCCTCTGTTTACATTTATTAACAACATTACATTTTAGAGAGTTCGTGCAAGCTGCGAAAGTAAGGTTTTGAGATGAACTGTATTAGCTCACAAGTGGTCATATATTCATGAGACTATTTTAAGTGCCAATTTGAAAGAATAATTGTACACTTTCCGGGAAACATAACAGTTATCATAAACGCTCTTAAGAATCCTAAATTTAAATGAATTTGCAGGAAGTACATGAGTACATCTTGATGCAGGATTTCCTCAGTACTTATTAAATTCTGTAGTGCACCACTACTCCCACTTGCTATCAGCATTCTACAGAGAATGCGCTGAAAGTCCGTATATCTTTGAGTTGATGCTCTCGAATCCTATATAATGTACTTTCATTTGTCAGCAATTTTCTGATTCCAATGATAGAAACCCTTTGTGCAGTCCAGATCCCATGGAGAGAGATATATTCCATCAAAAGATAAAGGTATGGAAGTCTCTCTTCACACATGCTTTTTTTTTCCCCTAAGGTGTTGAGAAAAACACTGTACGGAAGTGCTATTTTTAACCAGTTTAGAGGTGTTTTTGGGTTTTGTTTTGTTTTTTTATATAAACAGTTCGAGTTAAGGTGGAAGCATTTGGAATAGGCGACTCTTGATTAGATTTGTGTGATGTTGCAGTCCTGAACAATGTTAGATCTTGTTGGGTAATGATATCTACAAGTGGTGCCCGTCTGTGCGAACAGATTTAGTGAAAAAGCTGGTTCGGGACATAAATGGATTAGTCTGAAGATAAATTACATGCATAGTTTCTACGATAATAAACTTTCCACAGAGCAGTCAAAAGTTCATCTCAATGAAATGCAGACAGAATTCGGTAGCGGCGACTCAGTTATTTTTGTTACCATCACTAACCAAGCTTGTAAACAGACTGGTACATTTGGGAATCTTGGGAGACATTGGTGATACCAGCAGGAGCCATAGACGCCCCACATTCTGACAGTGGTAGTGCATACCAGAGTCATAAGAGTTTGTGACTGCTGTAAAGATACGCCAGGTTGATGCCGAAGTTTACAGAATGCGACGTACGCATGATATTAATGCTTATGGTGGTGGGGTTTGCATGCGGTGGGAGTGATGTCATTAAAGTCACAGGCGGGGTGGCCTGCGGGCTGATGAAATCATGCAGACTCCACCCAGGGAATACCAAAAATTATACTGAAAATAAATAAGACAAGAGAGAAATTAATCCTGACGCTGACAATGAAATGACAGACATTTAAGCGTGTCTCCGGGGTTATCCAGTTAAATTAGGCACGGCTGGAAAATAAATCTTCTGCACCATTATTATACTACCCAAAGAACCTTCACAATAAGATCCGCTCATTAACTGTGATTATTGTGCTGGGCGTAAACACAGAAAAGAAGACAAAAGGTGCAATGTGTGGGCATTACCACTATTGACAAGTCCAGCATGGGGAATCCGAAAGTGTGGAGAGGTGGTGAGAATGGTGAGATCTGTGCTTTCTCACTTAGATAGACGTAGTAATACTCAAAGGCATTCCCATTCCACGACAGTTCAAGATTTAAAAACAAAAAGATATCCTGTCTGGACGTGCAGTTTCTTCATCCTAATTGCATTGAAGGGCAAATGTCTCAAAAATGGAAAGCTGCTAAATGTGGACTTACCGCTCGTTAACTGCAGGATATCATTCTCACATAATTATCGGGTGGTGAATTGAGCAGGAACAGTCACTAATAGATTATGACCCGGACGACATAGAAGACGCTGGTATTCATCAAATGTCTCACAGCCTTGCCCTTAAACCAGGCAATTTCAGCTTCATACATGGATAACTTCTCTGAAATTCTCCCAGATAAAATCTGCTCCTCCATTTCTAAATTTCATAAAGGATAGAAATGTTTTGTTTAATACAACAATCGCGGATCATGTTGCATTCAAACAAGTATATGAAAACCACGGCCACATAATAGATTTACCTCATGATGAGTTTTGCCTCCCTTGAAGATCTGATTTATATTGTAAGGATCTTTTATACCCTCATGTTTTTCTGTTCACCAAACTCATTTGTTTCTGGTCCTCGGTACGGCAAAACGAAAGGACCTAAATGAAACGCAGCCCTGGTCTAAGCAATGAAGGCTACAGTACGAGTTAGGAACTAGACAGTGAGAGCCATTCTAAGCCCTACAAAAATGACGCACTGTGGTTTTTTACCTTTCGTGGCTTTGGCATGGCGCATAAAGGCGAGATGAAATGATTGTCACGAGTGGAGTGAGTGCAATTAAGGGGATTGCTACAGAGCGGGTGTAGAGTAAGAAGGACTCACAATAGACAGCAAGTTAAGCGTGCTGTTGTGAGTAGTGGGGGGGGGGGGTCTGAATGAGGCGAAAGCGCTGTATAACTATCACTGCAAGTTAGAAGGTCCGACGGAGCGGACCTGTGAATAAGAGCCCAGCGGGCGGACATAAGTGAAAGCAGTCGGGAGACGGATGAGTGTTGTTCCAGTAATGACTGGTATGTAGAACGTTGATTGATTATTATGATTGATGTATTATATTATATTCGTCTATTACCATGATGTAAATAAGTATATGTGAGGAATGTGGAAGTCCTTGATAGTGGATATAGCAATGTGCGCCATGAGCGATAGATGAAAGTGAGTTCATGGATTTGTAGCGCGAGTGAGTAGTGTGTACTCCGATGGAGGTGTGTTACCGTAAGATGTGTGGTGAGTGAAAGGTGAACTAGTGTGTGTACGCTTCATGGATTGTAAGGAGAGGTGGAGTGAATAGAAATGGTAGGGTATTATACCAATGTAATGTTATTCTTGTAGGTGTCGGGGACGGGCCGCAGAGCCACCTCGATGAGCACAAGTGATAGGCCATCATAGGGCCGGAGGCCGCACATAGGCCAGAAGTGAGGCTGTCAGTACAGGACAGTAGAGGCACATAAAGTCGTGGCAGTCAGGCCACGGACAGGGACGTAGATATGAGAGTGAATGAGATGCTATATTGTTGCCATGTTGATAGGCTAGTGAACTGATACTATGTTGTTGCCATGTTGATAGGCTAGTGAACTGATACTATGTTGTTGCCATGTTGATGGCTATGGAGATAATAACGTGTTATTGCCCTGCTGAGGTGCTAGGGGAGTGCTAAGGTGTATGACAATAGGGAGGGGATATTGAGAGACTGCGGTGCCAGTAAATTATTGTGCTATTAAGACCCTGAGGGGAGAGGCTGAGGCCGAAGTGCCTTTAGGAGTAACTACCGGATTGTGGATCCGAGGGAGAGTGTGTGTGAGAATAAGGCCGTTGTACGGCAGTTCATTTCAATAATATAATGTATGTAATTGCGCTATTATATGTATAATTATGTTTAATAAATGTGTGAGTCTGATGGATTGTTCCGTTAAGTGTTAAACTTGTTTGTTCGTGATTGTTGTCCTGTCATAAACTATTACATCTCCCAGTCTGGGATTTGTGACACTGGGGGCTCGTCCGTTGTGACACTGGGGGCTCGTCCGTTGTGACACTGGGGGCTCGTCCTGTTTACCTGTGGTCATTTTGACATTGTGTATTCGTTATATCTAGTTGTTTTTCTGTTGTGCTAGGAATTCGTGCTGTTGTCTTTGTTCGTGGGATGAATGGAAATTTCATGATGATATGATTTATGTATGTTTATGAATAATAATATGTATTGATGCATGTATTGCTATGAATAGGTATTAATGTGTATTTAAAATTTCTGCAGAGAGTGTGTGTGCCAGCCTGTAGAGGTCAAGCAGCCAGAGCTCCGAGAAAATGGGAGAAATTTAGATCAAGGGTGAAAGTTAAGTGAAATTCTGAAATTTTGTACCCTGGATTGAGGGCTGTCTTTTCTTTTGTCTTTTTCCGCTGTTTTTCTGTTTTCGTTGTAATTGATTATACGGGCGGTGGCGCGGGTTTGCTGTGTTGAACTTAGTTTATCCTTTTAAAAAGGTGTGGTAAACTTTGGAACTTCGTTCATCACAGTGAACAGTTCTGTAGGGACCTGTAATATTGTTTAGTTGTAGCGTCGATATCTTCTCTGTTCCGCAGGAAGACGTATTCTCTTGTCCCTCTTTCTACCTATCTATAGATACGTTCTTTTTTTTCAGACTCTGTTCTTGTTCGTACCGTGTTGTGTAATCGGCGTAATAGGTTGCATTTTTTTTTTCCATTATAGTTTTTTTTTGTAGAAGCTTGTCCTAGTCTGGTTCGTTGTCCTTGACGTACTTGTGGTCCTTTTACTGTATTTCTTCATTCTTGTCGTCCTATTTTCTTTTATAATTAATAGTGCATACATTTTATAGATATAGAATTAGTGTTACTGTAAAGGTAAATTTTTGAATTGTATTTGAGACAACTGGGTATTGTTATATCTGGTGTGATCTCAGGTCTCTGGTCGTGTTGCTAGTGACCATACCGACAGGGTAGCCGTTTTCATAGTATACATACCATAACCATAAATCTGTGAAATGGCGGAACTCCAACAACTAATGAAGTTGGGTAAGGAACTTGGCCTGGAGGGAGAGGAGTTACGCGGCTGGATTAAAGAACAGCAGGCAGAAATGCGCGATGAGCGTGCTAAGGATAGAGAGCGAGAAAAAGAGGCTCAGGTAAAGGAGTTAGAGGCTCAGCAACAGGAGAGACAGGCTAAGGAAAGGGAGCAAGAGATAAGGTTAAAGGAGATAGAGGCGCAAGTAAAGATTGCGGAGTTAGAACTCAAGAAGAATACGCCAGCGGAAACGGCTGAGCGGCAGGTACACAATAAAGGTGGCGTTAGGATTAAGCTCCCTACGTTCGACGACCGGAAGGACGACATAGACGCCTTCCTTTACAGGTTCGAACTGAACGCACAATTGCAATGGGGGGAAAATAAGGAATTATGGGCCACGTACCTGGCATCGCTATTGCAGGGGCGAGCGTTAACCTACTTTAAAGAGCTACAGCGCGAAGACGTGCAAGATTACGATAAGCTGAAGGCTTTGCTGCTTCGCCGATTTGCGCGTACCGAGGAATATTTCCGGGAGCAGTTTAGGCGAGCACGTGCAGATGCCAGGGAGGACTTTGCTGCCTTCGTCGCGAGACTAACGGAGTATTTCGCGAACTGGGTAGACTTGGCGCATGTGGGCACGGATTTCGCTAAACTGAAAGACCTAATGATCCGTGACCAGCTGTACGCGTCGTGCCACAAAGATCTGGTGGCTTTCCTGAAAGAGAACGAACCCGCGACGGTGCAGGAGGCGTCTAAGTTGGCGGAGGCATACCGTACGGCGCATCCGTCCAAACCAGTCGCCAGGGCGTACGTCCAAGATGCTGGGTACGTCGCCGTTGTCGAGGGGTCGCCGGCAGGACTTGGGGACAGGTCGCGTCAGCGTGGTGCCTATAGCGGGCAAGCCCAGGGGCAGCGTAGGGGCTATCACCAATCACCGGCATATGGATCCGGTAAGTTTGACCGAGCAGGAGGGCTAGGTCGCGGTAATGGCCGGGGGCGAGTTGTGACCTTTGCCGATGACCGACGGCATAGGGACTCTAGTTCCGGTCGCGAGGGGTCACGGGGACCCAGGCCTAGGGCAGCACAGGGAGCGGAGTGTTGGACACCCGGACGCGTGGGTCACTTTTCGCGCGAGTGTAGGGCCGCGAAGTGTTGGAACTGCGGAAGAGCAGATCACATCAGCGTGAACTGCCCTGCAGGTAGGATAGCGGCGAACGTGGACAGTAGCTCCAGTCCATGTTCCCCAAATAAATTTCATCATGCGGCTGCGTGTGTTACATCGGACAACGGAGGCGGACAGTATTCTAAGTGTCCCAGTTGTGAGAAGTTATTATCTTCCGGTGTTTTACCTTCTGGGAGAAAGATCCCCGTTATAAATTCATGTCATACAGGAGGTGGTCTTAGGGTTTATCCGGGGTTTGTTGGGGACGAACCGGTCTCGGTTTTACGAGATACAGGATCTACCGTTGTGGGAGTGCATAGGGATTGCATTCGGGATTCACAGCTTACAGGTGAGACTGTCCCGTGCATCCAATTTTCGGGGGCCATTGAGAAATTACCCATGGCAAGAATAATCATAGATACACCTTTCCTTAGCGGGGAAGTCGAAGCAGTCGTTGGTTGTTTTCCAGGCGCCCAGCTCATCATTGGGAATGTATCACGGGTAGTTTCCCCTTCCGATGAGAACGTGCAAGCATGGTCGCAATCAAAAGGTATTGACTTTTGCGCCGCGGTCGAAACACGTCGACGGGTAGCGGATAAAGATAAGATTAGACCTTTGGCGACGCCAGCGGTCAACCTAGATATCACGCCAGAGCGCTTGGCGAAATTACAAAGGGAGGATCCATCATTAAACCCATGTTTTGGGGAAGCGCGAACCGAGAAAACGAGGAGATATAAGAACGGGTCGTCCTCCTTTATTGTTCAGGCGGGCATTCTGTTCCGTAAGTATGTAACGGTGTCCTCCATTTTAAAGCAGGTCGTTGTGCCAGCGTTGCTGATCGCAACAGTATTGCATTTGGCACATGATGTCCCATTAGCGGGTCATATGGGGATAGCTAGAACCAAAGAAAGGGTTCTTAAAAATTTTTACTGGCCATCGATCCACAGAGATGTGCAAGTCTATTGTAAGACGTGCAGTGCGTGCCAAAAGACGACGCATAAGGGTCGTACACCCCAGGCTCCTCTTCAGAAGATCCCCACGGTCTCGGAACCGTTTAAAAAGGTCTCGATAGACCTTGTTGGCCCCATTCACCCAGCGACCGATAGGGGGAATCGATTTGTCTTAACGGTCATATGTAATGCTACGAGATGGCCAGAGGCGGTTCCTCTGCGGACCATAACGTCGGAGGCAGTCGCGGAAGCGTTGTTTGCAATTTTCGCTAGGGTAGGAATACCAGAGCAAATTCTGTCTGATAGGGGCGCGCAATTTACGTCGCAGATGATGAAGGAATTGTTCCGCTTATTCAGCATACAACCCATCACTACCACCCCTTATCATCCGCAGGCTAATGGCATGTGCGAGAGATTGAACTCGACGTTAAAGTCGATGCTGCGTAAGGTAGCTGCTGATCGCCCTAAAGATTGGGATAGATATATCCCTGCAGTGTTATTCGCGTACAGAGAGGTACGGCAGGAGTCAACGGGATTCTCGCCGTTCGAAATGATGTACGGTCGTAGTCCTAGGGGCCCAACTGATGTTCTTCGGGACATGATGACGTCGCCATCATCGGGAGACGATGAGCAGATTTCGGTGTTTCAGTACCTTGTTGATTTAAGAGAAAGACTATCTGCAGCGCGCACTATAGCAGAAGAAGCGTCTAGTATCGCTTCGAAAAGAGCAAAAGACTATAAAGATAGAGGTTCCAAACTGAGAATTTTTAAGCCAGGAGACAAGGTTCTGTTGTTGTTACCTACGGACCATAATAAGTTATTGATGACATGGAAAGGCCCTTATGTTATTGAGCGAGTTGTTTCAAAGGTAGATTACGCTATCCACATTGATGGAGCGAGTAAGGTTTTCCATGTTAATATGCTACAGAGATTTTATGAGAGACCACAGTATCTGTGTGCACAGACAAGACCAGAGGAGACTGTCTTCTCTACTGCTTGTACGGGGGTCGTAGACCAGCTGGACTGTGACGTAAGCGACACCGAGGCGCAGGAAGAGTTACAAATTCAATTGCCGGAGTTAACTGCGACACAAGGTTACAGGGACGTAAAAATTAACCCTGACCTTACGAGTTCAAGGAGTAGGGAACTTGAGACCCTGTTAGCGTCATTCCCGGACGTTGTTACGGATTTGCCGGGTCTCACTACGGTGATCCAGCACCAAATAAAGTTGACTTCGGATAAGCCAGTATTTCTTAAACCGTATCCGTTGCCTTTTTCTTCGAGAGATAGAGTCATAAAGGAAGTTGAGTCAATGTTGAAGTTAGATGTGATAGAACCATCAACATCGCCGTATTCATCACCCATCGTCCTCGTGAAAAAACTTGATGGATCGGTGCGGTTCTGTATTGATTTTCGAAGATTGAACACTATTACGGTAGGCGATAGGGAGCCTATCCCGTTTCAGGAGGAATTAATAGCTTCATTGGCCGGGTCCACGTGGTTTTCCAAGATAGATTTGACGAAAGGGTATTGGGAAATCCCGCTTACTGAGGAGTCTAAACAATACACGGCGTTTCAAACGCCCATTGGATTATTCCAATTTAAGGTCATGCCATTTGGGTTGGTGAACGCGCCAGCGACGTTTGCACGATTAATGAGATTAGTGTTGAAGGACATACCTAATGTCGTGTCATTCTTTGACGATATAGCATGCCATACGTCGACATGGTCTGAGCATATTCAGACACTAACAGTAATTTTTCAACGATTACGTCATTTTGGGTTAACGGCTAAACCCGCAAAGATGGATTTGGCATGTCCAGAGATAGTATTCTTAGGACATATTGTGGGTAGAGGTGTTCAGAGACCTGAAGAAACAAAAATTGACAAGTTAGTAGGGTTGCAAATCCCAAAAACAAAGAAACAAGTCAGAAGCTTAGTGGGAATTTTAAATTATTACAGAAAGTTCATTCCAAATTTTTCCTCCTTGTCATCTTCTCTTACTGACCTTACTAAGAAGGGACAACCCGATAAGGTCCAGTGGACGTCTGAATGTCAGACAGCATTTGATAATTTGGTGACAGCATTATCATCGTCACCCATTCTGATATTACCCGATTTTCGATCTAATTTTATCCTCAGAACGGATGCGTCGGACTCTGGTGTCGGCGCTTGTCTTCTACAGGAGAAGAACGAATGTCTCCATCCTGTATGTTATGTCAGTAGGAAGTTATTGCAGAGAGAAAGAAAGTATTCTGTGATAGAGCGTGAGTGTCTTGCCATTGTCTGGTCCGTCCAGAAACTAGGACGTTATCTCATGGGACGAGAATTTTGTATCCAGACAGACCACAAGCCACTGACATTTTTGTCGAAGAATCGTTCGTCCAGCCCACGCTTGTCTAGATGGGCATTGGCTTTGCAGCCGTATACCTTCGTTATTCAACCAATTCCAGGAACCAGCAATCATATCGCCGACTACCTTAGTCGAGCCTAGGGCAAGATTTCAGGAGCTTATACATCGGAGGACAGGAACAGTGACAGGATCTGTGTGAATGAGTCGACTTTAAAATATTGACATTATAAATATGATATGAAGAATGGTTGATAGGTTGATTGGCTTTTGATTCTGTATTAAGTATGGTGGTTAGTTAGCTATTCATGATGTGACACATATATGCATATTTCAGACCATATTGATCCCCATATTTTCCCCTGAGTTCGGTATTCTATATACTAGGGGAACTGCTAGGTCATTTTTTTTTTAGTATAGGTATTGCTCACGCTCACTCGTTGACAGTCATCTTGATGCGATTTGAAATTAATTGCATTAATTTTTTTGGGGTGGGGGATGATGTCACGAGTGGAGTGAGTGCAATTAAGGGGATTGCTACAGAGCGGGTGTAGAGTAAGAAGGACTCACAATAGACAGCAAGTTAAGCGTGCTGTTGTGAGTAGTGGGGGGGGTCTGAATGAGGCGAAAGCGCTGTATAACTATCACTGCAAGTTAGAAGGTCCGACGGAGCGGACCTGTGAATAAGAGCCCAGCGGGCGGACATAAGTGAAAGCAGTCGGGAGACGGATGAGTGTTGTTCCAGTAATGACTGGTATGTAGAACGTTGATTGATTATTATGATTGATGTATTATATTATATTCGTCTATTACCATGATGTAAATAAGTATATGTGAGGAATGTGGAAGTCCTTGATAGTGGATATAGCAATGTGCGCCATGAGCGATAGATGAAAGTGAGTTCATGGATTTGTAGCGCGAGTGAGTAGTGTGTACTCCGATGGAGGTGTGTTACCGTAAGATGTGTGGTGAGTGAAAGGTGAACTAGTGTGTGTACGCTTCATGGATTGTAAGGAGAGGTGGAGTGAATAGAAATGGTAGGGTATTATACCAATGTAATGTTATTCTTGTAGGTGTCGGGGACGGGCCGCAGAGCCACCTCGATGAGCACAAGTGATAGGCCATCATAGGGCCGGAGGCCGCACATAGGCCAGAAGTGAGGCTGTCAGTACAGGACAGTAGAGGCACATAAAGTCGTGGCAGTCAGGCCACGGACAGGGACGTAGATATGAGAGTGAATGAGATGCTATATTGTTGCCATGTTGATAGGCTAGTGAACTGATACTATGTTGTTGCCATGTTGATAGGCTAGTGAACTGATACTATGTTGTTGCCATGTTGATGGCTATGGAGATAATAACGTGTTATTGCCCTGCTGAGGTGCTAGGGGAGTGCTAAGGTGTATGACAATAGGGAGGGGATATTGAGAGACTGCGGTGCCAGTAAATTATTGTGCTATTAAGACCCTGAGGGGAGAGGCTGAGGCCGAAGTGCCTTTAGGAGTAACTACCGGATTGTGGATCCGAGGGAGAGTGTGTGTGAGAATAAGGCCGTTGTACGGCAGTTCATTTCAATAATATAATGTATGTAATTGCGCTATTATATGTATAATTATGTTTAATAAATGTGTGAGTCTGATGGATTGTTCCGTTAAGTGTTAAACTTGTTTGTTCGTGATTGTTGTCCTGTCATAAACTATTACATCTCCCAGTCTGGGATTTGTGACAATGATAATGCAGCAAACTATTTTAAAAAATTATGAATGTTGAGGTGTGACGCATTTCTTTCGCAATTACTTGCTTTTGACAGATGAGTTTTTAAAAAGCGTTTTGTTGTTTTTTTTCTTTATCTGTCATAAGTGAGCAGCAAAGGCCATGCAGATGGGGAAAGGAAATTAATATTTTTGGTGCATAACAATGTTATTTTCATTTCGATTTGATATTAGTTTTATTGTTGATATAGACTGTACACGCTCGTTCACAGCTTTAACCTTGGTTAAATAGAACTACTTTGCAAGGCCAGAGACCGAGAAATAGACACACACAACAACAACAACAACAAACAAAGATACAAACGTTCAGAGGCTTGAGTTGATCGGCATGATTTTACCTGATAATTAGAGTGATCTTTGGATATAGAAAGTCTTTTAACCGAAGTAAAGATTTTGAACACACGAATGCATCGGTTAACTTCGTATTCCTCAGGTTTCTCTAAATACCACAAACGAAACACATGTACATGTAACAGGCGTTTCATGACATTTATATTGCTCATTCTCAAATGCCAGTGATTATTTGTTTTATTTTGTTTATGACTTCACCGAGGGGAGCATGACAGGCGTCACATTCTGTTCGAGGTTCGAGATAGACGTGGGTCTTTAAAGGAAAAATAAGTTTTTCTTGTTGTACCTACGAAATCTTTGAATATTCAAAGTGGCATTTGAACCTCCTTATTTGACCAAATACGTCATAAAGTCACTAATAATAGACGGTAGTGACGCAAAGACAAAATTACCCTCGATTTTTAGTGCCAACTTTCAGAGCTAAAAGGACTGCTTGAAATTTGTGAAAAATGGGAAAACAAACCCCAAATTGTGCATTTCAAATTCCACAGCTATTTTACTCAATGAAAAGATCGCGGGAGCTTTGCTTTAAAGTTCCGGTAATTCTTCCTTTACTTGTGCATTTAAATTGTCATAAGTTGCCAGAAAATGCGGCAACGAAGTCAACATTTGGTCATGCTCCTATCAAATAATGTAGAAAGTGATTAATAACCATTTCCCTCCCCCCCCCACAATTCTCACAGTTTATGAGGATGAGAAAGCATGTAACGTGAGCTCCCTGCTCGAAGTACTCAGCCGATGATTCAGTCGCATGCAATGATGGTGTGGGGAAATCGGTCAAGCATGTATGTTGTGTTGCTGATAGACAAGAGAACAAGCAACTATAGGACCTCCCGGCATTTTGTAGCCATTGCTGTTATAAGTGATACTGTTGTTGTCTGGCTAAGCATTCGTAAAAGTTGCTGGCTGCACAGCCCGGGTAATATTACTTGTATAGTGAAAAGTCCGTATCAATTTAGTTCATATCTTGGAGCGAAAGTGAGGGGGGGGGGGGGGAGGGGGAGGAGGCGAAGCTGTACCAAGGCCATTCAGTTGCGAACAGATAACGCCGAATAAAATGTCTAAAATTGTTGACAGATTCATCGCCGTTGGATCGTTCCTGTTCGGCTCATGGCTGGCAATTGTCAAAAAGGGCTGGAAAACTGCGGAGCTGAATTGTACACATACACAAATTATACACACATGCGCTTTGAATGAAATGAAAGAGGGAAACTTGTAACGATAAAGGAGAAAGTAGTGATAGAGTGTGTGAACGTAGTCTTCGGTGTTTCTAAACATCAGATCTGAAGGAAAAGAAGACACGTCAAATAATGTTAGTAATGAAGATTACAATCATAGCCCCATTACAGGGGGGGGGGGGGGGGCGTAAAGTACAGAATGTAATATAACTTGGTATATTGGGCTGAAGCTTAGTCGCGACATCCCGTGCATTAACTTCGGGTATCAGTTTATCTATCCAAAGACGAGCCGGTCTGAGACTTTTGCGTGAGTGCAGGTGAAAGAGAAAAACAACGTGAATTTAAGTCTGCGATTCGTACTCTTTGGTATGTCTACAATGGTAATTTATAGTGAGTGACTTATCTCTAGATGACGAGGAATGTGATTAAACGGATGTAAAGTCGTGTTGCTGTCTCTCCGAGTTGTATCAACTGCCATCACTATCTACCAAATGTCTTGGAACAGTGCGATAGACAGAAACTGTTTTAGCATGGTCTGAATTGCTTGGAAATGATAATGAAGAGACAAGACGAATTTGTCTTCTTCCTTGCTATACCTCCACATGAGGCAGCCTAAGGAAGTGTCTTCACTTTGAAATTCATTGAGACATTAGGTACTTGTATCCAGCATTTCGAGGCTTTGACGATGATCAAGTTTGACAACAAAATGGGGCGTGGTTGTACGGAGGTCTACATTCCTGTCTCATGGCTTTATTTTCTATTTCTCTCACAACAATTCAGGTTTGAGTCCACAGACCAAGCAACACTGACAGGGTAACACAGGACCGGACAGTGGAAGAAAGCAACGGAGACTGAGCTGAGTGTCAGTAGAAATTCATGTGCACAGATGTTGAAATAAATACAGCTCTGTTCTTTCACAATGTAGTATGCATCATCTAACGGCTTTGGTCCCCGGGTCAAAGGGACCGATGGGACCACTAAATGTAGATGACACGAATAATAATCATCATCAGAAAGGTCTTGCGCAAACTCTGAATTTGCTACGTACTTTCGTTTTATTGTTCATACTTCAGTTTCAAACATCACCATTATTTTAAGGTCCTACATTTTTCTTCTCTGCATCGTTAATGGGTAATTTATGGACAATCAAAATGGAGGTGGAGAAGGTTGTACAGGAAGAGATAAAATTTCGGGACAGAGCCATCTTGTACTTGCGTAATAACAGGGCACAGGTGTTTCTGCATGACGAGAATGATGAAAGAGCAGGCATTAGCGTTATATAACTGACTTTTGGACACTGAAACGGAAAATCGAGGGTGGTCCGTTATACTTAATGATACTCCACGGCTTCGCTGAAAGTGACGATACGTGTCCATCGAGCAGGAGACAGTGTCTTAATTGTGTCATGACAAATTACCAAGTGTTGAATAGCGCGTATCATATGAATAGTTAAACTTAAAGTGATAGAGGGCCGTAACTACTTCAAGAAGGGGGGGTGGAGGAAGAATAAGAAGGAAGAATTCCCGAGGCGCGAATACAACGATTTTAACTGTTTTGTATGCTTCGGTTTGAGGCCCATAATTTATTGCACCCGCCCCCGCCCCCGACCGCCCCCCCCCCCATCCTTTGCCCAGTGAAGACAGACTAGAACACCTCCCCTCCCCCTCCACACACACACTAATGCAGAAAGAGGTCTATTTCTTTTGACAAATCATCCTCCAAACATAATTATCAATAAAATCACAATTTCGAGGCTGTACTGGGGTAACAGGGATGAAAATAATGTCTTCTTTTGTCTAAAACTTGTACATAATGTATTGCAGAATAGAAAACTCAAGATAACATAACATCAGTCCCAGTCCTCAGTGAAGAGTTCCAGCATCAAACCTTTATCTGTAAGGTGGCACTAGTTGATATTTTCACCTAAATCATGTTTACGGATTGGTTTTTGCGACTCCGTTAATTGTATAGCTATACAAGGTCTCTGGTTTTACATTATTTTACGAGCTCAGAAGCTTTCCGCCTTAAATTTAAGGTAACGTAAAAGCTTTGGGGTTCCTGGCCCCTGGCATATACAGTTTATGACGTAATATACAATTTTCCGCCCGATTTTTTCTGCAATTGCACGTAATTTGTATGAGAGATTCAGTGGCATCGCTCAGGTTCCAAAGCCTCCAGACAGGAGCCAATGGGTCCCAGTCACTCCCCGACCCCTAACGGTTGTAACAACACTGCAGACTCATTTACTACAGACCCCACTGTGTTGTAATGTATGTCAAATTTGACGCCACGGGCACTGGAACGTTGGGGTCGGGCCGGTAGGGTGAGGGGGAAGAGCTCTAGTGGAACCATGACAAACATTCGTACTGGCTGCAGGGTGCAGTGCTGAAAAGCCGTGGTTTATTTTTATTTTCTTGACAATTTACCGTGCCTTTTCCCTTTTGTGAAGGGAGGACAGCGGGGGGCAAGAATCATAATAAACTTTCGTTTGCAGTCCACGGAGTTCTGAGTTGCGAATCAAAGTGACTATTGTATCGCTGCAACAATCTAACCAATCATTGGTGTACAATGACCACGAGAAAACTTGAATAACTGGTAACCGATATGGCCCGCCAGTTCCCCCTTGCATGTTTGTCTACGTAGTGCCTTTGACGCTGGACCAATACAGAAATGTAACCGGGCAAATTAGGAAGATTCCTGCGTGACGCAAACTTAGCACTAAGGACACGGGGTCTCTCTTGTACGGGCCGACGACCAATGTCTTGTTTAACTTTCGATCTTGAACTAGGGACATGGAATATAATGTAAGAGATAGCGACAGACAACGGATCACTTATTTCAAAAGATCCTCTAGATAGCTGGCTATCCTGCCGTCACATACAAGTGCTTCTATAAACAAAGGGATTTTCAACCTTGGGATCGCCACTCCTAAAGGGGTCCAAGACATTGTCGGGAGGGGGAAGGGGGGGGGGGAGCTTGCGAGCTGAACTAAAATAATAGTAATATTTAATAATAATTCTCCCCCCCCCCTCTCTCTCTCTCTCTCTCTCTTTGTGTGTTGTGTATTTCTCTCTCTCTCTCTTTCTTTCTCTCTCTCTCTCTTTGTGTTTGTGTATTTCTCTCTCGTTCTCTCTCTCTCTCTCTCTCTCTCTCTCTCTCTCTCTCTCTCTCTCTGTGTTCTTCTCTTCCCTCCCTCTGTCTGTCAACGTATGCATGTGTGTTTATGTGTGTGTGTGTGTGTGTGAGAGTGAGATAGAGAGAGAAAGAGAGAGGAAGAACAAATTAGCTGGATGTAGCGAAAAAAGATAGTCGTTGGGGTCTTTTTTTTTGTGTGGGGTGGAGTTGGGTTGGCAAGGGTGTAGGTGTCCTCAAGGAGATATCATCTCCCATAGCGGTCGCGAAGGACAAGAGTTGAAAACCACGGATCTTAACAATTCAAGAAACGAGATAGCGTGCGAGAAAAGAAAGTCCAGTTGCTTAGAACTAAGCATACTGAACGGGGATATAATGATTCAACAATGTTAGCAAGGCATCCGTGTGAAGTTCTGGGAATTAACTCCATGTTCACCAACGGAACTTTTTAACTGGCATTGACGTTCAAAGATGCTAATAAAAAAATTCCTTGCATTTTCTATAGAAGACAAGACTGTTTGTAAACACGTGTAAATAAAACTGGATAAACCTTAATCACTCTATAATTTACCTGATTCAAACATTACGCAATAGAATCGTACCGTCGGATAGTTTCCGCATTGCTGTATTTTGGCCTTTTCGAGAAAATGGGAATTGGACGTTTGAAGAGTTGTGTAAAATAATTAGCGTTTTATTCAATACGCTTCAAGATCGAAATTTGCATAAAAATGCCCACGAAAACTACACCCATATGATACTTATATTATACATTCTAAAATTAGGAGTGAGAGAACCACTTTCATGGCCAAAAAATCTCAAAATCGGTTAAAATGTCGCATGATATGGTAAATACCCCTCGATGTTATCTCGGGAAGAAGAGGGTTAACGGAAGTGGAGATGACACATACATCTACTGCTACACATTATATTATTTCACCAAACTGCATCAGGAATGAAAGTTGGAAAAATCAAAATTAGAAATACGATACTATCAATCGTTTGTGCTTAAAACACAAGAAGGCATTTTCATAACCCGCACAAAAGTCTGTCTGTTCGATAGAATATTATTAGGATTAACACAGTTTAAAAAAAACTGTTATTTTTAGAACAGGGAGCCATTCAAAGACCATGTTGTGATTTTTCTGTTTCTTATTTTGAATTTTCTTTATTGCAATGGAAAACACCTCCCTCTCTTTCTCTCTCTGTCTGTCTGTTTGTCTTTCTTTCTCTCTCTGTCTTTCTCCCTTTCTCCCTCTTTCTCTTCCCCTCCCTCCCTCTCTCTTTCTCTTTCCGCCCTCTTTCTCTTCCCCTCCCTCCCTCTCTCTTTCTCTGTCTCTCTCCCTTTTCCCCTTCCCCGGCTCTCTCTCTTTCCCTCTCTGCTTCTTATCTCTGTCTCTCTCTGTCTCTCTGTCTGTCTTTCTCCCCCCCCCCCCCCCCATCTCTGACACCCATTCAAAGTCTTTTCTACCTATTTACGTGGAAACAATTCAAGACATATCGAAAACAGGGACACACACACAGGCGTACACAAACAGAAGCAATACTGTGGACCAAGAAACCATGACACTGACAATACAGATGAAAGGAACATACTGATACAACTTTACTTTGCAAAATTCACACATAGGAAAGAAAACTTGGAAAGAAATAACAGAAAAGAATACGCTGTAAACTTAGAGGATACTCATAATATGCCTATCTACATTTGTTCTTAGTTCAAAATATAGAAGACTGTGGATGAATACAGAAAAACGGAAGCAGAGGAAGTATGATCGATTTGGAGGAGAGTAGAACTAATGTTTATGACCGCAAGGAACAGCTCAAGACTCCGACCATGACACTGTTAAAACCATTCACATTCAAAGAGCAACGCCTGTAAATCTTTGTTTACTCACGGAGACAATATCTCGCCCTGAAATCTGGTGGGGCTCAGTTTGAGTCCTTTGAACAAACTGCCTGAGGGGCAGGGATCTGTAGGGAACATACTGCTGAAACAGGGGTTATTTAAGAGCAGTGCATTTTTACTACAAAGGTTTCAAGACAGCAAGAACTACTTCTGGGCACATGTTTCAGGGTGTGCATGTATAGTACAGACGCCGTTGCTCTCAAGTCTCCTTTCCACCCCCGGCAAGTGGCCCACCCCACCCATAATGACAATTCTATTTCAATCTCAAATAGCTTGCAGGATGAGTGGCACTGCACTCTCTATTGCTGGGGGCCTTTCGCGAAGAACACATAAAAAATTCCAGCCTATATTTGAGACTGTTTTCAACAAAGCAAACGCATAACCCCCTGCGTTGCGGCAAATTGGATCGCCTCAACACCATAGCCTGGGTTAAGAGATTTTCCATACTCACAATGATACCTGGTTTTAATTCATGCCCATGTCCAACCAGGGAAGCAAGAAAGAAAAGCCTTAGCCCTGAGAGTGCACTAAAGGGGCGTGTTTCTTCACGAAAATGGATCTAATTGTACTCGTGTTTCTACCTCGGCTGACCTTGATTTGTTTCTATTGTTGATTTTGTTGTAATGTAGAATGGCATGACCTCCTCTTCAGCAAATTCCCGCCCAATCCGTCCCACAACAATGAAACTCCCATCAACAGGTTTGGTTGAAAGGATGTCTAGATGACTGTGACTGCTTTTGTACTAATCATTTTTACAGTTGTGGAAGCGAAAGACAGATCGTAAATTCTGGGAAACATTAAGTAAGAGCATCTTTCATCCACACTTCAGTCTTTGCGTTTTTGTTCTGCTTTTTTTTTTTTAAATTTCTTATTTGCGCCATCTAATTTCGCATGACCTCGTCTTCATCATTTGTCATGATTCGGATGTTGTTAAAACTCACGCAGAGAGTGAGTTGTTGTTGTTTTACCAGGGCCATGAGAAATTGGCTGGTGGCCTTGAACGGCCCTCGCGAATTATAGTGGGTGAGTAAATAAATGTAAAGTTAAACGGTTAGATTCACGCTTGTCGGTTTTAATGTTCGTGATTAATAAGTAATGGAGTAGGGGTGAAACAAGGTGGGGACAGTTGACATTGTTAAGTATGACTAGACAAGTTTTTGCACGTTAACTGGCTGGTAGGATAGTGCAGACGTATTACTACAATTAAAATGGTGGGAGGTTTCGACCTATGAGATAGCTGAACTAATTGGGCCAGCGGACTAGCACGCTGGGTAGTTAGATAGTATAAGACATCGTGTAACGTTCAGATTTGGTGAATACAGGCGAGCAGAAGCATCGTGTCGTGAAGTATCTCCGGTTGACCAGTACCTGAACTGTGTGCTTTGAAGACAAGAAGTCCTTGCTAACGGACTGACTGAGCTCTAGAAAGAAAGGTCTGAGTGGGCTGACCTTTGAAAGCCCACGCTGCGCTATTTTGATGTTCGCGCCTACCAGTAGGCGTGAGCAATGGTAATATATTTTATTTGTTCAAGCATAATAGAGATCGGAGATAGAGAGAGAACTACAGCCTCATAGGAAGACTAAGGAAACCCCAGCTGGCACTCGACCACGAGTGTCCTGTATCATAGATCTATTGCCATAGTATGATTGGAATAATATAGCACATTGTTGATGAATTGAATAGTGATTGTGCATAAAATATAGTCTTTTGGCAACTGCTTAAATTACCTACAAGCCGAAGAGTGCTTCTGTAGGCTTTGAACGTACTGGGCTCTCCTAACATTTAAGCCCATATGATTTATGGAGAGTTTGCCTGGCGACTGGCCAGTGGCGACTCAACTGTCACTTTAAATTGATATCTAGTTTCGTATAATATACCTATTTGCTATTGATTGCAGTACCTCCATAGTTACATGAATATCATTGGTTAAGTTATTAATTAGAGTTTTTTTTGGTTTGGATATATACCCCTATTGTCTTTTGTTTTGTTATTAATATTTATGTAAACTATGGCCTGACCGGCCTGACATATATACGCTCTAGTTATTTAATACTTTTCTTGTGTGGTTGTGTCCGAGTGTGAGTTAGCTGCCTCTCGTGCAGTCGTAACATCCCCAAGACCCTAACTCTGCTCGTGACACTTGCTCTTGCCGTTGTTGTGGTTTTTGTTGTTGTTATTGTTGTTTTTTAACTTTTTAAATCAGTAATGTCAAATTATATGGTGTGTAAATGCGCGTGAAGTCTCTTGGACGAAAAGAAAAGTGGTAAATCTTAATAACATTTTGACAATTAAGACTTTACATTTATGAAGTATGTCTCCCATTTTGCCATTTGAAATCGTGGGACGCGTAGTAAAGATTCGTGACTTGTTTTTTTTCAGTTTTCAGGAGAGGCAAAAACGTTTAATTCCTCTCTAGAACACATCTACAGATACGATATTTAAACAAAACCGAAAACAAAAAAAAATCTTTTGACCCTTAGTTTTCAGAATTTAAACTTATAACATAACCTGTGGGGTTTTCAATGGCCTTAGGCATGCCAAATATTTCAATTTTTGAAAAAGGTCGAGTTACGATATTTTACCACGCGGCACTCGAAATGCGCTTAGTTTGGGTGATAGAAAACACCATTCTGTGTTCAGAATTTCAGCCTATATCTTTCGTTCCTAACTCTCACTGATGTTCCCGGACACAGATAAAAAAATACAAGTCTTTCTGCGATCTAGACCTACTTACTGCAAATGTCCTAAATGACTTATGGCACAGTTTAAAACGAACGCGTTGCACTTTTTTTTTTTTTTTACCACCCAACCCTACAATGATGTCTGTGACTTCTGACCTATTTTTCCCGCACTACTGATCAAAACATGCAAGTTTCTCTCTTTCTCTCGCTTTTTTCGCCCTTTCCTTGCCAGGTATTTCCGTGACGAGCAGTCTACTTACCGTAACCATGCTTATCAATGATAGCATTACGCAAACTGGCATTTGATGTTCCTACTATTCCCCACGTAATCTGTGCTGAAGTAAGTTGCTACCGCCGTGGCACCACTGTGATATATTCCATTTGCGTTATTTCATTTTATCTCACATAGCACTTTAAAGACTTCAGAAATAGTAAAAACAAAATAAAAATAGACAAAAAATTATCGTGACCCACTTTTACAAGTTCTTTTCTCAGACAGAAAGAGAAAACAATGAGCTCGGGTATTATTTTCTTGCCCCAATATCTCGGCCCAGTCTGTGTTATTTTTTTCCCTTCCTCGTGAAGCTGTCAATGCATACTGAGTGCTCACACTGGAGTAGGTATGATTTTTCACCACAGGAGGTCCGGTGCGGTGTGGAATTGGTCGCCTGTTTTTTCTTTTCCCCCTTCATTTTTTCGTCAGGAAAATTTGTTCTCACGCCGTAGGTAAGCGAAAAGAGGGGCCGGTGAAGGAAATGACATAGCAAAGGTACGCGCTAAGCTACCCAAGTCCTTTGGGGATATTCCCGAAGAGTAATGTTTCTATTTGCTGAAGATGAAACCGTATGTATCTCTTTCTTCCTCTACGATAATGAGGAACTTGAGATTTGGATTGAGGTAGCTCAAGATGAGAAAAGGTTAAATGAAAGAAAATGTAGCCTTTGCAACATGATACCGAATAAAAGTCCCGCCGTCACCGTAACACAGTTAATTCATTGAGTCGCCTCTGCCTTTCTACTTCACGGCATATAGCTTAAAATATACATTGGCATTTTCAAGGTCAGAGTTTGAGTTTGGAGAAAGCACGTCGGTTCGACACAGTAACGGTCACATTGTGCTAGGAAGACGCAAGATGATAGACAAAGTATAACAGAATGATAGGATACAAGCAGATCCTACCAGACAACCCCACCAACCACCCGCGAAATATTGAAGGTCTCAAGCTGGTTATTTTAGTCGAGGGCTCTTGGGTGAGAGAGAGAGAAAGAGAGAGGGAGAGACAGAGACGGAGAGAATAGGAGACAGGGAGAGAGACGGAAGAGAGAGAGAGACAGAGACAGAGAAACAGAGAGATAGACAGAGACACAGAGGGAGAGAGACAGACAGACAGACTGACAGAAACACACAGAGAGAGAGAGAGAGGGGCGTTTCATGATGAAAACAATTTTTACTTTTCCTATTGTCCGTCAAGGAACAGGAAAACTATTTTTTGTTTGCTATTGCTGTTCAGTAACACACGCTTCTGTGAGCGCACGTTTAGGCTGCATGAGTTTCTTATTTATGGTAAGTACACAGCTGTAACAATTTCAGCATCTCTAACACCAACGATTTTTTTTAACTTCTAAGCGAAATCAAGTCTCCTGTTCACACCCAATGCGCTTAAGACGTTTTTCCTTTGTTATAAGTTATCTCAAGGGTTTCATGTCCAACAGAAGTCCACGCCCTACCCCCCCCCCCCCGGGGCTTTCATCTGGAAACGACGCCTTTTTTTCTCTCTCTCCACTGTTTGTGCAGTTAATCTTCTGCCTTACATTTGCCATGTTACATTAAAAATTTGCCGTAAAGTACGGTATAATCAATATCCGGCGGTCGCTTGTTTCACGCCCGGTGATGTGATGACGCAATTTCACATCATTGTATTGTTCACTAGCGCGCAATAATTTCAAAAAAGGAAGATAAAAAGTGATCGGTTGAATGAAAATATAGAATGTAAAAAAGAAGAAAAAGAAGAAATCAGAACTTACCGAAAGAAAATGAAAAACATAATAATTATAGAGGAAAAAAATGAAATAAAGTTTTAAAAGTCTAATAGGAAAAAGAAGAGACGAACGAAGGAAAAAAATAGAACGAAAAAGAACCGGCATAATGGAATGAAAATCAGATGCATGGACGAGCTTAAAGATGAAAATGTGTCGGAAAAGTAAATTTAAAAAGAAAAAAATAATAATAATCAGTGACAAGTGAAAAATAAATAGTAAAAATAATAATACTGATTAGAAAAACCTTACCTTCTCTCAGCGCTTCTTCACCAATATGAGAATAACACTCGGCCACTAAATTAACCTCGAGTTTTCCCACACTCCTTTTAGTGTAAAGTCAGAGCATGCGCATCTGCGGGTGTTTCCCGATCGGGTATTGTTCTCAGACTGAATGTGCCCATTGAAAGATTGGTCCGTAATGTACGCACCACGAGAAAGAGGGCAGGACGTTTCTTTAACAAAACACCGAAATGATGGGCGGACGAGCACTGCCGCCTCAAGCGAAAGTAGGAAAGTGGGCTAGGAAGTTATGGCGTACCGTTGGGTCATATTTCCGAATCTTAACGTTGTCTTATCAGAGCATTTCAAATCGCGTCGGTTGATTACTGATGCGGGGTACGAACTATAAAGAAAGAAACAAAAAACAAAAAAAAGAAGAGAAAGAATAAGGAAGAGAGGAAGAAAGACAGAAAAGAAGGAACCAAAGAATAAGAAAAGACGGAAATAAAGAAGTCTGAGGAAAGAAGAGAAATAAAACAGAAAGAAAGTGTGGTAATAAGTACTCATAGGGGAGCAAAGTTAAAATATCTATTCAGCCTAAAAATTATCGATGTATTAAATTTTCCTTCCTCAGTAGCAATATCATATTCACAAAGCAATTAAAATTTCGGAAGGTTTGCGGGCAGACAGAAGATGCGGATTACCTCAATTTTCCTTCACTGAACTATTACATTTTACGCCTTTGAATCCATTCTGCTTTGCAAATGTTTAATAAACTGCGTGAATAAGCTCTGATAGGGACCCATATTCTGTGTGAATGTTTCCCCAGCCCAATCAGTTTCCAGTGTTGTTGTGCTCCTACTGCAACAGACAAAGTCATGGCAAAGATTAGCCTGATCAGCCTTCTTGGCACACAATTCCGTAAAAGAAGGGTTGTTTTTTGTTTTTTTCTTGGTTTGTTTCGTTTTTAATCGGGTAGTTTAAATTCATGACGAAATAAAAATGGTTTTTTGTTTTTTTTAATTGATTAATTGAAGGGAATTAAATAATTCACATGAAAACGATGCTGTTTAATAATCGGTCTTGGAACTTTACTGTTGCGTCTGAACATGTTTTTGTGCACAAATCTACAGCAACTTAAACACCAAAATGGGAGTGAGAAGAAGGGCGTTATAGCAAAATCCGATGCCAATTCGTTGTTGTTGGTTTTTTTCCTAATATTCCCACTTCTCTGACACCATGATGACGCAACTTTTATTACAAATACAGAAAGGTATGTAACTCTACGAATTTTTACAGTGAAAGGAGAAATTGTGAGTGAAAACGGAATTCCGTGAACTCACGCTACAAAAGTCTGGTTCCACCTCTGACATTTAATGCCAGACCGCCTATAGTTTGGACATTTTTGTTTCTTAACCTCCTTTCTCCGCCCAAACTAGTAGCGCAGTCACGCGCGTTATCAGTCAGCGGTAAACCTTGTGTTTTCCCTGGTCCTGCTGATAACAATAGGTTTGTTTTTTCCCCAGGGAAACGCCACATGCCGTGTATATTCGTCAACGGGATGTACCGTCGGGCGCTTGTGAAGGGTTTTTTTGTTTTCTGTGGACATGCAAACATTGGTAAACATGTCTTGAACACATTGTAAGTGGAATTTTAGTCTCAATTAGCCTTGCCTGGGCGTGATCTTGTTTGGCAGTAGAGGTGACGAAACTGCAATGAAAGGAAATCATTGTCGTGGGCTCTAACCGACAGTTACTGTGTAATTCTACTGCTGCATTTAAGGCTTCTCTCTCTTTCTCTCTCTTTTTCTCTCTCTCTCTCTTTCTCTCTCTTTCTTTCTCTCTTTCTCTCTCTCTCTCTCTTTCTCTCTCTCGTTCTCTCTCTCTCTCTTTCTCTCTCTCTCTTTCTCTCTCTCTCTTTCTCTCTCTCTCTTTCTCTCTCTCTTTCTCTCTCTCTTTCTCTCTCTCTTTCTCTCTCTCTCTTTCTCTCTCTCTCTTTCTCTCTCTTGCTCTCTCTCTCTCTCTCTCCCTTTCTCTCTCTCTCTCTTTCTCTCTCTCTGTTAATTTATTGTTGATTTCACCAGAAAACAAAGATCTTGTGAACTACAGCTACTCCGTGAAACATACGAAATAATATGAAACATATTCTATAGATCATAGCCTAGCTTGTCTTGGAAGAGCCAATTTTCAACACCCCGTGCTATGAAGTGAAACATTTTCACTAAACATTTAAATACTAAAATATAACTTGTAAATTTACCAGCCTTCGCTTTTCAAGGTTGGTTGTAAACTACAGAGGCTTCTGGTCTGTGTTATTGTTCACTATTGTCAGACATTCCCAAGTTAAACAGAATGTCCCTAACCCTATACTGTACTAAACTTAAGACCTAACCCCGCCCTTCTCAGTTTAAATAACGGCAGAAAGGGAGAAAAAAATCGAAAAATTTCAAAGACATGCAAGTATGCAATAGACTTTCTGTAGATAAAAAAAAAAATTGAAGGATAGTCTGGTAAGCAGTTAGACTTTACATAGATCCCAAAATTTTAGTAAGTTTTCCTTTTTCTTCCTTCCACATCCTTCTCAGCCATTTACTGTTCGAGTCCAGCCTGGCAAGCGACATCAGCGGGACTCTGACGTTTGTCATGTCCTAATATCAACAGACGCCTTTATGTAGACAGCAAGGTCATAATAACATGATAACATAATCATGACGATTACTCTCTTGTACAAATACATGGTGATCTGTGGCGGTCAGCAAAAGAAATGTTACTCGGAAGTAATGTGGCTATAAAATACTGAAATAAGAAAAGGAAAAACATACGTTGAAGCTATAATGACATGGAATTTGAGAAACTGTTGAAGAGCAATATTTCTGGCACTTCCGACAACTGTCCACATAAGCACACTGTCTACATGAGGACTGGTGTCAACGAAAGGACATCACAGACATGCGAGTCTGTGTCCACTTTGATTTTGACAGCCACGTGAGGCCACTCGTGTTTGTTCTAATTGGTCACCACCCATCGCTTTCCTTCTTCTGTTATTCATTACCGCTCTTCGCATTCTCTGTGAGTTGTTTGTTTGTTTGTTTACTCAACTACGTCACGAGCCACGCCAACACTTATTCATAATAACACCTGAAACACTTATGTTATCGAGAGCCTATTCACCATCTACTTCAGCTCCTACACAGTGGGTTTTTTTGTCAGCCAGATGTGGGAGTTACTTTCGCTGACAGATGGCTTCATTTATGCGTGAGAAAACAGTTTCTTATCATAAATTTAAAAAATAGTGACGAGAGTATTTCATTGTAGTCTTATTTCACCTCCTTTTTTTTAAAGCCTTAATGGCACTGTCTTATAATCTGACCTCGTCTCTTTTGCACGGACCTATTGTGATTATACAAGTTTCAGGCAATCTGTTAAAAATGTTGTTATGGCATTAAAATACAGTAATTTATTTATTTATTTATTTTGTTGCCCTTTGAAAAGGCGTGTGCATTATTTGACATTCCTGCGGAAGGTGCAGCTTTTCTGTCTAGAAACGAGTGCACTATGCCCTTTATCCGGCATGAGATCTGAAACAAGACAAGATTATTATGGGAAATTTTCTACATCAAAGACGAGGAAGAAGGGGGAAGCAGATCTCATCCAGTGACATACAAACAACAACAACAAAAAAGGCGTCATTGTCTCTGAATCTGACAAAGTAAAACGTAATGTTTAGGCCAGAAATGTTTTAAATGAGCGATATCAACAGGAAAAGCTACTGTCATTTGGGTTGGACATGACAACAAAACAATGTCATTGAACACTGGAAAAACTGTTAATATTCCTGTATAACCCATTGAAATGAATTGAATTCATCATAACGGTGGAGAAAACAACAATGCAAATTTACTTATTTAAAAATGAGAGAGAGAGAGGAAAGAGAGGAGAGAGAGAGAGAGAGAGAGAGAGATGGTTAAAATAAAAAGGGCTAACATGGCATCAAACAAAATTAAAAAGGCACACACAAAAACATAGAAACCTGAACTTTAATGAATTAAAACATAATAAAGAGAAAAGGTAGAAAGACGAACTTCAGTGACAAATATAATTAACGAGATACACACAAAAACACACAAGTTTCGGGGTAACAATTAAAAAAAAAGTGTCATGTTTGAGGTCTGAAACACTAATGGCTACCATGCACGCACATAGCTTCTGAGAGAGAGAAATACACGTGGGAACTGGCTGAAGCGTTTCCTTCACTATGCTGAGGTTTCCATTAATTACTCCAAACACCTGAAGAGTGCACAGCCGACGCTCAAATGTGCTATTCTTTTATGTTTAATCATCGTTTCCGGTGAGTTAAAGTGGCACTTGATAAAGTGAGGTGTTTGGTTTGTTGTTTTTTTTCTGTTTTTTTTCTCCGGATAGTCGAGCAATATTTCATCTTGCCGAGTACAAAATAAAATATTACTTTGGGTGTTAAAAACGATGATAAAATGGATGATGGTAAGGATGATGGGATGGTTACGATGATAATGATGAGTAAAGCAGTTGTATGAGGTTTGAGAATTATGGGATCTCTATTTCTGACAAATACAAAAGCAAAAGTGGCGGGAGTATTTTATCGTAGCGCAATTTGTCTCCCCCTTCCCACCCCCAACCCACCCCCCCCCCTCTTTTTTCTCTCTTTTTGTTTGTTTGTTTGTTTGTTCACAGCCTCACCGCCTGAACGACAATTTTAAAAATTATAAAATTCATTTTCTTAAGTGTCAAATAATCTAATCCAGTCTCTTTCGAATGGATTCATTGTCTTGATTCAGGTTTCATACAATCTGTTCAATATGTTGCCATGGAGGTAAAATAATTACACTGATTTTTGTTTTTGCTCCTTTTGCGAGATAAGCCCAGAGCATAGGACACGCGTTCAATTTGGTGCAATAATTTCCTTGCTTAGAAGCGGGTGCTTAGTAGCCTACTTATTAGAGATTTTTGGCAAAACTGTAGAGATAATTAGGGAGGGGGGAGAGAAAGGGAGTGGGGCAAAAGGCCGGGGGGGGGGTAGAGCAAAGGTATATCCAGGCAATGTCGGGCACCTTATCTGGTTTCTTATAAGAAAATGAATCATTCGAACTCTCATATATTTCATAATAGTCAGGACAAATTGATGGTGAGAAGACTCAGCAATGAATATAACTGAGTAAAATTGGAAAATGACAGGATTTAAATAACTTTACAACTACAAGGTAAATGGTGCAGTACATTACAGGTAACCCAAACTTGAGCGTGTGAGTTCTGCGATTGAGAGTGATGAATGGACAACCTATACGTTGTCGAGAAATACCGTGTCGCCAGTGTCATTTTGTTTCAAGTTTTTAAACCAAGAAAGGTGGAAATTTTAAATTGTGGAGGGGCCGAAAATATAAAAAAAAGTGGGGAGGACAAAAAAGTAGGCCAGATTTCCATCAAAACAACGTTGCGGAAGGTCTCGGTCAACTTCTGAAACTGGGTCACCGGTACGCACGATTCATGAGCTCAGACCGTCTTGATTTCATCGGCGTGAGAGCACAGACAAACGGGTGTAAGTTAAGCAAACACCGGCACATGACACCGCTTCCGTGGATCCCTGGCCGATCTCACGTTCTGGACTTGACATTTGTAATTTGGATACTCCTGAATAAGCTCAGCAATAAGCGTTCCACGAAGGGTAGCCGTCCTTCTTTTTTCTCTTCGTATGCCGGGTCATTTTACTGTCCCTTCACTGAAAAAGGGAAGAAAATATAAATTGATTAAAATGTATTGTAGGATATAATAGGACTGAATGCATTTGTGTATAGGGACCCATTACCGTGTTATCCAAAGCCCGTGGGCGTAGATTAAGCCAAAAGCAATTTTGTATTTCCTGTCTTTTGAAATTGCACGACGCAACTGACATGCGAGGATCTACAATGTGCGTGCACCAAGATAAGACCATTGTGTTGGAACATCTGCATAATCACTGGGTTTGTCATAGAAAGCGCGAATTGAAAAAGCCCAATGCTGTATCACATGTGCATGTAGTGAAATAATACATCGGTGTCCTTGTGGCTTCATAGAAGGCAGGAAGGGGCGGTGGTGCCTTATACTCCTCAGAGTAAAGTGGAATATTTGGGCTCTGCCAAGCATAAATGCAGTAATTACTCTATTGAAAATTTTCACTACAGAATGCAATGACCTTGTCGAAAGTGTTTAAAATTCAACATGTAAAGAACAAAATTGTTTCTGGCTTCACCGAGTCGGTCGACATACGTCAAGAATTGATTACCTTCACTGGTTTCAACAATTTTGACAGATCCACGCGTACACACATGCTGCTCATGACACACCCTGTTATTAATTATCACAAGGCTTTGTAGTGGAACCGCACAAATGGAACCAAGATTCAGAGATAACACTGAGCACTTTCCACAGCCTTGCGCACGTCCGCCTCTTGGATCTCTTCAACTGTTGAACAGTTGGTGGAGAGAGGGGCCATGCAAAAAGCACATGTGCTCGACTTTGGCGTTTTGTTTTATCCCAATTCCTCCCACCCATCCACCCAACCCCCGTACGACCGGACGTCCATCAAAATGGTGAACGTCCACGTCCATGATGTAGCTTTGAGATTCTAAACCTTTTTAAGGCCTGTTTATACTGGTAGGTTTTAGGAATAGAAAAAAGGAATGGGGGACTGTGTGGGAAGAACTCTCCTGGCTTTCCGTCTTTTGTTTTCCAATTTCCCCCTTCGAAACATTGTTTGTTTACACTGGTCCGTTTTCTGAATAAGAAGCGATGCGCATCGCTTGTTTTGGTCATGTTTCGAAGGGGGAAATCGGAAAGCAAAAGTCGGAAAGCCAGGAGAATTCTTCTCACACAGTCCCCCATTCCTTTTTTCTATTCCTAAAACCTACCAGTATAAACTGGCCTTTAGTGATATTTTGTATGGACTGCTTGACTACTTCATTATAAATGGGATGATTTTTATATAATCTCACTACTGACATTGTTAAAACGAAAAGAGAAACAAAACAAAACAAAAATCATTTATAATTCACTACCATGATTGAAAAACCGTACGCACCTCAGAACCTCCGTCACCACCCTCCCCCGAGCGTACGTTTTTATGGATGGCTCAAAGGGCGGCAAGTTTGCGTGATAGTGTGGCTGTGAGCTAAAGAATAGGAGTACAATGTACGTCCATCTGTCACTGAAGGAAAGTCTGAATGAATTGTTTGTCATCACGTCAGCCTGGGAACAAAAACATCTGTACTTTATAAGGGGAAAAGGAGCCTGATTAAAATAATAATCAAAGCACAGACTGGTTTCTTTCTCTCTCTCTCTCTCTCTCTCTCTCTCTCTCTCTCTCTCTCTCTCTCTCTCTTCCTCCCCCCTCCCCCACATATCCACACACCCACACTACTCCTATAATGGTAGTGGGTTTTGTACATTTCCTGTTTCCTTGAACCTCAAAAACCAAACACCAGTGTGGTCAAGCATTTTGAATAAATCATGTTATTTTTTTATGCCTTTAAGAAAGAAAGAAAGAAAGAAAGAAAGAATGAATGAAATTCGTTGGCAATTTTCTCGAACTTCAAATACCAAACTAGTACGTGGTCAAGCATTTTCAATATATTTATGATGTCATTGTGCTATGCCTCTGGCCAAAAAGAAAGAAAGAATAAAACAGATAGAAAGAAAGAAACAGAAAGAAAGAAAGAAGAAACAGAAAAGAAAGAAGGGAACAAACAAAAAAGAAAGAAAGAAAGCAAAAACAGAAAGAAAGAACGAAAGAAAGGAAGAAACAGACAGAAAGAAAGAGTAACAAGATGCTCCCCTTGAAATATGACATTGTCTCTCTGGTGACAGTCTACTGGAACTGTTAACACTGTCTTATAGAACAACAATCGAACTCACAAAAGGAACTTTCTTTCGTACTTTCGCATTTTTGCTCTCACAAACGACAGTACTTTGATTCAAGTACCACTTGAGGTGTGCGGCTGTGAAACAACAGGCAGCTTCAGTAATTATGAGTGTCAATGATAACCTTTCCTGCACCCCGAATGACTATTTAAATAAGTGAAGAAAAAAATGTAGAAAACTGATCAACACAACATTTCACTGATTAACGAAATCTTGAGTTTACACACATTCAGTCGTGCCTGTTCAGGGTGTATGTGTAATTCGAATGGTCAATCTTTAAAATGTATGTCTCTCTCTCTCTCTCTCTCTCTCTCTCTCTCTCTCTCTCTCTTTCTCTCTTTCTGTCTCTATCTCTCTCTGTCTCACCCTCTATCTCTCTCTCTCTCTTACTCTCTCTCTCTTCTTCTTCTTCCTTTCTTTGTCTCTCTCTCTCTCACACTCTTTGTTTCACTCTCTGTCTCTGTCTCACTCTCTCTCAGTCTCTGTATATCTCTCTCACTCTGGTTTCTTTCACTCTCTCTCTCTCCCAATCCTTCTCTGTCTTTCTCTCAATCTCTCTCTCACTCTCTTTCCCGCTCTCTGTCTTTTCCTCTCTCCCACCCCCTCTCTGTCTGTGTGTCTGTCTGTCTGTCTTTCTCTCAATCTCTCTCTCTCTCTCTCACTCTGGGCAGGCATACTACTCCATTTCTCCCCCTCTTCCCCTGTTCCCAGCCCATTTTGACTCCACTCTCTATATTTTTTAAAATAATAAATAATTACCTCTTTCTTTCTCTTTCTCTCTCCCCAATCACAGAGTCAATTTGTATGCTTATTATTACCATTGAAGTACAGACCCCAAAAGACCTGTCACATAGATGAAGGTACCACAACATAATCACCTCGTTATTATGACACAAGATGACAGGACTGAGACCTGAACTAGTCATGGGAAACACAGTTATGGCGTGTGTGTGTCGGCATGAGCTACATTCCACTGTCATTTGGTCCACCAAATCGGTAACCAGTCATTAGCAAGGCCTTCTGAAGGGGTTTGGACTGTGAGTTTACTTTGGGCTGAACAGCATGTCGGTGCCGTAATGGCCACTTTGCAGCTTTCACGGTGTTTTTTTTTTTGAGTACCGGTACTTTTTTTTTGTTGTTGTTATGTTGCAAAATTCCAAAGTCATCCCTGGCCGACGGAGGTCTCTCTAATTTTGAGGGCTGACATTGACGAGTGCACGCGTGTGTGTGTGCATGCCTGCGTGCGTGTGTGTGTGTGTGTGAGAGAGAGAGAGAGAGAGAGAGAGAGATATGAAGTCGCACAGAACCAAAACAACGGAAGGACCATAATATCTGTCAATGTCGGTAACCCACATTAGGCCAAAAAAAAGAATCGCACTGCCCGAAATAATTGATCAAATTGACTTTCTTCACTCTGACGACAATTGGCGATGACAGTCAGGATTAGCTCAGAGCCTTAGTCTAGCCTACTCATCACGTAAATAGACATACATGTAGTAGACATACATGTATTCATAATACCAGAGAGTATAGATGAATAGGGAGGGTTCACTTCCGCCAAATCGCGAAACTAGGTCGCTGCGGTAGACAAGAAATTGAAGAATTGGAATAGACCTTCTTCACCAAAGATGGTGTGCTTATTTGTTTGCTGTGGTTTATTCATGTTTTTGGGCTGGTTGAAACTATTTACAACCGTTTGTAAGCTCTTACGTCCCGTGGAAATGCACAAACGGATATTGTTTACCGCAGCGACCTGCTTCCCGCTCCATGCTAACAGTGGTTTCGCAGAGCCTCCCGCCCGTGTCTCGCAGTGCAAATCGACCAATAGTGAACCTTCTCTATATATAATACATGTATACTCTCTGATAATACTCTCCTACCTCTTCTGCCCCATGGAGCTGCTGTTGTTTCTTACAGAAGAAGATGAGTAATAGTAACGTTTTTGAGTAGCTACATGCAATTCTATCAGAACTTTAACTCCCTGTTTGAGGCATGTCTAATGATGACTGAATTCAGGAATGAGTATTGCAACACACCCTTTCCAACCTAAACAGTTAATATGTGAAACAGAGGCTAACTGCAGAAAAATGAAAAGGGAAGGGGTGAAAAGGTTGTTGAGTTTTCTGCCCGCCCTTTACATTTCGTCATAGACCAGTGGTTCTTAAGCTTTTAACTCCCACCCTCACCCCTTATATTCGTGTCCCGTAGCTTTATTTCCTCACCCCACAACAGATCAGGTCCCATTCCATAGATCTGGCATCCCTAATGGAGCAACTTTAGCCAATAGAAGTGAGCAACGGAGACAGAGTTGTATGTCGATAGAAATGTTTATGCAGAATCGAGAACTACGAAAATAAAAGCAGCATCGTATTTTCACAACACACGACAATGTTGTGTTTATCATCAAACGGTCTATTGTATTCACCTTCAATATACCAAGATTTCCCTCTTTGGGTGACAGATTTTTCCTCCGTTAAGAACCTCTGTGACAGGCAGTAATTGAGGTGAGATCATGTCCTTTGCCCTCTGGACATAAAAGGTCTGGGCATGGCCTTTACAACATGTGCTCACATTTGGCTAGAGACAGCATGATGTGCCGAGGTTTGACTGGCCCTGTGCGGGTCCTTTTAACCCCATAGTTCATCGTTAGGGCAATGAAATTTCACAAGACCAGGAGTAGCGACAAAATCCACGCAAAAGCCTGTGTTTCCCGCTTCATTGTCTGAATAAGCTGAACATGAAATGGTAGTAATTTCATAGAGAGATCAAAATTCATCAAACGGCATTTGAGTAGGCTGATTTTGTTGTCAGCTATCTCACCAGTTCTTTTCTCCTCTGACTAGAGGATGTAATAACATATATAAAATCAACAACAAAATGTACGTTCATTTAAAATTAAAGCTAACTGCCATCAAACCAGGAGTTTCACAATAACACAGAGATGAATATTGCATAATGGAATTATTTCAGCAGATTGATGTTCTTGGTTTAATCATGTTATACTACACTTTTAACAATGTTTAGGGCAGCCATTTGTGCAGACAACTTTCTGTTCTTATTGTCCGTTTGTTTATTTGTTTTGACTGTTTGTTTTTGTTCATATCTGTGTGAATTTCTTATCAATTTTATATTCCACACAATTACAATAATAATTTAACACTAAACATAATGAAATATTATTTTCACGTATTTGGCTTTTGTTCTCACACAATACCAACATCAGTTGATGACATCAGGCATGGCGAAGATCAACTGTCAAAGTATATGAACTGACACTATTTATTAGCCTATTTTTTCGAGGTCACCACATGTCCACAGTCTATACTGTTCAACCCTGAATGTCAAGGTTGCAGTCATCATCAATTAGCATAACCTTTCACCTCATTCATAACTCAGACTACAGAAATCCACATGTTTCTGACACAGAACTTATCGTCCAATTCGGTGAATGTGAATTTTTGTATTTTCTGTTTTGTATTTTGTGTACTTCTTTAATCCCATTTGGGAAATTTGCCTTAGTGTCATTGCAGCTCAGTTACCACAGGGGCAGACACGTCGCCCCTGCAGTGCAGCGCCGGTCGGCCCTTTTTTCTGCGGGGGAGGGAGTGGTGAGGATAAACCTTACTTAATTTTGCCTGGACAGCGGCCTGTTCAGCCTGCTCTTTCTCGATTTCCAACTGCCAAGGTATCTTTAACGTGCAAACGGGCCATCCGAGTTTTTCGTCTATATCCCAGAAGACTAAGTGCTCGACCCTACTTACCATTGGATCAGGGACAGGAAAATATGAGAAAAATCCCCAGATTCCAAAATTCCTGCACTGACCAGGATTCAAACCCGGTATCCTCGGCGTGAGAGGCCAGCACCTTGCCTCTAGACTACATGTACCATTGTTAGTGAGTGCCTGATGATCAACGCTTTTTTTGTTGTTGTTGATAAATACAATGTGCAGAGGGCAATGGTAGAAACAAAGAAAAATAAATAAAGGTTTTTAGCTTATTTTCATTTTACAATTTTCTGTGTTGTGTAGCTCATTTGTTTCCTATCTCAGCGGTGCAAGCTGAGCAATGTTTTAAATATCTCAAACACTTTCGTTCACATCAGACAGAATGGTACAAGATCAGACGTGCAAACTAGTTAATGTATGCTAAGTCTGAGATGAGACAAGAGAGTCTGTACGCAATAACGGAAATGTACAAGACAGTACTATCCGTAGAGAGATAAGATTGCTATAGTATATGGTGAAAACAGCAACACTTATCACTTCCTTTCTTTTTACTGCTGTCTGTCTGTCTGTCTATCTTTATTTATTTATTATTTCTGTTGTCGTTACTTGGTTGCACTGTGTGACTCCTGGTGAGGGTCTTTGTTGTTCGTTTCTTTTCCTTCCTTTTTCTGTTCTTCATTTCATTCTGTCACTGTTCTTTCCATCTTTCATATTGATAACTCTATTTTCTCTCATTTATTGGGAGAAGAACTCATTTCGCAACAACTTTATGCCATTGATCTGTAGTTGTCTTCACAGAAAGTCTCAAATTTGAAAAACATATTATTATCATCTTTTCTTCACCGTAATCAAACTGCACCTAAATGTAAAAAAACCCAAAAAAAAATGGCGAGCACTGTTCCTTTCTTTTATCTATGCATCCACATATTTTCGTTTGTTGAAGAAGTGTGATTATTTTGTTGGCATGGAGAAGCAACTCCAACTTGTGGCTACATGTTAACTGTTTTATCCAGAGATATCTTACACTAAAATAATGTAAGGTATCTCTGGTTATATCTTGTGCCATAGTAGCTGTGTTATGTCTGGGGTCTAGACAGGTCTATGTTGAGGTGATAATCTCGGAATCGCTAAAACGAGTTATCTTGCTTGCACTAAGCTACTGCCGCTAATCTGCTTCTTTCCGAACAGAAACGGTCATTATTTTCTCTCGTTGTTTATAACATCGCACCGGTGCAGTGGGTTAAGTCCTCCTGCTTCCACTAATTAACTTCCAAAAGCATCAAATTTTGTCGGCAGTTCGCCTTTGTTGGCGGATAAGAAATTTCTGGTTCCTGATACAGACAGTGCCATGTTCAGTTAATTTTTGATGATGAATTACTTGGAACCAGAAAGAACGCCCTGAACACGGCCTTTGTGGGGCACAGAATAAATGTGTTTACTTTCGTATGATTAATGACGATGGGCCAAGTCAAGGAAGTACAAACATGTGCTACACCGTGTTTGAAGTTGCAATAATATTTCTAGAATGATTAGCATGTATTTGAAACAAGTTGGGCAAAAACAAAAAGTTGTATGTAGCAAAGCCCCGCGTATGCGTAAGAAATAATACCCAAACGATACAATGCAAACTAAAAGAGAAGACAGAAAATGTTTGATATTCCGGCTATCGCCTTTATCAGGACCAAGCAAGAACTCGCAGTTAAGTACACATATTCTGTTTCGATTCTATATATTTCCTATTGAAATCTTTTATTGTTCGATTGTTTTATCTGTTCCATTTTTCTCTTTTTTTTTTTTTTTCTTGATAAAGGCGCTAGCCGAAATATCAAACATTTTCTGTCTTCTCTTTTAGTTTGCATTGTATCGTTTGGGTATTATTTCTTACGCTTACGCGGGACTTTGCTACGGACAACTTTTTCTTTTTACCACTTTTTGCTTATAGCCCTGCTGCGACCCCACAGTTTTTCTGTGGTTTTTATAATATTTTGAAACAAGAGCCGCTCTACCACAGAACAAGTATATATTCTACGTTGATTGAAAATTCTTTGCCATTGCGGTTTTCTTCAAACGAGGGAACACATGCATGCAGGTGTATTTGTACACGTGAGTGCATGTTTCGATATTTTGCGCACCGTGGTGTGCAGTAAACAATGGAGTGTAAACAAAAAAACCTGAATGCTACAGCATCTCATACTGATTACTAACGGGCCACCCACAGAATGTTGTTGCAAGTTGTGGTTACATGAATATGGAATGAATAAATATTGTGAAATGAAACATGCTTCGCCCCAGAAGGCACCAGGAATTTTATAATACTTTGGCGTGCAAATTCTGAGGCTCTTTTTCCAATAAACCCATGGACAAGCTTGGTCGCCCCAACTGCTAACATAATAAGTTCCCTTTCTGTAACTATTAGATCTGATCCAACAATTTGATGCCGTGTGAGGTGTAAATGGAGATGAAAGGAAGGATTGGTCAGTTTGTGTTTGTTTGTTTTTTAACCTGAAAATCTAATCTTTTCCTGGCAAGGAAATTGTGAGCGGGGTTGACTGGTTTTGGCACTTCTATATAAAAGCAAAGAAGAAAAAATAAAGCCAAATTGCGCTCTTAACCGATAAAAAGCAACCGGATTAGCCTAGCATTGGCGTCAGTTTTCAAATATTATTAAGATTTCTACTAATGCATAATCTGTAGGGCATGATTGGATAATATTAATGACGTCACAATACTGAATTACAATGAGATCCAACTACAACTAGTCATCTGGCGTGTGTGCTCCAGGCCTAAGTCGAGATCTCAGCAGAACATGAAGAGTGGCTGATGATTTTCACCATATTATTTTCTGCAATAATTACAAGGGTATGTATTTTCAAACCTGCAAAAGCGGTCGTTGTCCTGGAAACTCTGAATCAGTTAGTATCTGCCATTGCAACATGAACTGTTGCAGAAGGTGAAATATTGTTCCTATTAAAATGGTTTCTTCAAAGTTCTTCCCCCGTGCAAGAATAGGGCTACCGGTCTACCCAATAGCCGTGCGAGTATACTTTAGTAGTCTCAGACCATGCGGTGTTTATGTGAGAGTTATCTCTCACCTTCAACCTATCCGGGAGACCACTCGCTACACACTGATCGACCTGGGGAAGTATGGGCAGGAAGCAAACATAACATCAAATAATCACTGAACTTAATGTTCGGTGAAAACAAAAACAAAAAGTGGCACTGCGCAGTGCGTGGCGCGTACCTAAGCATAGTCTCACCTTTACACTGCTGGCGTGCGTGAGAAATCATTCTGGTATAACCGGCTCATGTAGAGATCTGTAAAAGAAGAAATAAGGAAGCCACTGGCTGGAGGAATAACAGACACTGACATGAGTGGCTTCCGGTTGTAATTAATTTTCCTTCTTTCCACTGTTCTTCTTCTCCTTTCTTTTGATTCCTTGCCTCTTTCATCACTATTGGCTTTAAATGTGACGGGAAAGGGTGTTAAAAAATATCAGATGGAATATACTGTGTTTGGAAATGCATGGCGAAAACAAAATACAACAGTAAAAAAAAAAAAGCGACCGAGGAATAAGCACGCCCACACGCACACCTATATACATGTACATACACACACACACACACACACACAGTCAGAAGGAACAACTCGAAGGTTGGGGGGTTAGGAAATTAATGTCTGGAAATGATTTATAAAAATTCAGTGAAGTGAGTGAGTGAGTGAGTGAGTGAATGAGTGAGTGAGTGAGTGAGTGAGTGAGTGAGTGAGTGAGTGAGTGAGTGAATGAGTGAGTGAGTGAGTGAGTGAGTGAGTGAGTGAGTGAGTGAGTGAGTAAGTGAGTGAGTGAGTGAGTGAGAGCGAGTAAATGAGTGCGTGACTGAATGAGTGACTGACTGACTGACTGATTGAATGACTGATTGACTGAGCAGAGTACTTAACATCTGCCTGTCTGGTCTGCAAAGATGGTATTATGGACTGCGTGGCGTAGGTTCAGACGTCAGATATGCTATACTACCAGCCAATTCATTGTGAGTTTCGAATCACATTGCAACATCATCGCCTAATGAGCAACAATTTATCAACTTTGCAACACGGCGCGCCATACTTTCTATTCCAACCGCGGAAGACTTGAACGGTGAACGGTAAAACTTACAGCCTCGTGGAAATAAAATAAGAAGCACGTTGCTTTTTTTTTTTCTTTCCAAGACAATTCTCCCCTTGGTTAATCCGTCCATCCAATTTTCGTAGGGCCTTCTAAACCATTTCGTCTGAACTAATAAGTATTTTCTCATTTACAATGCATAAATATGCAGGGAGATTGCTTCACAAGCTTATATAAGCTTAATTAAAATCAGCAATAGGTGAGTTCGTCAACACTCGTAGTTTTACCCACACAATGGGAAACAAACTAACCAAGACAGCATCTATCTAAGAAATTTATGTCTATGTCATTATTTGGGGTCTATTCAACAGCAAATCTATTATATATTTCAGTAACTTGCAACCTTTGGCATGACTAACTGACCAAACTATACACTCTTCAGGCCTAAAATTTGGCAATTGAGATACGGAAGATGATGGCTATAATTAAAAGTTGTTTACTTCCAGCATGTATTTTTAAAAAATAACAATGTCTATTGCAATGTAACATCTGTATTTTTGCATGTTTGTTTCGTAATACATATAGCACCGCGCATGTCATAAAAAGTAACCGTACCAAGCGTTCAGTTTGGTGCGTAATGTTGTGGTGCGCATGAGTTCTGAAGCAAGACTGTAGTTTATTACTTTTATTATGAGAGAGAGAGAGGGGGGGGGGGCACATGATTGTTTATTCCGGGCAATGCCCGGTAGCTCATCTAGTAGATCTATATTTTAGCGTCGAGATTTCACCATTTCTCATTAGTCTCATGCAGATATTTTTCCATCAAGGCCTTCGAGCTTCCCACCCCCCGGTTGACCTGCCAGAGTCGCGCTGAACATTGTCAACTCGAAGGAATTAGCGCTCAAATAACGCTGGATTCAGCAAGTCCTGGTGTTTAGTTTGAGTCAGATCCACGGTACTGCGGTTTCGGGAGTAAAATGTGTGTCTTTTGTCAGTGGGTGTTTTTTAAGTTTGGGGACACATGCCACTGCCATCTCTGTCTCTCTCTCTCTTTTCTCGTTGTTTTCGCTCTCTGGCTTTCTCTCTCTCTCTCTCTCTCGTCTCTCACTCTCTTTCTCTTTATTCTCTTTCTTCTTTTCTCTCTTTCTTGTCTCTCATTCTCTCTTTTTGTTTCTCTTTCTTTCTTCTTTCTCTTTCTTTCTCTCTCCCTTTCCTCTGTCTCTCTTTGCCTCTTTCCTTCTCTTTCTCTTTCTTTCTGTCTCTCCCCCCCCCCCCCCCCCGGTCTCACAGCCACACCCACACATAAAATAAACGTAATTAAATTATCTGCTTGTTGCAGTTCACAAGTTTTTGTTGATACCAATAAATGAGAAAATTTACGGTAAAACAGCTTACCTTTTCCTGTTCTTTGGTTGAAAGAACTTTTATAACCTCCAACATTTATACATGTAAACCTCTTACCGATTGTCCGCCGTGGCATAAAGATTAAAATTCATCCGAACATGAGGAAAGCCGAAGGCATCATTTCAATTTATAACGTCTATTATCGTATACCATGCATTTACGACTAAAACAGACTTTACTATTGAAACAATGTTCCATGAATCATGTGTGTGATTAACTTTAATACACAAGGATTCTCCAAGTGAAAATTGCAGCACGTTCTTTTTCTGCGCATTCACAGTGAGTTTTTGTGTGACAGACTCACAAAATGTGCCAGAACTGGAAGTGTGAAAGATCTGTCACAAAATATTTCACAATGAATTGTGACATCCCTGATTAGAAAAAATAGGCAGATTACTTCTAGAGGATTCTCTGGAGTATCAACCGTATCTTCATTCAACCAACGAACGAACAAGAAGACACAAAAGGACGGGTAACGATGACTTTGAATATTTTCATCGAACTTGCAACCACCACCGAATTTACGCACTTACGTGACCTGAAAGTGACATTATCATGAGCAACTTTTTCCGCAGCTAGTGAAATCTTCTAAGCACTTTCACAATGGTAGACTTATGCAGGGAGCTCATGTTTATCGTACTGCTTTAAATTAGATTGGCTAGTTTGCCGAAGAAAACAAAGGTGCCTTGTTTGTTTTTAGGTTTTCGAGGATGCCATAGTAAACCATTTTTTTAAACACTTAAGAAACAAAGTATGAACGATATTCTTTGTATTTGCATGGTCCTTATCTGCTCCTGGCTCATCACTTGCTGCTTACACTGCATTCACAGTGAAAGTGAATTACTGAAATTAAAGTACCGGTAAAGGAAAAAGTAATCAACAGCACTGTGCGGCAAATAATTATGACCGTAACAGTCAAGTGAGAGAGAACATTGATATCCTGTGTGAAGACAGCTTAATGAATCGTATTAATTTACATGACAGAGCAAGAATTGTTGTAGAAAATGGTCTTTTTCTTCTTTCCCCATAATTCAGTACCGGTACGCTAATGGCTGGACTGAAATGCTGGTGAGGAAAGAAAGTGGTAAAAGTGACAGTGTTTAGCTAAAAGGAACGACTCCCAGAGTCAAGTCTTTGATGTTGAGACTTGCTAAACCTTGGGTTTATCAGTAGCGGATTAGCAAGGATACATTGCACGGCTTGGAGCTGAGACTTTCACTTGTAGACAGTTATTTAGTGCATTGCTTTTATGAGTGAATGTCAGAATGCGTGAGTGAAAGTGTCTGTGTTTGTCAAGAAGTGTTGTTGTTGTTGTTGTTGTTGGGGGGGGGGGGGGATTTAAATATAAGTGCATCAGTGACTGGAAGGATGGACCGACTGGTGAGTGAGTGGGTAAGTGAGTGAGTGCGTGAGTGGATGGGTGAGTGAGTGAATGAGTGGATGGGTGAGTGAGTGAGTGAGTGAGTGAGTGAGTGAGTGAGTGGGTGGATGGGTGAATGAGTGAGTGAGTGAGTGAGTGAGTGAGTGAGTGAGTGAGTGAGTGAGTGAGTGAATCTTTTAGCTTTCTGCCGAAGCAAATACATGTACTGAAATAGCATCAGGCTAGAAAGAAACGGACGCCAGAAAAAGAAAGCCACTATGTTGTACCGGGTATTTCTGAAATGATTTCATTTTCTATTTTCGTTTATAAGATTGGGCGGTAAGAATTTTTTTTTTTAGAATGAGTTGTCTGATTATAGTTAAAGTACATCATTTTCTTTCTTTTTTCTTATTTTGTTGCGCCATCTCTCTCTGGTGTTTTTTTTTTCTTTTCTCTCCTTTTTTTTTTTGTTCCATCAGTTTTTGTTTCATATTTCTCATCAAACTATGTATAATTTTATTTACCCAGGAAGTTTATGTGTCATAAATATTGTTGCCCGCAGATGTGGACAGAGAGAAGGAAATTGAGAAAGGTGGGAGCAATGTTTGCATTCTGTGCCTGGAGCATTATTCCCAGTCTTTTAAGTTTGGCGTGTCTTTTCTGTTTTAAATAATGACGGAATAGGAACTCTTTATGTTGATATTAGGCGTATTGTATCAACGAGGCAGAGGGTTTTATTTCTGGCGAGTTTGTTTTTGAAAGTCGGGGTCGTTGTCAGAACATCGTGACATAAATTTGTCTCTGGAGTGCAGTTTGTTGTTGCCTGTTACCACAAGTGTTCTGAAAATGTAGGTTATTACATGTATCTATTTTTGAATCAAGTTTCATGGTCGTAGGATTGGGTGTACAACTTTTTGGGCAACGGGCAAGATATAGGCTACATGTAGCAGGAAAGGTATTAGAGTTGAATTGATGGATTACAGTGCATCTTTATGAATGAGACCTTTGAATCCGTGACGATACTGAATTTAAAAGTATTTGCATGTTCTTACAGATAACTAAGGCTTGTTCTCCTCTCTAACAAAAGTTTGTTGTTGTTGTTGTTTTCCTTTAAAACTGTACTTAAGGAAATATAGTTTACAGGCATTTTCCGGTTAGATTTTTATTTGTAAAATTTCAATCGATCAAGTTCTGGGAATCAAGCCACGGTAAGGCTGCAAGACAAAACCAACCAAACAAACAATAAAAACGCAAAAGGCCGCAAAATGTCCGTTATCGTGCCAAAGCCCTGTAAACCCAAACTCAAACTCAGACTCGTTGAAAGACACCAACTTACAGCTCACTTGAGCACATCATTTAGGTCAGCCATCAGTAATGTTGAAACCTTCCTTATGACAAGAGTCACTAACTTTATGATTTATCACAAACTCGTCTACGGACTCGAAGTTTGCAGAGACGCCATCTTCACTCGAGTTGTGTGAATGTTTACAATCTTAAGACTGTTGTGAAATAGATATTCACGTTTTCTACGAAACCCTGGGGGTTACTGAGCTTGGCACACAACTTACCCGCGCTGTACCAATGGTTCTCATAGTGTACTTGCGCGTGGGGGCTCAGATGGGAAAGGTGAGACACGATATGTAAGCAACGCAATATTGGAAGTTTTTAGTGGCAGCAATGGACAAATTATAATGGGTTGCCAATTTACACTTTCAAAAGATTTCGATCGATTCCATTTGCTGATAAATTTCTGATAACACCTGGTCAGAATGTGTCATAATTGGGCAAAAAGAAAAAGTTGTATGTTGTGAAGCCGTGCGTGAGAAATAAAACCCACACGATACAAAGCAAACCAAAGAGAAGACAGAAAATACACTAAATTTTCGGCTTTCGCCTTTTTCAAGTGAAAAAAAAATCGGACAATAAAAGATTTCAACAGGAAATGTATGAAATTGAAGCGAAACAGGTTACTTAACTGCGAGTTTTTGCTTCGTTAGCAGCACCAAAGCACGTCCGTCTGCCAATTGCCAATTGCATGGAAGCTCGAAGTGACGCATTTGGTTGAACAATGGACATAACTCAGTATTTTCTCTATTTGGCTTTGTAATTAGTCTACGCGTCCCTAACAACGTTCTTTCTTCCCAATGATTGTCTTTTGAACGCTGGCGAGTAAAAATCATCTTAACATTAGAATGTTAGAAATAGGTGAAGAATTCATTTTCATGACCTAAACACAGGCTGCCGAGGCGAATCAATTGACCTAGATCTAATTATATTCCGTCCGACGCTCTGAGCACGTATCAACGTAAACAATGCATTATACGGTACGTGCGATGTTTGTGGACATTACTGTTATAATGACAGAAGGAATTATTCGTCTAGGTATCCTTCTCTTGAGTATTGTTGTCTGTCATTTACGACTGACTCAGACTGCATCATTGACACGACGTTCAACGAAATCATGTGTCTGTTTTCAAACAAAACACATCAAAATATACGTCGACAGTTTCATTTTTTATCATTAGAATTTTACCCACAAAGGGAGCAAACCAAAGACACCATGTGGCGTAGTTTTCAAGCCATTGTGCATTTGCCATTCTATGTTACCTTTCCTCCGGGCGGGATTGCCAAAAAGTAGAATCTTATAAATACGTGAATAAAGTTGAAAAGTAACATGTGTACTTATATGCCATTTTACACGTTTATGTTGCAAGTACAAATGTAATATTTTTTTCCTGTTATGACAACATCCGCAAATCAAGAGCAAGCTTTGAAGCAATAGATCTCCAAAAAAGATGAATTTTAAAAAAAAGTATTATTACCTGGCATATGCTTGTATTTTGGCGGGCTCAGTGAATTTTATTGTTGTTTCTTTCCTTTAAATCTTACAGACTTTTTACATCAGTAGCCTATACATGCAATACATGTACCTACTAATCATCACTATACTGCTCCCTTAGGGAAGAAGACTGTACAGGCCAAAACAACAATTTGCAGGAGACACAAAAAACAAAAAAACACCAAAAAAAACATTTCGCGCTGTGCTCTTCTACATTCTGTTTCCATTTTGAGATGAAAAACAAAAGAAAGCTTATTAATCGTATAAAACTGGCCTGTAAACCCAGATAGAGAGATGAGGCACATTATATGCATTTCATTTTATAAGTTGAAGTATAAAATATGAATTTGACCCAGACTGGCGTATCTGTTCGTTTTTCCGTAAATCTGGCGATGCACTGAGTTAAGCCTGTCTTGTCTCGGCTTGTCTCTAAATTGGAACCAAGTTTGTCTTACTATTTCGGATGCGCCAAACCTGTGTTGAGTAGGGGACACAGTGGTCTAGAGGCAAGGTGCCCGCTTCTCATGCTGAAGGTACCGGGTTCGAATCCCGGTCGGTGCAGGCATGTTGGAATTTTGGGATTTTTCTCACATTTTCCTGTCCCTGATCCTATAGGAGGTAGGATTGAGCACCAACGACTTCTCGGATAAGGACTAAAAATTCGGAGGGCCCGTGTGCACATTGCGCACCTTAAAGATACCTTGGCAGAAGGAAATCGCAAAGAGCAGGCCGCTGCCCGGGCAAAATTCTAAAAAAAAAACCACCGGAATCCCTAGCACAACAAGCAAAATAAAAACAATAAAAGTGAGTGTAAATGTTAAGGGCAGCGAACCTCATGAAATAAAGACCTAAACACCTGTATTGAGTCCGCTGGAGGAAAGAGAGATCTCCGAGTCAAAAAGGGCGCAAACCAGGCTTGACTCAGTACGCCGCCAGCACTGTGTGGTACCAACTAGAATGATGATGCTGGTTATAACAGTGCATGGTCTAGTTACTTTCAGTTGAATGGCAAATTTTTCCCCGGATGAATGGATACCAGATTCCTCTGCACAAAGACTGGCCTGGAATAATGACAACATGAGCATTTAATTTGTTGTTTTGATTGGAAAATGCATGGGCAAGTAAACACAAGATAGGCATAGCAGACAGAGCCACAGAGCCACAGAGCCACAGACAGACAGACAGACAGGCCGGCCGGCAGGCAGACAGACAGACAGACAGACAGACAGATAGACAGACAGACAGACAGACAGACAGACAGATAGACAGATAGACAGATAGACAGATAGATAGATAGATAGAGAGATAGATAGATAGATAGATAGATAGAGCGCCTTTGTCATCATCAGTAAGAGTAAGGTCCCTAAGGTGTTACACATACTCCATGTACAATGTATCATTACCCGGTCTCAACGATACAAGATAATGTACGTGTATAGTACATAATTATAAACGTAGAATCGATTCCAAAAGAAGACAGGAAATAACACTAGGAAACGATGCAAAAAACTGCAGTGTTTACATACGGACCTTGACTGTTATGGCTAGCGGCAAAACATTTATTTGAATTACCAAAAGAAAAGAGGAAGTTTATCTGGTTTCCGAAATGGGCAAGAAAAAAACAGGAGACAAAATGGTTTACTGGCTTAAATGCTTACAGATGTGATCGTTAAAAGTGGAAAGGCCATGCAAGAAACCCTAACATTGCTTGCACATGTATAGCAATCTTGGAAACAATAGTTGGGTGTGACAGGCCCTGAATGTGTTATAGATGTTAAGTCTGTAGAAGGCGATTTTAGGGGTTTGGAAGGAGCGGAAGTAGTCACCTTTGGGAGCTGCAGGGCCTAGTGATTATACATGTAATCGTTCTTGTTCTCTGTAAAACCTGCAATGTGGTGTTGTTAGGTGTATGTTGCAATGTGCTGTTAACTAGACATTGCCCTACCCCGGGGCGCAGAGGCCAATTGGGAGCACTTGGCCGGCCCGGGGCGGAAGGGCGCGTGTCAAACATTGCTCTACACTCTACACTATGGCATTCCCCTACTCTCATACATTCATGTAGTTTATTGCTGTTAGTGATGGTAGTACATGTATTGCTGTTAGTGATGGTAGTACATGTATTGTTGTTAGTGATGGTAGTACATGTATTGTTGTTAGTGATGGTAGTACATGTATTGTTGTTAGTGATGGTAGTACATGTATTGTTGTTAGTGATGGTAGTACATGTATTGCTGTTAGTGATGGTAGTACATGTATTGTTGTTAGTGATGGTAGTACATATATTGCTGTTAGTGATGGTAGTACATGTATTGTTGTTAGTGATGGTAGTACATATATTGCTGTTAGTGATGGTAGTACATGTATTGTTGTTAGTGATGGTAGTACATGTATTGCTGTTAGTGATGGTAGTACATGTATTGCTGTTAGTGATGGTAGTACATGTATTGTTGTTAGTGACGGTAGTACATATATTGCTGTTAGTGATGGTAGTACATGTATTGTTGTTAGTGATGGTAGTACATGTATTGCTGTTAGTGATGGTAGTACATATATTGTTGTTAGTGATGGTAGTACATGTATTGTTGTTAGTGATGGTAGTACATGTATTGTTGTTAGTGATGGTAGCACATGTTCCGTTACCCATTTGCACTGAGAGCACTTAAGGTGTCGCGAACCAATCAGAGACGAGCTGAAAATAGTTAGCTGCAGTAAACAAATGACACGTGTATTCGTGCACATGGGAGACATTCAGTCAATTCTTTCACTTCCTTTCCCTTGTTTACACGGATGGTAGGGAATCTGACCAGCTTGGATCCATCCTTTCCACCCCTGTCATAACAATCAGCTACAATGCAACCAGCAGTCATTTAAACCGCTTAGACATATCTTGAAGTTACGCTCATCAGCTGATCCACCCGCTATCTTAGGGACCGTTCACAAATGATGTCAGCTAAAATTTGGCCAAAAATGACCCCCCCCCCTCCCCCTTGTCATCTTCTGTCATCTTTCTCATGCCCCCCCCCCCCCACCAAGTTGACGTCAACCAAAATGTACATGTACATCTAGATAGAACCCGTACAGAATGCATTTAATATATATATTCACCTTTGATCTTTATTTTAAATCAAAATAAAAACTATTGTTTATAAAAAAAATACCTGAACTGTCAAATCCAAATTTAACCAAGCAAAATCATTAAAACAAATAGATTCGATAGCAAGCATGGATTGGATATCAAGCATAAACAAAGCAAAAAGATTGGAGTATCAGTATCATCTCAGCTTGGAAAAAATAAATATCAAATAAATCACAGAAAAAAAAAATGAATTTAATTATGCATGGCACATATTATTTGGCACATGAAAATATCCTGGAACTGTAAACAAGTGGGGAGGACTTCCATACATGTATATCTGACTGGTGTACGATTAAAGTAATTTAAACATCATTTTTTCTTAATTATAATTAAACGTAATACAATATTAACGCAACACATCTTTCAATACTAGGTTGGATCCTTTTGTTCTCAATGTTAAGAGAAGCAAGATGGCTGTAATCGTCTACCAGCCAGTAGCCTGTGGAAGTCCTTCCAACAAGTATTCTGTATATTCTCAAAAAAATTGAAACTGATGATATCAAGCAACAAACTCTGGAATTTCTCTGACTACAGACCATATTATTCAGATCACACTACACAAGAAGATTTCTTATGAATTAAAACTAGATTTGGAGTTTAAAAAAAGGGAACCGCATATCCCACACGAGAACATAAGAAGTCAAAAAAATTGATGTTGAATATCGTCACAGTCACAGTGCTAAGATTTTGGCTGAACTTGACTTGATCCGTGCCGCTTTTAATTTCAAACTATTTATTTCTTCATTGTATTTGGATAGATTCCCTTGTTTGATTTCAGTTTTTAGGACTGTCCATTTTTCATTGCATTTACTTTGAACATCTGTGGGTTTTAGATCAGGATTTGCAGCCTGAAATGCCCTGTAAAATTCTGAGTAATATTTGCTTCGATCCATTGTAAGTCATTTCAAATCTGGAAGGAAAAAGTGGAAAAAGATGAGATTTAGATTTTAGAACATTTTTATTATCGAAATTGAGATGAAGATCTTCCTCTCAGGCGAGCCACTGACATCATTCTCATCCAGATCTTCCACCTTCTGTTTGACTACAGGCCCTAACCCTTTTCACTCATAATTTAGTTCTAATCTAGCTTCTAGCAGTCTGTGCAATGGGGAGATAATTGTTAATACTGTTCATTTTAGGCCAAGAAAATGTGTTCTATATTTTTCTTCTTGATTTGAAGATTTGACTTTTCTTTTTACCAACCTTTTAGAGCATCATGGTTGATGTCAACTTTGTAAGGACCCCCCCCCCCCTCCCCCCATGTCAACTTCTGTCAACTTTTCACTGACCCCCCCCCCCTCCCCCCCTCCGAGCTGACGTCATTTGTGAAGGGTCCCTTAGTTTGGCGGAAGAACAAAGCCCAAAACACTCTGTGACGTCTTGCGCATTCTACCTATTTTCATGTACTTTCTCTCATCCCTTGACACGACATCCACGTTTTGTTGTACTCTGTAATCTAAGTTGTTGGAATTCGCATAATGCTATACATTTTTGTTTTGTTTTGTTGTTACGGTATATAATATTAACTCTCTTTCGTAGGAGAAAAACGCAATTTAAATCATAGTCAGCGGGAAATAAAGCCAAAGAATATTTTACAACCGACATATTCAAGATTTTCCCACCCATATTTATTGTTTATACCACAGGGCGTTGTCAAGGAAAAAAAAGAATAAATAAATAAACAAATACCGGTATATGAACTAGCCTTCACTTGAGAAAGCATGACTGTGACAGACGCATTTTAAACTGCGCAGCGAAATCGGATAAATGGCGAGGTCTGTTGCTTTCATGGTGATAAATAGATATAAGATAGTTCTCATTTGTATTTGCGAAGAATTTACATGGCGCTTAGTCATTAGTGGTACCGTGGGAAAATAACCAACAAACAAAAAGCTACATCAGTCCAACTTCGTGGTCAAATTATGCAAATTTTATGTAAAAAACACCCACAACTATACAGTGGATGAGTCCATTCATCGTTTGGCAATCTGCATTATTGATTATAGTGTGAATGTTGTAACTTAAAAATCTGACCTGTGATGTATATGAAATGTATGCATGTAGATGTATAAACTCTATCAATCTAAATGGTCTGTTAGCACTGAATGGGTGTACATGTAGTATGCTTACCATCTAACCGTTAGGGGTGGCAGCGATGTGAAGCCACCATAGGAATCGATCATTCGTACAAACTACAATGTTCTGTAAAGACATCAACCTTTCTTATAAAATATTAGCTTTATTTTTATCCCCGGGTCAAGGCGGAGAGAAACATTCCTTACCAGTTGCCGAAACAAAAATTTTAAGACAGGCCCATTGGCAGTTCATTTTCCACCAGTCTTGTCCCGTTCCCGTTAGGCATTCTTTCAAGAAATGACTCACTTACACTTAACTTAATAAAAGAACTTTGAGAAAGGACCATGGAAAGTTCTGATGTCGAAGATCGATGAGTAATCTATCTGGTGACAGCTGGCCCAAACATCCCTGCCTCCCTTCCCAGTACTGATCCAAACTGCCTTCCTATTCCTGACACCGCCTTAGAAAACAAGCCCTCCACTGTTTCCGTAACCACAAACAGGCTATCTCCCTGAAAAAGAACAAGCTGCACGAGAAGACCCCCCTCCCCCCTCCCCCACACACACAAAACGGGAGTAAACTACCGAAATCAGCCAAAACTTCACCCACGTCTCTCTTTTTTTACCATCACTAACACAATTCACATCATCATAATCATATTATAAAGGACGTAAAGTCTCCAATGTAATCATGAAAGGCGTTTTAACCGCTGAGCCTTAAATTCTACAAAATACATGTATCACATAAAGCGAACAACGCTGAAAAGGTGTACGTGGACATAATTATGTTAAACGGTCTTGAAGTTCGCCATAATAATACATTTAATACTTTCGATGATTTAGAGCCACACCTGAGTTGAATAACAGAAAGTGTTCCGACATTTTGAACCGTAGAAAAAAAAAGACGCATTTTCTTCGGGTGGACTTAAGACGTATGACAGGAAATTTCGGTCTGCTCCTCAGTTTACGCATTGGTGAGCAAAACTGAACTTTAAGAAGCACGTCTGTGTATTCCCCGAGTCAGTGGGTCCACTAGTAGTCTTAAATCAAATACAAGTACATTTACCAGCCATTTGAAATCCTCGACCCTTCTAAAAGATGCCAGTAGTTTGCGACCACAATGCTCAGAAAAGGCACCGATAGACTAAGGGGTGTAATAATTATTACAAAGTCTTGGGACATTTTATCTACGGTACATGAACTTGTTGTAGGGGCGTGTAGTCTAATCACAAAGCCAAGTACAGAAAATATTGAGTACTGCTCACTGTTCAGCAATGGCTTCTTCACAAATACACCCTCCCCTCCCGGCCCCCTCCCCCTCCGTTTTAAGTACGTGTATTTTCATTTTGCCTCTAAAGCCGGTCAGAGACTGGATACATGTCATGGAATAATTAAATTCGACCGCCTGTATCATTTTACATGTTTTAGTGACCATGTGACAGGAAAAGTAACAATATGCTATTGCTTCATCACATATTCAGGACTAAAATGTGAATCACAACTACACGTACAAGTGATGCTAGTGGGTCATGAGAAGTGGCATCATTCACAAAGGCTTTACGGATGTAGTTACTTATTCAGATGCCATTTACTTATTGCCACAGTTTTAGACCTATTTTAGTATTAGGAGCTACCATGTCGAGGAATAAATTATTACCTGTATAACTCTGAGTGAAACTGTATCATGAGTTGAACAATAATTAATTTTGCAAATAAAATCAAACGAAATCAAAGATAAAAATCATAGGTAAATTTGCATTTCATTCAACATGAAATACTCAATCATTCATGGGTCACACAGATGAGGAAATCATACACCTGTATAGATTGCAGTTATTTATTGTAACAATTACATCATGGAATATAATAAATGTAACCATGATAACATAATTTAATTCAGTACTGGTAACTTTTCTTTCCAACCTTGAAACATCATACTGCCTGTGTTGAAACACAGGATCAGCCGACTGCTGACATCAAAGAACCACATTTTGGATTCTTCTGATATCCTCCTCCTCCTTCCCTCCCCCCCCCCCCCCCCTAAAAAAAAACAGGCACTAACACATACACATTTACAATCCCAGTCAGTGCAGGCATGTTGGAAATCTGGGATTTTTCTCATATTTCCCTGTCCCTGATCCTATGGTAGGTAGGATTGAGCACCTAGTCTCTTGGACAAAAAAATTGGAGGGCCCGTGTGCACATTGAAAATACTTTGGCATTTGGAAATCGAGACGAGCAGGCCAAACTGGCCGCTGCCCGGGCAAAATTCTAAAAAATGAATCCCTACCACAACACGAAAAACAAAAACAAGAAAAGTGAGGCGTAAATGCCAAGGGCAGTGAACCTCCTAAAATAAAGGTCTAACCACATACACATTTACAGTTAAAACATGAAAAAAAAAACTATCATAAACAATTACATCAATTACACCTGAGAATGAGATATGGAAAGTCAAAGTTGTGCACCATTTTCTGTTAGAATTGCACTATTTCAATCACGGCAACTGAATCTGTTTTGTGTGGAAAATTGTACTTTTAATAAAATGTGAATACTGGCGATAGAGTTGACTGAACTACCTGTCAACTTGGAGAGATTTGAACTATTCCAGTGTGAAACAGAGGAAATATGACTGGCCTAGGGGTGTTGCCATAATTATGACTCCAAAACTGACCTGACAACCTGATTAACGAACTATGACAAAGATGTACACATTCTTAGACAAGACCAGGCAAACCTTGACCTGAAACATATATGTATTATTGGAAGTCCATCACAAGTGATTCAAGTCCTCATTTTTGGCCTCGTACATTATAGACTACTTTCTCTTCAGATAGTTTTTCACAGTGCAATCATTATCACCCATTTTGTGCTTTATTCCAAAGTTCTGATCAAGATAAAGGACTGAAAAATCTCTCTTTTGGTCATTAAATGTTTGCCAACAAATTTATCATCACCGTCTTTCAGATTTCCAGATCTCCCCCAGGGAACTGAATCTCTTTTTCCCATTGTTCACTTCAAATTCTGCCTTTTTCTTGTCCAATATTTTAGTAAAGAAGACAATACACTGTGGTTTTGTTTGCTTTGGAACTTTCAAGGATGGGATCCACAGACAGAAAAATTTCCAGAACTTTTGACGCAATGCTTTACCCTCAATCACAACATACACATATTCACATGCACGTCCAAATCCATTTTTGAAAAAAAGCAGAAGTCAGGAATTTCCATAAGACTCCCATCCCTGAAGCCCTCAAAAATGACTATCATATGAAAGTTATAATTCCACAGCCTGAAATCTTCACTGTAGAGTAACTCCTTAACAATGATATTCTAACAGAAAAATCTTTAAAAATTAGCATATTTTAATCATCTATAATGACTTGAATAATGCATCTTGAAATTAAATATCTTCGAACTAACTATTTCATTATCTCACCAAATCCTCATATTCCTGATCTTGAATACATTTCCCTGAAGCTTGAATAAAACCAACACTTTCAATACAATAAACATTCTTTACTTAACATACTGCACAGCTTTACCCCAAACTCTCACTGATGTAAATCAACCAACCATTACATACAATATCCCCATGTCTCCCCTTCTTTCAACTCCCCAAATCACAGACAGAATCCAGCACTGGCCAGGAAAACAATTTATACCATAGGTAAGACAGAACATGTTTCATTTGTCAATGTCCCACTGATTTATCAACAGCACATAAAGTAACCGGATTTCACTTTCATTGCACAATACTAAAGATACTTAATTCTTTGATTTGAAAATCCACTGATTTAGGTTCTGGCATTAAAAGAATGGAATTTGCCCTGTTTCCAAAGCACTCTCGGAATCATTTTCAGACATAACGATGTTCATATTTTGATTAAATACATGTAACTACAATAGCTTTCTTGTTACATCGAAGACATTTTATAGTCTGTCAATGACACTTTATCACAAACAAAAGAATGGAAGGCCTCACTTACATGCACCAGTCACAAAAGCAGTTGAGTCTTCTTTCAATCTGAACATTCACATAATCTCTGAATAAAACAATATAAATTTTCACCCTTTCAAAACCAGAGATTCTACTGTCACCAGATCCAGTGTTCAGACATTATTTTCTGACAGCTGTACCATTTTCACAATCTGAACCTTTTAAGAACCTGGCAGTATAAATCCTTTCCTCCCTAATGTGACTCAATGCACCTTTTATGATCAGTTTGTTCAGAGCACTCCACAGCAACAAAGTAGCACATGCGATATGGTTTGGATGTAATTTGCCACAGAATAGCACTGAATTAACTGAAATCTGTATGCTGATATTCCAACTGGTTCCTGAGAATGAGATATGGAAAGTCAAAGTTGTGCACCATTTTCTGTTAGAATTGCACTATTTCAATCACGGCAACTGAATCTGTTTTGTGTGGAAAATTGTACTTTTAATAAAATGTGAATACTGGCGATAGAGTTGACTGAACTACCTGTCAACTTGGAGAGATTTGAACTATTCCAGTGTGAAACAGAGGAAATATGACTGGCCTAGGGGTGTTGCCATAATTATGACTCCAAAACTGACCTGACAACCTGATTAACGAACTATGACAAAGATGTACACATTCTTAGACAAGACCAGGCAAACCTTGACCTGAAACATATAATGCCCAGCAAAAGCGAAGTACAAAGATCATGTAAAGCTATATAAAGCTGAACAGTACTTCACGCATCACATACCACTAACTGCTTAAGATATGAATGATGACAAATCAATTTCAGGTGAAGATCAGTGTTGTTTAATTAGTTAAGAGATTTTTCCTACACAAAATAAATGGCCTACCTTCAAATTTTTATTGTGTGTGAAATACATAATGATGATGTACTTATTCCCATCCACCACCCTTGCGTTACATCTCTACCCCATGGGTGACATAACTGCAAAATTTAAAATATCCTTCACTACACAGACAATCCGTCAACATAGCCTAAATTTACAAAACAAAGCAATGTTATCTGAGCCCTTTCTTGGCTGCTTGATGAATATGTTGATCAAGTTTATCTGTGGATGAAAATAAAAAATATAGAAATTAACCATGTGAATTTTAGTGAGAGGTAGGATGTGGCAAATTAAGAGAAAAACTTGTATGAAGTAAAGCTCACACTGGAAAAAAACTATACAATATATTCGTTAAAAATGAAAGAAATTGTCCCAAGTCCTGCCACAATCCAACAGACTTTCTATGGTTTCAAAAACATTTTGAATTTTTGATGGGAACACTAAAGATCCCACAATTTCTTTATTCTTGAACTATTTCATTTTCATTGATTAAAAAAAAACTTTTCATTTTCACACATCCTGACATGCTGTTAGTTACGGTGTAGTTACAATGCACTTTCCAAAGTGCACATGCACAAGAAATCTAAATGTCAAATGAAGATCATTGTAAATTTAGTAATTGACTGTAGGCTTTGATGGTTTCCATTTAAAGTTAATTTTTGGTACATGTCTACTCACACAGCTCCGCAATTTCGAACAATTTCTTTTTCCCACCGCAACTTTGCGATTAAAATGATCTTTTAATAAACATGAAAACAGAAGTATCCTCTGCTCATATAAAATACTTAACATCAATGCCCGAGATTTATTAATTTTTTTAAAATGTACTGGCTTGGTCAAGGCTCTTTAAATTTCTACTTTTGTCTTGGGCATAAACTCTTTATGACATTTATGTGGAGCATTGAACTCCCCATTAATTCAACTCCTTTAATCACTAATGCTGTCAGTAATTCCAGTGTAATTCAGCCATTTTAACGCAGCAATACATACACTTGCATATTCTAGGCTTCTATCACATTGTTTTGCTTTCAAATACACCACTTAATATTATTTCTAGAAAATAAGATATCTAAATACAATCTCTGTCATTCACTGTTTCCATCTCTCTCACAGACTCAAAAAGGTCTAGAGGGTTCTAGCATAAAGTTTATTTACTTACAGATTTTGTGTTTGCCTTTGATAGGAAATTTGACTACCAATTCCTGAGGGTTAGAGCAGATGAATACAAATGGGGATGCCGACTCTCCATTAGGATACTGAAAAAAATACATCAAAATTATGTACATAATTCAAATTGATATCTTGTGAAACAGCAGAAATTACTTAAACAATGGGAACTGTGATAACAAATTTGATTTTTGATTCTGGTCCACAGACACGATCCAACTGATACAGGCAGGATCAGTTGTCAATAAACAAGAATATGTGTCACCAATAAATGAAGACTACTGAGGTTAAACAAGCATGTGGAACTAAAAAAACTAATTTTTACATTTTGGAAGTCTTCAACTTTCCTCTCTCAACTGAAAGAGTAATTTCTAACATTTTGTGGATGTAGCTCTTTTCTCAAACTTTGGTTTTGCACTGTGATGCTGATGAACCAAGTTTGTACAAGGAGAGATAAAGGAGAAAATCACACTTTGTGACTGGCTGCTTTTCACTTGTCCTCTATGTGGTCTTCAGATGTCATCAAGAATGTGATCAAGAGACACATCTTGATGGATTCAACCACAAAACAAAAGTTTTCACATTGTATACATGTGGTACTAGAACTCTAAGCTAACATCAGAGTCATCAATCCATACCCAGTTGTATATTGTATAAGACAGAAATGACACAATGAAACAGGAATAATAATAATGAAGCAGGAATAATAATAATGAAGCAGGAATAATAATAATGAAGCAGGAATAATAATAATGAAACAGGAATAATAATAATGAAACAGGAATAATAATAATGAAACAGGAATAATAATAATGAAACAGGAATAATAATAATGAAACAGGAATAATAATAATGAAACAGGAATAATAATAATGAAGCAGGAATAATAATAATGAAACAGGAATAATAATAATGAAACAGGAATAATAATAATGAAACAGGAATAATAATAATGAAGCAGGAATAATAATAATGAAACAGGAATAATAATAATGAAGCAGGAATAATAATAATGAAACAGGAATAATAATAATGAAACAGGAATAATAATAATGAAACAGGAATAATAATAATGAAACAGGAATAATAATAATGAAACAGGAATAATAATAATGAAGCAGGAATAATAATAATGAAACAGGAATAATAATAATGAAACAGGAATAATAATAATGAAGCAGGAATAATAATAATGAAACAGGAATAATAATAATGAAGCAGGAATAATAATAATGAAACAGGAATAATAATAATGAAACAGGAATAATAATAATGAAGCAGGAATAATAATAATGAAACAGGAATAATAATAATGAAGCAGGAATAACCTGCTGAAAATTATGGCCAAAAGACCCAATTTAGCACAAGAAGATGGGAGGATCAAAGTTTACACAATGAAAACCTATTTATTATTCTCAGTACTTCTTGGATTTACAGTCCATTTCATCTGTCACTAGAAAGGTTATACCAGAATGACAGCTATTGCTACTGTCTTCATGAGGAACTACAGGTAAGGTGATTCAGTTCAGTAAGTGCTGGTTTTGTAATTATAACTGTGTTATCTATGTTTGGGCATCAGCTTTGACTAAAAAAAAACAACAACACTATTTCTCCTACTGACCTGTTCCCTATATTCATCTTGTGCTAGACAGTCATCTACATTAGCACAGCCAAGCAAGCATCCAACTGGGTAATCTTTGGGGAACTCCATGTTGGGATCTGTGGGTAATACAGTAAAAATGACAATCTGAATAAACGTAACACACACTGATTCTAATCCATATGATCATCCGATTAGTGCAAGAAGTGATTATCTCCACTGTCACAGATAAGAAGGTAATCACTTCTTGCACTGAGCCAACGTAATGTAAATTGATTATTAATTATGACACATGTATCAGAGAATAACAGACTTACGTACACTTAACTTGTTTTCTTGGATACCTACTACAAACTCATTCTTTATCTAAAGGATACCAGCAAAATGTAACCCTTTCACATACCATTATATATATGACGACACATATTTTCCATCTCTTTAATTTCCTCAGTGGAGGGGAATTTAGCAGTGGATGCTATCCACAGTCTACCACGGTGTGCAGTGTACCATGTTCTCCCTTCATGTCTGAAATAAACAAACAAACAACAAAATTCACGAATTGTTAATTTTCTTTTAATTTAATCAACTATGGTTTCACTAATCCCTTGCTCAAAGCTAAAGAAAGAGGCCAGGAAGAGCCTGATGAATGAAATGGACTAAAATGATACCACTGTTGGCTATCCCAAGGGGATAATTATATTAGGAAATTTTCTGTCATTTGAAACAAAAACTCCAAGAAATTTTGATTACACGAGGGCTAAATGAAATCGAATCCGTTTTTAAATCACCTACATTTTGATGCCTGCAATAAGCAGAGAAGCCCATGGCTGATGCATACTGAGGCACATTCCTTCATCTGACATTTCTTGCAATTCCCTGTCCTGAATACGATGTGAGGTAGATTTGTAAGGGTTGAAACTGCTGTTGGATGTGCCTCCTTGTTGTTTCTGGTTTGGACCCCATGAAATAGACTCATCAAACTGAAAAAAAGTTTGCATAATAACAGATGAGTTCAGTATGCCTGCTCCATGAGCGGGCAGCCAAATCATCAATGAATGTGACAATAACTGTTACTTCCCCCCAAACAAAAACCACTAATTAACTAAAGCTTCAGATCTTTAAATAAAAAAACAAAAAAATCATTACCAGTTATTAACAAATTATTAAGGTCCAGGTGGATTCAATATTTCAAGAACTGTAAGCAAAATATTTTTCTAATGTACTGAAGCTCCCTATAAACTAATATTTTCGGCAACTTTTCAATATTTCACAGTTGTTGAAAATAATATGGCCATCACTGTTGTCTTTAACTTTAACCCAGACCTATACCAGAGACTAACACTATCAGGAATCTACCTGCGGTGGCTCCAATACAATTGTTGGGTTGACAATATTTGCAGAGGTCCCAGCAGTTGATTTGCCATAATGTACTTGTTGTACAACATCGTCATCTCTGTTGTACATCTTTAGGGCCGAGTCATCTTCTGCATCTACAACCCTCCTTCCTGCAAAGTCAAAGGTAATTTTTCGGTCCCTTCGAGAACCATGACGAGCTTTCCTCAGTTCTTCTTCTCGTTTCCGCAGTTTTTCACGATCGGCTTGACTTAGCCACTGGTTAGAATCAGTAGAATAATAATCACATTCATCATCAATCACCTGAGTTCTCCGTACACTGCAAAATACAAAACAAGAAACCAGACTCAACTACAACCACGCTAAAAGCAAGATAAAAAATTCATCTCTTTGAAACTACATGTGAATATGCTGATCATTCTTCTCAAATTTCTAACAGAAAAAATAACTACATGTACTCTTAAATAGTGTTTAAGGGATAATGACTAAGTAAGGCCTGCTCTATTTGTCCGAACATTTAGAAAACATAATCAGACAATACAAGAATAAGACAGCAGAATATGCACCATAGCATCAATATCGCTTCTCATTTAATGTGTGTAGTCATACAGTTGCAAGTGAAAAAACAATCATGTTAATAAATCTTTTGTATTACCTGAATCATGACATGTGCAAATTGTTGTTGCAATTACTGGGCATACAAACTCCCATAGAGTGTTGTAATTAACAGCTAAAAGCAAAACTTTGAAGCATGTAAGCAATAATTCACCAAAACTGTTCAGTTCACTGGAAATAACTGGTTATTTGTAAAAAAAAAAAAAAAGTAATCAATACCAGAATTTTGCTTTTGTGTGACCAGACAGAGTATTGCAGTATAGGTTGCACAAGATGCTTTGCCTCCATCAATCAGGGATGACCATGAAATTTTGCATCATAATTATTTTGTATGCTGCTCTGAAGGAGCAGTATTGCTTGAAGTTGAACAGCACAGGCTATACAAAGAGATAAGGAATACTGGTCATAATCCGCACTTATTGTGTCCGAAGTTGTTTTTTTTTGCTTCAAATAATATAGCAGGTTAACACAATATTTTCATAGCTTGTCACCATAGAAATATATTTCTACCTGGTTCTGTCATAGTCCAGTAATTTATCTCTGTGTTGAAGAGCCTTCTCAAACCCTTGTTTTGATTGACTAGATGAATGCAACTTCATGGAATGGTTAGAGTTGTCTGTATTTGCTGAAGTCTGTCCGCCACCTTTCATTAAAAACTGTCGAAGCTTCTCACTCTTTTTTGACCCTCTGTCAATAACCTCCTGATCCTCTGGCGTGCACACCTGTTTCACCAAAATCGTAAGGCAATTTTTATTTGACTTGAATCTGGGTAAACAAATGAAGGCTACAGGGGAAAACAACTCTAGTCTCAAAAAGTGCTTTTTGCCTTTATCCTCATGTGTCCAAACTTGATTCATCAGCCTAACCCATGTTTGAAAAAAGAGCTGCAGTCACAAAACACAAAAGATAGCCCTTTCAGTGCAAGAGGAAAGTGTTGGACTTTCAAACTTCAAAAACTGATATTTTCATTTTTGTGACTATACTTGTATTTCCCCTGAGGTCTTCAAATGTTTTCTGCAAACAGGAAAGAATGAACCTTTAAGCAGGTGACAGTAGGTATTAATATAAATTATGTACCAACTAAGAAAAACAAAAACACTAAAATAAACATTTGATTACGGCCTAGGTATGTGATACTTCCCACAGAATATATCTGATTAGTTTCTAAATAATCAAGTTTGTCCAGAAAGTATTTATATTACTCAGCACCAATAAACCAGGCAAACTCTACAAGAAAAGACATAGACGGCACATACCTGAATACATGTAATCGTATTGCGTTTCATCTGACAACCCATCCCATAATGATCTCAGGATAATAATACTGTAATTGATGAAAAAACTGCATCACTTTACAGCTGACATTTGTTTATTCTTTCTTATAATGTTAGTTGAAGTTGTAGAATTCCTTCCCATTATATGGTCAAGAGGCTCTGCTGGGTAACTGTTCACTTACCAATGTTCCACAAAATACACAGGGTCCTGCTCCTTCTTGCTCGCAAACAATTCTACCACAATTTATACAGTTATTGATGAGCTTGTGCTTTGCAGCCTGGCATTCACATATGTGACGACCTGGGTAATGAAATACCAACTTGAGTTCAAGAATTAGGTCAAAGACTTCATGAAATATAACAGTTATCACAATTTAGAGTTCTTTTAATCAATGATTAAACATCCATTTTAATAGCTTACTGGGAGTGCAGAGGGAATGCTTGATAGACAGTGAAAAAGAGTAACATGCAGTTACAACAAAAGTATGAAACAAAATTTTGAACAACATCAAATCATTTAAGTTTACCTTAACCCACACCCCGCGCGCTACCCGTAAAGCCCGCTGCACGGTCAGTGACCTTACTCACGGAGAATCTTATCTGGGGTCAATGACCCGTGCCGCTATGCGATGACCACATACACTGTCCACGTGGTTCGGTTTTTATTGATCGGTATGAAAAATTCACTGCTATGCCTTATCACGCTTGATAATGAATTAACCAGCAAAACCTTAGTCTGTCAGTCTCTAACCAATGATCTGACTTATGATTCCAAACTGACAACTGTAGTTTTCGTGAGAACGAAGCATGATAACTAGCCAAGCGCTCCCAAGCCCTATACAAATGGTTTCATCCTGATTGACACATACTAATAAACCAATGTGGGCATTTGGGGCAAAGATTATTTCAGAGCTTGTTTCTGATTGGTTCTTAGATACAGACAACTCCAGATGGTGGTCAGCTTGTGAGAAAATGAGATATTGCAAATTTGTTGAGCAACAGTTCGCATGTCGATGTTACATCTTTTGAAAGTGTGGGAAGAGCCTTTGAAAGCTTAGTCTTTGTGATTCCGACCAGTGGTTCACTCGTTAACATGTCCATGTCACAATGCGTTTGATTTAGAAGAGATACAGTGAACAATAACACGGTGGTTACGTCTCCAAAAGGTCAGTGACCTGATGCGTGAAAATACGTCTTGCGCGTGACGCGGTCAGCTTGACCTTCCCGACTTCTGCCGCCTGTGCGGCGTGAGCGTTTGCGAGTCAATACCGACAATTGCCGCCCCTCGCAGGATGAGGGTTAAAGTAGAGAGAGAATCTGACCAGACAATCTCACTAATATTCGCCCGTGCAGATGCGGGGCCCTCTTGCAGAAGAGGGACAGCAAAGAATACATCTGACGTGATACTGCGTGTCGTAAGAGGCGACTAAAGGTGCAAAGGTCCTGGTCTCCCGAGAAGAGCCAGTTGGCGGTGGGCCAACTACCCACCCTGTAAAAATAAACCAGTTACAGAAACACAAGCAAATACTTTAAATCAGTCTTTTATCTTGGGAGAAGGGGGAGCATCTGCACCTGTAGATTCAATGAAGGACAATGGACAAAGCCGAAAGGACTCCACTGGCCCGACTGCTCCTTCATCAAACAAGTCACTCCGGATTGCGTCGTGGAATGTCCGCTCCATGTATGAAGCAGGAAAGAGTGCCCAGGTTACAATGGAGATGAGGCGATACAGACTGCACATACTTGGAGTTAGCGAGACCCGCTGGATACAGTCCGGACTGAAACAACTTAATTCTGGGGAAAAGATTTTGTATTCTGGAAGGGAGGACAAAAAGCATACAGAAGGGGTAGCGATCATCTTGAGCAAGCACGCCCAGAGGTCACTGAGGGGATGGGAACCCTACGGAAGGAGAATTATATTGGCATCATTTACTACAAAGAACAAGAACATCAACATGAACATTGTGCAGATATACGCCCCAACAAATGAAGCAACCGATGAGGACAAGGACGATTTCTACAACCAGCTTCAGGAAATAGTTGACACATTGCCAAGAAAAGATGTGAACATTATAATGGGAGACGCCAATGCCAAGATAGGACAGGACAATACAGGGTATGAGGACATTATGGGGTGCAATGGTTTGGGACAAATGAATGAGAATGGAGAGCGGTTTGCAAGTTTCTGCGCATTTAACAGCTATGTGATTGGAGGTTCAGTATTCCCACACAAGAGGATCCATAAGGCCACTTGGATTTCACCGGATGGAGTAACTGAAAACCAGATTGACCACTTTTGCATCACCCGACGATTCAGACGCTCACTGGAGGATGTCATAGTACAGAGAGGAGCTGATGTTGGATCTGACCATCACATGCTGCTGGCAAGACTCAAACTCCGCCTCAAGAAACAAGGTACCAGAGCAGGAACAAAGAGGAGAAAGTTTCAAGTGAGCCTTCTGGATGGAGACAAGAAGGAAGAGTTCCAGCTGACACTGAGGAATAGATTCAAACACCTTGTTGACCTCGAAGAGCCAGTAGATTTGGAGACTCACTGGGTTAAGGTAAAAGGAGTATTTACATCGACATGTCAGGATGTTCTTGGGGAAAAGAAAGTGGAACACAAGGAATGGATCAGTCAAAAATCACTGGACTTGATAAGGATAAGAAGAGACCTAAAAGAACAGGTAAATGCAAGTCGTACAAGAAGCTCAAGAGTTGGTAACCAGGAAGAGTACCGAGCATCAGCTAAAGAGGTCAAAAAATCAATTAAAAAAGACAAAGAGGAGTTCATAGGAATGTTAGCAGAGAAAGCAGAGAAGGCAGCAACAGGAGGACACACGAGGATCCTCTACCAGACTACAAAGACTCTTGCTGGAAAATATGGAAAACCGGAAGTTCCTGTCAAGGATTACAACAGGAAGGCTATTTTTGGAAAGGAAGCTCAGGCAAAAAGATGGATAGAACATTTTAGTAGCCTCTTGAACAGACCTCCACCAAGCAACCCACCCGACATTCTACCCGCAAGAAATGATTTACCGATCAGTTGCGACCCTCCGACTAAAGCAGAGATTAATGATGCCATAAAGCAGTTAAATCGAGGCAAGGCAGCTGGACCAGACCAGATCCCACCAGAGGCGCTGAAGGCAGATGCTGCTGGGGCTGCAGAGGGTCTGCACTCACTATTCTCGAGGATTTGGATCGGAGGTAAGTTTCCAAAGGACTGGAAGGAAGGACACCTCGTGAAGCTTCCAAAAAAAGGGGACCTCAGCAATTGTAGTAACTACAGAGGAATCACACTTCTCTCCATCCCAGGAAAGGTTTTCAATCGGATTATTCTCAAGCGAATACAGAATGCAACAGACCCAAAACTTCGTGAGGAGCAAGCTGGTTTCAGGAGTAATCGATCAACCACCGACCAGATCGCCACGCTGAGAATTATAGTAGAGCAGTCGCTAGAGTGGAACTCCCAACTGATAGTGAACTTCCTTGACTACGAGAAGGCCTTTGATAGCATCGATAGAGAAACGCTGTGGAGAATATTGAGACATTATGGAATCCCAGAGAAGATGGTGAATCTTATCAAGAGCATGTACGAGGGGACAAGTTGCAGAGTTGTACACGATGGTGAGCTTACTGACAGCTTTGATATCAAGACTGGTGTTAGGCAGGGTTGTTTGCTGTCCCCATTTCTGTTTATTCTGGTGATTGATTGGCTTATGAAAGATTTTGCAGATGACTTGGCACTATTGTCGCACACACACGACCAGATGCAAGCAAAGACTACAGCTCTAAACAAAATTTCAGAATCTATCGGATTGAGGATACATCCTGCGAAGTCGAAGGTCCTAAAAATTGTTGCACCCCCAAGCGAACAAGTCAAAGTAGGAGATCAACCACTGGAAGATGTAGAGTCCTTCTGCTATCTTGGTAGTATCATTGACAAAAAGGGAGGAACAGAGGCAGAAGTCAAAGCACGAATTGGAAAGGCACAGGCAGCTTTCACGTCCTTAAGCAAGATTTGGAGAACCAAGGATATATCTCTAAAAACAAAGCTGAGGATATTCAACTCGAACGTGAAGTCAGTCCTGTTGTATGGATGTGAGACTTGGAATGCGTCCCAGGCCTGCATAAAGAGAATCCAAGTTTTCATCAACAGAGGTTTGAGGAAGCTACTTAAGATCAGATGGACAGACAAGGTCAGCAATGAAATTGTTTGGAAAAGAACAAGACAGAGCCCAGTCAGAGAGGAAATTGGTAGGAGGCGATGGAGATGGATCGGCCACACTCTCAGGAGGCCAGGAAACAGCATCGCGAAGAAGGTATTGGATTGGAATCCCCAGGGCAAGAGATCAAGAGGAAGGCCGCGCGGAACGTGGAGAAGAGCCAGAGAAAATGATGTGCAACGAAGCGGAAAGACTTGGAATAATGTAAAGAGGCTGGCCCATGATAGAGAGGGATGGAAAGTGTTTGTTGGTGGCCTATACCCTGATCCAGGGTGAGAAAGGCAATGATGATGATGATGAATCTCACTAAAATTCAAAGTGTTTCATAAATTTTCTGCAACTGACCTGGCAGCTGGACCACTGACTTGGCTTGGCCCTCTTTGCTGAACAGACGTATAAACTTTGTTTTCTTTTTGGCACCAACACCTAATTCCTCTCCCACCACAGACTCTGACAGCTGCGATGTGGAAAGACTATTCTGCACATCTGTGAGGGCTGCAGACTGATATACCAGTAACAATTATTATCATTACATGTCAAAGAAATATCTGATAACTGAATTCGATTTTCAAGAACAAAACACAGACATTCCTATCTTTGTTCAAAACAATGTGATAATATACCAAGAAACTGTGAGTGTAAAGGGCCTAGTTTTATTTATAGAAGAAGAAAAAAAAACTTCGTCATTTGAGATATATTTTTAATCTTAAACTTTTGGTAATGATTATTTGAAATATTGTGCTTCCCCTTTATTAATATTAAAATAAAATTCCTATGACATCATGTTTACAGAATATTTGGCAAAAAAGAGTTGTCATAAATTTGCAGCTGTGTGGATACACTTGTATGATTAAATGATAAGGACAGCGATGTATCAGATGGGTGAAATAAACATCCAAGAACTAAAGAGATGTAACATCTAGTGAATCCAAGTTACTTAAAACTTCAGTTATGGGAATAAATTTACACATCTTACCATTTCATGAAAGCCTCCATTTGATAATGGTTTGTGAGAAACATTGGTTTCTGTCCGTTTTTTACTTGCAGAGTCCTTACTGTTTTTCTTCTTGGATGATTTTGTAGAATAGTTGTCTGGGTTGTCCTTTTGATACACCTATTGCATGAAAAAGTGAAAGCAAGTGACTAATTGTTTATAAAATACTCAATCTTGGAAACAAATTAGAACTGACACAATCAGAAGAGATAACAGTTCCAACTACAGGCACTATCACAAGTAAAGCTTCAGAACTTACATCATTTTCCATGTACTCATATCATGCTCTGTTTTGTTTCCATCAAATTTGTCCGAGGAGAATATAATCTTAACAACTGAAGCCACTTGTGCAAAGCTAATGACACATTTAACATAAGAAATGTATCTTCAGCTGTATTATTAATAAAGAACACATTAATAAATAATAATTTTTAACACTAACAGTGACACACACCATGACATTGCCTCCTGAGTGAGAGCCCTTTCCACATCGAACTCGTAACTCTTGCAAGAATACTCTGACTTTTGGGTCTGTTGTGTCTAGTAAGTCTTGCATATACTCTTCCAGATCATTTGCATCTTCCATAGACAAGATGTATCTGGAGAAATACAACATGTATGAAATGATTTTACTCTTGACAGTAGGTCCCCTATTGAAAAAGAAAAAAAAATTTTAAAGGGGTGGGGATGACCTAGTTGCCACCTGCAGTTTCTTTTGTAATTTTGGTGGGTAATATTTTTAACTCTTTAAGACCAGAATAATTTTTCCACATCAACATTTTTTATCTTAAAAGATTCCCACAAGAATCTTTAGAATCTTTCATACAAGTTCTCTCACTCAAAGCTATTAAGTTCTGAAAGAATCTGTAGAACATGTACATGTTTCACACATCAAATTAAAGAGCAATTAATGGAGATTTTGACTGAAATAGTGAGATGATTATATTACTATTATGTACATTTTATCACAATAAAAAAATGAAAAAGTTAACTGTGTTCACGAAGATTCAATAACCTTCTTAACCCTCGCCCTGCGAAGGGCGGTATATGTGAGGTGCTTAGCGAAAACCCGGCGCTTTGCGCAAAGACTACATCCGAGATACAGCCTGAAGCAGGTGAAAATCTGACCGAGGGGTCAAATTGGGTTAAGGTTACCAGAGGTATCTATGTCACCCCATACATCAACTGTGTGAATGATTTTGTTGAATTCGATCTATAAATGTGTCAAAATCATGTTTTTTTAGGGCTATCCTGAAATAGAAATTTGGAAAAATCACAAAATGTTTGAAAATTTCGTCGTTCCGATTCAGCCACTTTTTGTCGCGGAAGTACCACATACCAATTTGTCCATTTTTTACGCTCTTTCCATTTATGTCTAGTGCGCATGAATACAAACAGTCTCCAGGATGTTGAAAGAAATGCGCATGTTGTTGTCAGCTGAAAACCTCTTGTTCTTGAAGTGACCCGTTTTTCCTGTGATTTTCTTCATTTACTCTACATATTTGACCTCCCTGTGATATCTTATAAATAATTTATTATCTCTACATTCATATTGTGCAAACAGTTTTCACATTTGACAGTGTTTTAGCAGTGTTAAGAGACGTTTTTTTCAAGTTGCCGTGGTTGTGTTGGTGTTGTTATGGTAAACAAGATGGCGGCGCCCAGTCAGAGAAGAAAGAAAGAGGTAGCAGAGATGTTGAATGGGTTGAAGGAGATCGGCATGGGAGTTTTGATGGATGATGATGGTGTGATGGACGTTATTGAAGACTATTGTGGGAGGGATGAGAGCAGTGACGAGGAAAATGGACTGGAGGAGTATTCTAGATCTAAACTGTCTAACTTTAAACTTGATTTTCTACTGTTTTGTATTTTTCTGTTTTCGTCACTTAAAATGGTCATAACTTTGTTAATAATGAAAATATTGACAAAATTCAAGTTGCATGTTGTTCAGGAATGTCTCCTCTTCATTTCTATGCATTTAACTCAAAATCCATCATTTAAGCAAAGAGTAGGGTTTTTGCAGATCACCTCACATACTTCGGCATCAACTTTCCATGCACTCACTCTGCACGGGCAGACAAAGTCGGCAGGGTCAAGCTGACCGCACAGCGCACAAACCGGATTTTCACCCACAGGGTCACTGACCTCTTTGAGACGTAACTACCATCTTATTGCTCACTGTATCTCTTCTAAATCAAAGGCATTGTGTCAAGGACATGTTAACCAGTGAACAACTGGTCGGAATAACAAAGACTGAGCTTTCAAAAGCCTTCCCGACGCTATCATTACTATCAAAAGGTGTAACATCGACATGGGAAACTGTTGCTCAATAAATCTGCAATATTATCTCATTTTCTCACAAGCTGACCATCATCTAGAGTTGTCTGTATCTAAGAACCAATTAGAAACAAGCTCTGCTTTGTTCTCACCAAAAGTACAGCTGTCAGTTTAGTTTCATTTATAAGTCAGATCATTGGTTAGAGACTTACAGAGAAAGGTTTCGCTGGTTAATCCATTATCAAGCGTGATAAAGCATAGCAGCGAATGTTTTCATACCGATCAATAAAAACCGAGCCATGTGGTCAGTGTACGATTCTCCGTGAGTAAGGTCACTGACCGGACAGCGGGCTTTGAGTGGTGGTCGCAGGATGAGCGTTAAGTGTATATAATCTCATTTAAGTTATACTGACATGCCTGCTAACTGGATTGATTGTATATTTGACTCATTGCAAAATAAGAACAGCCCAAATCTACCTGCCAAAGTACAGTTTTTAAACTGCATATAGCTATTTAAATGTGCAAAGCTGAATACTACTCAATGAAGGAAAGTTGTTCGTCACATCGAAGTTGTGTGATATGTCATGTGTACACATTTCTTTCTTTTGTTTCAGTTTATTAGAATTAGTGCCCTTGATTTAAGAATGGCCGTTGTTTTTGTCAGTGTGCACACGAAAAGTCGGACGCAAACTCATTAATATCGACCATAATGCGCCTTAGCCCACGCCAATACCTATTTTCAGCCTAATTTCTTTATTATTGGTGAAGATGCGACTGTTGGAACAGCCACATACACTTTTACAGCATGTAATTATCTAAATAGATCCACAAAATAACAGTGTGCACACACGGACAACAAAAACCCTCGAAAAGAAAATTAACTGATTTAAAGTGAAAAAAAAACGATCTTTGCATTTTTATTGCCCAAAATTGAATAGTAAATTCTTTATCTTTATGAAATGATGTGTTTTAAACCTCTAAGATACCACTATTGGTCACAATTTGACAGCTCATAACAGGGTACAAACACAGGTAGATTTGGGCTGTTCTTATTTTGCACTGACTCATTTATTTAATAGGGTGTTTGGGGACGGTGATACAGTAATAATTCTGAACTGCAGGGGTATCAGGTCCTCACAAGGATGTCACTTAAAAGGAGAAGTCATGGGCAGGAGGACAGAGTTAGTCCTCTATGGGGATAGGTTTTTTTTTAAAGGCATGGCTCAGCAAACAACTGCTGAGTACATTAAATTAAAAGGTGCAATCTGACAATACTGACACAATGAGACGCATTCCAAGATCTTGCCAAAAATAAGGCCATGTGTGCTGGTCATTTATTGGTGCAAATTAGTGAGACACAGCGTGTTTTGATTTGATTTGAAGGACTTCAAAGCAGGAATAATAGTGGATCTGAGTTCTGTCTTAGTTGAACAGCATCAGCGAATAGTTCCACCACAAAGGGATTGGTTTTCACTTAAAGCAAAAATAACACAAATTAAATAGGTTGCTGTATAAATCCATATTCCAAGATCATACTTCAATGCTTCATGCTCTTCAGGAGTTTCAAACTTTAAAAATTTCACAGATTCTAGATAATAGATCTAGATCTAGATCTAGATCTAGATCTAGATTTATACAGATCTAGCCATTTCTAGGCCTGAAAAAGAAAAGTAGGCTATGTTTTATTCAGACTAAATTGCACAGAATTATGGACAGAGTGAAAACAGAAGCCCATCCAAATAACATGTTCGCATGAGTACAAAATACCACGGTTGGCAGATGCATCATCAGTGTGGTGGTCATTGCTCAGATTTGTCACTTCAGGTCCTGAAATGCTCATATAGATCTACCTCGATCTAGTCCACAAATCAATATTAATAACTTTGTCCTCGATGGTTTTTCAAATCTTTACAGTTGTCTTCATCAATTATAAATAAAGTAAGCACTATGGCCTCAAGTTTTTCCTTAAAAGAAACGTGGCGGTGATTGCACCATCATCAACAAAGGACAATAAATTCCACAAGTGGAAAAAAAATCGAGAACAGATATTCCACAAACAGTCAAATACTGGCGGTGTGTATTACATGGGACTTGAATTTGAGCATTGAAGCCACAGAATAGCATCCTAAAACAGTAATATATCAAAAAAGAACCAACAAACCTGGCATTATCCTCTGTCGCATCGATTCCTAACTTGCCTAACTCTGAACAAAACCACTTCTCGATGTCTGCAGCCATCTTGGTAGAGTGGTAGAATGTAATGTCCACATGCAGAAGAGTATCTTAGCTCGAGCGTCTATCCTTCGCATCGCCTTTTTCGGATGTGCATTGCTCATATTTGAATTGTGTCAGAAAGTGTAATACCACAGAAACAAAGTTAAGCCTAGAAGAAAGTACATTTATGAATAGCTAGGCATATCATTTTATTTGCAGAGGAAAGGCAGCCTAAATAACTAGATTAGTAACGCAAGGAGTTGCCGACTCTGAAGAGAGAGAACAAAAATTTCAATGGTTTGCATCGATAAATTAAAATTCATGATTTAGATCTATAAAGCTAAATTATACAGAATACAATATAGATCTAGATATAATGTGAGCAAATCTTTTATGCTACTGTGTTTAAGTATTTTGCCGGCATATGTGCACCATGATTACAATTTTTAATAACAGCACACGTTACCATGGGATCGGTGTATACAAAATTCAGAACAGAATTTTCCTGTTTATAAGTATTTAGCGCGGCTTCTACAAATCACTGAACAGTTTCCACGGGCTAAAAATGAGTTCATGCGACTCTTTTCCACACCAGAGCTACTAAATGAAACAGAAATAGTCCCAATCAATTTTCTCGTTCAGGTCTGTATTTCTCTTTAAAATAAACATAGGGAACCAATGCTGTGGGTGGCCTTAGGGTTTGGTTTCACCTGAGATAGCAAAAGAATCTGAACAATAACAACAAAGAGCCGTAGTTTCAAAGTATTGCGGTTGTAAAATAAAAATTTAAAAAAAACGAAAGCGGAAATCGATTCTGAAAGTGTGTAAAAACAAAAACAAAAACAAAAAAGGAAAGGAGAGGAGGTGAGAAGGCGAGTACTAGATCATCAGCTTTCGATTTCTTCGTGCTAAAATGATGCTGAACACAATATTGCAGTCTATTAAACTTCTTCTAATACATTAACCTCTTTAGTTAGTCTACATAGAATCTACACGTACTACTTCGGTTTTCACAAGTGTTCGTAATGTGTCTGGTGCGGTATTGTAGAGGGAGAAAGTCCTCGCGGTCGAAATACGTCTCCTTTTTTTTTTTTTTTTCATTTTTATATTTGATGATTAGGTTTGCAAAAATCAACTTCATTTTTTAAAAAATTATTATTACATTTCCCTTGACTCTGTGTTGTTCGTAAAATGTTGATGACGAATATACGTTCTACATACGGTATGAAATGCTTTCTGGTTTGGGGGGGGGGGGGGATGACGGATATACGTTCTACATACGGTATGAAATGCTTTCTGGTTTGGGGGGGGGGGGCGGGGGGGGATGACGGATATACGTTCTACATACGGTATGAAATGCTTTCTGGTTTGGGGGGGGGGGGGGATTCTCACAGTCATACGCTGTTACATCTGCCATTGAGGAACATAAAGTGCTGACAGAGCTGAGCAATAGATTTCTAAGGCTACCTAGAGTTTGTAGTGTTGATTGGATGGTCCCTTGTCCAGTCCCATCCCTTTTTTCCCTCGAACATGAGTTTTCAGCGGGTTTACATAGATCGAGCTCAGACTAACTCACTTCTCGAGAAAGTGTAGGCCTACACTTTTGCAGCAATCACATCATTTTTTATTTTTTTTTAACTGCTCATAGCATCGGGAAGTGAAAGGAATCAGGCCAGATTGCTGCAACATGTCCCCTGGATTGAGAGGTCGCAAATTCGAATCCCGCTTGGGAATTGTTGATTGTCATTTGATATAGGCAGTTCGTTGTTTTATCGGTTGATGCCTGTCTTACAGGGACGGTATGATTTAGACAAGGTTATTGTACCCTTTGATGGATGGACGTATTTTGAAACAAAAGAAGCGTATGCCAAGATAGAACCATTGGGACCATGCTGCCCTTTCATTGCTGAGTATAGACAAGTGTGTGATTGTTATGTATTGTTAATGTTATATTGTTTGCAAAACTATCTTACATTTGAATGTGAATTTTACTATCTCTACATTATTATTTTACTGGTGTCAATGAGCATACATTAGCGGAAAATGTTGCAGTACTCCTGAATAATATTTAATCAAGGTCAGTAATTACACTTACAGGTCACATATCATTGACATTATCATCCTCATGTTGTTCAGCTATTAGACCTACAAAAGCATTTATTTTTTTATGCAATTAATGCATTTCATAATTTTCTTCATTTAAGTTACAATTTCCCAAAAAATTTCATTCATCAAAATTATATCATAACAGTGCGAACTAACACTCAAAACAACAGCACTGAGCACACTGTACACATCTCACAAAGGCTCCTAGCATCATGCACAGATTGGAACAACAGAGACTTGTTTTGTTTTGTTTCTGCTTCCTTTTTTTCCTTTCTTGCAAGATCCACCTGGTTTGTGACGAGGCAAATGTTTTCTTTGGCAAGAGTCTCTCCATGGTATGTGGTAATAGAATTAAGTTTGATGCTTTCCTGCCCACTGGCAGATTTTATACACACTCGTGACACTGTATGTCTCATGAGAGATTTCAGAGTTCTCTTAATTTTTTGTTATATATGCATACACATTTTTTATTCTTCACCCGGTGACATCTGCAAATGGGCTTTCTACAGAATACAGAATTGTTCACTTCAACCATTACTGTTGCATCCATGCCCACACGTCTTTTTAACGTCCACATAATACATGTAGTTCAATTCAGAAACTGTTATTCTCCTTTTCCCTATAATATTGTCTGTAAATTATTCAAATAGGCTGTGTATAAAATACCTACATCTGCTGATAAAAAATTTTAAAAAATGAATCAGCAGATGTTCACATATCATCGCAATCAAATTCTCATGTCAGGAAAATTTAGAAATGAGACTGAATTTCCTAGAATAGATCTGGACCTTGTTCATGAAACGTGCACTACTCTTGTTGAAAGAATGGTTAGTATATTCAGTCAGGTATACCTTAGGAATCAAGGTCAGACCAATGGCATCCCCTAGTCAACACAAAATAACTTAACGTCTTCCCCCATACTCTTTAATTAAAGAAAAGAAAGAAAGAAAAACGATATGCCTTTAACACATAATTCATCCTGGATCTGTCTCCATTCTTGGAAAGAAAATTCACATTTAATTTGTTTAAGTTATGCATGAAATTTAAGTTTTGTGCAGAGTTGTTTCTTTAGGAGGATCGCTGCTCTGTTACACCTTATCATTATGCTTTCTTGAAATGAAGTAACTGATGTCACAGGCTATCTAGTTTTCACACTCTTCCACCATGCTGGGCTTCACAGATCTCCCCCTGAGAAAGCTGCTGTAATAATGATTGAAACCATCTGATTTGAGGTCTTTATTTTAGGAGGTTCGCTGCCCTTGGCATTTACACCTCACTTTACTTGTTTTATTATTTCTTGTTCTGGCGGGGGGGGGGGGGGGGGGGAGATGATATGGATAAGTTTTAATCTATTAATTTCAATTTTGCCCGGGCAGCGGCCTTTCGGCCTGCTCTTTACGATTTCCAACTGCCAAGGTATCTTTAACGTGCGCAACGTGCACACGGGCCCTCCGAATTTTTTCGTCCTTATCCGAGAAGACTAGGTACTCGATCCTACCCCCCAATAGGACCAGGGACTTGAAAATATGAGAAAAATCCAATTTCCAAGAACTACTCGATCCTGCCCCCCAAAAGGACCAGGGACTTGAAAATATGAGAAAAATCCACTTTCCAACATGCCTGCACTGCCCGGGTTTAGGACCCTTGGCATGAGAGGCGAGCACCTTGCCTCTAGACCACCTTGTCCCCTGATTGAAACCATCAATTGAAATGAATGATTTAATATGTGTGAATCAACAGTATGAAATATCAAGTAGCCAACCAGAGTATTACAAATACTTTTGGAATTATGCTTTCAACGTTTCAGACTTCAGCTGGGAAGTACGAGTACTGCATGAATATTGTCGATGCCAAGATCTACTTACAGCCCTATTATTTACAGATCATTTTCGAGGACTCAAAGAAAACCTATACCATAATGGTAATCAATTTGTTGTCAATAATTTTATTATTTCCACATACTTTTGTCAATATGGTACATTAGTGGTAAATTATATTTTACCAGTTAAAATACTGCTGATTACTACATAAATCAATCAAAATGAAGTAATGAATTTAACCTGTCAAGTATTTCACGAAAAGACATCACGCTGTATTAAACAGTTGTAATGAAATGAGTCTTGAATTCCATTGATATTTCTCTTCCATGACACAACATTGCTGCAATGAGGGCGAGAACCCGTTCAAAGAGCAGAGAAAGGACTGTTCTTGATTAGTGTGAACTACATTGTAAATATAATGAAAACATGCTGAGCTAATCTAAACAGGCTTGCCGCCCCCCCCCCCTCCAATCCCTCCAAAAAAGGTGTTTGGAACGATTTCAAATTGACAGGCTCAGTTGTCCACCATGTTTGTGTGCTATTAGAAGTGAAAGGAATTAGGCCAGATTGCTGCAAAGTATCCCGTGGATTGAGAGGTCGCAGATTCGAATCCCGCTTGGGAATTGTTGTTGTCATTTGATTTAGGCAGTACGAAAGCTTGACGATGCGGTACTGTAGTTTTGATTTTGGGCACGTAACGCCTTCACAAAGGTCAACTTTATAAGATAAAAAAAAAACAAAAAACAATTATGAAACAGCAAATTGGGTACATTTAGAGAGTTTACTTGCACTGTTGTATTTTGTTGTATTGCCATTTCTGTTGAATTGTATGATAATGATACTTTTACACATGGAATAGAACGTAGAATGAACTCATCTGTTTCCACCGAGAGAGAATTTCTTTACAAAAAAAAAATAAAAAATTCAGAGCCGGACCCTTTATGCCCGGCCGAGTTCATCATTATCATCCTCTTTAAATGGAAATTAATTTTGTCCGAGAAATGTTTGGTTCCCTAGCTTTTTAATTGAGTTATCTTTTCTCTTTAATGGATCAAGACCATTGCTTGGCTGCTTCAGGCAATTACAGGTAATATGAATCGTAATGCAAGCATCTTACAAACAATGCCTGCTCCAGTTGTAACTGGGGTGCAATGGCACAAAGGCAAAATTTCCCAAATGGGATTAAAGAGTTATACAAATACAAATACAAATATATTTATCTTGGAAATACGACTTTGAGCAATAGTCCTGATTGTGATGTTCTTTAATCAGTTTGTAAATATTTTTTTGTTTGTTTTGTTTAGTTCAAGCGTATAGAAGACTACAAATTCGTTGTAAAATCTCTGAAAATACTGCGGCAGAAGGTATTGCTTGAAAAGGAGGAGTATCTAAAACTGAAAAGTAAGTTCACTTCTTCATGGCGTGTTGTGAGATATGTTGCTCAGAATAAACTGAAAACATTGCTCTTAAGTAAAACTCTGATGTCTCAGTGTTGTGCAAGTCGTCTTTCAGTGTCTTGTCTCCACAAATGAAGACCCGAGAACATTACACAAAATACATGTAGCCTACCACGTTTGTCACAAAAGGGGGATTTTGAGAAAAGGAAAAAAAAAAACTTGACTGTCCTGTGGTATTGGGAATAGTGAACAGTACACACAAATAGCTCAGCTCCAAAGCAAAGGCCGCTGTTGTTTCGCTAGTGCTATTAACAGATGCAGCTTTCCAGGTGGTTTCCTGTCATATCAACGAAACTGTTTTTAGAAAATTGTATGACCTGACCTTGCTGCTGTTCTCAGGTCTTCAAATGAGCATCTCCATTTCTCTGGAGTCTTGTTTAGTTAACACTAGAAATTAGAAGGTTAAAACATGCCCGCGAAAGAAAAACTAAACCAACAGATTCCCATGAGTCAAATGTCTCAGTCCATAAATGTTTTTGATCCTGGAAATTATGTATGACATGTTCCATGTTAAATGTAATCCTCAAAAAGAACCGGAAGAATGCCATAGTACTTTAGCATAGAGCGCATTTCTGCATACACGTGAGTGTGTGTGTGTGTGTGTGCGAGTGAAGATATGACTTATACATGTACTATTTTTACTATTGTAACTCACATTGAATTAGGTGGTATTTTTTAAAGGATTAGCATTTTAAACTCGGGTGAGATTGCTTCCTTGAGAAAACGTAACAAGTGAATGGTAAAGCTAATACTGTGTCTTTACAAAGTATGTATATTACTGGCGATATACATGTATATTACAAGGTCTACATTCTCAGTGAATTTCAACTTTGATTGTTATCAGTTGAGCATCTGCATCGACAAAACGCTGAGTATGTGGCCCGTCGCACATCAGTACCTTGTGAAAAAGTTTATCCCAAGATCCTTGAAGAGACCAATAAGACAAGGCACCTTTCACGAGTGAAACGACAGAACGTTTACATTTTGAGATGTCTGGCAAAGAAAACCAGGTGTAAATATTTTCTGCCATGTTTCTGGAGTTGAGTCTAAATAAACAATTGATTTGAAAATAAATGGTTGAGTCATGGCTTTTTTCTCCAGGTGACTGAACTGCTTGTCAGTTGGTGAAATATTGTCCAAAAAAATCTGTGGGGTCGCAACAAGGCTTGAAGTCTAGTCATTTTGGGGCAAAAAGAAAAAGGTGTACATGTATGTAGTAAAGTCTGGCATAAGAAATGATACTGGAAGCTCAAAACTTGTTTGTCCATTTTCTTTGCGTTTTGTTGTATCCTTTCTCTATTATTTCTTACACGAGGCTTTGCAAGATATAATTTTTTTTTTCTGATTTTGTCATTTGGTAGAGTGAGATGAATTTAAAAATCAGTCCATCTTTAAGATTGTAAAGATTTTCATAATATGAATTTACATGTATAATATTTACATATTTACACAATGTCAAAGATACCAAATTGCTTTTTTTTTTTTCTGCTTTTGTTGGCATGCACTATGGTTAATGAACAGTTCATTAGGAAGTAAACTCTTTTATCTGTGATGATTTTCCTTAATGGTGATGTTTCCACTCCCAAATAAGGTTTTATGACATCACTCCCAATGTTTTAGATTATAACTATTCTCCTTTGATCCTATGTATGGTGTACAATTTACATTTTATTAAAACGTCCAAAAAAGGACCATAAAGATTCATCACAATCACACTGAAGTGCAGTGAATTAATCTTTTGTTTCCCTCGTGGACAAACTGTGTGATTTAAGTTATCACTGGAACTGATAATGAACTCAAATCCACTTCATTAATTAATGTGTCCAGGCCCGTGATATGAGAAAAACCTTCAAAATTCCCTCAGGGAGGGACAGAATTTCAGACTCAGACATACTCCACATCTTTCACGCAATTCAGCATAATTACTGTCGCGATGTGGGTTACATGGGGATATTTCGACTGACACTCTTTCGAGGTCCGCTCCCACAATCGACGAACACACAAAAATAAATACTTGCACTCTAAAAACTAAATAAATCAATTGCTTTCAATTTTAGCAGAACTGTAGGGCAGTTTAATTACAGGAATTAATGTAACAAATATAATTATAAATATAAATATCAATTCAAAGGCAACTGAATCTAACTAATGAAACTACCGCTTTCTATAAAGACTAACGTATTCAATCTAACTACTTGCAGGTCATATGAGTTATATGGCAAATAGAATCCGCGCATGTGGTGACGGATATAACAGTTTAAATTCTATTAATTCAATGAGACATGTTATGATATGGACATTTCCTCTAGACACGCCATGGAGAATGCTTGTACAACCATGCGTTGTCTGGCGGTAGCTCTGAAACTGTCTTCAAAAGTAAGTAGAACGGTTCACTTTCATCATTACAAATTAGTATGGACTCTCACCATGCGGCCCTCACTAGGAGTGAGAGCGCTGGATGTAAACGCTGTGGGTTTATATCAAACCAAGTAGCTTAGGCTCTGGAGCTTTAAATCAGGCTCCTCACAATGGACTGCTCAACTGCGTCTCTATGTCTCTCATCTGGCTGAGGACTATCGCCGACCACCTCGTAAATGGATTGTCTACATGTGGCCCAGAACTAAGTTCTGTATGGCCTTAAATACTGGACTGCATCTGCAGCTTACCGTCTAATTCCTGGATTGTGATTGGTGCAACCACTTCTAGCTCAGCTGCCGAACTGAGTTATTTTAAGTAACAGCCCTACGCAACGACCTTGGGTCGACATCAAATGTCGAATTACTTCATACAATATAATGTAATTTTATAGCAATAAATTCTTAACATGTTCAAAACCCCGAGCTTTTACTCTGGATCACGGTATTTTCTGTACGTCAACAGACGTCTCAATAACATTTAATTCCTACTCACCCCTTCCCTCTTTACCAACCCTAGTTCAAAACACGAGATATAACAAGTGCTCAGTCATGCACACCTACGCTGTCCGTCTATCCTTCCCCACACCCTCTGTCTATCCATTACAAAAAAAACTGTTCAAAACAAATTGTTTACGAGACCAAGTTATGCTGGCTCGCACAATAATTACGTTTGTAAAAATTACTCACTGCTCTCTCACAAAAATTTAGTCAGTGGAAACATTTATGAATTAAATCTGTTCTTGACAATTACGAAATGCTCAAACATCATCTCCTACAAAAATGTGAAGAAAAAAAAAAAGTCTTCCTACTTAGAAAATCATAGCTTTGCAATGGGAACTTCCACTACAACCCCACGAGTGGTAAACTTAACATGGGACATATCACCATACACAGACTGATCTAACAAGTATTTGCCACGATCATGTACATTTATACACACATAATCAAGCCAACAAACAACTGTTTTTAAATAGTATATTTAATACCAAATAATTGTACATTTTTTTCATACATGTTTAATGAAATGTGAGAGGTACTTTATTTGTAGTAACAGTGAGAGATAAAACACATGAGAACCAAATATTACATAATAATATTAAAAATCCATAACTATATGAAGAAACCAAAAGACAAATATGAAAAAGAAAAGTGAATCTTCAGGAAAAGCTATGTTCAAAGATAAAAAATAAATCTGAAATTCACAACAAGAAACACTCTGCAAATGAACAGCAGAACTTTGTCTCCCCTGTCTTCAGTAGCTTCAATAATCACAGCTTGAACTGAGCAAAATTTTTATGTTGCCACAGGTGCAAAAGAAATCAAATGCATAGAAATACTGACACCAAGACGGATCTGTATTCCCAATGACAGGAAATTCATTGCTGGCAAAAAATGGCTGTAGCACAAAAGTGATACAAACCTATGTATAAGGCTGACGTGAAGTAGATGAATGAATTCGATTGATAAAACCCTGCCGTCAGCAAATCTGTATAGCTTTTGTTTACAAGATGTTCTTGCTGTTGATGCACTCAGAGGGCTAATGAAATTTAGTCCTAATGCTCCAAAACTACTTCATATAATCTGATTTCTATGAATTAAAGTAACTATCTGCTACAATAACCAAATGAAACAGGAAATCACTACAAAAAATGTTCACAAATGAGGATAATTACATGTCAAATAGTCTTCAACTTTACAAATTTACAAATGACATTGGACGGATAATAACTGTGACTGAGAATACAATATCACCATACAAATTTCGCATACCGGTGGACACACTTGCTGTACCTATTTCCTCAGAATGCTGCATTGTGCCTTATCTGATAACACACTCCATAAACTTAATATACTGTTCTACAACGGCCATCTACTGCCTCTAAAACCATGAAACCTGCCCATTCTGAAATTCAGGATGGAATCACATTCCTCATGAAAATTTCCTACTGCGACTGACAGGTAAGGAAAAAACACATTTTTTTGGATATAAATGCTTGTATATTTAAATATGCTGAGAATCATTTCCATTTTGAATAGCTGACCACAAAATATTGTGAGCATCATGACATTCCTGTACATGTAATAGCCATAATCATCAAGTTCATTTGTCTGACTGTCTTTTACCTTCATATGAAATAATTTACAAACGATCGGTTCAATTTTACAGGATTTCATAATGGCAGGATTCCATTGCAATGTGAACAAGTATCATAAATAGTAAAATAAACTAGCTGCCTCTATGTCCTATTGCCTCTCTAATTTGTCTGTCCAGTTCAGCAATGATTTTGTCCTGTGTTGTGTAGACTCCTGTACGCAATAATGTGTCTCTTTCCTCTACCAGTCGTGCTATGTGTTCATCAACAGATGAGTCTAATTCCATATTGAGTGGTTTCCCGTAGGCATCTTTCACCATAGGAATCTGATTGGAATCAGAGGTGTTGCGTAATCTCTCTTCTTCCATCTGCTTAAGTCTAGTGAAAGAAAAAGAAGAAATTGAAGGCAAATCCCTTACAGCGTGAGTTTTGACACAATCCTCATTTAATGCAAAAAACACTGAGCTACAATCCCTAGCTTGACATAATGATAAAGCCCTGAAAACTAAAAAAGAAAGTGTTGTAATCTTCTTGAGTGACTTGCACTATGTTGTGACAAGGTCTACAACTTAAATATTTCAGAATATTAAATCTGAGAATTTTATTTCAGAAAAGCTAAGTCAATAAAACTAGAATATATTTCCTGGTTGCCATTCCGACTAAACTAGTGATTTCAGTGAGCACATCATAGTTTACAGCTCAACTTGAATCCAAGGACATGTGCATGAGATTAAATGTGTAAAAACTGACATGGTTTTGTAACACAGGAATATAATTTCATTTAATGAATATTTCAAAACAAACCCAACATGGAGACAATGTGAAATAAACTATAAAACATTTTGCTGTTGACCACCTTGGCTCTCCCAGGTACAACATAAAATTTACTTCAAGTAAAAAAGATGTGGAAAGAACAAGAAATTCTTGTAAATACTCCCCCCTCAACACATACACAACTGCTCCTGTGACAGGATCACAATTTTTGCCTCTTACTTGTTTATCTGATGCTTGATTTCTTCCAGTTCTCTGTTCTCTTTGCTGACTACTTCTTTCTCTTCAGCTGCCAGATACCTCAGCCTCATGTGTTCAAGCTCTTGTTGCTGCCGCTGTGGAATAACAATGTGATGAAGAATACTATCATGAAAACAAAGGAGTACCACTGACTAACCAACTGGTCGAGAATAAACACAATGTTCATATAATCCAAGTACTTTGAAGTAATTTGTCTAATAACTGAACTTCTGCATTTTAGATCAACACATCAATTATGACAGACCTCCAAAAGACTACAAATAAGATTATTTAGTGCATAATCACAGCCAAAAGTATTGTTTGAACCAAAATTTTATTTTCCCTGTAAAGTTCCCTAAAGTGCATAATATACATAATGTAATCATTGTACATTACACCAAAACCATGGCAACATATAGATTCCTTGGTAATAATACCCATTTACATCCCATTCACTTCATAGCCTATGAAATCATATGTTTTTTCCTTTTTGAGCATAGCGGGCAATAATAAAAAAGAGTATGATGATATAAGCAAACTCACCATCAGCTGAGCTTTAGCGGTTTCCTGCTCCTTCTGTTTCAGTCTGGCTACCTCCTTCAGTGCTCTGCCCCATTGTTGTTTATAATGGACTTTAGACTTCATTGCTGCATCCAGTTTTCTCTCCAACTCAATCTATGGATGTAATTGTAAATACATGGAGAAACATCAGAACAATTAGAATATGGTACTGGGTCAACAGCTCACTCACAAGAGAAGAAAGACGTTGAGATTCATCAGGGATACAAGTTTGTTGATTTTCATCTGTTTTCTGAGTTTCTGGCTTTACTAAATTCCAAACATCTTTGTTCTGGTGGAGCCTGACCTGGTTCACTGCAACTATTTTATCCATAACTTAGGTACATACGGATATTTCCATTCAGGATTTCCCTACTTCTTACCAAAAAGGCCTCTATTATTCTGATTTACAACTTTATAATGCCAAGAAAATTGTACATTATATCACAACTTCGTATACTTTTCACTTTCAGCTTACTCTGAGGGACAAATTACATGTAACGACACATTTCAATCCTTCAATTCCTCACTGACACTCTGAACTTTTCCCAACCCACATCTAGACCTAACAGATGACTGTCAGCTATCTCTCTAATGTTAGATGCCTGTGTATATCTTTCTTTAATGCATATCAAAGTGATTAATGATAATGTATCAAAAGAAGAAGAAATGCCTGCAGCAAAGAATAAATAATTGAAGACCAATGAAATGACTATGACAAATGAACTTTCCAACACAAGCAGATTAAGGAACAAACAAATAGAATCAAGGTTTCTAAGATTTATGGAGAGACAGTGGTTTAATGTACCTTTTCCATGTTGAGTAAGTTTATTTCTGACTGTAATCTAACTTCAGGTGTTTTGGTCTGGTTCTCCTTGTAGGCCATAAAGTCTTTCTCCAGCAATTTGTATTTTTTCTCACTTTCACTCAGCTGTAGGTAGTCAAAAGGGATAGGAAATATGAGTATGCAATTTTTTTAAAAGTTTAAATTTGGTTCATGTATCCACATGTTAACAATCATATCTCTCACATTTAGCATTTTGCAAAAGAACTGCACTTGAAATATTGATCTGATGCTAAATTTGTACCAGTGAAGCTGACCTTCTTTAAATATGAAAACAGTAAAATTATTACCCAACTGAACAGGTATTAAATGAAACCAATCATTTATAGCACATATAATTCATACAAGGATGGAAATATCAGTGGCTCTATGTAATAAAGTGGCAAAAATCTGTTTACGGTTGGCTCCCTATCAAACAGATCAAATTTATTACAATTTTCTCCAAGCCATTGAGTTTACAATACAAACATTTTATTCCCACATATCTATTTCACACTTGGAGCCCCCTTAGAAAAAAAAATAGTCTCATTCATAGAAAACGTAACCTAGTTAGGAAGAACCAAATACTTACTTCTTGTTTGTATCTGTTTGTTATCTCCTCCAATTCTTTTAGTTTCATTCTGCGAAAAAACACAAAGAGTGGATCAGCTGTTTTAGTATTTGGAAACAATCAAGAATTCTACTTTTCCTGGTCACTACAAAATTGTTTCTAACTACATTTATAGAATATTCAAATCATTCTTTCCTCATGCCTTATGTCAAACTAAAGAAATCAAAATCTCATAAGCTGTACTGAACTCTGTGAAAATAGGTTTTTGTGTGATACACAGTATGCAAATGAAAAATTTAGCCATGTGATCAATCTTTAAGTATTCATAAATTTGTAGGCTGACTTGGAATTACCAAGTAAAGCTAAATTGGATATGTTCTCCACAGCCTTTTCATTGTAGCAACACAAAATATTCCAATGTTTTTCACAAGCTCTCAGATTAGTGTCATCTTGTCACATGCTACTTGACGATTAAATCTTGAGACAAACATGGCAGAAAATACTGAAAGCTTGTCTCCATCATGAACACAGCTGCCCTACAGGTAAACAGATACAGCCATACATGCTTCAATAATGTGTCTTTTTATGAGTTATTTCAAACGGTGAGATGACAACAAAAATTCAACAGATGCTTCACTCATGAACCAGAACACCTCATTGTTTATATAATTTCAACACCCTCCATAGCAACAACATGCTTCCCATAAACATAATTTAAAACTTACTTTTGCACTTCTACTTGATGATCACAATCTTCCTTCATTCGCCTGGAGGCCTCTTTCATTTCTTGAAGTTTTCTATCATGTTCACGTTGTAAATCAGATCTTAGCTTCAGTACCTAAAAAGCCGAACCAAATGTAAGAGAATATCTTACTATATCAAACCAATATAATTGCTGTTTTTTTATTCCAAATAACCAGTCTATTTATAGTTTACATGTACCAGACAATTCTCTTCTCTGTGTTACTTAGCACAAGTTACTTTTCACAAACAAACTGAAAAGGCATTTAATCCATTGCAAAACAATTGAAGATTGTTTATAATAGATAATTTCTAGGAATCTGTTGATGAATATTATGGTCTTTTCAGTGCAGTGGATACAACAAGCTTATCACCACGACTTTATATATGTGACAGCTAATGAAACATTATACAACAAATCACACAAAGCTGTCATAAAGTTTTGGCATCTATAGTGATGAACTGAGTTGACAAATAATTCCATGAATGAAAATCTGGCATACATCTGCAGTGGAATGAGAATATCCTGGTACTTTATCACTGACACAGATGACTCACTTCATGTTCATTGATGGCTAATTTCTTCTCTCGTTTCTCCAGATCTGTTAGTGTCTTCCTCAGCTGGTCTTCCATTTGCTTATACTCTGTCAACTGTTCATAAGATTGAAATTATCAGTAACGACATAATATATTGCTGTACCAAACCACACTGAATACACATAGAAAATGCTCCTGTTCGCTTGAAAACATCTAAAAACAGAAAGTCAGAACAGCACACATTCAATTGCCTAAGGCACATTTAATGCACAGTTATGTTTATATACATAATTAACCCATAACATAATGACCAGACTAACAACAACACATCAAAATACAGAAAAAGAAAGTAATCTGTGTGATATGGGCTGATTTGATAATCTGATTCATATTTCAGTGCAAATGGGTGACTGAATCTAGCGTGCATTCACTGTCCTTCAGGTAAATGCAAAGCAAGAAAAACAGAGATCCAAGAGATTATAAACTTTTAAATATCTTATACACACTTTAACCCCTTGAAGCCTGACCACCTGATTTTCCCTCTACCATTTCCCTGGCCTCCTGAGCTCAGGTAACAAATGGTAGGGCACTCAGCACCAGTGTACAGGTGAATAAGGATATAAGCCGCATATACCATTTACCAGGGAACAAGGTTTATTGGGTTAAGTCTGTGATAAATGATTTTATTTCCATCCTACTCTGTTATGAATGGTCCACTATCCGAAGAGGTCACCAAACAAAATGCATGGGTACCCCTCTATTTATGAAAACTGGTCAAATAATACCACAAAGCCTTGCTAAAATTTATAAAAAGTTGTGAAAAGGATCTTTCAAACATAAATGCTGCATAAACTCTCAAGCTCTATGATGATACAAAATTTGTACACATCCCCAAAAATCTGCCCATGATTAACTTTCCTCCTCTGCTGACATCATCAGGCCAGAATTTGGATTGTTTGCTTTTACTTACTTTCTTCTGAGTCAGAACCTCCCTCTCTGTATCTCTCTTTTTCCATTCATCTGCTAGAGTTTTCATATAAGTTGTTTCTTTTGCCTTCAACTGTAGATAATAACAATTTAGACATGAAACACCCAACAATCTTGTTATTGAGATCCCCCCCCCCCCCCCGCCGCAGTCAAGCATTTTTAACAAAAATAAAATTTGACATAATTTCTCACATACCCCGAAATCATTACTGCCCAATCAAATCAAGTGCATAACTCCACATCAAACAAGACAAAAGCTAGATTACCTAGTGGTTCACACATTCATCTGATCTGGTGTATCCTACCTTTTTCTCAAAGTCTTTTTCCTGGTTCTCCTTCCACAGTTCTAACTCCATGGCAGCCTGATATTCAGCAGATCCCCGTGGACTACTAGCGCCTGCTCCTGCACCACTTGGTGCTAAAATTGCCGTGGATGCAGACTGAGACGGTGCCACTGGATATCCTGACACAGCAGATACAGCTACATTCTGGGAAATTTGAAGAAAATCATATCATCAAAAACTCTGACAATAATTGATAGTTTGAGAATGCACTTCGCCACATTATACCTTTATAGATCAAAATAACTTTTTCCTGCTTTTAATATTTATTTTTCATTGAAATGATGAATTATTACTAAATTTTCTAACAAGTCTGTTGACTTGTCTCAGAAACAATCCTCATGAACAAAGATAATAAAATGCACATCATTACTCATTTTACTTGGCATTTTTAAAAGAGAACTTGTTTATTCTCAACTTGTACATATTACTTGTGGATTGTGCATGATACTGAAGAAGCTTTGAACCTGTTACATCTGAGCCTTCCTTACAGGGTAAACCCGAACAATTTATCAAAATAGAACTAACACAAGTATATCTTTTATACCTGCTGTGTTGACTGTGAAGCAATAGGACCCCAGTCCTCAAGACTAAGCACTAAGCTTATATCTGCACATTTCTCCAGTTTCCTGTGAGCAGTACAAAATGATATGCTTACATGAGTTCAGTGATGAGATAAACTTAAGGAAGGGGAACAAAGCATTACAATCTCTTTATGTAAATTAGGAAGATAAGCTCTTTTTGTTTTTTAAAGTTTCAATAATTAAAGGAATACTAATAAGAAAATCTTTATCATCCACTGATCTACCAACAAATTACAGCTTTCCGGTGGCTTTTGTTCACAACACAATGTCATTTCAAACAAATTAACGCCCTATGATTAAAAGAATTATCTGTTCTATGTAAATATGATTATGAAGGGAGGCAACATAACGAGTACATTTTCCCCACAAAAATAATTAGCATAGAGAATGTTTCTCATGGAAAACACATTATTATCAAATGACATACCCATCAGCAGATGCAACTGGCACTCTGTCAGAAGCTTCTTGTCTCCAACCCGTCACCCTAGCTGAACTCTGTGATCATGACATATAACAATAGGGTTGAATCAATCTCAATTATGGATTAAAAAAAAACAAAAAAACCCAACAAGAACATTTACAGTGTTGGGTATACGAATTGGTTATGGGGATGTATGGCAGTGAAAATCATGACTTCAGGACAATATACTAATTTTTTTGTATGTTTTGTATTTCTAAATCAATTACACATTCATCTTTCATGGCTGAAAGTTTCAAGTCAAATAAATAACTATAAATTATTAAAAACTGCAATTTATAAATGACATTCCAAGGCACATAATGCTGTGTTCTGACAAACAGATGGCCATTTTCTCAGTTCTTCAAAATTATGCACAAAAAAATACACTTCTCAAAAAGTTCTTGCCAGATCATGATGCAACTTGGTGGATTTCTTATTTCCTAATTTTTGGCAACTTTGTCCAGAAATGCATACCATCCTTTATTTGTAATGTGTAAAATTTGTGAAAATTTACATAAAATACAGTTTTAAAGTGTGCTGACAAAATTTTTAAGATTGGTCTAAGAATGTGTATGTGCAATTTCATGACATTTGAAAAGTAGGAAAGTATAGTTGTGTTTGTTTGAAAGTTCGTATAAAAATCCAAATTGGTGGATGATATAATGTTATCATGGCAACGGCTGTTTGGAGTTACAGGCAAATTGAACTTCTTACCTCAGTTACACAATGTCAGGGTGTGAAATGCATTAGAAAATTTGGGGTGTAGATTTTACTTTTCACTATAGCATATCACCTTAGACCCTTTCTTTGATATGACATCAACATCTCCGGTACGTGATTAAATTCTTTCATGGAGCAGCAAAAACAAAAAACAAATGAAATTTTTATCCACTAAATAATGTAGAAATGAGTGAAACGAAGATATAAAGCAAAAAACACGACAACACTGCTGGAAAGACAAGAACTGACAATGACAAAATCACAAGGAATTAAAACAAAACAAAAGACTCGACATTTTAAATCATTAAATAACTTCAAGTGTGACTTTGTGAAATAAACTGGATAGACCAAACAAAACAACAACAAAAATTGTGGATGGAAAATGTGGAAAAAGTAAGTGTGTATGACACAGGCTGCAAGACGTAACAGATAAGATGGGGCAGCACAAATGAGTAAGGTGACTACAGGACGAGCTGTATAGTAAATAACATTACCATCATGCGAGTTCTATCAGCAGAAATAACTAAACTGAGAGGCAACCTTGCTGTCCCAACCAGGACATCCTGAGACAATTGCCTATCTCTGTTCCACACTTCTACAACCAAAGGCACTCTGTATAACATAGCAAAACAAGACATTTCAATATAAAAAAAAAAAACCCACAGCTTAAGCTTGTTCAAACCATCATCATTATATTATTTTAACAAGGCAAAAAAACTGTCAAAGGGTAGTTTGTAAAATCCATGATCTTTAAAGCATATATATAATTCTGCACTCGCATATTTTCACTTTACTCTGGGAGTTATTGATGTTTTTTGCCTTGTTTAAGAACTTTTGGTCTGCTCAATCAAATGTTCAAGAATTTAAGCCATGGAGCTTTTTTTGATGTATGATTAAATTTATTGTTCTGATGTCTGATCTGTAAAGATATACTGGGTCATGTATTTTTCTTGAGCACAATAAGAAAAATTACAGGCATTCATTTTATAGCCTGCTCATATCACATTTCCAAAATACCATTGTGAACAAGGTGCCAGGTTATGGAATGGGTTTCATCAACCATGTCACTGACCTTGTAAATGTATCTTGAAGCTGTTGCATAGTGCATGCGAAATCAAAAGCACAAAATGACTGTGGAAGAAGCACTTCTGAGCCTTTGCGGATTTCCACAGGAGGGTGTGTCAAAATTGGGGCTGCACTCCCAAAAAATGGATACATGTACCTGAATACATACACAAAAAATAAAGACGAATTTCAATTTTCAACTGAAGTAGCCACATCACTGTGAGGGTGAATGTACCTAAGCTCTGATCTATGACTCTAAAACATGTAAATCAAAGCACTAAAGTGACCACTGTTCTCTACATATATGGCTCACTATTCACACAAACAGCTTCATACTTGTCCTGTGGCTAAATTGACTTCAAAGACTCATTCATTGTCTTTGGAAAATTACTAAATAACTACAAATCAAATTAATCACAGTGACAATAAGTCGAAAATGAAAATGCATGTCTCACAAATCTACAAGTAATTTTCTTTTCTTGACTTATTTCTTTACTCAAGAGTATATTAATTTTTCTGAAATGTTTTCTTTTTTGTAACACTTAAAACTAATTGTCACGATTAAGGTTGATGACCTTGTACGCCACGAGTATAGAGGGGGTAAACTTGGTAGGGGAGAAGGGGAGTTTTTTTAAGTTGTTGACTAGCATGAAAGATTACTATCACGAGGAAGGTCGGTGGCCTTGTGCGCCACGAGTCTAGGGGGGTGAGCTTAGCAGGGGAAAACACGGTTTTTAACATTGTTGACGAGCGTGGATAGATACACACGACTCGCTTTAAACTAGTCGCGTGTGCAAAAACCTCGGGAGTATAAGTAGAGGAGAAGCTCGACACACGAGGTTCCCAAATTATTCGTTCCTAGAGGAAGACGCAGCGAGAAGTGGTCCGGGCGACAAGTGGAAGGTCGTGCCATGGGGACCAGGGGTGTTATGTATGTGAGGAATCTATGAGGGTTCCCAAGTTATTCATTCCTAAAGGAAGACGCAGAATTTATCGGTCCGGGCGACAAGTGGAAGGTCGTGCCAGTGGGGACCAGAAGTGTTAGGTGTGTGAGGGATCCATGATGTTCACATGTATTTCCCAATAAGAAGAATTTAATCGGTCCGGGCGACAAGTGGAAGGTCGTGCCATGGGGACCAGAAGTTGAGGAGTTCTGATGATAGGATGGGAACCCATCAGAAGCTCGTGAATCTACGATGGCGGGTGTGAACCGTCGATGTGCTGTGTGTTTGCAGAAGTTGAAGAGTCCTGAGGACGGGATGATAACCCCTCAAGGAGCTAGTAATCTACGATGGCGGGTGTGAACTGTGTGTTCTTATTTGTGAGAAGCCAGGGGCGTCTGTTTCCCCTTTTATCGTCGAAGTTAGAGATCTAGAAAGGATCGTGTGAACTCTGGAGAAGTGAAACTGCATCAACGAGGAGGGCAGTTGTTGACAGAGACTATTAAGTATACGTAGTTAAGTTTATGGACAGAGGGATTAGATCTAGATGTGAAACGGGGAATAGAGAATAGCCATGATCCCCAAGAGTAAATTTGAAATATCTCTGTTTTTGTGATTATGTATGTGATTATCATGAGTTGAATGTTTTGACATAAGTTTTGTCATGCATTTATAATTAAATATCGTTTAATTTAAATCTCACTCCATGTGTCTGTTGATCGCTGGTCTGCTTGCTTGGCTTGTTAGCTGGGTTTGAAAGGTAAATAAGTTAGGTACTCATCACACACGTGGTCGTGACCATCTTCACGCACGTGATCGTGACATAATGCTTTGCTAATTTTAGGTTACAATTCATGTGAGATCATATAAATATGAAACAAACACTTTATAACATCTGTCTCAGAGTAATTAACCATACATTAAGAATGTTATGGTGTAATGGTTTTAAAGTTGGTAACTCAGTTGTAATATAGCTACCTGAGGAAAACATTGATTGTGTTTGTGGAGTGGTTGTCCCTGATACTGCGCAGGTCTATGCTGAATGTAAAATGATGAGCTTGTGGTGGAATGGACAAATTCTCTTGCAGACCTGCCAAATTAAATAGCCAACATTTTTCACCTGGTATTCCTAATTACAAAGAATAATCAATCACTCACTTATACATATGTGACCCTGCCACTTCAAATATACTCTATGATGAGAGTTTTGCGGAACAAGACATTGGTATTGTTATAATATTGAGATTTTAATTTCAGACTGAAATCATCACCATATAGGATGTATAGCAACAAACTGTGATATCATAATGACATCAATCCTCAAAGCATACAAATGGAGAAAAACACACGAAAAGATTTTCAACCTATTTTGTGTAAAATTGTGCTGACAGAAACTGACTATCTACACACATATTCCGCATAACAAAACAATGTGTAACACAACTGAACACTCAGAAAAACTTGTTTCTTCAAGGGTCAAGGAAGTTTCTTTACACTGTCCCCCTCTGACATAAAATTGGATATATCCTGAAACCAGTAACATACAGTAGCAAATCATCTTATTTAGAAGACTAGCTGTAGCAACACTATTTAGATCAAAGAACAAATCCTTCCTATTAAAAATTTTTCTACAAACCTGGTTTCAACAGACTCATATTTCATGGTGATGGAAAGAATGTCAAGGTCTCTATAGGTGCAACCCAAAAATAGTATGACATGTGAAGTGTCAAACAGAAAAGAAAACACACAATATATACCTCTGTAATTACTTGCAAACACAGGCTGCTGCTGTCGAGATGGTGACTGTTGAGGCTGTTTTGATGCGGTTGGCCCTGAGGGTAATTGATTTGGCTGTGATGACTTTTTTGTATTGTCTTCATCTGCTGAAGAAACAATTTGCTGCAGTTATGCCCGTGAATCAATGTGTCAAAAATATGGGAAACCAATACATTAAAAAATCATCTGCCGCTAATTACCTATAGCTAAATACCTTGGAACAACAGTGTTCTCTGATTGAGGAAAAAAAAACAATATGTACTGTAATAAAACAGCTATATGTACATTTGTTGCAACATGACTACAAAACTCAACAAGGTCTCTTAAGATTTGTCACTAGTGTATGCAGACTGCAAACTACCCACTCTACACCTTTATCATAAGCATATGAAAACCTGGATGCAGGAATTAAACTGAACTCTCTTCTTTTTAATGTGCAAGAAGGGAAATCCTAAGAACTAAGATCTGCTATGAACGATGAAAGGTCACTGAGACAGTTATGACCATGTGACTACAAAAAGATTAACAGAAAATTCCGACTATGCAAGAAAACAACACACACACAAACAATCTCAAACACTTACAATTTACTTTAACATTTGTACCAATTGCAGAACATCCTGCTTGAACATATATCTACATGAATACTTGTTTCCTTTACATTAGACAAGGAAAGAAAAGGGTCTCACCTTGCCTATCATGGGTAGGTTCTGACTCATCCTCAAATGTATCATCCGAATATTGATCATTTGCTGTACCTTTGCTGTTTTTTTTCTCTTCTTCTTTGGCCTTCACCTTTCCTTTATTTTTCTTTTCTCGCTTTGGAGACATAGCATGGCCATCAATGGTTGGGGAAGCTCCAGTAATAAGTGCCCCTTTATCATTATCCCGTGTTGGACTCTTCACAGCCTAAGGAAAGTAATCAAAGTTTACTTACATCACCGGTCTCTGTCTCTTTGGTTAGTAATAAACAGCATGAAACACATCTGATGCCACAGAAATTATTCAACCTCTGATAAGTGTAGCAGTATTTTCTGAGTATTATTAGCACAAGCTTGCTTTGATGTTGCTGGATGGTAGACTTCCACAGATGCTTGATACTAAAACTCAATATGATGTTAAATAATGGTGTGTCTTTCAAAGTTTATAATCATAGTTCTTTTGTGAAAAACCCAAAGAAAATGAGAACCAAATAAAAAGATTGTTTTTCTCATTTCAAATTAATGTGCAGATGAAAAAAAAATTCACAAAACATGACAAAACTTAAACTTAATGCCTCACCAAGTCCTCTTTCCGAAGAACAACAGACACTCCTACGCAGGGTAGAATATTGCTTGGCATTGCTGCCAGCTGCTGCTTTGACTTGTTGGCTGCATAAAGCTGAAATAAGAATAGATACACATTTTGATTGCAGGAGCAAAAATATTGAGATCTTACAATTACCGGTACTCATCTCATCAATCTCATTCTTTTCTTTCATCATTAGTGTTAGTCCTCCTCACTGAATCCAGTACAACTGAGACCATACGTCTTAAAATCTCCAATGACAAAGACAAAAATCTGTGTATGAATTTAAGTTACTCATCTTTGTATAAAGTGGTGGAATAAAATACAGTCCCAAAGTCCCATTCTTGATTTAAGCGTGGTGTAACAGTAGACACTGAAATTCAGCAGAAAAGCGGCAGTGCAATGTTTTTGTTTAAGAGCCTCCCAAATGCAGGAATAACGGTAACTTTTGACAGACAGTCTCAGCCTCATACTAAACATATTTCATGTCCATAGACATGTGTACTGTCTCACAAAAAATAGATAATAAAATATTATTAATCAGTCGAGTTTATTTATTCAAATATAGAAACTTCATAGGTATTCACAACAATTCAACTCACTTGAAAGGAGCCTTCAATTGTAACTGGTCTCATGTATATTTCTGTACTATCTTCCTTCAGTAATGCCCCTAGAGGTATTTCACTGTTACCCAGGGATTGGTCACCGCAGCATAAATGGATCTGAAACAATAACAGCAAAATAACGAATGTCAAGATTTGCTGCCCATGACAAGCAGGGAGAAGAATCTCAAACAATAAAACACCCTTAGCTCAGAAACAAAGGATAATCTTGAATTTACAATTTAAAAAAGACACTGGTATGTTCAACATGAATATTTTTGCAGGAAAAGCTGTTCTGTTCAGCATCTAAAGTCTTACCCGAACCCCCACCCCCCAACTAACTAATTGGGACCTGGTAGCACCTCACATACCTGCAAGCCTGGCTGGTGTGAGAAAAATTTGCGTAAAGCATCCACGCTGCTTCGTATTTTGACAGATGCCCTCTCTGCTGGAAAGTTTGGGTTCACCAGATCAAAAAATGGTTCATTTGTAACATCATTCCCCAAAAGTGAATAGTAGAAGAAGAATCCACTGTTTGAACCAGGAAGAGGAGCATTACTGGGAATGAGCTGTCAAAGGAAATATAAATGTATTTCAGAGTGAGAGGTATAATTGGCAAACATGTTTATAATTTTTAATATCATTGGCATTATTTATTGGATCCTATCCTCAAAATTGTAAATGAAGATTTTGTCTGCTATTGGCTTTCACGAACAAATAAGTTTTGCTACTGTAATTCTTTTTTTTATTGTAAGTTCCTTCAGTTCAACCTACATCCAGCTGCCCAAGTTCATCATCTACTATTGTTTATCATTTACTATTCACTATTCAAATAATCATTTATTTAAGCACACCACTAATGCAGAAGTTACACCATTCATAGAATTTCAAATGCACAGTACAAATATCCACAATTAATAATATAGCATCAGATGAATTTTGTATCTGAAGAATTATGTACTAACATGTGACAAATTGCTGGCATAAGCAATTGTGATTGACATAACAAACTGTTCTGTACAAGATGATGATGGTCCAATTTGATAATATCCATCCTCCTCGTTTAGAACAGGAACAAGAGATTTCAGATCATATGGTTTCTTCAGCACAGGCTCTGCCCAATGCGAACAGAAAAAAAAAAAATTAACATCAAATTCTTAAATTATTCGTCAAGAATGTATAATTATGTTTGCGCTAAAAAAAAAATTTTAAAATCTCAAACTTCCATCCACTATCATATTATGATTATCCTTTCTGAGACATATCATCCACTTCATCCGGAAAAAAAAAAAAAACCTTCACAAGAGTAAAGCAGCTAGTGATGAAACAATTACTGTTATTATGTTCACTGTTAGTGTTAAAACTCAGGCCAGAGTTTTCTGCTATTGTACGACAGTACACAATACAGCCTGCTACTGTCACCCCCACTGTCTTGTGGGTCATCTCGGGAGAGAGGAAGACTAGGGGAAGGTAACCCTGAATACAAATACCACACTGCCTTGTGTGTTGCTATGATAGCAAAGGCTATGGGAGTAAACCCAGACAGAAAATCAGGAGTGGAGACCCGAAGGTGGTTGTCGGGGAGAACAGCATCAAACTGGCTTCCAGCATCTCCTGCAGCCGGACTAGTTCCAAATGTATTGACCTGGTCTCTCCCTTGGGTTTAACTAGAATGGCAGAGAGAGGGGTGGTGCCTCTGGGCAAAGCACCATCTCTTAAAAATAGCCCAGGCAAGGCAGCAAAACGAGGAGGCGTTTGCTCGGGCTTGGCAAGCGTCTGTCTCTCCTCTATAAGCCCACCCATTTCCGATTTGGAGAGGACACTCCAGCCATCCGTTACGGATGGGCACAACACGGGAGGTGGCAGTTACCGGTGATAAGCTCAATCCATTTGGCGTACGGATGAGCGCCAGGGGTCCCCTCTGTCGGTGGGAGCGGCTTTTCAGCTGCATTGATCAACTACCGCCCGCCGTAACCTGGGCAGCCCCCAGGCAGTTGGGTGTTGTTCCGCCACGTCAGCCTGCTTCATAAGGTGGTTGGAGCTAGACCAAAAGTCAAAAAGCTGACGTAAAGTGTGCACCTGGCAAAAACAGAAAAATACTAAAACTTGGTACCTGGAACGTCAGAACAATGCGCCCAGGCTTGCAACAGCAAGATCTCACTAATATTGACTCCATCAGGAAATCCCAAATTATTGATCGAGAACTTCAGCTACTAAACATCGACATCGCTGCCCTTCAAGAAACTCGACTTCCCGACTCCGGGTCAGTCAAAGAAGAAAACTACACCTTCTTCTGGCAGGGCCTTAGCAGCGAACAGCCGAGAATCCACGGCGTGGGCTTCGCCGTAAAAAACTCCCTTATCAATTCGATCGCAACTCCAATTGGAGTGTCAGAACGCATCATGACACTCAGACTGAACACCCGGTCTGGTTTTACCAACATTATCTGTGTCTATGCCCCAACACTTACCTCCTCTGACGAAACCAAAGACATTTTCTACGAGGCATTGCAGAGGACTCTCCACAACATCCCTCTCACCGAAGGCCTGCTAATTCTGGGTGACTTTAACGCTCGAGTGGGAGCAGATCACTCCGCATGGCCAAAGTGCATTGGGCACTTCGGCATTGGCAACATCAACGAAAACGGGCAGCGCCTTCTGGAGCTATGCTCCGTAAACTCATTATGTGTTACAAACACGTACTTTGACCTTAAGAGATGCCAAAGAACATCATGGCGCCATCCCAGGTCTGGCCATTGGCATCAATTAGATCTTATTCTCTCAAGGAGGAAGAGTTTGGGCTGTATAAAAATAACTCGTTCCCTCCACAGTGCTGACTGTGACACCGACCATGCACTGGTAGTCAGCAAAATCAAAATTTCGGCCAAGAAAATATACAGATCAAAAGCCCCTTCAATCCCTAAGATCAACGTAACAGCAATCAGAGATGAATCAAATAGAAAGTCATTTGAAAAGTTATTTGCTGAAAGTATGGATAATGTCACCCAATGTGACTCGGTAGATGAAACATGGAACACTCTCAGTTCAAAAATTCATGACTGTGCCATCAAGTCTTTTGGACAGCATAAAGTTTCAAACAACGACTGGGTAGCCCAGAACAGCGAAATTCTCCTACCTCTCATTGAGCAAAAGAAATCTGCTTTCAATGAGTATAACAAAAATTGCAATCAGAGTACAAAAACTTGTTTGAAAAATGCAAAAGCTAAACTTCAGCTGGAGGTAAGACGTTGCGCCAACAAATACTGGACAGACTTGTGTAACAGCATACAAGAGGCAAATGAAAAGGGAGATATGAAAACCGCCTTTAGTCAGATGAAAGTAGCTCTTGGGCCAATCATCACCAAAAGCGCCCCACTTAAGTCTGTAAATGGTGAACCCATCACAGATAAAAATGAACAACTGAATAGGTGGGTAGAGCATTACTCTCTGTTGTATTCAACTGAGAAAAATATTCCACCAGATTTTGAGGAACACCTCCAAAATCTGCCAATAATGGCCGAACTTGACGCTGAACCTTCCTTAGTCGAGCTTTCCAATGCAATCGACCACCTGTCTGCTGGAAAAGCCACAGGAAGTGACAACATTCCTGCAGAGGTATTAAAAGACCTAAAAGGCCCACTATTACCACACCTGTATAATCTGTTACTGCAGTGTTGGAAAGAAGGCGTGATACCACATGATATGAGAGACGCCAAAATTGTCACACTTTACAAGAACAAAGGAGACAAAGGCGACTGCAACAACTATCGAGGCATATCCCTCCTCAGCATTACTGGAAAGGCTTTTGCTCGCGTCATCCTCTGCCGCCTTCAACAACTGGCGGAAAAAGTCTTACCAGAAACACAATGTGGCTTTCGAAGCAAACGATCAACTATTGACATGATATTTGCACTTCGGCAAATCCAAGAAAAATGTAAAGAACAAAACAGGCCGCTTATAACATGCTTTGTGGACCTAACAAAGGCTTTCGACACCGTAAGCCGATCTGGCCTGTATGCAGTCCTTAAATCCATAGGCTGTCCACCAACATTGCTAAAACTTATTGCATCCTTCCACACTGACATGAGGGCATGTGTCAACTTTGAGGGCTGCACATCCAATTCATTTGCTGTAAACAGCGGTGTGAAGCAGGGATGTGTTCTTGCTCCTACCTTATTTGGTATATATTTTGCAGCCCTACTCAAGAATGCCTTTGGTCAATGTTCAGGTGGAGTACTTATTAACACCAGAGTGGACGGCTCCATTTTTAATGTTGCCAGACTAAAAGCAAAATCTCGTACAGAGCATATTATGTTACAAGAGCTCCTCTTCGCAGATGATGCTGCAATCGTGGCCCACGATGAAACCACGCTCCAGGCTCTCATCAATAGCCTTGCCAAAGCCTGTGACAAATTCATGCTAAAGATCAGTGTCTCAAAAACTGTAGTTTTGACACAAGGCTTGAGAAACCCCAACCCAATCATGCTGAATGGCTCTCCTCTGGAGCAAGTGGGAAAATTCTGCTACCTAGGCTCAACCATCAGTGGTAGCACAGACATAACAACTGAAATAAATGCCAGAATAGGAAAGGCGGCCACAGCTTTTGGCAAACTCTCAAAAAGGGTGTGGAACAATAGCAAGCTGACCATCAAAACAAAGGTACTCGTGTACCAAACTTGCGTCCTAAGCACCCTGCTGTATGGCTCAGAGACATGGACCACCTACTCCAAACATGAAAGATCCCTCAACTCCTTCCACCTGCGCTGCCTACGCAAAATTCTCAAGATCAAGTGGCAAGACAGGATCTCAAATATCGAAGTTCTGAGCCGAGCCAACATTCCATCAACTCAGGCTCTCCTAGGCAAAAAAAGACTGCGGTGGCTTGGACATCTCCACCGTATGGAAAATGATCGCACCCCCAGACAAATTCTCTACGGGGAACTTGCTACTGGCAACCGACCCAGAGGTAGGCCACATCTGCGATTCAAAGACACTTGCAAGGTCACGATGAAAGCATTCAACATCGACCCCAATGAATGGGAGAACCTTGCAAATGATCGAAGCAGATGGAGACAAAAATTGCGCAGTGGCACGCTCGCAATAGACTTCAAGGCAAAAGAAACATACCTGACAAAACGACAGAGGCGGAATGAAAACACTCGCCAAAGTGAACCCAAAAGACTGACCTGCAATCACTGCCATCGCACTCTCGGGTCAAACATTGGTAGAATAAGCCACGAGAGAAGCTGTCAGTCAAAGTGAAAGTGAATATTCTAGCTGCTAAGACCGTCTGTAAAGACGCTAAAGGCCATATAGTAATAGTGTTAAAAATTTTTTTTTTCTAAATTATTAAAAATGTTGAGTGACAGGGGTTTATGAGGAAGCTATCACTGGTAAGCACCATCACAGTATACCATTTCTCTCATTTAATGAATGAATATAATATATTATATATATTTTTAAAAAAAATGAAAAATAAATTTTAAGGCAGAAATTAGAAAGCAGCAAAGTTAAGAATGTAGAAGAGCTATTTTTAAAAATGATCTGAAAAAAAAATACCTGGATTACTCAGAGGTGCAGATGTTGGTTGCTGATTGTTAGGATCTTCATCCAAATAAAGGGCAATTTTCAACTCAGCTTTCATTTTATGGTATTTACTGTGAAGAAGTTGATACCACTTTGGCACCTGAAATGTAATAATATACTGTTGTTTAGCATGTGGATTACATATTAATAACATAATTTTTGTATGCTTGACAAAAATTAACAAATACTTGACAAAGAAAGTTTTAAAAAGACAATTTTCATAATTAAACCATGTTTATAATTTGCCATGACTCAAATTTGTACCATTCTCATGGATGGTTAGAACAACAGATATATGCAAGGGGTTTTAGTATTAACACTCACCTGCTTGTTGGGTGCAGCTGAGCGGAGATCTAAAACAATATAACCCACTGATTCCTTCATTGTTGTTTCTGTGTAATGTGCATAACACTGAATTTTTATTGAACTTCTTTGCAAGCGATGCTGTTGCAGTGACTTTCTGTCCAGCTCCCATGCTAGTTCTTGATTAATATCTGGTACTTCGCTATGAGCGACAGGATCTGTTGCCAAAAGTTCACCATCAAATTTAGCTTCTACAATCAGTTTATGTCTTGGGCGTTTAGGAAATCCTCTGCCTGGAATAAATTTCATAAATTATTTGAAAATTATAAATGATGAAAAAATTATTGCAAGACAATACAATGTAACAAAGCAATTAAGATAAAAGGGGCAAATCCTAATGGGGTTCATCTGGGAATAATGATAGTGAATAGCATTGGGAGGAAAGCAGAAAAATAGTTTGAAAATTTCTGTCAATGCTGGTATTCCTATCAGACTCTAAAATAAGCCCTAATTTATGACTGAAATGAACTATTGTATGTTCTTTGAAAATGAAAATGCCAAAATGTGGACCCTCTGTAAAATAAAACTGAAATGTGACTTCAGAGCTACCGATACTTGAGTCTTTAATAGTTCTTTTTTTTTTGTGGTTGAGAAGTTTGTGTAAGGCAGTAGCAAATGAAGTTTGAACCATGTAATCACATCACCTGGAAAATATGATGGTGAACCAGAAATAGTGCTGCAGTGCAGAATGGATCAAATCTTTGTCAATTATTCATGCATACACAACACTTACATTTCTGCTACTACATAAAAAAGGGGCAAGGGGCGGAGAACCATGTCACAATAAAAACAATGTACTTAACAATAACACGGTGACACCTTTCAATACAACAAATGTGGATGTAGGTCTATAAAGAATTTTGAATTTCTTTCCTTTTGCATTGATTTTCTATGAGGAATTCAGGAATTGGTGAAATCAAGAGTTGTGGATCCATATCCATTCCCAGTGAGACAAGATTCCTCCGGTCTATTACGTAATGTAATTTCAATATGAATCCAGATATGAACATGAAATCAGGCTGGGTTGAAAGTGTTTACTAGGTTTGGGAGGACTACCACACTTGGTTACTTTGCATCTGCCAGGGTTTAAGGATGGGGTTAGGGGCTAACAAATAGGGAGACCTAGATAAGGCTAGAATTAGGTTCATGGACAGGGTTAGGGTTCTCTGTTCTATTGCTACACCAACAGAGTGGAGTCTCTCATAAGTCATATGTTTAAGACAATAAGAGCCCTGGTTAGGATGTAACCTTGTATTGTAATGCTTCATTGTACCTCTGTACACAGTATTTATTTATAACCAGATTCAAGAATCCATTCTTAGGTTATATATATATGTGAAGTGCAGACCTCTGCCTGCGAATAAGATCCCAATCTTATTCCCTGATGGGAGTTTCTTGGTTTTGTGATGTCTACTATGGAGAAGTTCCTCCAGCCTATCGTGGTCTGCAGTGGCGCAATGACTAGCATCTGCAGTTATCAGTTGGAGACTATCGGTTCAGTCGGTCTTGGGTTCAATCCCACGCTGGAGCTTTCCTTTTTTTTTTAAACCTACTACTGCTCATTATTAATATTAGGAACTATTTTTTTTCTTTTAGGATTTTGCAAAATTGATGTCATGGGGAAACTGATCATTACCACTATACCAGTATGCTCCAGATTACTTCTTTTATTTATTCCTTTTCATTAAACGGGAGAGTTGCTAATTAGAAATAAAAATGTAAATCAAATTTTAAACATGTAAATGATTTCTTTTAGTCAGTGCGCACTGAACAGCTCATCTCTCTCTACGGTAACCTTGATCTATTCCGTATTTACTGAAAATATATTTTGGAGGTCTTCTGCTTCAGCTATTTGTCATGGTTTCAAGTTTTATTACTTTTTTGGGGAGGTCTTCCCCCCGTCCGCGCCACTTACCAAAAAGTTAACAAACATAATATGATTAAGATATAAGCTTAATAAAACAACTTGCATGGGAATGGTCAGATGGACCTGGGGGCGTGAAGGTCTAGTCAGTTTGTATCAATGGGCGGTAGTCAGATTGACTAATCAGGCGAAAAGGGGCTGGGGTAGTTGTGTTTTCTTGACCGGCGCGGACGGGCGGAAGACCTCCCCTTTTTTGTTTGCATGGAAGTTTAACATTGCCGAGTAAAGGGCCTAATTATTCAACAAAACAAGCCAGAATTGTGATCTACAGGAGCTCTTCCTCATTAAAAATCACAAACCCAAAAATCCATATGCAAATAGTTTCTGATCTTATTCGCAGACATCTGTGAATAAGATCCAGATCTTATCTGCAAATGTCTGCGAATAAGCATGGCCTTTCAAATATATATATAGGGATTTTTGGTGAGATTAGTGCCTGAACATATTGTACTGAAAAGTGCCAATCACTATAGATGACAAAAAGCTGAGTCTTCACAAGCTGCATGAGCCTCCTTGGCATACAAGTATATTAATGGTATTGATGGTAAAACTTATTAGCTAAAAACCACTTTAAATATAATATTCTACAAAATACAAATTCTCAAGGTTTGGCCACGTATACTGACACTCTCTGACTCGATCTAGATCTAGATCTAGCACAGTAGGCCTAGTAGGATTAGGAAACACCAGATCTAAAGGTAGCCTTGGCAAGATATTCTATTTTGTGTGTACCCATCATTCTAGCAGATGTGTTTTTCTACAGAAAAGGCGGGATGGAATTAGGGTCTGTAATAGGAGTTGGCCTACAGAACTCTGAAAATTTGATTCCAGTGGCACCAAAAGTACAACCCAAGTACAAACAATGCCCCCCAATGGTGCATACTCAGACTGGCAAACAAAGAATATCGACAATTCTTCATCTGCAATATGTGATCTGTTCATCCGTTATAAGAGACGCTCAACCGCTACGGCATAATTACTACTCCTCCCATAACAAACAACGTTCAAAGTTCCACTCAAACAGGACGGCAGCTTTTCTGGTCTCGAGTAAGCATGAACGGACATGTAGGCCTACCGAGTCAATTTTGAAATCTTGACAACAAATAAGTATAATAAACTTTCAGAGACAATAAAGATGGTTTATTACCCTCTAGTATAGATATAACAGCCAGAAATTTATTACTGCTTCCCATGTTGCTTCATTCATGCAGAAGATGATGCAAAGTACTGATACTTTATTCCATTCGCCGTCATTTGTTTAAAACATCCGCCATGTTTGTTGATGCGGAAATGACGTCACAACATCAGCTGATTCATATTATTTATGATCTTTAAAGTTTAATCATTTTTAAATTCATTAGAAAAACAAAACGAGCAAATCAAGGGAAATATTCAATACTGGATTTAATAGGAATGCCAGCTTCCACGTTTTCCTTCTCTAAACATGCGATTATCAATTGTGGTTCGTTCCGCCTAGATACGAGAAATCCCGACTTGCGCAGTCGGCTTTTCATCCCTTCCCCACTTCCGGGTATATTTCTACGCGGATGAAAATTAGTTCATAGAAAAGTGGATTTGGCAAAAAATCTGGTTGTCCATTCGTTAATTTTCTAACAATTTATATGCAGTACTGTTTATGGTCATTACATTTTCAGCCATTGATATTTTTTATTAGATTTATGCACTATGGCGCATTGATAGAATCCGGCATTCATGTGAGTTATCCGGCGCTTGATATTGATGGACAAAAGACAGGAAAAACAAGATTTGTGTTTGTGAAATCTGAGGTTAGGGACGTGGGTGTGGATGAAATAAATACACCATGTGATGGTACTGGTAATGTGTATATAATTTCGTTTCACTGAATATACACTTAATGGATAGAATAATCCACCAGAAGCTTTTGAAAAGAATTTTAAATGGGGCTGCTGGAGCACCCTCATGACTTGACAGTGAAGACTATCAGTCACTCTTCCCTAAACTGGTCTTGCCTTTTGTCTTGGACACAATTCAAGGAGTGGTTAGCTTGATCTAACTGACATTGTGTGCCTTGTAGAACTACACAAATGATTAGAGAATGGTCTAATCAAGTAGACAAGGACACGCAACTAACTTAGCAGGTTTTCATAAATGACTACACCGAAAAAAGACGAAAAGCAGGACGAATTATCTAGAAGAAAGCCTGGAAGTGCTCGCAGCATGCATAGTTCACAGCGTCAAGGATCATCCAGTAATACTGGGGTGCTGATGGTTGGGCCCAACTTCAGAGTTGGCAAAAAAATTGGTTGTGGGAACTTTGGAGAATTGAGAGTTGGTGAGTAATGGATGATGTGTCATTTCAGTCTCACACACTCACAGTTTTGCTTATATTATTTCACTAATACACCCTTTCAAATTATCGTTAAGCTTAGGGAGGATTACTAATCTGGTTATAAAATTCCAATGGGCAACTTTGGTACATGACTTTTGGAACACCCGTGCTTGTTGGTCGCAGGCAAGTTAGTCCTCTGGATGGTTATAGTTGACATGTGGCCTGGCAAGTAACACTCAGAACATGAAATGATCACCCTTAGAATGGGACTCCTCACATAGATTTGTTCTCTGAAAATAACTGGATTAGGTAATCTTTCCTAAGCCTGAATGAGTGAATCATGCAGAAAGTAAAACTGGGTGTTTGCCAGCCTGATGATTTAGGTAGGCCTACACATAAATTTAGTCTTTCAATATTTATGGTATGTCGCTTGATGTTAGAGATGTCAGCCCATATTTTTTCTCCTATCCCATCCCCTAAAGCACAAAAAATTCCTTTTCGAATGTTTTGAGAAAGACAAACATGGTGCATCAAATTTAATATTTATACTAATTATAGCCCATAGGGCCTAATACCACTCAGTCCACTGTCACTTTTTTTACTACCACTGTGTGCCTCTGACAAGAGTTTTCCTGGTGCTGTGGTCGAGGCGCTTTGGTAAATATCATTGGTTTCATGACAAAGGGGCGAATAGGTAACAAAAGCTGGAGGTCTACATCTATTCACCCCTTCGTCATGAAAGCGACGATATGTTATAATGTTCTAATCATCTATGATATTATTATTAAGGATTTAATAATGATGTAGATATATATGGAAAAAGTGCACTTATCATTGTCACAAAAACTGGCCTGCAGGAAAGAGTTTTGTCCTGATCACCTCGGCTAGTCAAGACCACCCTAATCTTAAACCTAATAATGTGCCTCTTAGTCTTACCCTTTCAACCAGAAAACAAACAAAATCTCTAATAATGAATAGGTCAGAGTTCAAAATGGCTGGACATACAGAACTCTTTCCAGTTTGTGGTAGTCTTAATTCTGTTGCACTGAGGTCTGCACTGGCAGTATATTAACAGTAACAGATTGAATTCACGGGAGGGCTTCCGAATGCGTCTCATGGCCAGATTTTCATACAATAACAAATTATTCCAAACTGCAGGGGTATACAACTCACCACAAGGACACAACTTTAGGGGTGGCTGTGCACAGGAGGGCGAGTCAAGTGATCTACAGGGATATTTTTAGTTAACACAGGGCCCAACGAAGCCTTCCGAATACATAAATGGGAGTGTTAGCCTTTCAGTTTCACCCCCCGGTTTGATGCTTGTGTAACTGTTCACTCCCCATACTTTTCACACAATGTGGCAGAGCCATAATTTATAAATCAGAGTGAAATAGTGTACACTTTTTAACATCTTTTTAAAAAAACCCATTTTAAACATGTTAGACTGGAACACAACAATCAGGGAAAGTTATTTAGCAATGTTCAAAGTGTCGGATAGAGCTCTTTCCCGCTCACCAGTTCAATCTGAATCAGCGACCAGAAGTTAAGGCCAATCTCGGAGGACAACCTGTGAGATTGGGTTTAATCTATGTAGAGTACACAATATAGGTACATTCATGGCAAGAGAATCATGAATATGAAAACTCGGAAACATGATTTCATAGGGCGTACAGAAAGGATTTATATTAAACTTAAATTATTTTATGACACTCCTATGAAAATGACATTTGCTGGAGTATTGCCAAGATATCGAAACACCCTGATGATGTTCTTGAACAAATTCTTTATGTGGCTGTGCTTCTTTTCTGCAGCCTCTTTCTCTCACTCACCTTGGGAACTCAGGCAGGAATCTGTATTAAAGGGTAGGGGAGCATCTTGCTGCCTAGATATTATCGGGTATTTTCCATAAATCATATTGTTGTATTCGCATTTTTGTCTTTTTGAGAAAATGAGGATTGAAACTTCGAAGAGTTGTGTGAAATCAGAGGACAACATTATATGACCCAAACATGTCACACCAAAACTATCAAAAGTTTTTAACTGATTGGAATGGCACTTGTATTAAATGTATAATGAATTGAAAATGGGAGTGGGGAAACCATTTTCAAACAAAACCCCAAAATCCATAAATTGTCACACTCGCGTACAACGATATAAAATACCCCACAATATTATCCTCTCTCTTTTTCCACTCTAGTTCCCTTTGTACTGATGTCAAAATACAACAAGGAAAAGATTTCTATGGAAATAATAAAGTATGCTCTCTCGATCATGCTTGCATTATGTTGATAAAAGTTTGAAGTGTAACAGGAGTAGATACCAAAGAATATGTGGGCACATATATGTGAAAGAGAGAAAAGCTAATGGAATGCAATAGCAATTTTGAAACATTTTCTCTTTTTCTTTTTTTTCTCTTCAATATCATTTTTTTTTTCCATCCTCAGGCAAAAATCTCTACAACAATGAACATGTTGCCATAAAATTGGTAAGTTTTCCCTATTTTTTCAATAGATATGATTGGTTTGTTTAAAAAACACAAGTTTACAAACTGTGCATGGAGTGAAAAAAGGAACAGTTATTGTATTGTGTTGTTTATAATTATAGTAGAGCTTTTGTTGTTAACTCTTTCTTTGCAGTTAGTTATGTGAAAGGTGCGAAGGATTCCAGTTTGATAATGCAGTGAAAACAACAGCACCAGAGAACAGGATTTGGGAGTTTTCATTTTCACAAATTTTATTCATGTCAGAGTTTTGGAGGAGAGATCTAGTGAAAAACTGATGAAAATATTTAGGGCTTTGAGTGAGTAGGCTTGACTTTATTGCTTTTTACATATTTAACTCAGGTTCTTAATGTTATACAATTACTTGATAAAACTAAAAGAGAGATTTGCCTTAATTTCGTATATGATGCATCATGACAGGGTATATTTTACTAATTTTAGGTAAACTGAGTTATTGATATCAAGTGAAAGAGAACTCTTTTCCCTTGAATTTGATGCTAGATTTATTGAATCCTGAACATTTTTAGACCTTTATAAGCAATCGAAGTTGATGACTATCACTTTTTTTTTTTAAGACGTAAAGTTTTGAGAAAAGTTTATTTGGGCAATTACTCAATAACTAGGCCTGTACCTTCCAGACTGAACCATTGCGTTGTTGCGTCACATATGAAATTGAAAAGAAAAACCTGAATTTGCAAATGCAACAAATGCAGCTGTTTCTGTTGTGCTGTGAACAGACAGAATGTTACCTCAGTTGCTAGTAAAATGGTCTGCAGTGTAGAAAAGAAACAGAGAGGTTCTGTTTCATATTCCTACTGTTTGGTCCATGGATCATGGGATTCTTCCACAAATTTGAATTTACAGACCATGGAATTTTCATGAAAAGTAGTGGAAAAAAATACTTGGGGAAAAATTAATTTGCCAGTGGGGGAAAATTGAAAAGAGAAGAGTAACAAAAGTTAGCATTTCAGATCAATTGATGTCTTTATCAGTGTACATGTCTTTATCAGTCGGTATAGGAAGCAAAGTCATGATGCATGCATAGTCACCAGTGTATTTCATTTGTATGTTTTTCCATTTCAGGAACCTATGAAATCAAGAGCTCCACAGCTACATTTGGAGTACAGATTTTACAAACAGCTTGGGCAGTCAGGTGAGTTTAGCATGTCTGGCTTCTAAATTGCTTCTTCAAGTTTTGTATATAATCTTATTTATTGTACATGATGTTCAAACACTATTGCTTTGATAGGATATTTCTTAATTCATATTGAAATTTTGAATCTTTCTCATTTTCTGCCTACTAGTACTACAGAGAACAGAAATACTAAGATTTGTCTTTTTAAATGTAATATTCTGATAAGAATAGACTTCAGCTTATCAAAAAATGTTTTTAGTTAGAATTTAATTTGAATTTAGTGACTCAAATTTCCAGGAGACTGTAATGTGTGGGCAGGGGTGTCAAATGAGCAAGTGACTTTGTAGGCCCAAGATCCAACAAAATCATCGTAATATTCAATGAAACATGCATCAGGGTGTAGGCTTGCAAGCAAAAAAAACAAGAACACAAATTAGTGTTAGCAAATTAATATTTTACTCAAAAGAATTTTTAAAAATGTTCATAAAAAACACGCCCAATATCTCAGATTCAAATCGCTAATCCCCAGTTTCTAAACTATTGTCAAATCTATGTTCCTTCACCTGCGGTATTATGACTTGGTATACTGCCAACATCTCTTGCAGAACGCATTGTACACAAAACCTTGTGGTGCCTACCATGCTCTCGTAATTACATGTACAATCTCAATCTTTAACTTAAGCATGAACTGTGAACCCACCCCTGTGAAGATAATTGCTGAATTTGGTTCAAATTAGTTCAAATGTGACTGGGTTAGAATCTTGGGACATGTTGACATTTAGACAGACAGAGGCACATTTTTTATTTGTGTGTTCGTTTGATTTTGGTGTACAGGTTTGAAAATTTAGTCTTCTGTTTTTTGAGTGATTTCTTCCTGCTTTTAATATCAATGGAATTAAAGCTTTTAAGTTTTTGATACATTGCCTTTCTTTCGATTGGGAGGATTTAAAGAGAACTACACTCATGGCCACAGACACAATTTTAGAACCAATCCAAACATTGGCTTTGGGTTTTCAATTTGGGTTTGCTCGGTTTGTAGCCCTTGTCTGTTTCATAGAGATTAAGGCTGCTTGAGCAGATATTGAAGCCTTTTTTAGGACCGGAAAAAAAAAGATAGTTTTAACTGTTTACTAAACAAAAACTTATCACAATGGCAGTGGTATTATTTCACAGTCCTGGGGTGAATCAGGCCACAGATATGGAATTTCAAATGTGGCGTCACAATTGCTGTTAATAAAAGCCAATGGATGAACACTGTGTAAGGAAAGCCAATGGTGGTATTCATCATTGCAGTTTGATCTTTTTTGTGCATTCACTGTGCAGAGGGAGGAACTTACTCAGTAGACGATCACAATGTTTACAGAGTTTGCTGGACGTTCAGATCTTCAGATCACAGCTCTGCACATTGTGACTTATGATGAATGTAAATTGAAGAGCTCAGAAACATATTATAAAGGTGGAAAAAAAAGATCTCCCCACTTTGAGCCTAGGATTTTTTTTTTTTTCATGAATTATGTGTGGGGGATGAATAATATTGAGTCTACAAGTCTTGATGAAAAATTAAGAACCCTGTTTTCAGTTATGGTTTCTTATATGTTTTTCCAAATTTCATGGTTTACTAGATCTAGTACTTGCAGTGAAGAGATACAGATCTACTGTAATGAAATCTAGTAGGTACAAGATCACTTGGGTTGTTGTTTTTTTTTAATCAATGAACAAAAAATCCTTCCAGGTTTGGGGATAAAGCTTGAGTGAAGTGCAAGATAGTGATAATAGTTATCACAATATTATATACTAATATGTAACTGACAGAGAATGCACAATGGGTCGGACCCACTAAGTGTGTCAATGTTGCATAAAAATTAAAATATAATATATGTTCTCCTGTCTTTGAAAACATAAGCAACACTCAATAGACAGTTCATTTTGCCATTATAGGGCACGCATATCCAAGGCCCTTATTGAAGCTGCCATTAGTTAGTAGGCCTGAAATGAATTGCTTTGATAGGTCTAAATTTCCATTTAATTGTCATTTTCAGTGTGATTAACAGATAGTCATTGACTTAGCTTGCAGAAAATAACACTATAAAAAATCAGTATCAGAGTTTCTCATTTTAGATGTTTATAAATGAAATTGATGTTCTGTGGGGATCTGGTTGTAAATTTTAAAAAATAATTTTTTTAAGTCAGTTTCAGGAGGGATTTAAAGATACCAGCTGGAAGTTGCTGCAAAGTATTACATGCCATTTAATCATTTGGTATTTCACCAGGATGATTTTAAACACTGTTTGTTGTGATTTTTTCCAGGTTTTGAAGGTTTTTTTAGGTTTGAAAAAAAAAAAAATGCAGTTTCAACTGTTTACTAAACAAAAACTTACTGCAATGGAAGTGGCATTATTTTCACAGTCCAGATATGATTTTTTTTTTTGGACAAAATAATGAAATTAAGGGGTGGGGAAGGGTGCCAAGATGCATGATTTCATGCTTCTTTGTTACTTCAAATTACTTTTTATTTTCCCTGGGGCACACTGAGAATAATTAAGATGTAATAGAGTGCACCTGTTTGCCCTTAGTTTGTAGGAATAGTGAGTAGGGGAATTTTTCATCTTATGTATTTTAGGGCCTGGTCTTTTAATATTTCATAAACCCAGCATCGGCAAAACTCTGAATCGGCTGTCCTATATTATTTATTGATCTTTGACGTAGATTCTGAACGCTGGCTGAACAAATTTGAGGAGTAGCAGCTTTGGTGGGTCACACATGTTCTATCAGTGGTGTGATTGATCTATCAGAATGTCAGATTTACTACTGATGGTTTCATTGTGCTTGGTCTTCTTGCCTGGTTACCACATGTTTTATTGATGATAAATTCTGTCCTAAGCATTATTTTAAAAAATGTTCACAGTTTATTTTGGGGAAAATGAGAATAATGGCCATTTTCCAGTTTGAAAACTGTGAGATTTGTTAATAATAACTGGTGGCACTTACAACTTTGAAGTGAACTCATTACATTTGTCCTTTGTCGAAAATGAGCGCTTAAGTGGAAAAATGGAAAAGAAAGCGGAGTAAGGCTATAAAATCCCCCAGTTCAGTCATGATTTCTCGGAAACTGGTCTGAATCATCTGTCACCTATCTCTTGCCACCCGGTGTGAATTTTTCAACCGAATTTACCCCAACTATAGTAGTAGACATTGATGATCAAATATGTTTATCTTTTCAAGAGTTTAAAGAGCACTACTTATCCTTAGTGAAGTGAGCGAAAAGTCTAAGAAGCTTGTGATGTGAGCCAAACAGGAAAAACACTCTTCAATGCAAGTTTATATTGATGTTTTCTGAAGTTGATGTGAAGTGGTATAAAAATGTGCTTTAAGCCATCATAATGACATTCAGTACTGTTATTATAGTTTGGGAATAGGCGTCTATATTTAGTGTTTTGTTTCTGCATTTCAGAGGGTGTCCCAAATGTGTTCTACTTTGGTCCAGTAGGAAAGTACAATGCTTTAGTATTAGAACTCCTGGGACCTAGCCTCGAAGATCTGTTTGATCTCTGTGATAGAAAGTTCACTCTGAAGACAGTGCTCATGATTGCAATTCAGTTGGTAAGTTACTCACTCCATGTGGCTGTCCAGCATTTTGTTACAATTTTGTTTTCCACAGAAGTCTGGACTTTATCTTGCCCTTCATGTTCATGTTTATGAGTTATGAAATTTTTCAGATATTTCATTCTGTTGTGAAATCGCCCTGTGTATTGGTTCATCCTGTGCTGTCCTGTCTTCGTTCGTCCCTCAATTCTATTATTAACACACTTGTGCAGTGAGACATTCAGTGCACAAGTGTTTCTCAGCTGCAAATACAATGTTTGAAGTGGGCAAACAAATGGTCAACTTTGGTTGCAGGGCTAGCTCTTAGAACCCACACATGCAAAAGCCAATGGCCTACATACAACTATCCCAAGCTCTCTATATTTAGACCTACTATACTTATATCCTAGCAACAAAATGCTAGCTTGGCTCAGTGAATTGTTCAGTATTGATTAACTGTAGTGGTCTTTTGAACCTAAATCCCATATCCTTCTTTTTTTCACCTTTCCTAACTCTCTTAGTCCCTGTGTTTGCCTACTGGCCATCTTGTCCTCTCCTTAGATATTCCACCAGATTCTTTCAGAACAGGCAGGTCAAGTGATCTTTTTAATTGCAGTGATTATTTTTGCTGTTTGTTTCTGCATTTGGCTCTTTGTGTTATGTCATTCATCATCACTCCATCTCGTGACAGAGTGACAGCAAATCAATATAGCTATTGATCCTGCAACATTCTTCTGTTCAGTGTATGAGTCTTAAACTTACACTATGGGATAATTCATGTGTGGATGTGATCTATTGTTACAGCTTTGATACCTCCGTTTTGCTGTAGAAACTCTTTACAGATTAATGGGAGCTGTGTAAATTTATTGAAATTTCTGTTTTTTGGACCTTAATGTATTTATTGTAAGATCTTATATATATATCATACATTACATGCTATTGGGGTGTCCTTTCTCAATGAATGCTTCATTATTCTCTTGCTTTTTTTATCCATTAATGCATTCCTTCTTGTTTTCGTGAGTTTTTGTGTTTGTTTTTCTTGATGCTATTTTCATAAATTTCTTTGCATAGTTACTGCACAGTTGTTTGTCTTGTTTTTTATTTATTTTTTTTTTTTTAATGTACGTTTTTCACTTTATGTAAATTTTATAAATGAAAGTATTTGTAGTCTTCTCCCTAAACATATACTTTATAAGGTGCATTCTTGTTAACATTGCTTTACTTTTATTTCGCACCATTTCAATTTTTTTTTCTTTATCAATTTTACAGATAACCCGCATGGAGTATGTACATTCAAAGCATTTGATATACAGAGATGTTAAACCAGAGAACTTCTTGATAGGAAGACAATCAACCAAAAAGCAGCATATCATCCACATCATTGACTTTGGCTTGGCCAAGGAGTATATAGACCCAGAAACTCACAAACATATTCCATATAGAGAGCACAAAAGTCTGACAGGGACAGCAAGATACATGAGTATAAACACACATCTTGGCAAAGGTGAGCGGTCAGTGGTGTTCGAAAGTTATTTTGTGTCAGTTTCAATTGCTTATGTTTTCTTACTGGCACCCTTTCTTGTCCACATATATATTGTCTCTGCATACATCCTGCCATACTCACACTATCACTCGTGTCATTTGTCCATCATTTCATGGGGTCACAAGGTGAAATTGTTTGTTTCATGTTTGCTCTTTTTTTTGTTTTGTTTTGTTAAATGAAAAACTCCTTGATGTTCCATTATTTGTATTTGAATATGTAGCTGGTATTAGATATTATTTTGTCAAATTTTTAATGAAATGTCAGCAATTAGCATAAACAAATGAAAACTAAATTTTTAAAAATTTGATTTTTTCTCTCTCCTTTTACCAGAACAAAGTCGACGTGATGACCTCGAAGCTCTTGGTCATATGTTCATGTACTTCCTTCGTGGTAGCTTGCCCTGGCAGGGTTTAAAAGCAGACACTCTCAAAGAACGCTATCAGAAAATAGGAGACACAAAACGTGCCACTCCTATTGAGGTTCTTTGTGAAAATTTCCCAGGTTTGTAATAAGTCAGATTTTATTTGTTGTTTTTTTTTCAATGTGTAATCAAAATGCTTTACTTCTTGACTTCTTTTTAAATTAAAGAATTATTGGGGGGGGGGGGGGGTCCATGGCATGTGGGTCATAATACATATTTTTTACATATTGAGAAAACTGTTTTAAATAGTTTCTGATCCATTTCTGAATCATATTATAAGAAGTGTGGGCACTGACTGATGACTCACGCATGTGTGGGGGTTTTCGATGTGAGTAGAAATCTGCAAATTTCATTAAGTGTCATTTTTTAGGGGGATTTCCCGACAATGGGATTTCCAGCTTTTTTTTCTAGTCTTTGAACCAGGATGTCTCAAAAAGTAACACAGATATTAGCTTGACATTTTGCACACACATACTATATACACTTACAGACAACTTATACCACTTTTATGACCATCTAACCAAATGTCATGAAGTAACGACCATTGATGTTTTGGCACCCCCCTAAATTTAACACGTTTAACACTGGCATTGTATTTAAATGGCCATATGAGGTTGAAAATATTAAGATAATTTAATGAAAGCGATAGGATATCTTTCAAAAATGATCTACAGTATGTATACCAAATTTTAAAATGATATCTTACATACTTTTTTAGCAATCTTGGACCAAAGATTTGTTACTATTTATAGTAACATCTATTATGCAACAACTATGTTTAGGGCGAATGTCTATTTTCCACCATTCACACATATTTTGTCATGTTATCGCTCTGTAGAAAAGTTTTAATAATAGCATATCACAAGCGTATGCCTAATTACATGCCCATGGTGAAACATCCCCTTTAAGTTATTAAAGTTTAAACTGAATATTTATGACATTGATCCGGGAGAGATATCCTGTCAAGCAGTATGGAGTATGAAATTTATAGCAGGTCTCAGTGTTGTTTTAAAAAGAAAAAAAAAATCCTCAGTTGTATGTCCACACTCTAAAGATTGCATGCAGTGAAGTGGTAGCTGTGTACATTTTTCTCTTTTATTTGGGGTGGTGCAGTGGCCTGGTGTTGGCTTTTTGCAGTTTACAGAGTTAATATATGGCGCCCTCATACTCTAAAAGAGAAATGCTTTGGGAACTGAAACTTTGGAGAAAGACGGGATTCACATATCTTTGCTTTTAGATATTTTGCAGTACGAGGGCTTGCGTCTTCTGATTCACTGATTTTGATATTCAGAATTGTACTCATGAATCTACCTGTTTTATTTAACTGTGCATTTCAGAAATTACAGTGATTTCAAAATATGTTTTGTTTTTCACAGAAGAATTGGCCACATACTTGCGATATGTACGGAAGTTGGACTTTTTCGAAACTCCTGACTATGATTACTTACGAAGACTTTTTACAGATCTCATGGACAAAATGACCTACGACTGTGACTGGCAGTTCGACTGGGTCGGAAGACAGGTGGTTAGTAGTTGGATTTGCTTTTTCTTGATGTTTAGTTCAGTTTGTGTTGTGGTTACTGGGAATTTGATGCAGTCTTTGAAACGTTTCAAATTTGTAAAGTTTGACCGTTTCATAGTTTTGATATAGTGTTAATAGCAGTTCTGATAGCCAGGTATAGAATGGGTGTCAGCCCGCATTGATCAAGCTTTAAGTAGTCAGATTGTTCTGTGCTGCAGTTTCTGAGGAGGACTGTTTTTTATGGGTGCGTTGTATTTTACGTAATAAGCCATACTGAACAACTCAGTCTTTTCTCTATTTAGGTTTTTAATCAGACTATGAGCCCTGAACAACATTCTTGTGAGTACAGACTGTTCTGTCATGCCCATCAATCTTCAGACCAGGAGCAGTGATAGAAGAGTATTACACCAGAAACATTGGTGAAATTGTACATTCAGCACTTGAACAAACTAAATATTGTTATTGTGGAATCTTGACAGTGGTCATATTTGTCCTTTGTTATCAATATCAGCGTGAAGCAATTAATGGTTTTGTGAGCCATACGAGTTTAATTATATTCCAGCCAATTGTAGTGTTAGTTTTAAGAATAGTAAAGAGTAGGAAACTTGATTTTGTTCATTGTATTTATCACTTTATTTTTTGCTTCTTGCAGTCCACCCCACAGAGTGTTGTTGAACACAGTGTATCTCCACAGCGGGATGGGAATCAGGGAAGAGAGAGACATCCAGCCCAAAAGGTAATGTTCTGGATTTGGCGGTTTCTGGTACAAGTATTTGGGTTATCTCTTTGCCAGTTTCTTTTAGTAATGTTGTCTTTTCGAAAGTGTGTGGTTATTTAAATGCAGTTTTGACATTTTGTACAAAGTTTAGACATTTGAAAATGGCATTTTTTAAGTGAAATACTTGAATTATTTGTGAACTACAGAGATGGGAGTATATGGCCCATCACATGGGAGAATACTGGGATAAAGTGAAAGGTTTTGTGTGTTATTTCATTATGATAATGGACAATGCAGAACTCTGCATTTAGATAAGCCACACATATAACAAACCATATATCAGTTTCTTTACAGTTTCATGCTGGTCGGCATCTAACTTTTAGTCAGTTGATTGTTTTACTACAGTCACAGAAGGTGTTGGTCAAAGACACATACTTTGCTCCCACTCTTTAACTAAACAACTGCTGTCATGGGATTGGGTCTATTTCTTTTCACTCTCACGGGTTCTGAAAAAGTTAAATGGAAATGCCAAATTTTATTATATATATTATATATTTCTTTCTTCTTCTGTCTGTAGTTGATTTAGACCATTGAAATTGTAATTAGTTGGGAAGTTCATTAGGTACGAAAATTTACTACCATGAAAATCATTGGTGAAGTGAGATGAAATGGATTCTGATAACTTCATGAAAGAAAAGCAGAATCAGTTAATTTTAAGTAAATTGCTTATTCACTCGCACGTAGATTTTGCTGAAATCTAATTCTCATCCGTGCATAGTTTACCTTTCAAAATGCTTTTGAATTATCTATGACCAACTGTGCTGCCATGGTCGAGGATGCTGTTGCCCACTGTCACACTCCATTTCACTTTGTATGAAAGAACCATTTCTCATCAGCACTGTGAACCAGAGTCAAACCTTTGCCCGGTGATACTATCCAGATAAACTATATAAAACTGTAACCCTTCCACTGTTGTTTCTTGAAATTTCAGACATCAAAACTGATGATAATCTTGTCGTGTCTTTTTGTTTCTTCCATGGACATTTTTTCTTTATAACAGTGCATCATTCAGATGTTGTAAGTTTTGCATGACTATCACCATTCACAAATTAAAAGATTCATGTGACAGTACCCAATTAAGCTTAAAATGGCACATGACTTGTTTTTCTTCTCAAGGGCTGTCACATCAAAAAGTGATAAAATGTAAAGAGTACCATTGCACCCCGACATGGCGGATTACACGAAAGATGTGTAGCATAAATAGAATTGAGCCAGTTGAACACACTACAAACATGAAATTTTCATTTCCTTGACTTCTCTGTCTTTTGTATCTTCTAAGCTCTCTATGTGAATTGTGTACTGAGACTCATTTTACAGCATTTGCTGGCTTCAAACTGAATTGTGAACTTAGATTTCTGTTGTCTAGGAATAAATGATTTGCCCTGCAACTGTGACAGTAGACTGAATCAGTGTTGAACATAGAATCTGTATAGTTTTGCATAATATGTAATTGGATTTGTCAGAGTTTGAATGTAGTTCCTCCTAGTGATGAATCAAGTACTGTCCTGCATATGCTTCTAATTGCAGCATGTTTCTCATTTTGCTTGGTGCCTGCCTGAGACTTACTGACCATGCTGCACCAGACGGGGCCCCTGCTGCGACTCTTATTCCTGCCTCTATTTCATAGTCCTGAGTGTCCATTTCCCTCTTGCTCTCTCTTATTCCTCTTTCTTAATCATACTGATTTGCCTTTCAGGCAAGTTCAAATCAAAGGGGGCATCATGCTTGGGGTGAACAGCCACGCCACACATATCTTGGAGACAACCTAGCCTCTAATAGGCACGGGGGTTCTGTACAGGTAGGACATAGCTTCTCTCAACCTCGGTCAGCGAGCTTGGGTTGAGGATGAAACTTTTTTCCATTGGCTTCCTGTGATTTTATAGGTGCTGTTGAGCTTATCCTAGGGTGGTCAGGATGAACATGTTCCTCCTCTTTTCACTAATTCCACTTGTAGACAGCATGCTAGTCCGCTGGAAAGGATACCAACATATTGACTTTCTTTTGGTAAATGTCGTGTGGATGTCCCCTTCTTTTTATCTTCATTTCCACTTACTGTGTATGCAGTAAACCACAGGGTTTTTCTTGTTTATATTAAATGTACAGAACCTCAATATCAGTGCACCGTATGGTGTCATTCTGTAGTTCATATCCCTAATAATTTTCGGTTTTTACCCAACTTTTGCTTTTATTTGGATGCACTCATTAATTTTTGGTGTTATACTATTTACATCAATGTTTATGTATTATTTGTTGGAATTTTCCCCATGTTGATTGGTGTTTTGCAATTGAAATTCCAAACTAGTAAAGATTTTTTTAAAAGTTAAAGGAAATTCATGATGGTTAAATTGTCTTTTCTGTTGCCAAGCATATTTGCTTTGTTCTTTTCCTGACTTGTTTGTGAATTCAGTTTTAGACTTTTTCATGTTTTGGCTTAATTTGTACCATTTTGTGAGTACTAAATCTGTTTTGCACACTATAATGTTTATGAAGTGACAGGGCAGCCCCAGGAAGACTCCTCCCACAATTGTGCTGGCTTTGCAGCAACACACTTTTAACACTGAGCTCTAAAGAGCTTGATCTCAGCTACTCAATAGCAGTGCCTCTAGGCCACTTACCAGAGTGCATGTTTTGCTTATGCTTTCTTTATTTCTGCATGTTTAGGTTCGAGGAACTACAGGGCAGAATGTAAGAAAGAATTTTTGAGAACACCTGGTTGCACTTTATTTTTAAAATATTCAGTTTGTCATTGCTTTTTATTTTGTCATTGAATGAATTAACTTTGTGAAAAACACGGAATGTCTTTGAGAAATTAACAAGCATAATCAAACATCAGAGCTGTTTATCAATTGTATGCTAGCTTGACTTGGAATGACACATTCCTGAGTTTGATAATAATATGATGTGTGGTAATGTTTTACCTTTGTTGTGTACATTGCTGTAATTCTTGTCGATAAATGCATAAAACTACACTTAACATTCCTGCATCACAAAAACATTGTGCTTTATGTTCATGTTTTTGGTGTTGTTGTTTTTTCCGCTTTGAATCCATCTAGATAATTTGTGCAATGCCAGCATTAAATATATAATGGAACCAAATTTGTGAAATGAAATTTATGAAGGTTGGCTAATGATATCATTTTGCCAACAAAGGAACTTTCTTTTAAATTACAGGAAAAGACCTTTTAAAAAATGAAGTTTTATGTTTTAGACAAACATAAAAGAAACAGTAGTTTTGTTTTGTATATTTAGTATTGCACACAGTTGTCACACATCCTTTGGCTCTGTTCCCTATGCTTCATTTGGGTTTGCATGATGTTGTGGATTCTATTCACCATACAGTTTATTATTATTATTGTTGTTGTTTTGTTTTTTTTTGGCTTTCATTGCATTGATTGATTGCAGTAAAGAATACCAAAGTGTTGCCCATGCCAGTGTTTTGGAGAAAATTTTGGAACATTTTGTCACATGCAGTTATGTATAAATATAAGATTGGTTTAAAGTGAACCTTGAGTTCTGTATTTAAACGATCAACTCAAATCTAACCTGTGGAGTAAAGATCTATTTTTACTCTGGTCAAATTGTTGAGGCCACAAAAAGAAGTAGCGTGGCTGTCTTGTTAGCTGTTTCTTGTGTCAAAGTCTTGATGGTGCTTTGTAAAATGGATGTGGGGAAGGGGCTTTGCATGTTTGTTTGCTTTAAATTTTTTCTGCCTGAAGGAAAGCAGAGGCAACAACAATAATTCTGGTACATTGTTCTTGCTGTCATATTTAAATAATTTCTGTAACATAAGAATCTTGTAAGTTTTCTCTATATGCACTGAAGTAGGACTGTTTTTCCATTGAGTCATACCTGCTAAAGCATTTGCACATAAGTGTTGTGAACAGATATTTAACTGTTCGTGTCTGGTTTTCCAAGTCACTGATTCCATCTGTGCGCTTATTTCTTATAATCACAGTAACCAATGTAAAGCATGAAATGGACGATATTTTACTAATTACTTACATGAAACGGCTGCATGCTATTAAATGCTTAGTTTACAGGGCATCGTCTAGACATATTGAAAGAATTTAAACAAGGTGAAACCAGGCCACATTAACATTCAAATGCTTGAAATTTTAGAACCAAAAATTTAAATTCTCAAGATGTGGCATTTGAAGAAATGGGCAGGTAAATTAATTTGGCAGGATATTAGTAATAAATTATCAAAACCTTTGCAACAGTGATGAAGATATTACTATGTGAAGTTTCGTTGTTTTTTTTGTCTGTTTCCTAACTGGGCATGATCAAAACATCGTAGATGACGCCCTGATTTTGTGAAAATTAATCCACAGGGAAAATGTAGATGTAGAATGTGGTAAATCTGTTATTAAATTCAGTAGTTGCCCTTAGGATTTTTGTAACCAAAAAGTTGCCTTCTCACCCTATCTCTTTCTTTTAGAGTTGGGAACTTCTCATAGTTGTATTGAATAAATATTTTATGTATTCCCTTTGCATAAATTTGTGTTATGTATTTTAAATTACTTTTGAATTGCCGCCTGACTGTATTTGATTCTGTTTGTCTTTTTGCAGGTTGTTAGTTCCACAAATGGTGAATTGGCCCCAGAAGACCCTGGTGGACAGTCCAACACTCCCATTACTGCACAGCCAGAGGTTGAAATCAACGATGAGACCAAGTATGTACATTTACTGTGCATAGTGTTTTGTAGTAATGTTTCTTCATCAGATTTAGTATGAGTTAGTTCAGATATTCACTGCCAATGCAATAATGCAGTATATGCCTAGGGAAAATGTTCACTGCTATCTTAGATGGGCTTAAACTGACAGACATAAAAAATTGTTTTAGATGATGGCAACTCCTGCTTCTTGTTGAGGAAGTTGTAATAAAGGTGGTGGGGGGTATAAAAAGAAATGGTGTTAACGATATTTTCTGACACAGAGTTTAATCACAGGTAGGGCATTCAATCATATTAGTTTTAAAGGCAGAAGGGTGGAGATGGACAACATGTCAGAATGATGAGAAAGTGTCTCTAACACCAACCAAGGAAAGAAAAAAAAATTATATGGATTCATCCTGCATTATTTTGTATGCTTTTGTTCATTTGAAGTTGTCTGCTTAGCAGTGTAGGAGTACTCACACTTACAGAATAGCTTTGATTGATTATCGTTATTTTATGTAAAGTTTTTAAATTAATTGTGTAAGTCTAGCACTTTTTTGTTTTTCTGAAACTATTTTGGTGCCTTTCTCATTCTTGCTGGTTTCTTTGTTTTTGTTTTTCTGAAACTATTTTGGTGCCTTTCTCATTCTTGCTGGTTTCTTTGTTTTTGTTTTTCTGAAACTATTTTGGTGCCTTTCTCATTCTTGCTGGTTTCTTTGTTTTTGTTTTTCTGAAACTATTTTGGTGCCTTTCTCATTCTTGCTGGTTTCTTTGTTTTTGTTTTTCTGAAACTATTTTGGTGCCTTTCTCATTCTTGCTGGTTTCTTTGTTTTTGTTTTTCTGAAACTATTTTGGTGCCTTTCTCATTCTTGCTGGTTTCTTTGTTTTTGTTTTTCTGAAACTATTTTGGTGCCTTTCTCATTCTTGCTGGTTTCTTTGTTTTTGTTTTTCTGAAACTATTTTGGTGCCTTTCTCATTCTTGCTGGTTTCTTTGTTTTTGTTTTTCTGAAACTATTTTGGTGCCTTTCTCATTCTTGCTGGTTTCTTTGTTTTTGTTTTTCTGAAACTATTTTGGTGCCTTTCTCATTCTTGCTGGTTTCTTTGTTTTTGTTTTTCTGAAACTATTTTGGTGCCTTTCTCATTCTTGCTGGTTTCTTTGTTTTTGTTTTTCTGAAACTATTTTGGTGCCTTTCTCATTCTTGCTGGTTTCTTTGTTTTTGTTTTTCTGAAACTATTTTGGTGCCTTTCTCATTCTTGCTGGTTTCTTTGTTTTTGTTTTTCTGAAACTATTTTGGTGCCTTTCTCATTCTTGCTGGTTTCTTTGTTTTTGTTTTTCTGAAACTATTTTGGTGCCTTTCTCATTCTTGCTGGTTTCTTTGTTTTTGTTTTTCTGAAACTATTTTGGTGCCTTTCTCATTCTTGCTGGTTTCTTTGTTTTTGTTTTTCTGAAACTATTTTGGTGCCTTTCTCATTCTTGCTGGTTTCTTTGTTTTTGTTTTTCTGAAACTATTTTGGTGCCTTTCTCATTCTTGCTGGTTTCTTTGTTTTTGTTTTTCTGAAACTATTTTGGTGCCTTTCTCATTCTTGCTGGTTTCTTTGTTTTTGTTTTTCTGAAACTATTTTGGTGCCTTTCTCATTCTTGCTGGTTTCTTTGTTTTTGTTTTTCTGAAACTATTTTGGTGCCTTTCTCATTCTTGCTGGTTTCTTTGTTTTTGTTTTTCTGAAACTATTTTGGTGCCTTTCTCATTCTTGCTGGTTTCTTTGTTTTTGTTTTTCTGAAACTATTTTGGTGCCTTTCTCATTCTTGCTGGTTTCTTTGTTTTTGTTTTTTTTTTTTGTTCTTGTTGTTTTGGAGATGTCAGTCACATCAGCTTGATCTAAAAATGTTTAGTAATCTTATTATAAAAAAAAAATAGTGGCGGGAATAATTCATTGCAGTGCAATTTTGACCCCTTTTTTTGCTCGACGCTACAGCCTAAAAGACAGTTTCAACAATTATAAAGTTAATTTTCCTAAGTGTAAACTAATCCAGCCCAATCGAGTTTGTATTGACTGATTGTGTTGATTCAAGTTTCTGGTATTTTTAAATAAAAAGTTGTAAAAATGTAAAATACAATGATATTTGTTTTGGCTACCGTAGGAAGCCCATCACACCAGAAACCGTTCAATTGGGGGCGCGCAATTTCCCTACTAGAAATGAGTGCATACTGCTCTGGTGTGCATGAAATCTGTAGTTGGACTGTAGAATATAGGAAGCTTTCTAGGCCTAAAAGAGAGAGAGAACTGTGGGTTCACAGGTTTATCCTGGATAATGCCAGGAACTTTTCATCTAGTGAGCAAAAAAAAAAAATTTGAGAAAATCATGCTTTCAAATCTCCTCGATAATGGAAAATGTTGGGATATTTGCTGTTGAATCTTGCACTTTTACATTTAGATTATTCAAAGTTTAATTCATAGCCCAGTTGATATTTGAGATTTTGCTGTTTCTTTATAAAACGTGTCTTGCATTAATCTCTAGGTTTTTGAGTTTTATTATTGAGAGAAATTTGAGCCAAATGGGACAAACTGGCTGTAATATCTTTTTGCCATTTGTAGTATGTATTCTAGGTTGATCCAGCAAAGCATTGCTTGATAGAATTTATTTTTTAGCGGCATTGCTACATGACATTTCCAAAGATCTATTCATAGGAGGTAGGGGGAAAACTTCTTGATGCAACAAACATTATTACGTGTACATTTAGCTATCGAAGGATTTTGTTTCGATGATTTCTGTTGTATTATATGATTGATTAATTTTACCTGTACCGCAGATTTCTGGCTACAGTTGTACCTGAAGCAAAAAGAAAAAAGCCCTATTTGTTTGTTTGCAGGTGTCTTTCCCTTCATCCTCTGATTGTTTGTAGTATTTTACACATGGATTCATGGCTGTGCTTTATGTTTTTATTTTGTACAAACTCTGTTGCTAGATCATTGAACTAACCTTTTGAGGGTTATTTTATAATGGTCTTCAGCACAAACTATGAGCTTGTTTTTTCTGGACGTCCACTTCTATCTTCTTGCAGGTGCTGCTTCTTCCGCCGTCGCAAGAAGAAGAAGGGACGCCACAGTTAAAACATGGTCTGTTTCATATTTCTCTCTTCTTTTCCTTCTTTTAGTTGTAAAGGCAGGAAATTCCTGCGATTCCTGGACTTACTTGTTTGGCAGTGGACCTCTGTTATTTACCAATTCATTATGTAAAAATATCATGTTCTAGAAATTTAATTTTGTTGCTTTGATCTAGCACAGGTTGAAGTTCTGTATTTTTGCAAATGTTGCCCAAACAAATGTCGATTCCTGATAATATAATATACTAGGGCTGCCGCTGAAGATCTGAAGACAGTAAAGCAACACATTGAAATGTTCTGGATTCAGCACATTTGCCATTTTACATGAACTAGAGTAGAGATGTCAGATACATTCAGGAAGAATGTGAGCCATTATCTTGGTGTTTGTGGGAAGTATTTTTGAGTGTTTATATTGAAAACGTGCAGTAGGCTAATCCAAACATTATGTTATCTTCAGGTGCTGTGGGTGCTTTCGATGGAAGAATGCGCAACAGCGGTCAAAGTCAAAACGCCAGAAATGACGGAAGGTGCTGAGCCATCAGAGAGATGCAAAACCATTAAAGCCACCAGAAATGTCTTGTGATAGTTTGTCAGTTGAAGCTTCCCCTAGCCCTCATCCACGACAGCGTTTCCACCATCATGCAGATGATGATCGATTCCCTGCACACGGTCCCATTCTTTCCTCCAGGACACATGGTGATGCATTAGTTGGACATATCAACCAAACATTTTTATGATATTTCCGAATCATTGAAATTCACATTCTAGGTTCAATAATTTCCATAGATGTGATGTTTTGAATCATTGTATCAGATTTTATTTTTGGTTTATATTTTCTTTATATTCTTGGGTAGATAATCAATGAAGATTGCTTAAACTGGTCCCATCAAGCAATTTTGAATACCCAGATCAGAAGTAGGAATGTTTTAGGGCAGCATCAGCTTCCAGTGAATTATTTCATGCGAAACCAGTGAGAAGATTCTGTCTAAAATACCTCTTAATTTTGTTTGATCTTTTCTTTCTTTTTGTGTGCCAAAGGAAACATTGTCATAGATTTAATAAACGTAGTCTCGATAATACATCTCAAACCCCTTTCAATCTTACTTCTTATGTTGAAGGTTAAAAAGTTGTGCTGGCAGATAAGTGTGTGGAATTTAGTTCAACCCCCTGAGTGACAAAGTCCTTATTCTCAGTTGATCTTCTCATATGTTACCATTTTAACATGACAATCACATTTTGCAGCTGTCACTTATTTTCTGAGGTCATAAATGAATACCAAAAAAAGTCCCAGATGAATGTGAAATTCTTCTTAATTGCAAGAGAATGTGGAAGAATGTTGCCTTTGCAAACTTATATGCAGAGTGAGGATGCGGTTGTGGGTCTCCCATGTTCAGTCACTGAAGTGAAGTAGTGATGGTGATTTTACAGGTGATTCTGGTGGTACATTCTGATAAACATTGTGAAGGATAAATTTGTTTGTGATGTACAAAAATCTCTCAACTGGTGTTATTCTTTGATGGCTCAGTACTTGGATGACTTATTACTAATGCATGTTAATGTATATATACACATTTTTCTCCTCCTTATTTTGCTGCCTTTGCTCTTGCTTACCTAGCCCTTGTGAGACTGTAAATAATGGATTTACAAGTGAAGAGCTTTATATTATAAAAAAAAGCAAAACAGTCAGCTCAGCAGTGAATGTGAACATCTTTGTTTATGTTGGTTTCCCTGGTGCATCAATGGGCATTTTTTGTTTCCATTAGATTTTTTGTAAGCATTTCCCCTGAAGAGATCCTGGCTTTTAGTTTGTTTCCTAGGTGCCTGCCTGGAACAATTCAGGCGTTGCCGACTTTATGTTACCTTTTTCTCTTTGATGACATTACGTTTTACTACAGCTCATTCTCAATATGCTGTAGTTGGACACTTTAAATGTAGAACTGCTATCTGTGGTTTAAATCACACAGTCACTTGGCTCAAGATGCACAGAAAGGGATAATTGTTTATCTGTAACAAAACACTTTACATCATATTCTGTATCGGGTCTTGGTGTATCAGATATATCTTTATGATGTAGAGGAAAATGCTATCGGACTTCATATGATTAATGAAAACAATTGTTTTGTTGCTTTGTTTCTCTTTTCACACTTGTTTCAATACTTTTAGTCATGCTGAACTTTGCACATCAGGAGCAAGGCAGTCATCCCCCCGTAGCTTTACATTTATGCGTCTGTGTGAGAGTTAACCAAGAATGGAGCTTGCTGTGTGTAACGTTCACTGGGTTAGCTTGGAAATATTAGAGAACCATAAATTATAATTTAAAATGTACACATTATCTATGTACCTTGAGTGACGCCCGTGAGCCTGCCTTTCATTGTATTTTTTTCTCTTCAGTTTACAGAAGATGACAGAAACAAAGAAAACTGTAGTTGCAATTTTTTTAACTTGCAAGTCTTAGTGTTGAACTGTTTGTTTTGGGTGCCAGAAAATGTCACCATTTTGATAATGTGGCCCACAAACTAGAGAATGTGATCTTGCATATTTAAAGACCTGCAAAGACAGCATGTGGATTGCTAAAACAAGACTGCTATTAAGATCTTTTGATTGAGAAATTGGGAAGTCTCGCTGTCATATCCCCAGATTTTGTGTCTGGTAATGTAATCATTTACATAACATTTCCTGCCATACTTATCATGCAGTCATTTCATCCATCCTTTATTAATTATATGTTGAATTTGTCCATTACATGTGCGGCTTGGTTGAGTCTGAGGAAAGAAAAAAGGGCGTTGGAAACATGTTATCTTCACAAGTTAATGTTGATTATTAATTTATGCTTTTGTGAGCCATGTTTTAAGATTCCCTGTAAATGCGATTTCATGTTGTTTTTCTTCCTCTTAAATGTGGAGTATTAGTAATATGCAACATTGTGCTCGTTGAAGATTTATCTTTTAAGGATCAGTCAAGCATGTTATGAAGAATTGATGATAAGTGTCTGTTGCCACCGGATTTATTTTTTTTTTTTTTTTTTTTTGTACAGATCCCTTTACAATGTCTAAAACATTGGCACGAATAATTTACATGTAAATACAATAACAACAAAATTAACCATGTTGTCTTGAGCTATTTTGTGATGTGAACAGCAGATCAACAGGGTGCAATTAATATTTGTATGGATGAGGTATAGTGTTGGTGTGGGAAAACAATAAAGTTGGAATATTGATTTTTTTAAATTTTATTTTTAGTTGTGTGTATGTGTGTGTATTGGTGGGCAGCTTTGTATTTACGCTTGATTTTTACTGTCCTTTCATAGGACTTTAGGCCTACATTTCATTCTGTGCGGGTTCACTGAAATTGATTTGACCACTGCATACAATTGAATAATGTCCCATGAATTGAAAAGAAGATTTTATTGATGGTTTGAATGATGTTTGTGGTAGTAGGGTATTTCATAGTATCAGAAAACATGTAGCTCTGATGTGGTTTAGAGTAGAACTGAAGCTATGCACATATTGGTGTAAATCTGTGAGACTGTTGCTGTTTGTATGTAAACGTTAAGGAACTTATATAAAACATTTAATATTTTAGCAGATCTGGACACGCACATTTTCTCTGCATTGTTGCAGCGCCTGTCCACTCGCTGCAGAATTTATATACAATTTGTAATGCTGAGTTAATTCTGTTTTTTTTTAAATGTTTTCTACTTGGGGTTTAACAAGCTACAATTTGTTGATGGGGACACACATACAATACTTGAAGATAAAAGGCACAAAATGGTCAGCAACAACTGGTATGGAATAACTTGATGTGTCTGGAGCCATGGCTTCTTCAAATGACTAGTGGTTTTTATGACATGATTCACATGGGGGCGGAGGGTGAAACAGAGCAAACATGCAAGTAAAAGCAGATGCAACAAAACTGCTTTTTTCTGACAGCTGTGGGATTGGAAACTAATCAGAAATATCTGGGATCTCTTAAAAATTAAGTAAATGATACAAATTGTTTACCATCTTGTGGTTTCTGCTACTAGCCAAATCTAAACAGAATTGACGGATCTACTGGCAATTGAAAATAGATTTGACTCGATAAACAGCATTCATTGCTATTTCTTTATTGGGGTCTGATTGTTATAAATAGTTGACAAGTCAAATAGATACTGATTGAATCTTGGTTCAGCAGAATTCACCCACAGATATTTTAGGTGGCATGCTGTATGGTCCTTGAGTTTCATGTGTAGATCTATGAGGTGCATGTTGCTGTACTGTTAAAAGTAGATGTGTAATTTAAGAACAGGCATTCTATTCATGTGTCATTGAAAGAGTTTATGCCAGTGCCAAGTACATCATTTTAACATCTCACAACATGGAATGTGTTGTGTAGTGCCAAAGAAACATTCAGTGGACAAAGAACGAAAGTCTGTGAAAATGTTAACTAATTAAAAGGGTGTGGATTACTGAACTGCAACATTCTTCACCCACATGCTTTTGAGAATCCCTTATTTTTTATTACATCAATTTTGACCTCTCTCGGTGGACACATACGTGCTTTGTACCTTGGGGAAAGTTTTAATGCTATGCACAACACACTTTGCTTGCATTCAGATAATAATCTACTTCTTGCAAGCAATGGAATTAACTGTAGACCAGGGTTGCTGGTTGAATATAAGTGTACAATATTGTGTAATTTGCCAGAGACCCTTGCATCCCTGCAAGTCAATTTACAAGTACATGATCTGGTATTGCTTAGAAATTGTTGTCCCACTATAATACTGAAACCTGAACTGATGTTGATTTTTGTTCACAGATATGTCAATTTTGAAACAGCAATATCTGTCTCATTGAGTTTCGTTTCGTGAGATTGAGAAGTAAAAGATTGTGTGTAAACCTGCTCTTTTGTCAAGATTTCAAATTAGCTTTGTCAGTATAAGCTAAAGCAGCTTACAAGTCCCATATAGTGCACTCTTTAGGATCAGGCCCAGTTAGTCAGTGTTTAGTGAATGACTGCAGATTTCAAGCATTATTTCTCCTTGAATCTCTATTAGTTAGGACTTCAGCTCCAATATCTGTTAAAAACTGTTGTTACATAGAGTGATGTGTTAATTTGAACACACAAAGCTCCCTTGAAATACATGTCAATACTGTCATTAGAAATCTTTCCCTTTCCCCTCTTTTTTTTTTTTTCCTTTGATGGTGTATAGCTGTGAATATTATCTTTTCTTTTACCCTCTTCAGTCTCATCATATGCCGTGTCTGTGAGCTTCTTGCATTCAAATGGCAAACTGCGGAGGGTAGAGTTAGCTTTTTTCCATTCATCTTTCTGGAGCCAGTGACTCATATCTGAGTCATCGTGTCAGTATGGGTAATTAAACTAGGTAGAGCGTGTCTGGGTTCAGTTAGGATAGAATGTGCCAGTATGAGGGGGAGTAGAGGAAACTGATAAATGGAGCTCTTAAACCTGAGCAGCTGGAAATGATTCCTCTATTTCAAGTTTCAAATATGACTTGATGGTTGCAATGTTGAGGCCTTTGGTCTTGCAAGTTCTGGTCAGGTAAATTTAAAGTCAGGATTTGATGAACTGAATCAATGGCTCAGTGAGATATCAATCTTGACTGTTTGTTTGTCCTGCATTTTATCGGTTACCCCAGTTGTTGCTGTCTTTTATTTCTTATTGCCTTTTCATGGATTATACATGTATTCAGTTTTGGATCAAGGCTTTAAGGACGTAGAGAAATGTGCTCTGTCTTATCTATTGATTCAATGATTGTCCAATTTCTGCCTTGATCCCATGTCATATCCAGTTTTATGGTGAAGTGGCGTTTGTTGTTTTTTTCTTAATGTTTGTTGGAATTGTTTTGTTGACACACCTTTCAAGTTTCACATTATCATCAGATGCGCTGAGCAGCCTATCTGCAAAGAAAAATATGTAGGGTATGAGAGCTCAGGGGGGCTTTTGAACTGTTAATTCAACTGTTGTTTAGGCATTAGGTGTCTTTGTGTTCTGTTGTATTTGACTTTCAGAATAAATTGCCCCTGTAAATATAAAGCAGACCTGTAAATGATGACTTTCAGTGTTTATTGTAGCAGGCACAGTTAAATTCTTTCTTTTTTCTCCTCCCCGCCCTTCCCAAAGCAAAGCTTAAATTACTGAGCAGTGTGCACCGTATTCAGTGTAGGCATGGGCGCATTAGTATGTAAATTGTAAGTAAAAGAAGTAGAAGTACCAGACAAAACAGATACATTTACACATAAAACTCCTAAAGGTTTTTTGCATTCTATTGATATGTTGAGCTGTCCATAAATCCCAACGTGTATGTTATTTCATTTTGCGGTGATAGATTTTTTAAACAACTTCAGGAAGTTCCTTTATAGTCATTTGATTTTCTCAAAGATTTGAGGATGTCCATGCTTATTTATGAATGATTTATGATTATTGAAGCTTGTCCACTCTGGTCACATGTGTTGTGTCACTATAATTTAGTCACCATGCATAGGTAATGCATTGAAATGTATAGACCCCTTAGGTCAGAGTTTCACTCGTTGGCTGATGTTCAATAGCAGGGCCATTTCAGTGAAATGTATCAAATATACCAACATTGGGTTTGGCTTAAAACATCTTTTACTGCATTAACTTTTGAAAGGTGCACCCGTGCACCCATAGATTAACCAATACCTTGCTTGACAGCCAGATTTGTATGAATGTGCTGATGTTAATGGGAGGAGGTGAGGGTATAAGGCAACCTCAGGACTGTTCATATGCAAGTTATTCAACTCAAATAATGACCTATGACACCCCCCCCCCCCCCCTGCATTCACTTCACCAAGATCATAGCCTGTTCTGTAAGTTAGAAAATGTACCACCCTCATGGGTAAAATTCACTTATACTGTAAGTAATCATTGATGATGATCAATTTGACCTTTTTTTTTTTTGTCTGTTACAATTTTGTGTGGCTGGTGTGAATGTGATTTTAAGCTGATTTTAAGAGAGGCTGTACATGTGGTGTCATGCGAGAAATTATGTCTTAAGGTAAGACAACCACATTTGTAAAGATGACCAAATAAAAGAACTGTTGCTTCTTTACTGATGGGTTTAGTAGAATTTATTTTGTTTGTGTTCGCTTGACTGAGTGTGTGATTGATGTGTAAAATGTAAATGTATGGGAAGAATTTTATAGTTAACAAGAATTGAAACCAATACCGGTTCAATACATGTACTCTTGAAGTCATGTTGGTCATAGTGCAGGTCGCAAACAAGCTGGAACATTGTTACTACAAGAGAAATAGATGTACATGTATTGTACAGTTTCACAAATACAAACAGTGTACATTAACCGAAACTGTAAGATATTGACACTCATTATGCGCAGTGTTGTAGAGAAAGTACCGAAGTTTATAGCAGCAATTTACAACTGTGCCATGTGTGCACGGTGTTCGCAAACGTAGCCTACATGTATTACATGTACTTGGAATACTTCACTTGTCCACTCAGGATTGCTGTCCACTGACAAACGATGCAACCGACGCGCTGGCGCGTCGCCAAACGCACGGCAGTACTTATGGCTAAAACTTAATACATGTAGTTTCTCTGCACAACACCGCCATGAATGATAATGTAATAGTAGAAACTCAGTTCTTTATACATGTAGTAACCTTGTATAGTATTATGGATAGATGCATACTCGCTGTTAAAGGGTCCATTTGTCTCACTGACGAAGGATGTGCAACAAAGAAGAGGGTAGCAAGGAAGTCTCGGCTGAAGAATGTGTGCTGTATGTTTGTACACGACCATCTTCTGGTGAAATACGTAGGCCTATATAAACGTCAAAATTTTACAGGATAACCCGTCCTCCACGCTCCTTATTCTAATCTTTGTTGAATTTCCATTTTGGAACTAAATGAAACTAAACCAAGTTAAGGCCAATATAGAAAGGTAGCGTGCATTTCGTTCTATTCAATGGTGAAGAGTGATTAGACCTGGCGGCTACTGTTTTCCGTAAAACAACTTCTTGTTAACGGACGCAACCTGAAACAGAGCCCAAATTGAAAATCATGTTTCATGGACTACTTCTGATATTTGCAGTGTAACGGAATAACAGTGTATTCCAGTGTCACTCGTTGCATGCGTGGAAATGGTGAACTTGGAAGAAAATAAGCGGGAAGGGGTCGAAATCGTAATCATTACTGGAACATTTCATGGAGTCGTGTTGGTTTCACAGCTGGTCGAATCTTCTTCCGTCCAAATAGGCCCGTCTTCAATCTTCAGTTGCTGTCAAAAATCCTTGAGAAAAATAGTTCTAAAAAGGCTTATGAGCAAAAATAACTTAAACGAGGAGTATCAGTCCGACTATAAAGAAAACCACAGTACAGATGGGGTCAGCTCTATGTTCCCTCAATATTCCCGCAGGTCTATATTCCCTCAATTCGGCTCTATGTTCCCTCAGGTCTATGCTCTCTCAGGCAAACAACAATTACACTAACAGTGAACCCGTAATCGATAGGGTAGTCACCCAGATACAAGTTGTTCGTTTCTATTTTTGTTTGCTTGTTTTTGCTTGTTGTGTATTAATTACATCCTTTTGAAAACAAATAAGTTTGAGCTGCGGTACTGATAATTGGAGAAAACAATATCATGAGCTTTCTCAAATTCAGTGTTTTATTTCTTGTTTTCTTATTAAATGAAGAATACGAGTTATTAAATGTTTTGATCTTTATATCTTTGTTGGGTTAGCTTATTGCTTTTATATCTACGAATATAACAAGATTGGTATTTTGAGTTCTCGTTTTACGTCCCACTTCAGCTCGACAACAGCTACATGTATATTGGAGGCGAGGTTGGCTCTCCTGTAGAAACACCCTGAGGGAACACTGAGGGAACATAGTGTCACAAATCCCAGACTGGGAGATGTAATAAGTTATGACAGGACAACAATCACGAACAAACAAGTTTAACACTTAACAGAACAATCCATCAGACTCACACATTTATTAAACATAATTATACAGATAATAGCGCAATTACATACATTATATTATTGGGATTAACTGCCGTACAACGGCCTTATTCTCACACACACTCTCCCTCGGATCCACAACCCGGCAGTTACTCCTAAAGGCACTTCGGCCTCAGCCTCTCCCCTCAGGGTCTTAATAGCACATTAATAATTCACTGGCACCGCAGTCTCTCACCTCACCTTCCTATTGTCATACACCTTAGCACTCCCCTAGCACCTCAGCAGGGCAATAACACATTATCATTTCGATAGCCCCTCAACATGGCAATAGTACATTATTAGTTCCTAGCCCATCAACATGGCAATAGTACATTATCACATTCACGCTCATATCTACGTCCCTGTCCGTGGCCTGACTGCCACGACTTTATGTGCCTCTACTGTCGTGCACTGACAGCCTCACTTCTGGCCTATGTGTGGCCTCCGGCCCTATGCTGGCCTATCACCGTAGGCGGCGCTCTTTGGCCCGACCTCGGCACCTACAAGAATAACATGACATTGGTATAATACCCTACCATTTCTATTCACTCCACCTCTCCTTACAACCCATGAAGCGTACACACACTAGTTCACCTTTCACTCACCACACATCTTACGGTAACACACTGTTACGGGTGTGCCCTCGAGTGTTACGGGGATGGTTTATATGGAATTATTGTTACGACTGCATTTTAACTATCGAGAGGTTTTTAGAAATTACTCTTCCATACCATGCCACATATACTAATAACAATTCGAGTAAGTTTTATCAAGGACCTTGCAGGGCCACAAATTTATTACTTTAAATTCCCTAACAAATTTCGTCTAGCTTTTACATATTAAAAGGACAACATCAGCAGCATCAAATGAAAATACAATAATATATCTGTTGGATGAACTACGAGTGGCTAATGTGGTTACTGCGTGGGTTCAATAGTAACTCCCTTTAGGATACACAGGATTAACAAACACAGGGTTCTGCTGGCAATCTTATTTATTCAAAAAGCCTAACAAAGGTATCACTACCAACAAAAAAAGCCCAAAAAAAGAAACCCAGAAAAAGAAGCCCAACCAGCCATAAGCTGGAACAAGAGAAAAAGACAAAAATATGATTAGGATATAATGACAACATTAATCAAGCAATCAATGGTGGACATATATAGTGATAGTATTAAATCAAACAACAACATAATATAGAATTTAAGCAATAACCAACTGGATATGTATGCATGGAATAAAATAGCGCTAAGGTTAATGAATAACAACTACAAGTGGCTATAGCATATACACAAGGAGTTTCCTAGTACACTGGCAACATAAACTAATGTACTAATCAAAGTATGAAGGACATAACAAATGAAGGGGCAAGAACACAATAGTTTCGCTCCACTGAGCCGGTGTACAGCACATCCAGAGTGGCCATTCCATAAAATAATAACGCAGTGGCCAACATGGCCCACTGACCGTCCATAACACAGACGCTGCATCCCAATGCAGGCCATCCTCATAGGCCCACTCCCATTATTAGTACTAACCCGCCCCAGGGCTATTGTATTGGTTACTTCCCTTCCCAATCGATACTCAAGGGTCATGCCCTTTGACCTTAGCCGCGGAGCTATGCCGCCAGGCTAACATGTGTATGACACACCACTAGATACATAAAGTAATGTGTACATTCCTTAAAATGAAACTGTCCTTCACACACTTACGAAACTCATAGAAGCATAATACATCTGGATAACCATAATACATGCACATGATATATATATATATATGTCGGCGAGACTCATTGCAACATGTGTAGACTCACTGAAACATTGTTCATCCACCGCCGCACATAGAACAATCCTGGGGCTCACCCATGTGAGGCCCAACTAATATTATACATCTCCAATACATGTAATTAATTACACATCTTGAATACTAAACACGCAATCACAATCACACTGCTCTCTATAGCATAGTGGTACTGGCAAGGTACACAAATACCCGTAATACAATCAAGCGTATAGTGCCGCTCGCTGTAACATAAGCCATCCACATTAACATGTCAGGAAATCCTCACTGCCTACCACAACAAGGCAATGCTACACATACACTATATATAGGCACACAAGCAAATCGTGATAGCTTGGTTAGCGAGCCATCATTATCATCTAGCACCGCAAACGTTAACTTTGACAATAAAGTCACAATATCAAGACACTGTACTGCAAAGCGCATCTTACACGAATAATGACAATGGCAATTACCGTTGAGCCGGACTCATAATGGTCTCTGTAGATCAGCATTCTCTACGCGGCATCCAAGAAAGGGGGGGGGGGTGCGCAAATTAAAGTCACTTCTAATATAATAGTCTCCAACTTACCCAAAGTTTCTCCGGGTCCTGTGCTACCGCTACATGCCTTATGGGGCGGGGTGGCGATGGCAAGCGTCGGCAAGCCTCTGAGCTGCTACGGGCCCGGGTTGCTGGGCTGGGTTCACTGTGCTGTCGGCTCTTGTCTCCTGCGTCTATGATGGAGTGTGTTGACCACGCGAACTCGCATCTTATTTATGAGCCCGCGCGGACGTCCGGGAGAGCTATTACGTAGCCCGTGTTGCACAAGTGAAAGGCTCGGACATGGAGTCCAGCCCGACAACATAACCGGTTAGGGTCCTAACACAATCGAATTTACAGTACGGTTAAAGGGGTGCACACAAAAGTCAATTAGGTATCCCAGTAAACTGCAGAAATTACTCTAACGACCCCTCCAGCAATAATTGAATAAATTTGACCCAGGTTGGATTTATCGGGGATAACATGCGTCTAACTCATAGTTTGCTTTAAATCCGAGACCCTCTTATTAATTATTTCAATAGGACCTGTGCATCAAAGCACAACGAAATTAGTACCATTATAAAGTAGAAACTTGCTGCTACAATTCTAACTGACTACTTATACCAGAAACCCGGTAATAGTTTTAATATAAATTTTCAAAGTGTCAGGACTAACAACATTCGACAATTTTGTGCGGGATACTTTCGTCCATTAATACGACGTATCTCCATTGATAACAAACGTTATCATGAGTACCTATTTTGTACCGATAGGGTATTGTCTACTCTCAAAAATGAATTCGGGTTCCCGTCTTTCTGTCGGTGGATAACAACGAGTGAGCGAGTTGTAAGAAACTCAAAGCCATGATATAAGAGTTGGAAGCCCGGTACATTTCCAACTGACCAATCAAAATGCGCGCTTTTCACCGTGATGTGAATAACGGGTCCCGCGCTAGTATTACAAGGGAAATAATCCAATTAATGGTACTCGGCCAAGTGTCCATAAACTACTATGAGTGGCCGTCCCTCACTCACGCACCAGAGTTACCATGAAAGCACATATTAAAAATAGAAAATCGTTCATCCTCTCACATATCACTAGAAGTCTCCTCTAGATTCTTAAAAGATTATATCATTCTGACTCATTCACAATTTAATTATTACTTCTCTATCTTTCAGATATAGCCTACCTACTATCTAATAAATAATATCTTAATGTCTCAGACGACAATGTTAACTCAGTTACTTGTGCCTACCGCTTAAAAAGGATATAACTCGTCAACACAACTGACGTAGTTACATTAGATCTAGATCTACTCTAGGATGGGCTGGCAATCCCCAGCCTCATCCAGACACATCAATTTCAATTTACAAATGTGTATACCAGACACTCATGCTAGATCTAGTTGCATGTAAAATACATTGTAGTCTTGCATTCTTTGGTAGCACTTCTACTGGAAAATTAAGGTCAGATTCACGTTCATCGTCGAATCAGTGGGTAGAAACTTACGATTGTTCCCTGATACGAGATCAGGGAGCTGGAGAAAATAGCAGTAGATCTTTTCATAAGAGCGTATGGTCTCATTCCAATGTCTTTCAATGGCATAGACATGGCTTTAACAATCTTCTGATTCTCTCAGGCCGAATCCAGCCGACTGCCCTCACAGATGGAAAATTCTGCATGGAGTGATCAAACATAGTAATGGCTCCACTTAAATACTGCTCGGCCATATGCAATTCACAGAATGCAACAGACCCAAAACTTCGTGAGGAGCAAGCTGGTTTCAGGAGTAATCGATCAACCACCGACCAGATCGCCACGCTGAGAATCATAGTAGAGCAGTCGCTAGAGTGGAACTCCCAACTGATAGTGAACTTCCTTGACTACGAGAAGGCCTTTGATAGCATCGATAGAGAAACACTGTGGAGAATATTGAGACATTATGGAATCCCAGAGAAGATGGTGAACCTTATCAAGAGCATGTACGAGGGGACAAGTTGCAGAGTCGTACACGATGGCGAGCTTACTGACAGCTTTGATATCAAGACTGGTGTTAGGCAGGGTTGTTTGCTGTCCCCATTTCTGTTTGTCCTGGTGATTGATTGGCTTATGAAAGAAACCACCAGTGGAGGAAGAAATGGCATACAATGGACCCCATGGACACAGCTGGACGATCTAGATTTTGCAGATGACTTGGCACTATTGTCACACACACACGACCAGATGCAAGCAAAGACTACAGCTCTAAACAAAATTTCAGAATCTATTGGATTGAGGATACATCCTGCAAAGTCGAAGGTCCTAAAAATTGTTGCACCCCCAAGCGCACAAGTCAGAGTAGGAGATCAACCACTGGAAGATGTAGAGTCCTTCTGCTATCTTGGTAGTATCATTGACAATAAGGGAGGAACAGAGGCAGAAGTCAAAGCACGAATTGGAAAGGCACAGGCAGCTTTCACGTCCTTGAGCAAGATTTGGAGAACCAAGGATATATCTCTAAAAACAAAGCTGAGGATATTCAACTCGAACGTGAAGTCAGTCCTGTTGTATGGGTGTGAGACTTGGAATGCGTCTCAGGCCTGCATAAAGAGAATCCAAGTTTTCATCAACAGATGTTTGAGGAAGCTACTTAAGATCAGATGGACAGACAAGGTCAGCAATGAAATTGTATGGAAAAGAACAAGACAGAGCCCAGTCAGAGAGGAAATTGGTAGGAGGCGATGGAGATGGATCGGCCACACTCTCAGGAGGCCAGGAAACAGCATCACGAAGAAGGTATTGGATTGGAATCCCCAGGGCAGGAGATCAAGAGGAAGGCCGCGCGGAACGTGGAGAAGAGCCAGAGAAAATGATGTGCAACGAAGCGGAAAGACTTGGAATAATGTAAAGAGGCTGGCCCATGATAGAGAGGGATGGAAAGTGTTTGTTGGTGGCCTATACCCTGATCCAGGGTGAGAAAGGCAATGATGATGATGATATGCAATTCCCCAGCCAACTGCCCAAATTTGATTGGTGCATCCATTTCGAGCTCAGCTCGTAGATTCTATTAATAGTAACAGACAAGGTCAATTTAACATATCAAAACCCTTCCTAAAGTCTTCAACCCTCTACGTTTTATGTACGAATTTACTCACTCCCTTTTCTCACCCCTGTTAAAGTTTATCAAAATCACGGGGTCGAAAATTGCACCGTCACTGCCCCACTTTCTTTCCATCTCTAAGAAAAAGCGTTACAAAAACAAACTGTCCACGAGAATAGTTCAAGGACATTTGCACCGGCTAAAACCAACGCGACCCTGAAATAAACAAACCGTGACCCAGCACGGCAACTCTAGTCCTAATCCTGACATATCCCCCACCCCAGTGAAAATTTTAAGTAAAATTTACACGATAGGATCTAAGAAATCCCAAAGTTATTGTGGTAGGGGCTTAAGTACTACTGTAGAAAAACGAGCCTTAAGCTTGAGACCAAAAAAAAAATCTAACTAAGAACGTGCATTTTGGATGGACAAAACGCACACAATTATTGATGTCACGTTCTATAGAATCTATTCTATCGAAACATTCTTACTGCACACAATCAAAATTCTCAGGAACATGTATAATAATACTGAGTATATCACTGTATACTGCTGGATTAAAGTATAACTATTATGAAACAATGAAGCCTTACTGAAGGAATAGGCTCATAATTATCTAGTCAACACACACAATTGCTGCTTATATACACATTCACACACAATATATTGTTAATTAAAATACTGTGGTATCCAATGGCAGCAGTAGCTCTGGTAGCTTGGTTTGCCATGTTTCCATCTCATTGACCCGCTGACAAGGGCGTCAGGTTTGCCAGAAGTTCAGGTCACAGTCCGGAATGACGCTGGTGGAAAGAGGATATTCACAAAAAAAAGATTGTAAAACTGGTTCATAAAGTAATGAACAAGATAAATGTGAATCCATCCACCGTCTAGAATTGAGGGGGACAAGCACTATCCAACCCCAATACAAGACACAACACTCTTTAATAGGAATTTAAATGAGACGTGACAAAATATCAGCTTGGGAATTGTCACCGCCAGGGATAGCCCGGATAACAAACCGGTATTCCTGGAGTGCAAGACTCCACCTCGTTAATCGAGCATTTTTAGCCCTGTTAGCCTTTAAGAATAACAACGGACGATGGTCCGTTTCAATTATAAACTCGGACATGAGTAGATATCGCGAAAATGCGTTTACAGCAAAAATGATAGCGAGGCACTCTCGCTCGATAATTGCATAGCGGCATTCCCTATCTAGCAACTTGCGGCTGGCGTATAGACATGGCCGCAAGGTATCGTCTCGTTCCTGTAATAACACAGCTCCTAATCCCTTGTCCGACGCATCAGTGCGGACAATAAATATTTGGTTTATATCTGGCAGTATGAGAATGGGGGAAGTGGAAAACAATTGTTGAACGGTACGAAGTGTATGAGCACATTCGGTTGTCCATTTCACTTTATTAGGAAAATTCTTTCTTGTGAGGTCCGACAACGGAGCTGTAAGCGAAGAAAAATTTGGAATGAATTTTCTATAATAGTTAAGAAAGCCCAATAAACTACGAACTTCTTTCTTAGTTCGAGGAGGTTGGAGCTTTAAGATGGTAGTTATCTTCTTGTCATCAGGAGTCTGAACGCCGTGGGCAATTGTATGGCCCAGAAAATTAATTTCATTATATCCTAAAAACACCTTACTGGGTTTCGCCGTAAGGCCAGCTCGACGAAGAGCAATAAAAACTTGTCGTAGGGCTGCGAGGTGGCCCGACCAATTGGTTTCATAAATACAAATGTCGTCAAAATACGACAATACGGAATTCATACCCTGGAGCAATATTGTCATCATACGGGCGAAAGTGGCAGGGGCTGTAACTAACCCGAAAGGCATATAGCGCCACTGCATAAGACCCAACGGAGTCTGAAAAGCGGTATATTGCTTGCTATTCTCATCAAGCGGAATTTGCCAATAGCCTTTGGAAAGGTCAATTTTAGAAAAAATCGTTGCCCTCGCTAACTGAGCAAAAAGATTCTCCTGGTTGGGAATCGGTTCAGCGTCATATATCGTAACCTCATTAAGTTTACGATAGTCAATACAAAAACGCACCGTATCATCTTTTTTTTTCACTAAGACGATGGGTGAGTTATATGGGCTCGTCGATCGCTCTATCACTCCCAGGTGAAACATGTTACGTACCTCGGATATTATAGTCTCCTGTGCGTGCAGCGGACGCGGGTATGGTTTAACAAAGACGGGTATATCCGTCTTTAATCTTATAACATGCTGTACCAAAGAAGTATTACCTGGTAGATCAGTGAAGACTGTAGTAAACTCGTTAAGCAAATCTCTTATATCTTGTCTTTGCGATTCAGATAAATCTGGATTTATATTTACATCCGAAGTGTTTTCAGAAGATCGAAGTGCGGGGATTGAATTCTCTATCTTAATAGGATCATCATCGTCAACTGAAACCAAGGCCGCATTGGCCTGAGCAACCACATTTCGGCGATTATTCTGTCGATTATCATCGTCGGACAGGTACTGCTTTAACATATTTATATGGAAGACTTTGTCCTGTCCCCGAATCTTGATAAGATAATTTACTCGAGAAAGTCTCTTTAGGACTTTAAAAGGTCCCTTCCATGTAAGAAGGAGTTTATTTTTCGTCTCCGGAAGGAGAACAAGAGTTTGGTCTCCGACGGCCAAGGTTCGCAATCGGCTACCTTGATCACGATATAGTTTATAAAGACTAGCATGCGCAGCTGAAGATTTTTGTGCGCGCTGACATGCGTTAAGAATTCGATGCCGCAAGTCTACAACGTATTGATATGCAGACCGCGTATCGTTGTCGTCGGTGTCTGATCCGGCGAATAAATCATGGAGTATGGCCATTGGACCACGCGGCTTGCGACCATACAATAATTCGAAGGGGGAAAAACCCGTCGATGCGTTCGGTAGTTCTCGGTATGCAAAAAGAATAGCGGGGAGTTGTCGATCCCAATCACTCGGCTTGTCGGCGGAAACTCGCGCAAGCATAGTTTTCATGGTAGCATTCCACCGTTCACAGCAGCCATTAGACTGTGGGTGGTATGGAGATGTCAATCTTTGTTTAATGCCGACCAATTCCAAGACTTTCTTAAAAAGCTCAGAGGTAAACTGTGGACCTCTGTCCGATAGAATTTCAACCGGAAACCCAAGACGCGAAAAAATAGTAATAAGGGCCTCAGCCACATGATCGGCTGAAATGTCTTTTAGCGGAATGGCCTCTGGCCAACGGGTTGCGTAGTCAATGACAGAAAGTATAAAACGATGTCCTCTGTCTGACTTGTGTAGGGGTCCAACTATATCTACGGCAACGCGCTCAAATGGTCTGGAGACCATAGGCATCTCCTGCAGAGGAGCCCGCGATGCTCTTCCTTTAGGAGTACGTCTCTGACATACGTCACATGTTGATACGAACCGGTTTACATCTGCGTAAATACTGGGCCAAAAAAATTGCGATAGTATTCGAGACTTAGTTCTGGTCTTTCCTTGGTGACCCGCCAAGGAAGTGTCATGCGCGAGACGAATAATGTCGCGACGAAAAGATCTCGGTACTACAAGCTGCATGACGGCCTCTCGCTTACTCCGAAAATTACGATATAATAAGTCATCTTTAATAAGAAACTTAGAGGTATCCGGTGCGGTAGGATCAACCTTAGCAAACAAATGTTTCAATGTGGGATCTGAATGTTGCTCATCATGAAATGCATTAGACGTTATGTTCACTTCAATAGTAGGATTACTCAATGGACTGTCTGCTCGTCGACTCGATTGTAGGCGTGTTGTCGCACAAGCAACACTCTCCTCCTCAGTCCAAATTTCCAAGTTACCGATAGGAAACTTATTTACTTGAGGTACATTCCCTATGATTATATCAGCCACCGGATTAGGCAGTACACATGCGGTAACAATACCTGTGAGAAAAGGTGTATCAATATAAACTTCTGCAAGACGGAATCGCTCTACAGATCCGCCAAAAGTAATACAAGTTACATCCTTGTCCAAAAATTGTGTTGGACGGACTAGTGACTGTCGAACGCCGATAGTCGTGCATCCGGAGTCACGTAGAACAGAAGCGCGAATCGCGTTCACGCGGCCCTGGTAAAATGTTAATTCACCCAGTTCATGTAGGGCGGACATGACTGGAATAGCCTTTGATTGCGATGAAGATTTATTAGTATAACCAACATCTGTATAGGGTGTAGATTGTACAGAGCAGGCATTTGCCGATTCCATTTTCACGTTACAAAATTTTTGTACGTGACCTACCCTATTACACCTAAAACACATAATACGATTAGGATCGTTTCCACGATAAGGAAGACTCTGCGGTCTATCATAATCATGATTATTATCAAAATGGACTCGTCGCGGCGGTCCCTGAGGCCGGTTATATTGTTGGCCTGGATAGTTGCCACGATAATATGGGCGAGGCTCGTAAAAAGAATAGCTCTGGTATCCTCGACGCGGGGATACATTACTTTGATTCGGGAAATCCCTCTGTCTAAAAAAAGGTGGCTCTGATTGAGAGCGCGGATTTGGGGCCTGACGACGAGTCGGCCTTGAACGATCGTGTCCGGTTGGCGCTCCTTTGCCCACGTTGGCATAACACGGTGCTATAGTTGAAGGCTTTGCCAAAGGACGATTTGGGTGGGCGGACGCATAACGTTCCGCGCACGATGTGATTTCTTCAGAGGATGTCGGTGCCCTCTCTTTAAGGTGGGCAACCAAATCGGAATGACATGCGGTATAGATTTGGTCCTTTAAGACCAAATCATAAAGTTGGGAATAATTTCCGGTAGTCACGTTCGCGAGCTCGATCCAGCGATCTAAGTAATGTTTCAGCCGATTCACATAAGTTGAGAAATTTTCAGATGGCTCAGGTTTACATGAGCGAAATCTTTGATGAAAGCCATCCTCGGTATGCTGGAATCGCTTAAGCAGTGCTGTTTTAAGCTTGTCATAGTCGTTGGCATCCTCTACTTTGAGGCTATGAAATACTTCTAGAGCCTTACCTGTTAGTAAATTAGACAGGCATGAACTGTACATCGCCTGCTGCCATCCGACGCATTTAGCGTGTAGCTCGAACCGATGCAAATATGCGTCGATCTGGTCGAGTTTTTCATTAAACGTCGGCAGTTTTGGTTTCTTAGCATACGTATTGCTGGCAGTAGTGGGGGTTACAAGCGATTCTCGCTCTAACTTCTTCATTGCGAGTTCATGCTGTCTTTCCTTTTCTCTCTCTCTTTCTTTTTCTCTTTCTCTTTCTTCTTTTTGTCTTTCTCTTTCTCTTTCTTTTTCTCTCTCTCTTTCTTTTTCTCTTTCTCTTTCTTCTTTTTCTCTTTCTCTTGCTGCTAGCCGATCCTCACGATCTCGGTCTTGCTGTAATTGTCGTTCGCACCACGAGGCGCGTTCTTCTTCTGGTATACCCAGAGCTTTGGCAGAGTCAATGTATTTGAGAAACTCGGCCATGATATGTTAAAATATGTAACTAGTAAGTATTTACCTACTGTTAAGGTATATCGCGGTATCAATTATATTATCTGTAACAGTTATTGTCTGTTAATATTAATTCAGTGTCTTACGTTAGCACCGCTTCGCGAAAAGAATGTTCTATCTCTCTCTGTAAATTACAGGCAGTATCACTTAAACTGCAAAACTTTATCTCTCTCTCTCTTTCTGAATATGAATTCTAGTAAGGCAGTGCCGTCTATCCGTTGCTCCCACTGCAATAAAATATATATATCGCCTTTAATGCGATAAATTAATGTCTTGAGTGATCACTCTCAAAATTTATGTCTCTCTCAACGCGACGAACCAGTGTCCTCTGTTATCACTGTGAAAAATGTATCGCTCTCTCAATGCGATGAATCAAAAATATATCTCTCTCTCAACACGACAAATTTGAAATATCTCTCTCTTCTCAAAACGCGGACACGGAGTGTCTTCTGTTACTACTGCAAAATTATTCTCTCTATATTCAACGTGAAATTGTCACGTGAACAAAAATTTATTATATCTCTCTCTCTCTCATATGTCAATACCAGATTACAATTCAACGTGGTTTTAGCACGTGAAATACCTCAGGCATATATTGTAAACATAACAATGTTAGTATAGTAGTTTAAAGTTTATAAGGAAGCAAAAAGAAATACAATAAACAAGACGCTATACTGACAAGTAATACGAACGATAACAGACCCTACAAGTCCTAACTTATATTACAGAAAGTTCAAGAAGAAGACAGGAGAGACATCTTCCTAAAGAAAAGTGAGGAAGTAAGAAAAACGCCACAATCTATACGAATAATGGATCCCTAATAGAACTATTCACAGTGAAGCAAATCCCCCCGAGTTATCAATAGCCACCAAGGCACTCCAATATCCTTCGAAATGGCAAAGAAGATATGCTAAACTATGACCCCAACCAACCTCCCGCTCTTAAACTAAACATATAGTAAATGGTAAAATAGCCTGGACACACAGAGCGGAAAGTACGTCGCCCTCCTCAAGACTGTTAGATAGATGGTTCACTTAACTTTGTTTTTGAGGAATTCAGATGGTAAGTATCCTCAAACCATAGCTCCAATCCAAAAAAAATGCGTTTCTATCTCAGGTAGATCTGTAAGGTGAAGAATGTCCCTCGCCGGTGTCGTCGGGTCAACGGGATGTTGAGTTCACCATATGAAATTGAAACAAAATGTTAAATTAATACAAATTGCCTAAAATCTATAATAAAAAGGACCTGAAAACACAATGTTACAACAGTACAATATCAAATAATGGGATAAAAATACAATAGGTTTTAAATAATTTATCTATGGCATGGCGTTATTTAAGTTCTTTAAGGGTCCCTCTCCAGTGTTACGGGTGTGCCCTCGAGTGTTACGGGGATGGTTTATATGGAATTATTGTTACGACTGCATTTTAACTATCGAGAGGTTTTTAGAAATTACTCTTCCATACCATGCCACATATACTAATAACAATTCGAGTAAGTTTTATCAAGGACCTTGCAGGGCCACAAATTTATTACTTTAAATTCCCTAACAAATTTCGTCTAGCTTTTACATATTAAAAGGACAACATCAGCAGCATCAAATGAAAATACAATAATATATCACTAGAAGTCTCCTCTAGATTCTTAAAAGATTATATCATTCTGACTCATTCACAATTTAATTATTACTTCTCTATCTTTCAGATATAGCCTACCTACTATCTAATAAATAATATCTTAATGTCTCAGACGACAATGTTAACTCAGTTACTTGTGCCTACCGCTTAAAAAGGATATAACTCGTCAACACAACTGACGTAGTTACATTAGATCTAGATCTACTCTAGGATGGGCTGGCAATCCCCAGCCTCATCCAGACACATCAATTTCAATTTACAAATGTGTATACCAGACACTCATGCTAGATCTAGTTGCATGTAAAATACATTGTAGTCTTGCATTCTTTGGTAGCACTTCTACTGGAAAATTAAGGTCAGATTCACGTTCATCGTCGAATCAGTGGGTAGAAACTTACGATTGTTCCCTGATACGAGATCAGGGAGCTGGAGAAAATAGCAGTAGATCTTTTCATAAGAGCGTATGGTCTCATTCCAATGTCTTTCAATGGCATAGACATGGCTTTAACAATCTTCTGATTCTCTCAGGCCGAATCCAGCCGACTGCCCTCACAGATGGAAAATTCTGCATGGAGTGATCAAACATAGTAATGGCTCCACTTAAATACTGCTCGGCCATATGCAATTCCCCAGCCAACTGCCCAAATTTGATTGGTGCATCCATTTCGAGCTCAGCTCGTAGATTCTATTAATAGTAACAGACAAGGTCAATTTAACATATCAAAACCCTTCCTAAAGTCTTCAACCCTCTACGTTTTATGTACGAATTTACTCACTCCCTTTTCTCACCCCTGTTAAAGTTTATCAAAATCACGGGGTCGAAAATTGCACCGTCACTGCCCCACTTTCTTTCCATCTCTAAGAAAAGCGTTACAAAAACAAACTGTCCACGAGAATAGTTCAAGGACATTTGCACCGGCTAAAACCAACGCGACCCTGAAATAAACAAACCGTGACCCAGCACGGCAACTCTAGTCCTAATCCTGACACACACCTCCATCGGAGTACACACTACTCACTCGCGCTACAAATCCATGAACTCACTTTCATCTATCGCTCATGGCGCACATTGCTATATCCAATATCAAGGACTTCCACATTCCTCACATATACTTATTTACATCATGGTAATAGACGAATATAATATAATACATCAATCATAATCATCAATCAACGTTCTACCTACCAGTCATCACTGGAAAAACTCTCTCACTGGTCTCTCGACTGCTCCCCTTATGTCCGCCCGCTGGGCTCTTACTAGCGTCCGTTCAGTAGGACCTTCTAACTTGCAGTGCTAGTAATACAGCCCTTTCGCCTCATTCAGACCCCCACCACTCATAACATGCATGCTTTCCTTACTTGTCTTCGTGCGTTAATTTTACTCTCTTCCTTTCACGTCTTTCCCTACTTGTCTGCCGTGAGCCCTTCTTACTCTACACCCGCTCTGTAGCAATCCCTTTAATTGCACTCACTCCACTCGTGACACATAGACCTGAGGGAACATCGGCCTGCTCCCATACAGAAACGGCAATTCTCAAAGTGTCATCTATCTGATATTTTAGATAGAAAAGAACGTTTGCCTCCTCACTCTTTTGGACTTATCCGCAGCAGTCGATACCATCGACCATGCTATTTTGTTGGAACGACTCGAAACAACATTTGGGATTTCAGGAGCGGCTTTGCGTTGGTTGGCCTTTGGGTCATATACAATGTATATGCAACAGGTATCAGTGTGTTACCATCGGGAATGAGTCATCTGATGAGGTTCTTTTAGATTGTGGTGTACCTCAGGGCTCTGTCCTAGGTCCTATTTTGTTTGTCATGTACACTCAGCCTCTCACTGATATTTTGACAAGCTTTGATATGAAGTATCACCTGTATGCAGACGATAGTCAAATTTATAATAGTTCTCACGTAGATCATCTTTCAGATCTAATTCTTGTGCCAACAATTGTATCATCAAAGTAAAAGAATGGATGAACAGCAATAGATTAAAACTTAATGAAGATAAAACTGAAGTCATGTTGTGTACGAACCCTTATGTTGCTAAGATAAGTGATCTACCAAATATCCAGTTGAACATCAACGGACATATCATACAATCATCTTCGTGCATAAAAAATCTAGGCGTTTTTTTTTTTTACTCTGATGTCTTTCACATCCCAAGTACATAATATTTGCAGAAATGCACGTTTCCAACTAAGAAACATCAGCAGAGTTCGAAATTTCCTCACAGAAGCTATTACCAAAACTTTATAGTTACTTCACTCATTTTATCTCCAATAAATTATTGCAATTCTCTCCTTACTGGAATAATATCAGATATACTGTCTAAAATTCAAGCCATTCAAAACAACGCAGCCAAATTGATTACCAAGAAAAAACAAGTTGACCACGCTACGCCTTTGTTAAAAGAACTGCACTGGCTTCCTATAACAGAAAGAATTACATGCAAAATTGCTGTTCTTTGCTACAAATGTTTAAATAACACCGCATCGAGCTATCTCCAAAATTCTTTACAAGTCTACACACCATCTCGTTCACTAAGATCATCAAGTGACAAAACAATCTTAAGAATCCCATCTAAAAAGTATAAAACTATAGGCCATAGATCCTTCAATTATTTTGGACCTTTTGTCTGGAACATTCGTGAATCACCGAATCCTGAAAGCTTTAAGAAAAGCGTAAAACATCACCTTTTCCTCCGAAACTTTTAAATTTTCAAAATTCTATTCTGTACTTTGATGTTATGATTGATTATATAACCTAATGCTATATGTCTAGGAGCGTCTATGTGTGTGAAACTGAGAGTGTGTATGGATAAGAGTGCGTGTTTTAGTATGAGATTTGGAAAGTGTATGCATGAATCATTGATGCAATGTACAGCGCATTGAGTAATAATTTGATTAGAAATGCGCTATAGAAATTCTATTTAGGCTATTATTATTATTATTATTATTATTAAATATGCGGCCGTATGCCATTGCTATTAGTGTGGCTAAGCTTCGTTTCGTAGCCCGAGACAGACATGCAAGCGAAACACGTAGGCAAAATGACATGGAAAAAGAACAAAAATCCCTCGAGCATATGTGTGTTTATTACGCATAACCTCGCAAATACGCAACTTAATCTGTCTCTGATCATAATAATGGCCGTAAAAATCACGTCATCACTTGCAAACTTCCCAAAGAAACGTCCATTTTCTCTTTTCAACAGATACTCGCACTTTATCTCCCATTGCACTGAATGCAGTGGTTTGTTGACTGCTTTGGTGGTGCTTGGCATGGGTCTGTGCGTGTATGTGGGGGGGGGGGGGGGAGGGGGTCTGTGCGTGTATGTGGGGGGGGGGAGGGGGGCTACAGTGGCCCGGCCTTGCTCTGATTGGGTCTGAATGAACCCCAATACCGCAGGGCGCAGGCAAAACGCGCTAGCCTCAGCACTTGTGATATGGAGCGAGCCTGGGTCACCGCACTGTCCACGGCGTGGGTTTTGTTCTTGACCTGGCTTGACCTTAAAATAGGGAATATGATCCAAAATAAACTGAGCCAACATGCCAACATGTAAGAGAGGTAACTCTTAAATTCACCCATCCGCTATGGCCAGAGCTCTTTTGTGGTTGCTAAGCAGAAAGTAAACACCCCATAATCTTCATCGCCTGTGGCCGCCTGCGAATTAGCAGTAAGACATGGAAAGCAGGATACTGTAGCCCTTTGCTTGTTTTGCTGCACAAATTATCTAACAGGTTTGTTAAATCTGAACGAGTGACACACCTTTAATATGTCCCCTTTGTGGATGCCCACGAGAGGGTTTTCACCGCGTAGGGGCCTAGACTATATGGAAACCATGCCCTTATTTACCCTTGTCCTCGAACAGTGTCGTCATACGGTACCGCGGGCACTGAGACAGTCCATATACAGTGAATCAGGAATTGCGCTTTTGAATTGTTGTGATATGACATAAGGCCATTATTCCTTTCCATGCCTGTTATTTTATAATGTAGCCCCTCTGACGAGCAGGGATCTGATGCGTCCACACTGTAGGCCCCCTAGGCCTATTAATTATTCAACCTTGTTGAAGTTATTCTAGCCCAAACCCAGCTGCATCTCCCAAGTCATGCCCAGTGAGATGTTGATCATTGCAGAGCGAAATGCACGGTCCGCACTAGGTAGAACAAAAAAATGGAACCCTGTTATGAGAGATTAATAAAGAATAGATCTGTTGAAAGAGTGGGTTTGAGATGCGGCAAGAGTTGGTCTAAGTTTTGCCAAAAAAAGAGTTACTGTGCATCCACAGTGTGAGCAATGACAAACACGTTGAGCATGACAGATTTGTTTTTGATATTTTTTTTATCGGGGACTGGGAGGAGATTAAAAAATCTTGACATACCGGTTGGCAAAAATATAATTGTCAAGATGGAAAAATAAAGTATTCATCATGTTTCAGCATGTCCACCTTCTATCTAACTATCAATGAAAACATTACATGGGACATCTAAGATGATGTTGAGATGCAGGAGTTTTACTCAGGTAGGTCCAAGATCAGTCTGCCATGGGATACCTGGATTTGATCTTAAGAGTATGTCTCTTACAAGTGATTAATTATGTCTGAAATATAATTGGCAAGGTATAGAACCATCATTTTGGCCATATTTAAAAAAAAATTTCCATTTATCTTAAAGACAAAACATTTTTGCAGATAATGATACATTATGTTTGTCACTAGGATACTGGCTGAAGCTCTCTTATACATTCCATTATTTTTGCAGGTGCCAGGTAGTGCAATGACAATGGACAAAGTTGAAGGTGTGGCAGTTATGGAGGTGGAGCGTTTTTCAAAGTTAGGAACTCTGAAGCTACAACAGGGTCAATCTCAGAAAGCTCTGGAAGCATACAAAAACGCATATCAAAGTGCTCAGACCCTAGGCAACCATGGTTACATGCAAAGAGCTTGTGCATTCAATTTAGGTGCCATGCTCATTTCCATTGGCAGTTTCAATGATGGTTTGACTTATCTAAATCAGGCTGTGAGTATCTTTTTGATTTCTGAAATGTATGACTCACACCACTTGATTTATTTCCTTACATGTAAAGTGTTTTATCAGTGATAAAGGTGTCATCATTAATCAGGCTTACAAAATTATCTAATTTATTGGCAGGAGAAAAAGATTAGTTGGTGTTTTAAGAGTGAAGGTATGTGACCAAAAGAAAGTCTACTTTTGTTATCAGTGCATTTCCTTGTAAAATAAATGAACCCTTTTTTTTTTTTTTGGTGAATGTCCATTCATTCATTTACAAGATGTTATTCTTTTCCAAGAAAAGTAAGTTAATAAAACAAAGCTGTAGGCTGTTAACTGTAGCAAAAACTACTTTTTATACAATAATTTAAATGTTTATGGCATGGGCTTTGCACCAGTTAAGTTCTTAGAAGACACTAAAATGAACAGTTATGAGTAGCAGTTAAATTTATACCATTTAGTAATTGCTCCAGCTTAGTTATGAAGATTTTTCAAACTGTTTTTGTAAATAAACAGATACCCCCAGAAGGGCGCCATGATGGAAGGTCAAATGGGGATCTTTACTTCAACTATGGACTGGCTTATGAGGGCCTCAGAAATTCATCTGAAAGCAAGCGTTACTTTGGAAAAGCTTTAGAAGAATATCGTTCAGAGAAAAACAATTTGAAAATGGAAGCAGACACTATCAGCCACATAGGCAAAATTTGCCTATCAGCTGGTCAAATTAATGAAGCAGAGTCGTGGATGAAACAACTTGTTCAAGTCTATGACATATTAGGGGAGCATGCCAAAAAATTACAAGTAAGCATGAGAGGCATTTGTGAAGGAATGTAGATTTACTTTAGTATACCATAGAAAACACAGTAAAAGAGAGTGCCTGTCTGGCAGTGAAAGGTTGTTTTGCAAGTATCCTAGGTCATAAGCCGGATATTGAGTTTTGTCCTTCCTCGGTTTTATCTAAGATAATTATTCTTGACAAGAAAAAGCTGAGAAACTGGCAGCTTCTAAATAATCTAGTAAACATATGCTGTCAGTCCATTTTTGTACTTTACTTGCTTGTTTGCCTTGACTGGCACCAAATGTGTCAGGTCTGCTTCTAATCTTACTTTTTTACCCTTATTCAGTTATTGCAACCTCAGCTACATATCATTTCACCTTTATGTTCCAATTTTGTCATGTCCATTTATTTTAAGATAGTCTTCTTCACACACTCACCCACTGGAAGCCTCACTTTCCTCAGAAAATGTACAATCTTTCACCTTGAAAAATGTATGGCAGGCACAAGTGGAGAGAGCAAATCTTTTGCTGAAGGATGACAGAGCGGAAGAAGCAGAGGAAATGGCAGATGACTGTATGAAGGGGACCAGACATTTTGATTCTTCAGAGAATATTGGTAAGTGTAACATATCTCCACTTTGCTCTTTCTTTAAAAGGTGATATTTGGGAGAAAAAAAAAAAGGAATTTCAGTTGAAGGGTATTTCTTTACTTCAGTTAATGTCTTTGTAATGAGAAAGGGTTAGGTTAAAGCATATTGAAGGTTGCATTTTGGGTTTTCTGCAAGAAGTTGGTGGTCAGGATATGTCTATGTACAATGTAAAAAATATATACTATATAATTATCCTGGTCAATTTTAGCTTCTATTACATGTTGTTGAATTGGCATATTGCTTCTCTTCATGTGCAAACTGATTGGAGGGCTCATTAATTACATCAGAAGTTACGTGATGAGTGATAGAAAAGCTCTGACACGAGTGAAGTCTCAAAGCTGTTTCATGAATTTCAGAGCTTGACATTTTTCATGTATGAGAATATTATGTAACACTGTAAAAGATCATTCATGATGCGGATGATTGTAACATCCTAATTTTATTTTTCATGACTCTAATTAATTTCAGCCAATGTCCTCATTGAGCTGAGTTTGGCATACACACAGATGACCAGATATGACAAGGCACTAGAGGCCAGTGAGAAAGCACTACCATTAGTCAGTGGACTGAATGCAGACCCAAAATATGAAACTGTCCTGTATCAGAATCTGGGAGCAATTCATAACAACAAGCAGGAGTTTGAAGAAGCTATAAAATACCATGAAGCGGCTGTAAAGAAACATGGTAAGATGTAAAAGAAAACTCATCTTTATAATTGTCCAATTAAGCTCTTGATGTCCCAAAGTTGGAAAAAAGTCCATGTTAGAGAGGATCTCAAAAGACAAACATTCTTCCGTTTCTTGGTTTGAAATAAGCGGACATAATTTCGCTTTTCATCTCACGTACTGTGGTATTGTTGATTTTGGTGGTTTTGAGTTATCATTGCTTGTGGTGACATCTATATTCTCACAAAGTGACATACAGATATCTTGCACAATTTTGAAGGTGACAGCAGAAACATTTTTGCTACATCCAAGCGTAACAGAAGTGAAGAACTTTGAATTGCTGTCCTGTGAAATGAGAACATTGTTGATACTACGCATACAGTACATCAGATGGGTGGCGATTTATATACCAGTATATCACTTGTTAAAAACTTCAGTATGGATAAGAAAGTAATATAATGTGCATAATTGATTTATGACCATGTGGACATAATCAAAGAAAATTTGATGTATTTCATATTATTTTCTTCCTCATCCTTTCATAAAGAAATTACTGTAGTTGAAGATAACCTAATTTTATCTTGATCTGGGAAAGATTTTGGCTCAGATTTACAATTTCCATGGTCAGAGAGAAATAATATAAAATTAGAAAACTTTGATGATGAGGATAGTTCAGGCTATCTTACTTACTTACCACATCTATTATAAACTATTGTGTATCCACAATATGTGCTGTTTTACAGCCGAGCTTAAGAACAGAAAAAGTCAAGGCCACTGTTTTATCAACATGGGATATGCGTACAGTCAGCTGAAAAATATGGAAAAGGCTGAAGAGTGCTTCCAGCATGCATTGCTCGCTGCAAGGGACTGTGGTGAGATAAGTTTTCAGAAACGTTTTAATGAGATGAAAACCAGACAGTTTTATTTATCAAAAATATAGTCAGGAAAATATTACAACAGAATCATGAAAACGTCAAAAGCAATTAAGTAAACAATACAAGCGTACAGATTATACTCCCCGAATTAGCCAAACAGTTCAATTGTGAAAGAACCACGAAAGCAATAAACAGTTTAATTTCACAAACAGTGCAGATATACCATTAGAGACAGTGAAAATGTCAGCGGTTTTCTGATGTTTGTTTAAATGTGAAAGATCTTGATCATCAGATTCCAATATAAATTGTGAATACATTTTCACAATATTTAGATATTTCCAATGTGATAAATTTTCATCCAGAAGAAGTAAGATAATTTTTTCCAAAGAAAAATGCAAGATTTCCTTGTTGAAAGATTATGTATGAATCCATGGCAGAAATGACTCCAAAGAACAGTTACAAAGCTTTAAATGTTTGCATGCTTTGCAAATCTGTGCGGTATTTACAGTCCATCACCAAGCCCACACAACTATGTGCTGAAGATTGTTAGGAAAATACTAGAAATTTCAAATTCAGTATCTGACATGTGATTCTTTTTATAGAACCTTAAGTTCTAAATATGGAATTCATGCAATAATTTCTTATTTTACCAAAGAGAATAATTAATGTCAAAGTTCTGCTTGTTTAAGCAGGTGGAGAATTAAGCATGGTATGTAACACTGCTGATGAATTTCTTCACCACTTTTGTCATCATCAACAGGTGATCACAAATCAGAATGGCAGAGCCTTGAAGCACTAGGATCTGTGGTGTTTCACCAAAAAAAGCTGAAGCGTGCACAGGACTATTTCAAAGAAGCTCTGACCACCCTAGCCAAGTCTGCACATGGCGTTGATGGTTCTGTTCAGGAGAGGATTATGGGCAAGTTAACCAGTATTATACAACTGCAGGTGCAAAAGCCTACAGCCAAACCAGCACCTGAGAATGTTACACAGACGGTACGTTTTCTTTTGTTCTGATCATGTTTTCCTGTGTTATGTAGCAGGGATGCCCAAACTGCAGCTCACAAGCCACATGTTATTCACAGACATTTTTTAATGTGCAGCTCACTTGAGTATAAGCTCTTTCTTGCATCATATTTAACATGAAAGATAAATAAGAAAAAGCTTTAAGCTGTATGGTTATACTTTCAGGTACAAATGAAATGCTAGATAGCCCAGAGAGCAGGAGAAGATAGAGAAAAATAACAGAAATACAACTAGGAACATGAAATGCTTGCAGTTTTGGAAATCAAAGAATTTTAAAAAAGAAGAGGTTACTCGGAACAGAAAATAGATGTGCAGCTACATGTAGATGAAGGAAGAAAGTTTTATGGCTTTTTGGGTCATGTCTTGGGGTTCTCAGATATTTATGTGGCTCTTAGTTGAAGCAAGTGTGATCACCCCTGATTGCAATATTTTGATATAGGGCACTACCTAATTGTTTCATCCTAGCCATCTTCATGATATATTTTCCATATCATAGAACACAAGTAAGACTGAGCAAAAACAAAAGTGCAATTTCAAGTAAGATTTGTCAATGGAGCTACAGGTCTTTTTTAAACAAAGGTGTCGCGATGTGGGTTAGATGGGGATAATTCGACTGACACTCTTTCGAGGTCCACTCCCACAATCGACGAACACACAAAAAAAATACTTGCACTCTAAAAACTAAATAAATCAATTGCTTTGATTTTTAGCAGAACTGTAGGGCAGTTTAATTACAGGAATTAATGTAACAAATATAATTATAAATATAAATATCAATTCAAAGGCAACTGAATCTACTAATGAAACTACAGCTTTCTATAAAGACTAACTTATTCACTCTAACTACTTGCAGGTCATATGAGTTATATGCCAAATAGAATCCGCGCACGTGGCGACGGATATAACAGTTTAAATTCTATTAATTCAATGAGACATGTTATGATATGGACATTTCCTCTAGACACGCCATGGAGAATGCTTGTACAACCATGCGTTGTCTGGCGGTAGCTCTGAAACTGTCTTCAAAAGTAAGTAGAACGGTTCACTTTCATCATTACAAATTAGTATGGACTCTCACCATGCGGCCCTCACTGGGAGTGAGAGCGTTGGATGTAAACGCTGTGGGTTTATATCAAACCAAGTAGCTTAGGCTCTGGAGCTTTAACTCATGGCGCTCCTCACAATATGGACTGCTCAACTGCGTCTCTTATGTCTCTCATCTGGCTGAGGACTATCGCCGTCCACCTCGTAAATGGATTGTCTACATGTGGCCTCTATCTAAGCTCTGCACGGGTTTAAATACTAAAGCTATGTCTCGACCTTCCGTCCAGATTCATACATTTGATTGGTGCAACCACCTCTAGCTCAGCTGCCGAACCGAGTTATTTTAAGTAACAGCCCTACGCAACGACCTTGGGTCGACATCAAAGGTCGAATCACTCAAGACAATAAAATGTAATTTTATAGCAATAAATTCTTAACATGTTCAAAACCCCGAGCTTTTACTCTGGATCACGGATTTTCTGTACGTCAACAGACGTCTCAATAACATTTAATTCCTACTCACCCCTTCCCTCTCTACTAAACCTAGTTCAAAACACGAGATATAAAAAGTGCTCAGTTATGCACACCTACGCTGTCCGTCTATCCTTCCCCACACCTTCTGTCTATCTATTAGGAAAAAAACTGTTCAAAACAAATTGTTTACGAGACCAAGTTATGCTGGCTCGCACAATAATTACGTTTGTAAAAATTACTCACTGCTCTCTCACAAAAATTTACTCAGTGGAAACATTTATGAATCAAATCTGTTCTTGACACATCCCCCACCCCAGTGAAAACTTAGGGTTTGAACGACATAACTGTCTACTAACGTTGCTATGTAATAGTACTTTGGAAAGGGCTATATAGTAAAAAATATATCGTTACTGAAAGTCAAAAAAAAAAATTCTAAGAAAGTGCATTATCGATGGACAATAGCATATGTATATTTATATGCGACGTTCTGTGATAATATATAATTATTGTAGCACTTAAGAATTAAAGTGATAAGCTTCTCTCACACAGACATACCGTAAAGACTGAAATATTGAGCAACTAGCTCATGGCTTCACTGAGCGTAATTAATACATTCATAGAACATGAACGAACAATAGTTAATTAAAGTAATGGTATCCTGGCAGCAGTAGGTCTGGTCGCTCGGTTTGCCATTTTCTCATCTCATTGACCCGCAGACAAAGGCGTCAAGGTTGTCTGAAACTCAGGTCATGGTCAGGATGGACGCTAGTGGAAAAAGGAATCACATGGAAATTTTTGAGAAAGAATGTCCATAATTGGTAGGACAATACCTTGTGAAACCATCCGCGGTCTCCGAAAAAGGTGAAAAATGCTCAACCTCAATGCTCAACAGTCTCTATATAAAATAGCAACATATTCTGGTTTATCGATTATAAATTTCGCCATAGTGAAGCTGAAATAACAAACGCCGACAAGATAATTAGCCTGACGTACTCTTTCAAAATCTGCGTAGCGCTCGTCTTGATTTAAGAATTATATAGCGCTTCTCGCATTCAACAATAATCTAAATCTCAATTAAATAACATTATACTTTAACCTATTTCTAATTATATCCAATCCGGGATAGATGAGGTGCCACAAGGCGATAGCAGTTAATTTAATGCGACGTTTCCGTACGCAAGCCATGCACACGTCAAGTGTCACAGTCATCTCGGTATATAGTCATAATCGGTTCAATTCAATATCCATATCGGGTATGTTCTTAGAGAACTCATCCACTGACCGCATGGAGAGTTACAATCATAATCAGTATTCTTACTTGTCATATCTAGTATTACGTTAGATGGTCCACGAAACGCGGAAAACCATAGACATAATCGGTTGTATAAAAAAAACAACTCCACTCTTCTTCACAACTTCTTAAAACGCGACCACGCAGTGTCCTCTGTTACCACTCCAAAATATCTCAAAACGCGAACACGCAGTGTCCTCTGTTACCACTGCAAAATATCTCAAAACGCGAACACGCAGTGTCCTCTGTTACCACTGCAAAATATCTCAAAACGCGAATACTCCCTTCCTTACATAACTAGTCGGTCTTACACTGCCCGTCGGTCTTACACTGCCTGCGGCCTTACACTGCCCAGAGGTCTTACACTGCATCTCGGCGTCTTACACTGCCTGTGGCCTTACACTGCCCAGAGGCCTTACACTGCCCAGTGGGGCTTACAATGCCTGTAAGAAGGTTCAACAATAACACGCGAATACGCGGATACGCAGTGTACTACGTTAGCACTGCCAAACATCTCTCAAATAATCGAAAAATACCAATATCATCCATCCCATAAGGCAATCTCATTATTGCTCTCCTCGGGTCGACGTGTCATACGCAGACGACTAAAAAAAAGTATACTCAATATATATAATTCACATAGCTCTTATATTGACATCATCTCGATACTGATACAGACTCTTCCCATGAGACAAATTCATTGCTCTTTGGGCGGCGGCACCAGCCGACAATAAAATCAATACTCACTACTCATCACTACACACAAAAAATCACCTCCCTAAACAGTCTAATACTGCCCTCTCGGGAGCTCGTCAATATAAAGACGAGATCGGTTATACATGACGCTTAATAAGCTCCATAGAACTGGCAGTGTGCTAACTGCACGGGTTCCAACAATTCAATAAAATCGTTACTCTCAATAACCAGATCAAATTACTCAATCAATGTGTCAATGTAGACACATGAGTTACTTAGGTAAAATAAAAAACAAAGGAATGTACCAACACCATAATGATAAAGGTCTAATGAAAAAAAATACACCAAACACGACGCTAGACAAACAAGAAAAGACGAACGATAACAGACCCTACAAGTTCTGAATATAATTACAGATAGGTGAGAAGAGAACAAGAGAGACATCTTCCCAAAGAGACGAGGAAGATGTGAACGCCACAATCTAAACAAATATACAGGTCCCTAACAAAGACTATTCTCACGAATGCGAATCCTCACTGTTTTAATCACCACTGGTTGTTGCGAGACCGCAGACGTTGTCGTCGAAACGGCAAAATCGGCGACCAAGCCACCACTTTGGCACAGAGGACACGCACACGTAAGAACCCTCGCCGACCTCCCGCAGTTCTAACAAAGAAGAAAAGTATAAAAAGCCTGTAAAACACGAGGAGGAACACTCAACTCCCCAGAGGCAGACAAAATTTTAGGATGGAATCACTTAACTTTCAAGGAACTGGGTGGTAATTCCTTTAGCCCTTGCGTACACCACAGTCAGTCTTTTTTGTCTTTCACCGTTCCAAGTTCTGTTCTGTAGTCTCCCTGGCCTCGGTCATCGGGTCAATGGGAGAGCAGCGACACATGTGGAAGTAAAAATAACAAAGCAGTATACAAAACTAAATAATAAATAATTTTAAAGTAGCTCAACGTGCGAGACCCCGTGAGCGACGGATCATGAAAAGAACAAAAATGTAATGCAAACACAGAGAAAAGGTGATTATAATCTAACGAATTTAAGAAATTAAGGATTAAGAAATTTGGTAAGTCCCCTCCAGTGTCGCGATGTGGGTTAGATGGGGATAATTCGACTGACACTCTTTCGAGGTCCGCTCCCACAATCGACGAACACACAAAAAAAATACTTGCACTCTAAAAACTAAATAAATCAATTGCTTTGATTTTTAGCAGAACTGTAGGGCAGTTTAATTACAGGAATTAATGTAACAAATATAATTATAAATATAAATATCAATTCAAAGGCAACTGAATCTACTAATGAAACTACAGCTTTCTATAAAGACTAACTTATTCACTCTAACTACTTGCAGGTCATATGAGTTATATGCCAAATAGAATCTGCGCACGTGGCGACGGATATAACAGTTTAAATTCTATTAATTCAATGAGACATGTTATGATATGGACATTTCCTCTAGACACGCCATGGAGAATGCTTGTACAACCATGCGTTGTCTGGCGGTAGCTCTGAAACTGTCTTCAAAAGTAAGTAGAACGGTTCACTTTCATCATTACAAATTAGTATGGACTCTCACCATGCGGCCCTCACTGGGAGTGAGAGCGCTGTGGGTTTATATCAAACCAAGTAGCTTAGGCTCTGGAGCTTTAACTCATGGCGCTCCTCACAATATGGACTGCTCAACTGCGTCTCTTATGTCTCTCATCTGGCTGAGGACTATCGCCGTCCACCTCGTAAATGGATTGTCTACATGTGGCCTCTATCTAAGCTCTGCACGGGTTTAAATACTAAAGCTATGTCTCGACCTTCCGTCCAGATTCATACATTTGATTGGTGCAACCACCTCTAGCTCAGCTGCCGAACCGAGTTATTTTAAGTAACAGCCCTACGCAACGACCTTGGGTCGACATCAAAGGTCGAATCACTCAAGACAATAAAATGTAATTTTATAGCAATAAATTCTTAACATGTTCAAAACCCCGAGCTTTTACTCTGGATCACGGATTTTCTGTACGTCAACAGACGTCTCAATAACATTTAATTCCTACTCACCCCTTCCCTCTCTACTAAACCTAGTTCAAAACACGAGATATAAAAAGTGCTCAGTCATGCACACCTACGCTGTCCGTCTATCCTTCCCCACACCTTCTGTCTATCTATTAGGAAAAAAACTGTTCAAAACAAATTGTTTATGAGACCAAGTTATGCTGGCTCGCACAATAATTACGTTTGTAAAAATTACTCACTGCTCTCTCACAAAAATTTACTCAGTGGAAACATTTATGAATCAAATCTGTTCTTGACAAAAGGATAAAAATTATCATTAATGATAGACAGGAGTGCAGTTGAATTTCACACTAAGATTCACATGATTAAAATGTATGTAGTATATGAGCTATGCTCATTAAAATTTGTAAGAAACTATGCTAGATGAAATATGAATCTCAGTGTTCTTACAAAGCAATAGGAAAATATCCTGATTGTAGACTATCAAATTGTGTGGATAAAAGAAAAAAACTATGCTGATATAAATAGGCATGTGTGAAATCTTTCTCTGTCACTTCTCAGAAGATTTTAGCACCTTTGTCCTCACAATATGCTTCTCGCTGTCTCCTTTTCTTAACAGCTGGAAAAGACTGTGGTAGAGGAGGTTATTGTTCCAGAAAAGGTTAGTTGGATTCAAATTTCATATTGGCATTTGACAGAATACAAAGACTTTTAGCACAAAGAATGCTACTAGTAGTGTGATATTCTTTCTGTTGGATGAACTACGAGTGGGTAATGTGGTTACTGCGTGGGTTCAATAGTAACTCCCTTAAGGATACACAGGATTAACAAACACAGGGTTCTGCTGGCAATCTTATTTATTCAAAAGCCTAACAAAGGTATCGCTACCAAAAGGCATAGGGAAAACCCTATCAAGAAAAGGAAAAAGAAACCCAGAAAAGAAGCCCAACCAGCCATAAGCTGGAACAAGAGAAAAGGACAAAAATATGATTAGGATATAATGACAACATTAATCAGGCAATCAATGGTGGACATACATAGTAATAGTATTAAGTATTAAATCAAACAACAACAATATAATATAGAATTTAAGCAATAACCAACTGGATATGTATGCATGGAATAAAATAGCGCTAAGGTTAATGAATAACAACTACAAGTGGCTATATCATATACACAAGGAGTTTCCTAGTACACTGGCAACATAAACTAATGTACTAATCAAAGTATGAAGGACATAACAAATGAAGGGGCAAGAACACAATAGCTTCGCTCCACTGAGCCGGTGTACAGCACATCCAGAGTGGCCATTCCATAAAATAATAACGCAGTGGCCAACATGGCCCACTGACCGTCCATAACACAGACGCTGCATCCCAATGCAGGCCATCCTCATAGGCCCACTCCCATTATTAGTACTAACCCGCCGCAGGGCTATTGTATTGGTTACTTCCCTTCCCAATCGATACTCAAGGGTCATGCCCTTTGACCTTAGCCGCGGAGCTATGCCCCCAGGCTAACATGTGTATGACACACCACTAGATACATAAAGTAATGTGTACATTCCTTAAAATGAAACCGTCCTTCACACACTTACGAAACTCATAGAAGCATAATACATCTGGATAACTATAATACATGCACATGATATATATATATGTGTCGGCGAGACTCATTGCAACATGTGTAGACTCACTGAAACATTGTTCATCCACCGCCGCACATAGGACAATCCTGGGGCTCACACATGTGAGGCCCAACTAATATTATACATCTCCAATAGGCCTACATGTAATTAATTACACATCTTAAACATTAAACACACAATCACAATCACACTGCTCTCTATAGCATAGTGGTACTGGCAAGGTACACAAATACCCGTAATACAATCAAGTGTGTAGTGCCGCTCGCTATAACATAAGTCATCCACATCAACATGTCAGGAAATCCTCACTGCCTACCACAACAAGGCAATGCTACACACACACTATATATATGCACACAAGCAAATTGTGATAGCTTGGTTAGCGAGCCATCATTATCATCTAGCACCGCAAACGTTAACTTTGACAATAAAGTCACAATATCAAGACACTGCGCTGCATCGCGCATCTTACACGTCTAATGACAATGGCAATTACCGTTGAGCCGGACTCATAATAGTCTCTGTAGATCAGCATTCTCTACGCGGCATCCAAGAAAGGGGGGGGGGTGCGCAAATTAAAGTCACTTCTAATATAATACTCTCCAACTTACCCAAAGTCTCTCCGGGTCCTGCGCTACCGCTTCATGCCTTATGGGGCGGGGTGGCGATGGCAAGCGTCGGCAAGCCTCTGAGCTGCTACGGGCCCGGGTTGCTGGTCTGGGTTCACTGTGCTGTCGGCTCTTGTCTCTGCGTCTATGATGGAGTGTGCTGACCACTCGAACTCGCATCTTATTTATGAGCCAGCGCGGACGTCCGGGAGAGCTATTACGTAGCCCGTGTTGCACAAGTGAAAGGCTCGGACATTGAGTCCAGCCGAACAACATAACCGGTTAGGGTCCTAACACAATCGAATTTACAGTACGGTTAAAAGGGTGCACACAAAAGTCAATTAGGTATCCCAGTAAACTGCAGAAATTACTCTAACGTCCCCCCCAGCAATAATTGAATAAATTTGACCCAGGTTGGAATTATCGGGGATAACATGCGTCTAACTCATAGTTTGCTTTAAATCCGAGACCCTCTTATTAATTATTTCAATAGGATATGTGCATCAAAGTACAACAAAATTGGTACCATTATAAATTGGAAACTTGCTGCTAAAATTCTAACTGACTACTTTTACCAGAAACCCGGTAATAGTTTTAATATAAATTTTCAAAGTGTCAGGACCAACAACATTCGACAATTTTGTGCGGGATACTTTCGTCCATTAATACGACGTATCTCCATTGATAACAAACGTTATCATGAGTACCTATTTTGTACCGATAGGGTATTGTCTACTCTCAAAAATGAATTCGGGTTCCCGTCTTTCTGTCGGTGGATAACAACGAGTGAGCGAGTTGTAAGAAACTCAAAGCCATGATATAAGAGTTGGAAGCCCGGTGGTCAACATTTTCAACTGACCAATCAAAATGCGCGCTTTTCACCGTGATGTGAATAACGGGTCCCGCGCTAGTATTACAAGGGAAATAATCCAATTAATGGTACTCGGCCAAGTGTCCCTAAACTACTATGAGTGGCCGTCCTTCACTCACGCACTAGAGCTACCATGAAAGCACATTAAAAATAAAAAGTCGTTCATCCTCTCACATTTCCATACAGATACAAGCTCTACTGAATGATTAAAAATGATCCCACTCACACATTAACTGAAGAAGTTAATCCAGCACTGTGCATTAATCAGTTAATTCTTTTTGGTATTGCAAGGCTGAAATGAAAACAGAAATGACTGTTTTTGTATATATTTTAAAGGAGAATGTGGTGGTACTTCCCATGCATGAAGCAAATGGGAAAATGTGTTCATGCCTGCACTTCTTTTAAACCTCAGTTTTCTCACAAGTTCAAGTGCATGTGGTTATTTCAAACTTTGTTGAAAACTTTTGTTTTTTTCTATTTGTTCTATGGTAAATATATGTAGAAACCAGTAAATTGGGTATTTTAATTTACTTTACTAATTGATTTGACTTATCTTATATTCGATTTTCCTTGAGCAGGTCAAGGAGCTAAAAGCAATGTCTCCAGCAGTGCCCAAACTTCAAGCAAGTTCTGAAACAAAAGCTGGAAGTGTCATTGCTGTAAGGAGAGGCACCAAAATAAAGTAAGTTACATTCATACATATCAGAGAGTATGTCTGTGTAGAGAAGAATCGCTTCTGCTAAATCTTGAAACCAGGTCACTACGGTAACAATTGGAAGGGGGTCCGCACCAAAGAGAGTGTGCGGATCTATTTACTGTGGTTTGCTCACATTTTGGGGTTGATTGAAACTGTTTAGAGTTGTCTGTGAGCTCTTTCTTCCAACTGAGATGTATAAATGGACATTGTTACTGCAGTGACAACTTTTCACTCTATGCTGAAAGTGATTATATGCAAAACCTCCTGTTACTCACAGTGCAAAATCAAGCAATAGTGGTTTCTCTCCATACATACATATTCTGTCTGTGTACTTGACAAGTGCAATATTCCTTGTCACCTTGTTCATGACGGTGAGCAGGAATTTAGTTTTGACTACGGTCTGACAAAACTAAATATTAGAAATGTCCTTTCATGTTGGAGAAGACATCTTGCTGCTTTCTTGAAAGATGGAAATTGGAATTTCGCTATTTGACAGTTTATTTGGTGAATTTGTGAAGATATGTTTCATGTGCCAAAACTGAGAAGAAAAGTAATGTACGCTTTGAATTTTTTGTACACTGAAGCTGGTATTAAAAAGTTAGAAAGGCATTGTGCAGTCTTTTGGGCCATTTACTAAAAGCATTGCTAAGCTTAGCAGGCTACTAATCCTGCTATTATATTACCAAAGTGAATTACAGTGTACTGTTTTAGCAAAACTTTTGTGTATGGCCCTAGGTTTATATTTAAAAGCCATACTTTCGTCATGTGCAATGGATGCTGAAAGTCATATATATATTTTTTCAGTGCTAGTGCCAAGGAATCCATACTCATATAATGTATTATGTCATTGGACTCAGCATTGTCAGGGGATTTGTATTGTTGACATTTTCCTATTAAATAATGGGGTTCAAACATCATTTGGAAAGTTCATGGTCACTATGCCTAGGTCAGCAACATCCAGCCGATGTTTTGAAACATTCTCCTATTACAGGTGGACGTGCTCTTTTGACTTTTTAAATTTTGAGAGGACTTTTGATGATTATGCATAAAGACTCATATTCTGTTGTTATGATTAGAGGTTAATAGTATTTCTATGACACGAAAAAATAATATAATGTTTTTGATTACAGTTTGTGACTTCATTTGTACAGGAGAGTTTTGTCCCTTAAAATATGACAGGTTTCTGCGAGTCAGAAGGTCTGGGACGTTACGGAGATTTAAGAAAATTGCCTTGGGATTAGACCCCGATTTTTCTACAGCTTCGTCGCTAGAGGTGGTCACTCCCCATGCTTTGGGTTTGGATGAAGGATTGAAGAAAGAGGATAAAGAGGGAACAGATGAGGAAGAGGAGGAAGATTTATCTGCTTATACAACTGAAGAGGAGGATGAAAGTAACGAACAAGTAAACAGTGGGAAGTAAGTTTGTTATTTTAGTTTTTGTGGGCAAATGTGTGATGTTTTTCTGTCTTTGTTGACCAAAACTATAAGCACAGTTTGACATGTGGGGTCTTAAGCCTCTATTTTGTCCACAATAGTTTAGTGTCATCTCCTGGGAACAGATTTATCCTTGGCTTTATCATTCCCCCTTGTCCATAAGCTTTAGATATTGACCTTTTTGTCTATAGAGTGTTGTCTTTTATTGTCCCATTGGTTTTATCATTAATTTTTGTTGTTCATTTTCGGTTTCACTTGCAAACACCTGTGACATTATGAAGATATTTTTTTTGCTTTAACCCTTTAACCGTCTTGTGTTTTCAGGGTGTGAAGTCATTTTTGTCCCCAGACTTCATATATATATGTATTTTGTAAGAGTGCAAATGCCACCAGGGACATAAAATCACATTTTTATATCAGGAGTGACTTCCAGCCAATTAAGACAAAAGTTAAATTAGATGTAATGATATCTTAGGATTATGATTTTTACTGTGCTCTCAATAAAGAATTAATTTCCTTCCTCAGAAAACATGTTAGACCAGCAGATTCCTTCATCCCCCATCACAAGGCTGCGGATGGACGAGCAATAGAAAGTGATCTCGGTGCAGACGATGAAGAGGATGTAGAAGAGATTGTTGAATCAAATGAAGAGTCCGGAGCAGATGATGACTATTATGAACAAAAACAAATGTTTGCTGAAATGAAACGCTTTGCGGAAGGCATGTTTTTATTTCTTTTACAGACGTTTGATTTTGTTCTTTGAATTATCATCTGTCATTATCTTGATGTCGTAGTCCGAAAATTCTAAACTGTAAAATGCTGCATGTTGGAGTCTTATTTCTTTGCTGGGATATTTCAGTAATCCATATGCAGTTTAAAGTTTCAAGATTGTTTTGTTTTCTTTGTATTTTTAGTAGCTACAGTCCTTGTTTGTTTGTCTTATGGAAGACATTTAGAAGTAAGTCGATCCTATGAGAAATTTGTTGACAGTGTTTACGGTGAACTGGAAACACTTGTCATTGAAAAATCGGAATTTTCTTTTCTATAATCCAGATGGAGATGGAATGGCCATGTCTCAGACAGTGAAAACAAAAGTTATTGCAGATGTCCATGTTAATCCTGAGGTATTGATACACACTTCATAGTTACAGTATGAGATTGATTCTCCAATTGTTGTATTACTAGTAAAGAAAATTTGTGATCATTCCCACAGTAAATATTATATTTGTTGATCAAACACTTTCTATTGGCACAAATGTCAGCCAGCAGAGTGCTCAATACTGAAATAGATTACTGTATTTTACTGTTGATGCAGGGCATTGTCTTCTCTCAAAATGGATACATAAAATCTACAACAGTTACATGTTGTATTCTTGGTGGATGTTCTTTTTCATAGTTGTCCATGGAATTATTCCACTGCAAACTGTCAATCTGTCTTGTGTTTTCAGGTAAAGACAGTATTTCTTCACATCACATGTCATTGTAGATTTCCTGGTTCTGTTCGAAACATAAGCCTAATCTTGCAAATGCACCTGACTCAGTGTTTTATGAAAATTAAATATTTTTTTTGCATTATCTCACATAACCTGTTTCATTATGAAACAATAATGCAAGCAATGCAGAGGAGACAGTGGAAGTTTTTAATTGCCAAATATTTCAAAAACAGAAAATCTAGGTCTTTATAGTAATTGAAACCCTGCAGAACTTAGACATCACTACCTACACATAACTCACTAAAGGAGTGCAGTACCATTGCTCATTAATATCTCAACATGTTTTATGTGTTTCAGCCCCATGAAGACAGCGAAGAAGAGTCTGATGAGGATTCTGAAACAGACTCAATGAGCAGCTCAAGTGAAGGGGAGGCAAAGAGAGACAATAACAAGTAAGACAACCTATACCTATTGTGAATAGTCATGAATGAACAGACCTTTGTTTCTCCAGGGTCTCAGCCATTGGCTGGCTTTTTGCTCTCTACTCTTGAGTCTTGTTTCTTTTCTTGTTCATTTTTTTCTTCTGTTTTGTCTTATTTCTTGTCAGTGGTCATGTTTTAAGTTGGTGTCATCCATCTTATTGCAATTTTTGTGATAACTAGCTGAGTTGCCCGGCCCTGCCCGGGATAATTCGATTTATTAGTTTCAGTTCTGGGTGATTATTATGGACCTGCTTCATTTTGCCTGTTCCTTTAGCTTTATTTTATTTTTGTTTGTTTGTTTGTTTTTAGATAAGTTTTTCTGCTCTCCCTTTGCGCGTTGACATCCTGCGCATTCCGTCAGCATCCTTCAAATGGCAATGATTTGCGCACGGGTTAGTTTGTTAGCGAACATATCGCAGGAAGTGATAACATCATGTGTAGGCGGAAGTGGGCTATTATTAGAAACATACATCAATATCTTATTGTTCGTAAATTTCGGATCAAACGCTCTCGTGAATTTAGTCTTTAATTATAACCGCATTTACCGATTAACTCAGAAATAACAAACGGTTTTGTTTGTGTATAGCGATAGGAACAATGTTCGCTATCCCATAATTCTTTGTGTCAAATTTCAGGTCGGTGCGTTGTGTAGTTTCCGAGTCCATAGGACTATTAGGGGTTTTGTTGTAGCTTTATTATATAGATGAAAAATTATGTGTCAAAGTTGCACTAGCACAGTTTTGTTTGGTCTTTTCTCATTTAATGTATTTTATCATCATTTGCAAAAAAGGTGTAGGTGGTTGGCAGATGCTTCTGGTAGGTTCTCCTTCTGTTCTATCATTCTGCCATGTTCCATCGTCTTGCTTCTTCCGAGCATAATAATTTTATGGCGAACTTTCTCCAAACTCAAAACTCAAGGAAGGTTTATATTGTGTTGCTCTAAACAAAATAAAATAACCAAGAAAAAAACCAACAAAAAAACCTACTCATTTTATATTCAGTGAGGCAAGGTCTGCAGATAAGGTATCTCAAGAGAGAAATGAGCCATTGGATGATAAAGTAATAAGACCACCAAAAGGTTCTAACACCAGCTAAATTCAGCAGTTGACAGTTCTGGGATGCAAAGACTTGAGTTGAATCTAGTAACCACTATAATCATTTAATAGAACTGGTGTTGAGTTATTCATCTATTTACATATTTATTATACTAGATATGCCAATGGTATCTTGGTATAATATACATATCATTGAGTCGTGCACAGGACAGATATGGATAGACCAAATCGCAATTATATCTGAGCAAAGAAAAAAAGACAAAATTTTCAGGGAGGCAATTGATCTATCACAGAGAGGCAAAGAGTATTGACTTAATGGAATGTCTACACTGAGCACATTTGTTTACTATACTGTATTTTATTGCATCATTCCAGGCTTGGTCCTCCGCGTGTTCCTTCAGTGTCCCCTCAACCAACGGCTGTTGGGTCTGTAAGAACCTATGAAGTGCCTGCTAAAGACTTGCATTACGAAACAATTGATCACAAGCCTCCATCTGGTCCCCAAGAACTCACAAAAAGATCAAACAAAGCAGGTGAGCGAGTTGCACTTTTTGGGAGACCTTCTGATGATGACGGCAATAATTACTTCCATTCCGATGATGATCGACAGTTGATAAGACAAAAGAGAACACCTGAAATCAAAGTGGAAGGTCAAACATTGAAAGAAGGGGAAGAGGATGGAAAAAGTAAGGGAAGTGGAGGAGGTGGGTAGAATGCTCTTTGTTACCTAATATTGCTAGTGTGAAGAATGTAGTGATATATATATATATATAATAGAGTCATTGTCCGCCTTATCCTAACTCCTCCTCCTCAACAATGCATGAACTTTACATTATATCCTCTCAGAGTTGATGCTTTATGCTGAAATATTTACTGTATCCTTTATAAATTCACCATATTGTTTCCCAATGAAACTTATATAAAATGTAACCAAAGGAATGCAAATTGCATCATACTAGGTATATCATCTACTTGTAAGAAAATTGATACCAGCTGGGATCAGTTTGTTGAGATGACTGATAACTATGGTCAACATTTAACCGTAATTGTAATATCTGATGCTCCAAAGTTTTTATAATGATGGCATTGCTCAATCTGGACATTACGAGACAATTCTGCAATTTCCCCTCAATGGTCAAAGCATTCCAACTGATGATTTTTAACATGTATAGACAGTTTATACTATTTCCTTTAAACAATTTGCCTTATTGTAATTATTTTCTTTTAATAAGATTTCTCACATCTTAAAGTTTATGACAACATTATTTAAACCAGTCTGCAAAAAATACAATTTAATCAGTTTCAGTGAATCAGTAAACTCTATTTCTTGTAAGGGTTTATTTCACATTATTTTTTTGAAACCTGATATGTTTAAGTTGCTTTTTTGGCCACATGTCATCAAAATAATATCAACTTTCTATGTCTCAGTTTGTTTGTAGAAAGAAAAATCGTTTAACTTTCCTGACTTGCTAAACTGTGCTTTCAAAGAAATTGTATCATCAGATTGTCAAATACACTGAATAGTACAAAGGTTATAATATCTGTGATGGAGAATGGTGTTCCCTAGATTCTCTTGTAGTAACCAGCAAAAGTTCATTTTACACTGCACTATGTAGAAAAAAAAATCTTTTTCAAACATGTTTTATTTCTTACACTTTGAACATGGGTCTAATCAACATTTTAATAATATCTTGCCTGTGGTCTTTTGTCTTCTATTTCAAATTTGAGGGGTGTGTACAAATTACAAAATACGGTTATTTCAGTTGACAAGAATGAGAAAAGGAAAAAAAAAGCCAGGTGGAGCGACAAATTTTTTTGTGGGATACAATTAATAGTTCTACTCAGCGAATGTCACCAAGTAATTCACTGTTAGAAAAAAATCTTACAATGGAGCAGATTGAGATATATTCTGCACTAGATTGCTATATTTTATTTCCTTTTTGAGATGATGAAGAGATGTTGTAACCTCAGACCCGCATATTAGTTATTACCTGCCCAAGTACTATTTTTAATAATATTTACTATATCTGACTTCATAGATCAGAATCTTCTAGTCAAATTTAGACATCTTGGTGGGCACCGAAATCAAATGTTTGGGGACACCCTTCTACTTGAATGATTTTTGTTTTTTGTTTTTTTGTTTGTTTTTGTTTGCATGTGCAATTTCCTGCTTACAGTGATGTGTAGACAGACTTAGTTGCTATAGATCCTTGTTAAGTTTGTCTCTCAATTATATATGTGTAAATCATGGAGGTACTAATAACACTGGAGTGCGCACAGCCCTCTTCGCTTGCCCTGCGAGCCGCGCACTATTGAAACCCCAAGATGGCGGGAAAAGTAAGGCACAGTACGGCAGCGCAAGGCCCGCCCAGTACACTATTGTATGTAATAGATAGGGCCTAGTCAGCGCTGTTTTTTCTCTTTTCACGGTGGTGATCAAAATTAAAAGATACAAACAGAAATAATAACATTTATGTTATTTACAGATTATCATATACTTGTATTATTTTCTTTTAAAGTGTTTGATAATAAATACAAATTTATGATTTATGCTGTTTTTATATTATGGTATTTTTATTAATTGGCCAATCGTTTAGAAGTAAAAGGGAAGGGAACTATGTAGTACTCTTTTTACCACATGTTAGTTTAGCTCATGATGAGTCATGTTAAAAGAAAAAATAAATCAGCGTGTGGACAAAGGAAACTTTACAAGTCAGTTTCTCTCAGATAACCAACAATGACAGGGTGTACCCATAACAATTATAAAAAAACACACACACACACACACAAAAAAAACATGCTAAAGAACTGAGGGAAAGTTGGTTTTACCAAAGACCCATTAAGATCCAGGAGCTGGTGTGTGTGTGTGTGTGAGAGAGAGAGAGAGAGAGGGGCATAATTATAATAATATATGTAAATCATAGGCCGAGATGTAGCAAATGATCTGGATAGCCAAGAAGAAGAACATCTTAACCTACAAGCTTGGTTGTACTCACTCAGTCAAGTATAATATATAAATATCTAAAAATCAGAAGAGCCTTAGCCTACTTATTCAGACGTTTGAGCACAGCTGGATTGTGCATTCCAGAGCTTTTCTAAACAAAAATATATAAATTCCTACGGCTACAGGTCAATCTTTCACCTAGTGAATCTAAATTCTAGATCTATAGTCAATGCACTAGGTGCAGTCAGCACGTTTATGTGGTCAATATTTGTTTTTCCATACAGTTTCATTTACCAGTGCTTTTGTGACTAATCCTAGTTTTGTGACGTTCTTATCAAGAGATCACAACATCACATAGCATATGACTGCTGTTTAAGCTTGTATTTTGCCTTGGATAACTTTCCCAAGTTTTGTGTTCGCACAACTTCCATCTTGAGTTCAAAGGTAAATATGTGACACTACAGATTTCTCCATTTAGTGGTCTGGTGTAACCTCACAGAAGTGCTCTGGACATTCTACTTCGGGTGGATTTTCATTTTAAAAAAATGTTTTCTAGGTATTATGAGTATGATTATGCACACATGGCACTGACTGCACCGACATGCATTCATCTGACACCCTGCATGAGGTGCGGTCACTGGTAATTGCATTGTGACATCAGTGTTGTATGTGCATCAAATGGGATCACTAGCACCATTATTATTTATTATTATGATTACATGATGTATTCAAAACAAGAGTTCAAAAGAGCCAGTGCACACCAGCTAATAGTAAACAACTGAATTTAATGAGAAACAAAGAATAATATTGTAAAATCCAAATACATAGGCTATTAAGGTCTAGTTTCATAGTAAATTCATTGACAAATTGAATGAGAACAGTTCTCCCTCCTTTTAAAGCAGGAAAGAAAGAAGGTAGAGAAGAAACAGAAGGTACATGAGCAGATGAAAAGAAAGAAGGAGTTAGCAGAGGAAAAGGAAAGGGAAGGTAGAAAGCATAAGCTGTAGTGCAACGGATGTGTAAACGCTGAGGTGCAGTCCGTGCTTGCCCTATACAAGATGGCGACTATCGCCTTCTAATGCGCACGCATGAAATCAGCTGTACGGACTCCAGTGTTATTAATAGCTCCATGGTGTAAATGCTAATTAAAAAAGGACTCATAAAATAAGTCGCTGCAATGTTCAAGAATGATAACAGATTCAAGATTATTTATTCATAAAGATAAGCATTCAACATGTCAGTTTTGTACTAGTACTGTTGATTCACCCAAGCAGTGCAAGCAGCTGAAGGCTTCAAAAGCAAACAATGTTCCTTCATTATGATTATTTCATTCGGTGCTTGAATTTTAAGGAGACCTTCAGTTTTTTTTCATGGAACTTCATTCAAAACAAAATGTCATCTGATGTTTATTTTCCACGTTTTCCATCTGGTTTTGACAATCTATATAATATATTCTATAGATTGGAAAGTTATGAATGTGAAGGGTGTCCCAAAGATGCACTTTGTCAAAACTTGTCAAGCCAGGAATGTGCAGTTGCAAAAACAGATAATATTTCAATGTCACCTTTGAAGTCCATTTTTACAAATTAATTTACAGTAGGATAATGAATGAGAAGTAATTATATATAACGGGCGCTGGCTTAATGGGGTGAGGCAGCTGCAGATCATACTTTAGTTATTTGTAAGAAAACATGTTTTTCACCCTCATGCTTTCTATTCAATTATTTTGTTTATTGTCCCATTTTCCTATTCTGCTGCAGAAGTAGGGCCCATTGGGATTAAGTCTATTTTTCTTTTAATTTTTCCTATCTTACATTGCTCTTGTGACATAAACTGTTTCTGTCAAATTATTGGGTCTACGCAGCCCTGTTCAGGTTCACAAGAGTTTTTCTCTGAAAAATTATGGGAGTATTTCAGTAAGGAGATATTTTTTATTCTCTTCTCATAAAAAGATATAAAGGGACAATGCGGCATTCAAACTGCAGTTAAAAAATTATTTCAAAGATAGAATGAAAGGTACCAGAACTTACCCTCAGCACCTGCATAAAGTATTGTAATCAGGGCTGCCCAGCTCCTCATGGGCTGTCTTCATGTTCAAAAGGCTTAGGCCGGCCCACGTTATCAGCCTTTGAAGTCTTTGACAAGCTTGCATAGAAGTGTAATTCATCAAGATTCACAAGGAGAGCATGATGAAATGTGTGATTCATTGACGTATGATATCAGGAGTGAAGATAAAAGCAGTCAGCAAATCAGTTTCTTTTTCTTTTCTTTGGACTCCAGGAACACTGGAGGGAACAATATATGAATCAATTCGACCCCAGTCTCGCCTTGGTCGCAACGCCCCAGATGAGGATCAAGTTGAAAATGAAGATGATAGCTTGGAAAATCTCCCTAAGGGTGAAAGGTCAGTCACTCATCAAGTATCTCCAATCAGGTGTTAAATTGAATGTCAAACTGACAAAACTGAAAAATTCTGCATGTGATATATATTTTTGTTTTTGTTCAGGAGTTGTGCTTGATTGACTTGGTACATTTGAAATAGTCAATACTGATCTGTCACTAGTGTCAGCAATGACAGATGTTAATTTGAAATTGGATATTGTTTCATTTATTATTTATCTGCTTTATTATTATTAAAAGTTCATGTTCTATTTTGTTTCCTGGTTCCTCCTGTTTAGACAATACATTGTGAATTTTCAGATTATTTCCTTTGGCTTTACACACCTTGTTGGGTGAAAGATGCATTTATATGTTATTCTTGCAAACTTGTTACTTTCATTAAATGGTCAGTGTGAAGGATACAATGAAATTTCAGCAGGTGTGGCCTTGGAAATGCTAGCCCTGTTGGGGTTGGGCTTTGGTCAAAAGGATTGTCAAAGGTTTAATGAATAGTATCTAATTTTCCTTTTTTTTTTTCAGAGACAAAATTATGTTTAGTGCATTCCAAGCAGACCAGAAGAAACAGGGGCCTGAAGAACTGACATCTGGAGATCAAAAATCATCAAAACATTGCATTGTCATGTAAGCAAAATTAATGATGAAATGATTAGGTAGATACATCACTTCCGTCCTCAGTAGTTATCCAGAGCTAAGTGATAGTAGGCCTACACTCCAACTGCAGTGTTTGTTTTAACTTTGGGTACCACCAGAAACCAATGATCCATGTCATTTTAATTTTGAGTTCTGATGTTTGTACACTTTTAATTGACAGTACATGTTATATCACTCCAGCTAGCTATCTATGATATTCCGTGACCCTGACAGCATTCCACAGTTGGACCCATTAGTAAAAGAGTGGTCTAACTCCACTTTTAGTTTTTGAGAAAATTGAGCTTGTAATTTGTTTTTCTCTTTGATGTGAATACATGTGTGATTAAGACAAATTTTAAAAATACACAAACTAATTGGTTTAATTCATCTTGGGAGAGTTTGATCTTTATTCCATTGAGAGACTGGAAGGTCCTGTACATGCTCATGGCATTTTCTCAGTTTCTAGTTTCTGGCAAAAGTGGATTTTCATTCTTGTGCACAATTCAGACATAGCACCATTTCAGGTTTTAACCATCTATAGCTTATTAAAAATGCTGAGTCAGGAAACTGATGATGATGCAGTCTAGTGCTTAGGAAATAATTACTGTACAGACTTGAATAATGAGATGCTTTTTAAGCAGAAAAAATTCATGAACCTATTATGAAGATTATGCAGGTTTACATCAGTATTTGATATATTCAGATGTATATAGTTGTCATGTAATTTTCTCTGCATGTTTCATACTGCATCAAACAATCTACCGGTAAATACAGTTCCAAAGTAAATGCTTTCTTGTATTTCAGTAAGTACTTGGAGACAATCCACCATGTACACTAAGGCTCCCTCTAGCAGATCCATGTAAATTTTTCGCATGTGACCCATATTTCAGATTGTTTCTTATCGCTGTGGAATGTTCTTGCAAAACTTACTTGGATTTTCAGTTTTCTCTTTATATTTCTCTATGAGATACATATAAACCATTTCAAATTATCATTGTGGCAGATGGCTTCCATTTCTCCAGTTGCTTTAAGGGGTTGAATTTACTGTGCTGGATAAGTTTGAGCATTTCACAACTAAACCCTAGATGTAGTTCTTGATTCATTACTGGCACATTATATGCTTGTTGTATGTTAATCAGATGACAACAGTAGTTAAGATCTTTATGCCAGTTACTATAACCATCCCCATACAAAAACCTTAAAGTTATTATTATGATCAGTTTATGTAAACAATTAATCAGTTTGTGCTTGGAATGGTAATATCCATTTGTCTTCATGACAGCATTATGTAACTGTTTTCTTAATATTAGTGTTAGTATTATTTCTGTGAAAATGCAGGAAGGTTTCTTTTAACTGTACTATTTATATTACTGTTCTACATGTTACAACTAGATTGTGCCTTTTCTTTATAAATTGTTATGACCTGATCACGTTGTTTTGATCAGCAGTTTCCTTTTCCTCCATAATTCCACGTAAAAGAAATACCAATAAATACGTACTTTCACAATAAAGCTTTGCCTCTCCTTCTTTCACTCCACATGTTACTCTCTCACACCTATTTTCTTTCTTTTCTTCACTTGCTCATTCAGCTCTATTATAATGAAAAAAGAAAAAAAAAATGGAATTATGTGAATTTTCTTTATTTGCTAAAGTGGCTCTCATTTCGCTTTTGGAATATTTCAGCTGGTTTACATCAAGTGCAAATCCTAGGACATATTCAGCAAAGATAATGATCTTTTCTGATCTTTTCCAATCCATTACTGAACAGAACTTAACAAAATTTAGCATCAGGGACTTAAGTGGCCTAACTGTTGTGTTAACGCTGCTGCAGTGAATATATTGGCCCAACTGTTGTGTACGCTGCTGCAGTGAATATATTGGCCCAACTGTTGTGTTAACGCTGCTGCAGTGAATATATTGGCCCAACTGTTGTGTTAACGCTGCTGCAGTGAATATACTCTGAAACAAAAATATTAAGGCCAAAAAATCAGTGAACTTTCATCCCTGTACACTTTGGACCACTTCTTCTAAGCCCCATATTGAGTAAAATTAGTGCTTTTGGTGTTATGATGAACCAGTCAAAGCCAATAATATACAAAATGATAAGCTTTACAAATTTAGAAAGATCATTCAATACTGATATGCAACTTTAAGAACTGACAGAGTCAATGAACAGAATTCAAGCACATGATGTAAATCAACATGTAAATTTCCAAACTCCCGAAATGATGAGACCAGTGTCATTATGCTTGTAATTCTTGAACATGTATAACAACATAAAACATACTGATATCATTTAAACATGGAAAAAAAAGAGTTGTAAAAAGTGACCTAGTAATAATAGGTTGTTAACAGTTATTACACATCTCCTTTGACACAAAACTATCTTTGGTGAATTAAAAATACATTTTACAGCTTCTGAAATCTTCAAGAAAACTGACTTCCATGGTTTGCTTTGACATCATATACAACTTAATTTCGTTCAAGCTTTCAAATAACTTACAAAGAAATATACCTGACAACTGGGAGTACATAAAGTACAAGAAATGATCTTTAACATAAAAAGAATATGGTAAAACGCAATATATTATTTAAAACTTTCCCTGAATCTCAGCATCTATATCGAAAGATAAAACTAGCAAATCTCTGAAGCCAATTATAAAATACTCTACTACAAAAACACTAGGCAGAGCAAAATATGGTAACTGTTTTCAAAATTCAATTTATGAGGTAATAAATAAGCATTATTAATATACATGTTAAATCAAAGCATAAATGTACCGTGAGTTTGTTCAGTGCAAGATCTATCTTATAAGAATATATCCACAAATAAAATAAATGACAAAAATTTTACAACTGTTCTCTAATGTTTTATGTTTAGCTTTGTTCATGGCATTTGTGCACAACAGTATCATCACACATTTACACACCTTACAATCTGTGACACAGAGTTTAAATTTGACTGAATAACCACAGAGGTTTGAGATAATGGCATTTTTGACATTTGTATATCTCAAACAATCCATATGAACACAGAAAAATGTGTGAAAAATACCACCTAATTGGAAACAGTGTACACTAAAAATGATAAATAAAAACATTGTCATCATGTGGTGAATAACAAGACAAATTCGGACAGCACAAATACATTTGAGTCTTTCTAATGGAGATCATACACACATACCATAATTGATTAACATTCAGTGTAAAAGAAAATAAATATAATAACACAGTTTGTATTCGTGTGTTGAGAGATATGAAAAGCTGAAAGCCAAAGAAGACATATGACTTCCTATGCCTTTACAAGTTACTTTCTTAGCTCTCTCTTAACTGAAATAACTCAGTTTACTGACCAGAGATCTAAAACCAATCTCAAATAGTTTTTTTGAATAAAAAAAAATGGGATTGCCATATATACAAAAATTTTCCTCCCACAACTTTTGTTATAAAGAAATTGTAGCAGTCTAAATGGAAGGCCTACATTCATCAGAAGCACTGAGCCACTGAATAATTTTTACACACACCAATGTTTACTTTAGCGGCTATCCATACAGTAGGTATGCTAAAAAAAAATTTTAAAAAGGGGGGGGGGGGGGCCTTCCTGCTTATGAAATGTGTACATGGGTGGAGGGGGGTTCTATGGAACATACACTACATACACTTTTCAATCATGGTGTTGTATTAAAAAGTTATATTTTTTTCTGCAAAGTAAATTGCTGGATTATGTAAAAACCATGCTTCTATAGAAGTAGTCTAATAGCTTTAAAAGCAAAATGTCACGATGCAAAATGAAAGATAAGTGATAAAAAATCGGAAACATTGGGCGTATCTACTTTACAGATGGCCATTCACTTCACATTCAACAAATCAAGCTTACTAAGACAAAAACACGTGAATTTCAAGTCTTTTTTTCCCCTTTCGCTTTAACTGATTTAGTACTCAACAGACAGTTAAGAACAACAAAGTTTACCAAAAGAAGAAGCAATCTGTACAAACAAGCCGAGCTAAGAAGACTGAAGGAACAGAGTATTTTGTGCTTGATTGAAAATGGCAGTGTATAATAAAAAAAACAACAAAAACCCAACAAATCTCAAGATCCAATGACAAAATGAACACAAGCAATTCATACTGTACATGTATGAACTTAGAGAATATAAAAGCATGAATATAAAAAGGGAGACTAGATCTTTTAAATAAGCAAATAAAATATAGTGAATAAAACCCATTTGATCACAGATATGTAATATCAATGTAAAACTGCTGTAAATCAAAGACTAGAATTCTACTAGAATTGAATGAACTGTTCTGGAACAAATCATCAAAAGTTAAGTATTTTAACAATACAAAAGATGAAATTTCAGTAAGCAATGGCCTCTTTGAACCAAAACATAGTATATATTTACCTTTAAACAATGATTAAATTTATATGGAATTCTGAGCCACCAAACTTTTGTTTTGTACAAAAATCAAATCTCAATTTGCTTCTTTTTTTTTCTGTGTTCAAAACAACTGTTAATTTACAGAAGTTGTGAATTCTTTAAATACAAATTCACATCTGCATTGAAGACTCAAGTGCAACAATTACTGCCAAATTTATTTTTGGTGAAACTTGTTAAACATTGCTCTGCTGCCCAGGTTATTGTGAGCAAAAAAAAACCCATTTAGTTTCTGTGAGGTCCAGTCACAGGGCCAAGTTTCAGATTAGAGGTAAGTGGTAAGAAAAAAATAAAATAGATGTGCACATTTATTCCAAGGCTCCGTAGAAAAATGGTGTACATGCAGTCAATTCCAAGTTAATTTATGGTGAAATAAATACGATACGTACATAAAACACTAATCTCATATTTTAACACAGTTCTCTCCCAGCAACTTTTCACATGCAACAAAATCCACAAATACAATTATGAACATAATCTCAAGGGTATTGTTCTCAAGTGTGGGGCAAGGAATGACAGAGAATAAATGTTAACTTGCACTGTGCACAGGCCAGTAAGACTTAGTTTGGATTGTAACTTTCAGCTGAGCAACTTCATCATTTTGACAATAGTCTGTGACTGATTTGATATAAATAAATCTGAAAGCCAATTCAGAATTTAACCCCCCCCCCCCCCCCCCCCCACCCCAAGTTCTCATGTCTTTCAAGGAATACTAGAATCTCATTATTCGATTATGTCTCTTCTGCAATCAATCAAATCGCATTTATTCAGTACAAAGCTTCTTTTTGGTGCAGGGCTTTTGGGGAATAATAAAACATAAACATGAACAGCCCCATTACTGACATTTTCAACTTCACAGTTTCATTGTAGATGATTCATGAATTAAAATTCTTGGGTCTAAGAAGAAAATATATTTAAACAATCACTTGTGGCAAGCACAAAACAACATTCAATGTAACACTACCAAAATTACATACTTAAATATTGCACTTGTGAAAACGGAATCTTTAAGCAAATTAGGAAAGAGTGCTGGCAGATCTCAGATTGTGAACACATTGACAACTTGATACTCCTCAAGTTCAAATAATGTATAGGTTACAAGACTTCAGTTAACATGTAAAGGACAATACCATTTCAACTCAGAAAAAATTTGCTAATTTTGGGAACTAACAATGATACATTACAAACAGTCTTGGTGACTGATTGATATAACAGTGGAAAAAATAAAACCTGTAAATTGTCAAAAAACATATCATATTGTTTATCCATTTAGCCTTCACAAAATAAAAGGCGCCTTTTCACTGTGGACTGTCTAAGTCTAAGCAATATTTATGCCGCAGATAATGCGAATTCTTATGTTCCTACAAACTACTGTCAATTTCTGGACATAACTGATTCTCACTTGGATAAAATGTTTCATTCTCTCTTTCATCATCATGTCTTGGGGTTCAGGAAACTCTGTCGGAAAAACTGACAATCTACATAATGTCAAAACAGTTATTACAAAAACCATTGGAGGTTACAGGCTTACTATTTTTTCATGGGTACAATGAACGTAATATAACAGCACAAAATCTTCCTGAACTTCGTGAACAGAAACAAAATGAGGCATGCAGTGGTTTGAAAAAAAATAAATAAACATGAATGGAGATCCCAGCCTGGGATGTGGTCCTCATTGATGATCAAATATGTTTGATTTCAATATACATCAATACAATTAACACAGCCAGGCTATTCCTACTGAAATCATGGCAACAAAATGGTAAGGCAGTAATGCTATGATGTAAGTTCTATGCATATTATAATCCATAAACACATGTGAGTTTTAATTTGTAACACATTCTGCCTTTATGTTCTCTTTGGCAGTAAAACCCAACTTGTCTGCCTGGACTTCAGCCCTCCACAAAGCATCATGCCCATACCTATAAAGACAAAAAACCATTGAATAAGATTATTCATGATGAGAAGCAAAGATGTTTATTGAGATAGTTACTTCAACCATTAAAATTTACATTTAATGATTTTATTTAATATCATCAGATAAACATGAGAAAGATGCATTTAATGGCAGTAAACAGTAACAGACCCTTTATAATGATAATCTTGAAAACAACCAATTTATCAGCACTGTGCCAGGGATGTGAACAGCTGGCGACAGTATGGAAGGAAATTGTCCAGTATGCCCAAAAGCCGCAAAGAAAAAATGATTAAGATGTAGTGTAATGAATGTCAATCGTTTTAAAAGAACAAAACCTGATATATTGGTAATTAAATTAAAATTATATAGTAGATCTATTTTATATTAAGGGACAGATAATAAGAAGAAAGAATCTGACACACTTACACAGTTATAGAAGGGCTGTACTTAGATCCATTACACTTATGGTCTTACAGAGGGACTGATGATGAGTAGTTAACCCGAACAAAACAAGTACAATGCATATCTGTCTTGGTTGAGTTTGTTAAAAAAGAAGTTGATACCAAATCCCCGTATGTGTCAATTCTCTTTAGATCTAGACTAGATTAGATCTTGATTTGGAGATCTAGATGTAGATTCTAGATCTAGTCTTTGCCGCCTGCCACCTGAACTTCTTCAGAGTCATGCCATCTGCACCCACAGCACTTGGTGATAGATCATAAATTTATTCATACTGAGAAAATATTTAAATCCCAGTCTAGAGCTGGCAAAGCTTTTTAGCATCATCACCACCACCAAATTCTATGTCGGAAACCACATGCGAAACATCACTATAGGCAGTGACAGAGACTACACCACTAGGCCAATGAAAGTGAAAGGCAACAACAAAATAAATCTTCTATGCAAAAAGATCACGTTTACACCTTACACTATTTGCCAGGTTTCTAAAGAACTGTCGACCGATTTGAGGATGAAGGTCGGTGTTAGTGCTACTGCTGGATGGCAGCGGACAGTCGCCGTCTGTGCCTCGGGTGGAAAGTGCGGGGTCGGCAACTGTGCTTTGGACGGAAAATTTACATCCCTGCTGTGCACAGCCCTGATACTGTCTATTATTGGCACTAAAAGAGTTAATGTTGAAATCTTATCTGAAGTTTCCGATAGTTATGTGTTTGTACTTACCCTCAAAGTGTAGTCCCAGCTTCCCGTACAGAGTGATGTACCATCTGGTGCCACACCCAGGCAGCTCACACGATTGTCATGACAATAAAGTATGGTGATACGGGTACCTTTCAGGGCATCCCATACGTTCACTGTGTAATCGTTGTACCCACCAAACAAAATTCGGCCTGAGGAGTAGGCAAAAAGATGAAATATTCTGAATAACTCCAGACTTTATAAAATGGATAGGCCTACATCTGTTCAATGTATGGTATTAACGCAGGGCTTATCGCACTCAAAAGCCCATTCTCACAGTTTCTGACATGTCTAGAGTTTAAAAACTTTTTAGAAGGAGCAGTAAACATTTTTCATGTAGGAAACTACAAATGTGAGCCTCTGCTCACAAAAAGACACAAGAAAAGGGGGGGGGGGGGGGGGCATGTTTGTAGAAAAAAGAATTTGCATTACTACTCTGATCCAATGATTCATTATGTGGGAGTGACATTATATTGAATCATGCATGTAAAACAAAATTACAGGTAACTTTGTGAGATGTAGTTAGAAATAGGAGCTGATTGAAATTTTAAGTTTCTATGAGAAAAAGAAAGAAGTAGAAAATTCTAAGAGATTTCGGGACAGAACAAATTTTTAGGAGATTCTAAGAATTTCTAGAGCGTTACGAGCCAGGATTTTGTTGTACAGTTATGATTTATCATTACAATTCATTTTAATCTCCATAGAAGAAACAGACTTCAAAATCAGTTGTTACTTACCATGGTTTCAAGTACCTGAAGGAACTGTAAGTGGGAGGGATGTATGTCAAAACATGCAAAAAGTTCAGTGTTTTTCTCACAAACACATCGCTTTCACTAAAACATCAAAAGCTAGATAATCAGAGTTGATACTGTATCACATCTTCAGGTACAATTTATAGAAAATTCCTCATAACAAAATCTAAAAAAAAGAAAGTTCTAAAGAAAAAAAAAAGGGAAATGAAAAGGAAAAAGGCCTGCTTCTTACCACTCATTGAAAAGTCTACAGCATTACATCCAAATATAATACTGTCTTTCTTGTAACAGTTGACCTCTCTGTCTGCTCGTAGGTCGAACAATCGACACTGAAATGCAAGGTAAAAAGCAGACATTTAAGATAAAATATTTATTATCTCTGTCAAAATTATAGAGAGAAAAAAGTACAGCAAACGATCATATCAGATGTCTTTCAGAAATTTTTTACTAAGTATACTTAGAGAAGTAGCTCAAAAATTTGCTGGGGTGGCTCCACTGAAACAATGTTTCTTTCTGATAAGACAATTAACATCATACAAAGGATAGCATGAATTAGAAAACTCCGACTTTACCAAGAATTTCTGTTTATATAAGGCCTGGAGAAAAAAATAAATAAAAACAAATTACAACATAAAAAACAATTCAGCATCAGTCAAACCAATATACTGCCATTTCATACCTGCTGTTAGTCTGATATAAACCCCTGTATCATAATAAATGCCTCACAGCTCTCTCGAGAAGCAAATTGGTGTCTGTCATCCTATTTCACTACGCAAACATACCAAGATAAAGGAGTTTGCAAGGCAGTAGATTTTTACAATTTCAAACAATGTATGTTGGTAGGAGTTAGTATGTATACTTAAAAAAAGTCATCTGTCACCACAGATACGCAAGACAGAATTACAAAATTTTCTTTTTTTGTGTGGATGATATGGGGACTGCAAACACTTCAATTGTTCTTCATTTGCTTCTGTGCACACCCCCACTTTCTAGAGTGGGGATCGCCTACCAGTGTCCCATCTATCACTGCTCCTCCCTTGCCTTCGCTGGGCACTCTCATGGTCGTTGAAGGATTCTGGGACATTGTTTAAGACTGTATGATAACTTACTGTAGCATCATCAGAGCCCGTAGCAAAGGCATCCCCACTTGGATAGAACTTGACACTGTTGATATCTGAGTCATGCCCTTCAAACACTTGCACGCAGTCACCTGTTCTCATATCCCATACCATGGCCACCTTGTCACAGCCCTAGGTTTGAAATTACACAAAGTGAATGTGGTTATAGGTAGTTCTGCATAATGCTGGAGGAAATTATTAAGTGAGCTACCTAATGTAAAAGTGACAAAAAACTAGCACTCACTTGTGTTTGAGTAATGTTATGTCAGCATTATAATGACTACTATCACATGGCATGGTTCATAGTCTAAATGTTAGAAATAGGAAAGTATACTGTTTACAGGGCAATACAAGCTTGTAAAACTGAAAAAGATATCAAAATAATCATAAAAACAAGGCATCATATGTGAGTGAGCCTCACTAACCTAACCTCAATGGAAGTCGCATTTTTTCTGTTTTGAGTTATGAATATCACCATAAGGTATGAAATCTCATCTTCAATTTGGTGTAAAAATTATTGCAGTGCTCCTTTTTATCGCAAAGTTATGGCTTTTTAAAGACACATACCCCCAGGTCAAAAACGGAAGCAACTTCCGAGAAAATCACCATTAAATATTCGCTCTTGGCGAGATGGGTGGCCTTACTATCTCCCTAGCATCGGGTACTTGTAATTAACCCAGTTTTGAAATTTTGCCTGTCTGTGCCACTATAAATGATACACGCCATGTGAAAATTTTGTGGCAATAGGTTTATCAATTTTGAAGTTGTCGGGAGTTCAATGAACCCCATTACTGCTGTGATGTCAAAGGCAAAATTAAAGGCATTAAAAGCAATATTTATCATATTTAGAGGCTGATTTGAGACATATTTTCACAGAATGTAAAAAAATAGTTGAACTTCAAGTATCAACCAAAATACAAAAATCGTCAAAAAGTCAGATATTTGTGTTTCATCGCCATTTTCTCCATTTGGTCCACTGCGATTTCCGCTGAAGTTAGTGGGGCTCGCTCACATATGGTAAATGCAATGTTTTTCAGCAGAGTTAACGTAATATGATGTGTCAACTTTCAAATCTAGCAGTAGAATCCCCAATTTCTTTCTTTACCGAATCAGTAAATATCTCTCTATGACAATGAAAACTTAAAAAAAAAAAAGGGAGTATGAAACACATAAATTATAAAAACTGATTTACATAGGTCATCTGAGATTTTGCCGCTATCAATCATATATTGTATTCAGAAGTTTTGTCATAATACAGTGCAATCCTAATATCTGGACATCAGTGGGACCGTCTGACTTGTGTGGAGTAAAGAGAAAGTCGAAATAGCAGATTAGTGGTGGAAGAACAAAGAAAAAAAAAAGGGGGGGGGGGGGGGTGGGGGGAGGAGATCAAGCATCACCATTAACATGGGAAAAAGTGTCCAATAAATAACGCAGTTATGTCCCTTTTTCTTTTAATTATCGGCATACTATCAGTATCAGTCATCCGTTCCTTCAACATCATTGTTGTGCGGAGCAGTTGCGTGGCAAAGATTTGCCGATATCGGCGAAATGCTGTTTTACTATACCTTTTTGACCTCGACCTGACTGTTTCTTCAGAAGAAGTGATGATACCGATACACACACAATACGGCAGTTAACCAAGAGATCTAGGTCAAGGCCTAGTATCAATGGCGCACGAATGTTTTGTGACAAAAAAAAATACTTCCTTTACTGCCCTGCGCTTATGCATGGTACTCCACACTCACGTTACTGAAGCCAAGGGTCATCCTCTGTGTCTACACAACCCCTCTCCCACCCCTCCCTGCTAGCGCTAGCACTGCAAAAAAGAAATAAAGAGATCTTATATATGCGGAGAGTTGCATAGTAGATCTAGTAGCTCAGTAGTAGATCTAGTGCACTTGTGCTCTAGTCGAGGAGAAATATGTCGATATAAGAGGAAAGAATGGAACAACAAGTCGAGTTATGGAAAATATTTAGTATCTTTAAAGAAGGAACAGGTTGGGACCTAACTAAACATTGTGTCGAGTTACCCAAAATGTTGACAAAAGCCATGTTGAGATAAGTGGATTGGACTATCTGTTCCTAGATCCTCTAGAGCTACGATTACTTCTATTGGTATGTTGTCTGATCCTGTTGCTTTTCCCTGTTTCATTTTATTTACTGCTGTTTCTACTTCTTCCCTTAGGATCGGTGGACCTTCCATGTTTTTCTTGATTTCAGGTTCTCTCCTCTGTTTTCCTTAAAAAGATCTTCCACATATTCTGAGCTTCTATTTAAAACATCATCTTTGTCCATAAGCATTGTTCCCTCTTTCAATTTGATGCAACTTGTACTAGTGCATCTGCCTTTGTTTCCGCTGACTTCTTTAATTTTGGAGTGCATATAGACTAATAAAATTTGCTTTTTTTAATCTTGGTTTTGCTCTATTTCTTGGCATTGTTCGTTGATCCAATTTTCCTTTGCTTTATTACATTTCTTTTTAATCTGAGGGTTTAGATCTTTTGTATCTCCACTTATTTTTTAACTTTTGTCTTTGTTCTATTAGGTCTAGAATGTCTTTATTCATCCATTTCTTGTGTTCTTTTTTTTGGATATTTTCCTCTATAATATTAATACAAATTGTGACATAATTATGGCAGTTCATACTATATCACAGTACATGAAGTGGCACTATTGCAAGACTTTAGAGCAAGATAAAACAAGGATGGGAGGGAATGAATACGGAACAATTAGATGTCACAAGAAGCGCACATTGTGATATAACAAATGAAATAAAAAAAATAATACATGTAATGCACTGTTGAAAGTAACCACAAAACAAGAAGCAATATCTACCCCTGAAACGAATATATTGCCAGTTTCAGTTGGGGAGAGGTCAATACTCATAACATCACCCGCATGGCCATGGAAACTTTGAATTAGCTGAGCATTCTCCACATCCCATAGTGCACATGTACTGTCTCCACTTCCCGTCAAAATCTGGACATGGAGAAAAAAAAAAGAAAAAATTGTAAACTATTCAAATTAATTCTTGAAAATTTTCGGCCTAGAAAAAGTGTCTACAAAAAATCACAGATTCAGCTTTGAAACGCCTACCTTGCCTAAAAAACATTTGCAGATATAAAATGTTTACTTACTTACAGGTTCCTTCCGTCTCACAAAACAAAAAAAAATTAAAATAACTTTGCACCAGACCTTCTCTTTCTTTTTCACCTGCAGCATTAAATGAACATTTCAGTCAAGAGAAATAATATTGTGATTGGCATAATAACTGATTTGTACTTTAAAGAACAACCCAACCATGAACATACACTGAGATGAAATTTGTACAACAAAGATTTGCTGGAAAGACCAAACTCTGCCAAAGCCTAGATGCGCAAAAAACATTTTACACATTTACTTCAGGATATCTTTCAGTGAGGGACAAATGATCTCTCATTTCTTTACTATTTTGATTTTTTATTTTGACCGTGTTTTACTTAGAGTTTCCCCCGCTTCTTTCATGGCCTTCAAGTTCACTCTGGCAGGAAATTAAACATCCCATCTGCGATGAATATCAAACGAACAGGAAACCTATACCTGGTGGTCAGAACTTGTGAATGAACAACAGGATAGATAACTGGTATGGGTTGCCACCGCTTTTTTCTTGGTCACAGGATCTTCGTCCATGCTTAATGGATACAGCGTGCACTTGTTGTCTAATCCTCTGATTCAGGAAATAAACAAAAACAATGTTATTAAAGCACTGATCTAGTTTGTTCCTGGAAATGCAAAGATGCACACAGAATATGTCATAAACACAGTTGTACACGAACTCCCTTAAAGCCTTAATTGTAACAGCAGAGAAAATCTATTTTTAACAAACAAATGAAGCCCTATTACTGTTATTCCTCCAGCATAAAAATGTTGAGTTCTTGCCAATTCAGAATACTGATTTTAAGCATTTGAGTTATACTGCATCAAACATGTGACAAGTGAATCATTTAATTGCACTGATGACAATCCTCATCTATTCTCATATATGTGACACAGCAGAGCTTCTCACAAATGCACCAACAGGCCTTGCCTAGGAAAAAACATTATACAATATATTTCAGCAAAGAATTGATGACTAACAAAGAGACAAAATGAAATTTGTGAAGAGCTGACGGGATGGCACTTTATGCTGTAAAAACATCAGCAGTTCTGGTCTGTAATAAGTAAGAAGAACATTGACACTACAAATGAACACGCTCATCATATTATGGTTCATAATTTATTCATGGCGATATTATGCAGACAAGTAACAAATGAAGTGTTCAACACTGACTCACCCACATGCCACCACACTACCAGAAGGTCCATAAGAGCAAGCCATGACCCATGTTGTTGGCATGGTGATTGCATGCTCCTGGAAAAGAGAAATTTTAAAGTTTATTATCATAAATTACTTACTAAGGAAATAAAAATAGTTCACAAAACAAATTCTATATCATTGTCCTGCAGTATTCACATTTTGCATTTTCAAGTGGCAATGCTTCAACAACAATTCTTGCTTCCAACAAACATATTATTTCTTCAAACTGTATTCTGCCTTCAGAGTTGAAACCATGTAAGTTTCTATAAACTGAAAAAAATACTGACCTGATGAAATAATAACAGATTAGCTGGGGTGATCATTTCAAATAAATATTTTACAGATCGCATGGAATTGACAGCCCACAAAAATAACTGGTGCCTAGCAGTTGAACTTACTTTATTTGTAGTGAAAGCGTCCCAAATCAGCATTTTTCCATCTTGAGAGGAACTAACAATGTGTCGCTTGTCTGAGGACCAGTCCATACACAAGACTTTACCTTGGTGACCTTTGAGGGTTCTTCTGGGCTTGATGTTGAAGTTTTGCAGACTTTCCAGGCGCTGACCAATGACACAGGCTAAACAATAAGAAAATATGAAGACGTCTAAGAACAAGATCACCACAAGGATGAACACTCATACTGAACTGAATGTCATTCACAATGGCAGTTGAGTTAGTGCAGTACTGTTTTAATTCTCAGTTCTATGCATTTTAAATTGAGCCTTTTGGATGTAAGATCTGGCATTAAAATAGATAATGCAGATTAATCCAGACACTGACATGCTTGTGTCATCACGATGTTGCATTCTCGAATGAAAATTACGGGCCATCAAACCGACCCAGGTAGGGCAGGAGCCTTGATTTCATAATGCAGGTCACTGTCCTCTTTGAGACATAACTACTGTCTTATTGCTCTCTTTATCTCTTCCAATTCAAAAGCACTATGACAAGGACATGTTAATCAGTGAACCACTACTCGGAATCACAAAGACTAAGCTTTCAAAGGTCCTCCCCACACTATCAAAAGGCAAAACAATGACATGTGATTGTGAACTGTGGCTCAACAAATTTGTAATATTGTCTGATTTTTTCCTCAACTGGCCATCATCATGAGTTGTCTGTGTCTAGGAAACAATCAGAAACACACATTTGCCCCAAATACCCACATTGGTATTAAGTGTCAATCTGGACCAAACTATTTGTTTAGGGATTGGGGGGTCCTGGCTAGTAATCAAGCTTCATTCTCAAGAAAATTATAGCTGTCAGTTTAGTTTAAGTAAGGTAATTGGTTACAAAAAAGATGTCATTGTTTAATTCATAATCCATTATGATGATAAAGCATAAAATACAAAATGTTTTCATTATAATTGGGAGTCCCACATGCCTACTGAAACAAACCACGTGCATTCAGCTATTACAACTGTACTATGTACTTCGGCAGGGGACAGATTCTGGTCAGCAGACTTTACCCATTGCAGGCCAACACTGCCTGAGGTCAGGATTAATCAATAAAAAATTCATTATTGGCATACAAAATCAAGGAGAGTCCATACGCCCTGACCACCTTGAACTCTTACAGTACAGTTACGGTTAGGGATCAAGGCAGGTTTGGAATAGAGTTAGGGTCAGGGATAGGGTCAGAGTTAGGAAACGGTTAGGGATAGAATTAAATTAACTCATTCAGCCTGGAGCGACGACCCAGTCGTCGATTTTTTCCCGTCAAATCGCCTGGGAAATGAGCCACTCGTCGATTTGTTTTGACTGGTATTTTTCTATACTCAACCGTTATTTCCTGAAATATTTTATGACAATTGCTAGTACTTTAGTAGAGTTATTTATTGACTTAATAATACAACTTCTTCCAGTTTTGTTTTGTTTGATTGCTTTGGAGCGAAAACTTGATAATCAGCCCTGGAACTGACCTGTTCATTTGCACGGATTTTATGTAAAAATGTTTGGACGTGTTATATTTCATTTGGATTATTATAAAAGTGATTACATGTACAATACCCATATATTTGGTACCACATGAAAGGGGATTGGATTACCTACACTTTGAGGCTACTCTTGACCACCTAATGCCACAACAGTCAAAACCAGAGGTGGCAAAAGTGAATTTGCGAGTAGAAATGTTTTTTTTGTTAAAACTAAACACTCACCACTCCTTCAACATATTCGAATCACAGAAACTAGAATTGACACAAAAAGACAGTACATTGTTTCTCTGTCAAATTCTGTTTATTTTGATACCAAATATATGTCTACCTTTCTTTCTTCCTTGTTTGCATTAAATGTTTTTTTATGCAGTCACCCAGTACCAGTTTATAAATGTCAAATGAGTTTTTGCTCCGGCAGAATTGGGAATTTAGCTCCGGGTGGAATGAGTTTAAAAGAATTTTTAAAGCTCCCGAATGTTAGTATCTTGACTAGATCTAGATAGTCAGGACATAGGCCTATCCTTCCCAAAATCTAATTCTGTTTAGGCCTATAGGCAAAGTTTATAATATTTTGCTGCTTCACAGACTTGGCACAAATATGGGCACTCAAATCAATCAGAGGCTGGGCCTAGATCAAGAAGTCAATGGATGAATGGCCAACATTGCTGTACAGCCTATGGGGGTTTCAAATGTGTGGTGCACTGTTCTAAAGACTAACCAGTGACACAAATGAGAAGGACAGACTCTCCATTTTTTCATTTTCTGCTCACAGTTATCATACTCATATATGAATAACGTATGTTCAATTCTGCAAAATAAGTAACTTCGATTTTGACCAAGAATCAATGTGCGAAGACGACCCGGGTCTACTACCATCCTCGTTCGTTACTCTTCCCATTAGGCCACTAGATCTAGATTCTAGATCTAGAATCTAGTGTATCCCATGGTCTGGTATGACTTATGAGTATGAGCAGTAATGAACACGACAACGCTCGAGTGGAAAATTGACAATGCATCCATATGCTTAGGAAACATTCTGTCTCTTAATTTCTTGACTTACAGTCCACATCGTTCAACTTGGCTTTCTCTTCAGCAAGACGAGCTTTCAGAGCTTCCGCTTCGCGACTCAAAGCTTCGATCGAGTCTGGGTTCTCTGCTCGCAAAGCTTCAGTAGCCATGTTTATTTCCTTTTCCCGTTGCCCGGATGCGGAGTCCGATACTCCTTTGCTTGGTGATGGAAACATCGAACTGAAAGATGCCCGGTCAATTTTTGTTCGGTTGCTTCCCTTGGACTAGTCGAGACGATCAAGTCTCGGGGTTGTGGACTCCCCTCTCAATTCGGGTACGTAAGATCCTCGTGTTTGTCAATAGTATAACCGGGATTTAGGCTATTTTGTGGAGATTATGTGTACATAATAAAATTATGATCAGAAAGGACTCGGCCACGGAGACCCAGGTCGAGTTCTGGCTAGGCGGTGCCAATCAGAAACGTCTGTATTAATTTCCTATGGGTGGTCTCATAGCTCGATGAAATCACTATCGTGATCTACATGTAGATAAGATACAATATATTACAATGTCAAGAATGTGAGCTTATGGAATATAGCAGAATCAATGAAAGTATGGAGAGGTTGACGTCACATATGATATGTTATTGAATTAATAATATTATGATGGTCGGTTCCTTGTTACAAGTCATTGTCAAAATTGTTTCTTGATGGAGATTTGATAGCTAACTCTTGTGGAAATTGGAATAACTAAATCTAGGCCTATAATTTCATAAGTCATTTGTACGAGATTAGCATGCCATATCTAAATGTTTGTTCATTTTTGTTTTTCAGCACTCAGGTCAATAACATCAAGGCCCATGCATTTAAACACTGACAAAGAACCTACCGGTAACGAACAAACACAATAAATCAAAATTATTACAGGCTGAAGAAAATGGCAGTCTGTGATGTTTTCTAACTTCAGTTCAAAGCATGAAGAAAAACAAACATTCTGATATTTTCAAAATAATTAAATTTTTAATGTAGCTCTGATGTTCAAAAGTAGACCCATAGAGACAATATCAAAATGCTGAAAATTGTGATGTGATTTCAGACCAAACAGAATTTGGATTGGAATTGATCACAGTTGATGCAATTATTGGAGGGTTATACATCGTAGCACATTTATAATTCGGTTACGTTAAAAACTATTAAATTAATAATGGGCCAAGATAAGGAGCCTGACCTAACGGCATTTAATTAAATGAAGGCACCATAAGTGAACATATTATTATTTCTTGCTGGAAGTTCTAAGATAACACAACAATCAAAGGCTATCATCAGTTTAACAATACTGCCTCTCTATGGGCCATTTGTTTACACCTCCCAGTTGTCACCAATTTCCCGAAGAGATTATGGATTTCTCATTTATAACCGAAACAAACATTTTCTTTTTAACTTTCACTGATAGAATTGATATGTGTTTGAGGACTGCTTTTGTGGGACTCTTCTTAACTATATTCTCATTTAAACAATGCAGTTCAGTGTGTCATGTTCATTTATATCCCAGACTGACATACAACAGACTGCTCACTTTGGAACAGAAATGCTGAGGACTAACTGTGTAATAGGCTGAGCAGTTGAGAGAGCGCAGGTTTTTATTCATTTGAATTCAATCTTGTAACCGCTCCTAGAATCAACAAAACAAGAGACACGTTTCTGTTGGGGAAAAGTCTGGCATCCATGAAGAAGTTGTGATTGTCTGGCACCTTCACTCATTTATGAAAGAAATGACATTTATACGAAATGTTTCATTTCAACAGCTCTGGATAAACATTTTAAAGCATGTTTTGTTCAGACATGGGACAGAGGCACGACCCACATTATAAGGGTTAGGTATAAATTACTGTATCATGCAATATTTATTTCACATGGCGCTCAAGAAATCGAGAATTCTCTTTGCTCTTGTTATTGTTGTGATCATCTTGTTTTTGGTAATTCATCACCTGTTGAATGATGAGGAGAATGTGGCTGAAAAATATACTTTGCATCATCACCGTGACTACAAACAACTAGGGCCATCAGCAAGTTTTTACACAAGATCACCCGCAGTTCTCCATCAACGCTGGAATTTGGCAGAGGATACAATTAAAACTGTAGGTACGCCTTATGGAAGCCGGCTTAATTTGCGTGATGATGTGCTCCAACATCGGACTGTTTCTGAAGGTCACATGAATGCCAAGCCTGAAGTCACTAGTTCCAGTGACATAGTTCAAGAGGGTAGGAGTCACAATAATGGCAGCCAAGGAATGTCAGAATCTCGCGAAAGTAATGCTCATCAGGGAATTTATTCTCAGGAAAGTGCCAACCAAGGAATTTTTGAATCTCATTCTCATGCCTCTCAGAAACTTTCTGAGCCTCATAGAAGAGCCCCTCAGGGAATCTCAGACACTCAGAAAATGGGTATAAAAAGATTGGCTAGTAATTTATTGTTGTGCAAAGGTGTACCAGGTATGACGATTGGAATTGTGAAAGATAATGATCAGTGGGTGCTACCATTAGGTTCACGAGACCTGGATGATGGCAGTCCTATTACATCCAAAACCAAGTTTTTCATTGGATCGGTGACAAAAACTTTCACGGCTCAATTGGCAGCTCTGATGATTCAGGAGTCGGAAGGAAGGTGAATATGATTACTTTATATCCAGAGATTGAACATTGTTGTTTCACTGATTCAGAAGTTCGTTCATCCTTCTTGTAAAAAATAACCAGTAATGTATAAGAATTGTGTACAAAACTGGAAGAGTAGTCTATAATTTGAGACTTGTGCAACCTACCCTTTAAAGGCATCACACAATAGCTGTGGAGTGGAGCATTAGGACTGGGTAAAGTTGAAGTGCGGTCCAAAAAAAAAAATTAATGATTTTTGGTCACAGTTCAAGAAAGATAAAACAGTAACTGAAGTATGTCATGATATCCTTGTTGTGCTCCAAGCAAAATCACAGACCTGCCAACTGTCCTACATTGCATGGGACCATCCTGTATGTAGTTTAGGGTATCAGAGGGACATGAGAAATAATTTTTTTTTTACAAAAATAATTTTTAAAAAGGCAGTGGTGACAGTATGACACATATGTCTCTAGAGTACATTATGGGATCTGTGAAGTGCATTGAAGTGTTCTGTATAATTTGTATTCTCCTGTCTATGGAAATTACGATGTGTTGTTAAAACCCAAACTCAAACTCTGTGGAAACTTTAACTATCTGATAGTTTCAGTTTGCCTATAATTTATAATCATAATGGTTTGAAGTGGCTTCTGCAGTGTCCCATGAAGTGGTCATTTAGTTTTAAACAGATCTGAAATCACTCATGTAACTTTTTTTTCTGCAGTGCCAGTTGTTATCTTTATCCTCAGGTTGACTTGGGATACTCCACTGGTTGAGATCATGGGACCAGATTTTCAGTTAGCCACCGCAGAACTGACCAAGGAAATTACGCTACGGGATTTACTGTCTCACAGAAGTGGTTTGGTCAGTGCAAATCTGGCAGTCAGAGCATCCTTGTCCAAAAGCTTGAAGAGAGCAGATTTGTTAAAGTAAGTGAAATTCAGAGGATTTGAAGACTTTGCATGCTAAATTTCTTGTTATTTCAGTTTATTTTTTATTCCCAGGTCTTAAAAATGTTTTGGATACAATACTGTTTAATATTTGCAAAGCAATAACATTGACATTAGTTATTAAGTAAACTACTTTATGGAGGCCTTGTAAAGAGAAAATGCCAAGAAAGATTGAAATGAATTGTAACATATTCCCAATCTGGAATATAACAGTATCAACATTTCAAAAATAAATACATTAATATTTGTGTGCTAATTTTTTAATTTAAAATCTTTGTTAATGTTTTGATTAAAGTTAGTTACTTTCAGTGCAATCCATTTCTATACTTTTACCTGGAAGTTAGCTATCGCGTAGTGAAAATAAACAATTTGATTCAGTTGTACATTTATCTTGTGGTGAGATAATAATAATAATAATAATGTATACATTTATATAGCGCCAGGACTAAAACATTAAAAGCTCTAGGCGCTGTACACAGTAAAAAATCATAAAAGCACATTCAAATAAACTTACACACACACAGACAAACTAGTTTTATACATCCATAGCAAGCTATAAAATTCAGTTTTTAAAAAGAAATGTTTTTAACCTGTTTTTAAATATGTTTAGAGAGGCAGAATTTCGAACCTCTTGTGGTAAAGAATTCCACACACAGGGACCAAAACAACTAAAAGCTCTATCTCCATAATTTGATGTTTTACACCTGGGAACAACCAGTTTGTTTTCTGTAGTAGATCTTAAAAATCTATCAGACTCATGTTTTTTCAAAAGTTCCGAAAGATAGGAGGGAGCTGAACTTTCAAGACATTTGTAAACCAAAACTGCAGCTTTAAATTTTATTCTGTTTTCAACAGTAAGCCAGTGAAGTTGGTCAATAAGGCTTGAGGCAGATTCTCTTTTTGATTTTCTAAAAATCAGTCTAGCTGCATTATTCTGAATTATCTGAAGGCGTTTTATTTTGTTGCTCGGAATTCCAAAGAGCAGAGAGTTACAATAATCAAGCTTTGAAAACATAAGTGAAGTGATAAGTATTCGAGTTGCCTCTTGGGATATGAATGGACGAATAGAGCTGATGTTTTTTAATTGAAACATTAATGATCGACATAATGAACTTATTTGATTTTCCATGCTGAGATCTGATTCTAAAATTGTGCCTAAGTTTTTAACTTTATCCACGTTTGCTACACTGCTTTCACCAAGATTTAATTTTACATTTTTAATTGCAGTAATTTGTCTTTTCTTTCCAATAATCATAACTTCTGTTTTGTCTTCATTTAGCTTTAGTTTGTTTTGGTTCATCCATTCTTTTGTGTCCATAATACACTTTTCACTATCTTTTATAACATTGTCAACATGACCTAAAGTCGTACCAGGGTGATATAGTTGGACATCATCAGCATACTGATGGTAATAAAAACCATGATCTTTAAAAATATTAGACAGGGGCCCAATGTACATAATAAAGAGAGTGGGACCTAAAACTGAGCCTTGTGGAACACCATATGGCAGTATGTATTCTTTTGATTTTATGTTATCTGTTACAACAATTTGTTTTCGGTCACATAGATGACTAATATTCCACTTCTTGATAAAATAGACTTTTCACCATACAGTAGACCTCAAGTATAACTGTCCCAGATTGAACAGGACCTTGGGTACAACGGCATAAATTAAAATCCCCATTTCATACACTCTTCTCATAAGTAAAAAAAAACTTGTTTACAACGGCGGCACATAAAGCACACATCTGATACAACCGCATTTTTCGTTCCGACGGCACGGAATACTTAAGCAAAATATTGTGTGGCTGACAGATCTATCGCGAGATGGGCAGGGAGGGAATGCGTGTGAGGGGGTGGGGAATGATAGTGTTATGCCCAATTGCTAGTCTTTTGTGTGAACAGATGTGAGATCGTGTTACTGCGGGAGGTGAGGTGGTGGGATGGCTACGCACTGCTGAGGTGGATGATGATGCAAGACTAGCTGCACATGGTTAATCCTTTGTGTGAACGTGTAGCCAATCAGGTAAACAGGGCCCACGAGGTTGGCACACGTATGTGTAAACCCAAAAGTAAGGGAGTGGTCATTCTGCGTGCACCTCATGTATAGATCTATGCCTGACCAAGACAGTGCTAAGATAACAGTGTAAGTTCTGTTATACTGTGTCTTGGGACAGTGGTCACTTACTGTGCTACCTTTTGGAGTAAACGCATCACCATTCACTTTTTGAGAAAGAGAAATTGCACTGCGATATAATGATGGCAACAAGGAAGAGAAAGTGAAAATGCTTTTCTCTTGAAATGAAGGCAAAATTAATTGAAGAGGTGGGCAGTGGTGTAAAAAACAAGGTTCAAATCTGTAGCGGCAGTGAAATTTCTTTGCTTCCAAGACAAGCCCCTTTGTATGTGTATGAGTGCTTTCCCTGTGACCTTGCCTATAACGACACCTTGCTTAGAACGGCAGTTTTGCAGTTGTCCGTGAATGCTTTTGTATCTGAGTTCCACTATATACAAATGCAGTGTAATATTTCTTACAATCTATGGCAAATATGAGCACGTGTAATTGTTTCATTATATTTTGTTACAGACTCTTTCATCTTATACCAGTGAATTCTGAACCAGGTAAAGAATTTCTGTACAGTAATATTGGATATACGCTTGCTGGTGCTGTTATCGAACATTACTGGAAACGTCCCTGGGAGGATTTGGTGAGAGAAAAATTACTTGAGCCTCTTGGAATGCATCATTCAACTACGGCAAGGATTTTTATATTAGATGTTTTGTGACCAAGATATGTCTGTATCGAGGCGTTCTCACTACAGGCCGGTCAGCCGAATGTAGGTCAGACATGTAGTGGGCCGTCTCGCCGCAGAGAGACTGACTAGCATTAATTAAATAATACGTTTAGTACTACATGTATTACTAGAACAGAGGTCCACATGGGCTAGCTCAGATACTAGTAATGAGAAATGTGTTCTAACAAACTATCGCGTTTTCGGCATTACTTAGAACACACAAAAATGTTTTTAAAATTATGATAAGTGAAAAAATTAAACACACAAAATACCTTCATTACCAAATACTACGTGCAGGACCAACGATGCTTGGTTCAGTTTTAAAAAAATTACATAAAATCATATGATTCATAAAACTGACAAATTGACCAAGCGATGAAGCATGGTTCAATAACACAACTGTGCATGTACTGATGTAGATTCATTTTTTAATTCTAGATCTAGTGTGATGTGGAATTTGAGTGAATGAAAATTTCTGTGTTGTTTAAGAAACAGAACCTCATTTGAACAGTATTCGTGGTTTAATTCTGATAGCCTGCATAGAATGGCACCAGATAAAAGCCGTCATTATAATGCAGTGTATACCAGGGGAAGTTAATAGCAATCTTTCAGACACACACTTAAATAACTCCCTATCCTCATTCAGTCATTGCCTTTACCACCACCTTCACCCTATACCAAACAAAAATGAACATGAATGGGAGAAAGAAAAAAGACAAACTGTACAACATCAATAGCACTGACAACAATAACAATGAACTAAATGTTATTTTGTACTCACGAATACATGTAGTCTGTAATGTGGATGCAGGCATTATAATAATTACTCCAGGGATTTATTGTGATTTTGACGTCAGTTTCGCAATCTTCCTCTTTGGATGTTTTCGCTTTGCAACTGGAGGCAGAACCGCTTCAAAAGAATAACCAAGTGAATGCAAGAAGGAGATCCTGGTGCGTGTAGATGCGACTGTTCTTTGGGGTATTTGTTAGTGTTACAGATCTTTTGATGAGTGCAGTCTTCTTGTCATCATACTGATCCGATGCATAAATAAGCCATCACAAAGCGAAGAACTTCATCAAGTTGACTCCATGACTTAATTTTCTTTATAAACTGGTGAAAAATCCTCTTCACACTGCAGTATGCTTCATAGTCTAAAATTAACGTCTCACTCTCAACTTTGCTTATAATAGTTATAATTTGAAATGAACAGAAAACTCTGGTATTGGACCGGTTCTCTCATGGCTAAGGAAAATGTAATTGTTCGGTTGTTTAGTACTCGTTGCCAAAAAACCCAGGTCTTTTAGTTTGCGACTTAACAGGTCATGGAAGCTCTCAGATTTTAGTGAGTCAAGTTCGAGAAACTCACTCATTTCATCGATATCCACTGCGCAGGCCTCTTGTGTAGACATTTTTCTGCGGCGTGGAGTAGTGGAGGTAGAAGTGGGAACACAAGATGAGGGAACATTAGGAAACACAGATGGGGGCACAGCTGGAACATAATGCCGAGAGGAGGGGATCTTAGTTGTAGGAACATCTTTTGGCCAATGCAGGGCGCAAATCCCCATGTTTCCAATAACATCTTCTACATTCAGTTTGTTCGGTAAGCTTGCAACCCACTCGTGACACTTAGTTTTGTCCTTTGGAAATCCATAGATTGGTATTTTCTCTTTGGAATCATCAGTTTTATAGCCTGTTTTGCAGCCAAACACAGAACACTTTCGTCCCATTTTGAGTGAATATTTGTAGACCCCTAGTCCAGTTCATGTAAAAAGTAGAATCTAGATCTAGATCTAGACTAGATCTACAGTCAAGGCGGTTTCCTACAATCAATAATGCAGCTCACTCACAGCCACCGTACAGCACGAAACACCACAATTTACAATGCACTGATGTTACAGAATCCCAGTTGATGTGATGAACTAAAACAAAAAAATACAGTTTACAGAATCCTTCGTTCTCTTCTTGACTTGATGAAATGAAATCAAGAGACGGATAAATGAAGGAGTCACTTCTATGTATATTCTGATCTGTCTAGATATCTTAAAATCTTTATAATCCACGAGTTCACAAGTTGAAGCATGAGTAGCGAATGTGTAATGTAAACTGTCTTTGAATTTCGGGAAATACAGACCGGGTCGATGCCGTACTTATTTCATTTATGGTATCGAGTCTCACTTTACTCTCTATTTTATATTTGTCATGTCGTATCGATTTGGAGTATCGATATTGTCACTGAAAAATCAGGGGGAGTAACTGCCCTTTGTTTCTGAGTGAGGCCTGGTGAGGCTAGCCAGTGGTCGGACCACTACATGTCTGACCTACATTCGGCTGACCGGCCTGTAGTGAGAACGCCTCGGTCTGTATTGTTGTTAATGTACTGTTACCAGGTAGTCCAAACTGCCCCGCTGAAGGGGCAAAATCTCGTTTTTGGCATAATTTTAGGCTAGCATAACAAAGATACTACTGCTGTGAGTTTATGTAAAAGGGCGTGTATGCTACATCAAAATAAAGTCCAAGTCTTCCTCTGTCAATGTATATTTCTTTTGTATTGTTTAGTGTGTGTAGCCATGTATTTTTATTGCTTGAACAAGACGTAGTCTTGCCGTTTTTGCCCTGAGCCGCACATACCGATTTGACCCCTCATAACAAAGGACCGCGGAGCGTCGTGCCGATGTGACTCACGTGTTTGAAAATAACTTGCACTGGAAGCCAGATAAATGAGGTTTAATTCAATGTATTTTTCATCCTGTTTAAAGTTGAAATTCCTTTAAAAATCGTTTGTTGAAAAGTTTGTTGATCGAGAAACTGGCGGAAACTTTAATAGATCAGGATCAAAATTATACGCAAATGAACTTCAGCCTTTGTAATTTCAGGGTGTGCCAAAATTAGACTTAGGGCATGTTTTTGCATGAAGTGCTGACTGTTGTTATAGACCCACCCAATGCTTAATTCATCACCTTTTTCTGACACTCAGTGCTAAGTCAATGGCGATGCGGTTGACCTAATTTTTAATTAAAAAAAAATAAAAACATTATTTTTGTCTCGCACAAAATTGACGTCGGATGACATTTGATGACCAAAATAAGTAAAATGAGATGCTTGTACTATATTTGTACCCCTTGAAAAAAATTGAGCGTAATGTACACCCCCTTGACTTGGAAACTGCTAATTTTTAATGCTGTGACTCAATAAATAGTCACTTTATGGGTGGCCAAAGTTGGACTATTGTGCAATCTGCAAAAGGTAGCAAATTCGGGTGTTTTTTCACTTTTGAAAATGCCATAACTTTCAAAGCCTTTAAGCCAGAATGACAATTTTGATATCAAAATTCTTAAAAAAGCAAGCTCCATCAGATTAGACAATAACTGGTGAGTTGTGATAAAAAGTAAAAATCAGTTTGGACTACCTACTGTTACGATTTTAACTTTAAGGAGGAGTCATAAAAATGGCATTTTTATCAGTGGTGCTGTGATAATCAAATTGCAACGAGGAATGAACTATGGATGGTAAACTCTCCTCAATCTATACCAGTTAGATTATCAGAAAATTAACCCTCGTCCTGCGGGAGGTCACTATATTGGCCACCTCGCGCCACATGCGAGGCCAATATTGTGGCCTGCATACTGCAAACCGGGTCCTGCGGGAGGCCAATATATTGTATAGCAGCGCTGCTCCTCATGTTTTGTTTATTTGGTTGCCGCGACTATCGTTTTTTTCACGTTCTTTTATTCCACACTATTTTCGCATGCTTATCAATCCTGTCACCCCTACTACATGTATATCTAACAAAATGCTATTGTCCGATAGCGTTTATTACGATGCAATTATTCCTAACTATTCGTCATACTCATGTAATAATACTGATGGTCTGAAGTTCGAACTGGGGAAACTTTTACTTTGATACTGGTTGTCGTCTACATGTGAAATGAGAAGAAAGGCGCCATGTGCATATTTGAGAAAATGTTCTGTGTCTGATAGTATGAATTCTGATGTAATTCTAGGGCATACTGCATAAGGGCATCTGTCTGTAGGTTTTTCATCAGAGAAAACTGGGAGAAAATGACCAACTTTGTTGTTGGTTGTTGTCTTTATTTGATGGAGTAATTAGAGAGATATATATTGTGTTGCTTTGATTAAACTGCTTTCAGTACATGTATGTACTCTACGAGCTGGGAATCAAATCTCTTGCTAAAACTGACATCATTGTACGTGGAAGTTTTACATGGTAGAAGAGGGAGAAGGCAATGCCACGACACATGTGGTTAGTAAATTAAGTGTTTGGCTTAAAAAATAATTTGATCACCTGAATGGCCTGACTTGGGGACAGAAAGAGTGCAGAGGACTTGGGAAAATGATAAAACGAGTGTTAAACGGCATGTAAATTATGCAGAAAATTCTTGAGTTTGGGCCTTCCATTTAACAATAAAACTTACTGCATATCATCACAAGTACTTTATGCAAATATCGTAGGGGTCACTTATGATTTATCCATCAGTATTGTTGTTATTGCGTCCTACAGTAAACATGATACACGTGTTCAAACCCAATTGACCCGACCGCCGAGGTTATTGGCAACACGCGAATGATTGACTGACTGGCCGCTGGCTATCCCCGCACGGGGCAATAGGTGGATGAGTTCACTCAATGTGGGACGAGGGTTAAGAAGTTTTTCTTTTTTAACAGGTACAGGAATTTTCTCTTCCATCAGAGTGCGATTACATACATGTTTGTGCATAAATTCAGGAGTTTGACTAACTTTTGCTTAAGTGACGAAACTAGTGTCAAAAAAGTTTTAAAACATATCTAGACCTCAATTATTGATGAGCAAGACATTTACAATTGAATTAAACATTATGTATTAGGATTTACCAGTTTGCCTAAAATTCCCAAAGTTCCTTGACATTAACTTTGCCTGGAAGTGAGAGAAACATTGCTCTTAGCACTAGTGTGTTGATATGATCATTCTGAGTTTTACTCATTGTTTGCCTCACTTTTGCTGCTCACCCCTCTCCTTGGTGGCCGAAGTATTTTGTTCTGCTGTGTTTTTCCAAAAATTTTGTTTCGACCATTGCATAGAGCTGAATAAATTTCAGACAAGAAATTATAAGGAACGGTGCCAGCAGTTATGATTGTAATATGTTGTGTAAATGAAATTGCAGGTCCAGAATGCAAGTCAGCTTACGCAGAAAGACTTTGCAAAACCTTATGTACCGGTGGATGGAGGAATTGAAGAGTGTGAGCCAAAACTGTACGAGTAAGTAAAGTCAGATCGTCCTAAGTCATTTTTATCTCTTGACCTGTCTTCAGAGAATAAATCCAGTCAATATTGTTGACTTGGTCTGGTTTTTAATTAGATACTCTAGTGTAATTATATTCGCTTACTGCTAGGAGAAGGAAAAACTCTCAGACGGAGCACGAAAAGCTAGGACAGAGTGAAACCCACCTACTGACCTAGTTAAAAAAATCTGTGACACATACATATCAAAGCTAATCTGCTGAAGTAGCTGTGCAACCTTGGGCAGAATCCAGATTGTGGAAAAATTGTGCAACAGATGTTTCTGAAATACATGTTTGCCGAAACAATTTTCATTCCTAGAACAGCAGGGATTATGATGAAGGGATTAGATTAGTGTTGGGGAAGCACCTGGGATTTTTACCGTCATTCTACTCAATAAGAATCTGTCATAATCACAAAAACCAAAGCTGTATGTAGCATTGTAACTTCAGAGAAATACAGAGTATTCCAGTATATTTTTCATCGTAGATTTGGCAGCAAGTATTTTTGTGACACACTACGCAAAAACTTCTGTAAAACGGTTGCAATTAAATTTTACATTTAACATTAAATTTTTTGGATTTCATTTCATATTTTCATTGTCAGGAATTTTCATTTAAATTTGAAAGGTTAGGAGCTTTTTCAAGTACTGGATGTCTCGCATCATCAGCTGATGACATGATCAAGTGGATGAAGTTCATTCTGAGCAAGTCCAAACTTTCAAAGGGCAACACAAATCTTCTAAAGCCTGATCTTCTCGCTGACATGTGGTTGCCAAATATTCAGCTTAGTTCAAAGTTCAGAGCCAGGACAGAGAAGAAACGGGCTAATGGATGGCCAATAGATGACATCAACTTGGGATATGGCATGGGCTGGTTTCTTAACAAATACAGAGGTATGTTTGTCATATCCAAAGACGATAGTGACAGGGATGCTCCCACATCTCTCCCGGAAAACACAATCTTTTGCATAGTCAAGAGAGTGGCTATTTTAAGCAAAGTGCCAAGGTAAATATCAAGACAACTGCTTCAGATGCAGACATTAAATTAGTGAGTAGAAAAAAATGATGCTTTCTCGGCGACACAAACAGCTGTCAGAATCCTAATATTTTTACACTTCTTTGTATGGTTTCTCTTTTTTCACCCCTTAAAAATTGATTGTCAAAAAGAAAATCACCTCCCACTATAAAAATTAAAATCTATGGGATATGCCAGAAAGGATGTGACAATGAAACTTTAACTGACATCTCATCACATTTGTAATTGTTGAGATAAGTTGTAGAAAAAAAAACAAAACAAAATAAAACATTGTCTGATGGATAAGTCAGGAGGTGAAATGAATATTATATGTTATTACTTTGCATTTCCTTACTGGGTGGATGTTTCTTGTGGGTAATGTTACTATTATTACATTGCATTCTTTTTCAGGTCTCCGCAACTTTTGGCACGGTGGGGGATTGTATTCTTATTACAGCCTTGTGTGGGTTTTACCTGAAGTCCAGCTGGGGTTTTTCATCAGTATCAATGGTTACAAAGGATGCAACAGAACTATTGAATCTCATCAAACAGAAGCCAATCTTGAAACAGTGAATAAATGCATGTGTGGTAGTAGCGGTTTCAGCATCATCGAATCCCTGGCTTACTTCATTACTGATACACTATTACAATTGAGCCCTTGGATCACTGGAAATACCGGATGCTCATACCCAAATCCATGGGCTAAGTGTGGCATTAAAAACGGTAGCAAGAACTCTAATGTGGAACAGGCAGTTGCAAGAACTGTGAATAGTGCACAGAAACTGCCCAAGGATTTGACATTTAAGGAGCCAAAAATTAATTTAAATATTTATAAAGGAGTTTATGCCCATGACTTACTGGGAAAAGTATACATCTATGCAAAAGACCCAGCACCCGAGTTATTCTTTCATTTGAGACACCTAGATGGTATTTTACGATTTAAAAAATCGGATACAAATGAAACAGTATTTGGTTTGGAGTGTACAGGTCATTTCAAATTTCTCAGCAGACCTGACAAGTCATTCCATGCACCATCAAAGCAATTCATTGTGTTGACATTTCACTTAAGCAATAGAGGGAAAGCAGAAGCTTTAAGTATTTATTTTTCTGAGGATGAAAAGCCATTTATGTTTCGAAGAATCCAGCCAGGAAGACAGTGACTTTGTTTGGTCTGGTTTCAATTATAACCAGTTTAAGAAAACAAAGACGATATTTATGACTTATTTTAATGTAAAGTTATTAGGAAAGAATGTTAACTCTCACCCCGCGCGCTGCCCGTAAAGCCCGCTGCACGGTCAGTGACCTTGCTCATGGAGAATCTTATCTGGGGTTACTGACCCTTGCCGCTATAATATGATGACCACACACGCTGTCCACGTGGTTCGGTTTTTATTGATCGGTATGAAAACATTTGCTGCTATGCCTTATCACGCTTGATAATGAATTAACCAGCAAAACCTTAGTCTGTCAGTCTCTAACCAATGATCTGACTTATGATTCCAAACTGACAGCTGTAGTTTTCGTGAGAACAAAGCATGATAACTAGCCACGCCCTCCCAAGCCCTACACAAATTGTTTCATCCTGATTGACACATACTAATAAACCAATGTGGGCATTTGGGGCAAAGATTATTTCAGAGCTTGTTTCTGATTGGTTCTTAGATACAGACAACTCCAGATGGTGGTCAGCTTGTGAGAAAATGAAATGAGATAATATTGCAAATTTGTTGAGCAACAGGTTACAGTTCGCATGTCGATGTTACATCTTTTGAAAGTGTGGGAGAGCATTTGAAAGCTTAGACTTTGTGATTCCAACCAGTGATTCACTGGTTAACATGTCCATGTCACAATGCCTTTTATTTAGAAGAGATACAGTGAACTATAAGACGGTGGTTACGTCTGAAAAAGGTCAGTGACCCGACGCGTGAAAATATACGGCTTGCGCGTGGCGCGGCCAGCTTGACCTTGCTGACTTTTGCCACCCGTGCGGAGTAAGCGCTTGTGAGTCGATACTGACATTTGCCGCCCTGCGCAGGGTGAGGGTTAACCTATAATTGAAGGTTGGAGATGGTAGGTATGTACATGCTATACAGAGCAAAACAGAGGTGAGAGAATAATTTATACAGGCCTATTCCAGTTCGATTTCTATTTGTGAAATTGATAAAATTCTGAACATTGGTTAGGTAGCCATAAAAACTGCGAAAGGCACAAAATGGCCATGATCTGGCTGATGTGGTGTTCAAACTCAATTTGAAAGAAAGGGAATGTTAACAAATGAGCATGAAAAAGAAATGAAAATATGCCAGCATTTAAATGCCTCATTCATTATGCTCTCTCGATCTCATGTCTGGTTAAACTGAGAAAAAGCATGTATTCACACATTCACAATGAGTGTGTGGTTCTTATACTGACACATTCCAAGTTTCCAGCGAGATCTCATACATTTCCAAGTTCATTCCCATCTTCTTTTTGGATTGTTTTCTCAGGTAATATCCTTAAACCGCCCACTTTTTTCCCTTGCCGTGTTTGTGATAAGCAAAGAAAAAAAAAAAAGATACTGTGAACTGATCTCAAAATTTGGTATCGAGGTTCCTTAGGTAAACTGTTGTATCTTGGATTTTACAAACTTTTCATATGCAAAGAACTGAATGACTGTTTTTATCAGACTCAGTAGTTACATATTCTATAACACAATTTGTGGGCTGCAAGCATGCCAAATATCTCAATTCTTTATAATAAGTAAACCCCCCCCCGGTTAAAACAGTTTAGACTTGAATTTTCTTCTCCGCAGGTTAAGATTGTTTTTAGGTCATGTTTGAAAAGTTAATAGTATTTACTGTTGAGATCTCACAATTTTGTTACATCCATTTGAAAGACATTATATGTTGGTACTTTAAAGTGCAATAAATTTATTAATTAATCATAAGATATTTGTGGAATCAGCTCCACATTTGTTGTTGTACTTGTGAGTAAAATTATACCATCCTCTAGCTGTTAATATCATGAGTATTGCAACACCAATGCAGTTTTTAGTAAATTTCACTTCTGTTTTCTGTCCTTTGCTATTCTGTACGCCATAAACATCATCTGGTCCTTGATGAAACAGCCTTAACTCATTCGTTACAGTAAGCCAATATTCAGCTCGTGGGTTTTCCCTTTGCCAGAGTAGACACTGACTTTCCAACACTAACATCTAAGCCAAAGCAAACTTCTTGAAATACTGAATCCTATCCTGGTCCATTGATTTTCCTCTATTCTGATGTATAATAATTATGTTGTCTTGTGTCAATACTGAATGAAAGAAAAAACATCTTTGAACCACCACTAAATTTCAAACTGGACTTGCTGAGAGTTCCTGTCCACACCCATGAAAGTTGCAGAAGGGAATGAGTTAACTAACAGTAAGGAATAAAAGTTTTGAAAATAACAGACATTTAAAAAGGTATGTAAGTGCAGGTACTAGGCAAGTCCGAAGCACATTCAAGCCCTTTCTAAATGTCACAACAGCTACCCCTAGGCCTGGAGTCTTTACATCTTCGCAAGTGAAATAGTGTTGCTCTTTATACACTGAATATCCACCAATCTTGTTCTTTTTCCCTTTATATTAATTAAATAAAACTATCCGTAATGCAGGACTAATTGATTCAATATATGTATGAAATAAATTTGTAAAGTGCTTTCTACCTAGTCATTAAGGGGATGGAGCACAATTAAAATGCTAAGAATTACCATTATTGGCATTGGTATTAAAATATGTTTTTAAGTCATTGTAGCACCTGTTGTTTTTTTTTAAGGTCAGTCTCGCACTGCAAGAGTGTTATTGTTGTTTGTTCATTGAGTTTTGTATATAAATGTACAACTTGGTTAACCCCTCCATGACGGCTGATATACATGGTATGCCATTAATGCAGTGGGCAAGATGTTGGCCTGCTGCATGACTATGTCATAGAATTACCTGTTTTTGCTGTAACACAGGATGTTGTGATGTACACCTTACATCATATTTTAAGTGCATTACTGTGACTGTATGGGAACGATGAAAGTTTTGAAATCTACATTGGCGGAAATATACAAATAAATATAAAAACTCTGCATTTGGGAAGTTTATGGAATGGTATTTTACCACTTATTTACTGTTACTTTCCCCATCCATTTGTGTTTGTCACATACACAACATGGAACCCTCAACAACCTAATGCACTGGCTTTATATAACTACTCATTTTCCTTCATGATAATACACAATACTTGAGTATTTCTTTAACAATTGTAAATAACAAATTCAGAAAACTATAATATAATAACACCACAGAATCTGCGAAAACACTCTGTCCAAGCTTGACCAAAACCAGCGCGGCTAAACTTGAAAAAAACTTCCGTCATGAAGGGGTTAAAGCGGTAATGACATGAATAACATTCATACAGCAGCATCAATAGGCATCAGCCAGTACTGTCTCATCTGAGCATTAATTTCAAGTAAAAAACAATTTCTTTTTTCATCTTTACTTCTCATAACTCACATGAAAAAAGAAAAAAATACATATCACATGAATAAGAGATGATTTTTCCACTTAAACATTTGGGCCCCGACTGACTGATTTTCCTCTACCATAGACCTGGCCCCCTAAGTTCAGGTAACAAAATGGTAGGGCACTTGGCACTGGTGTACCACTGAATAGGAACATAGGCAGCATAGTGCGTCACCATTATGGTCGCAAACAGGGTTCATCAGGTTAAGAATAACAATGTCAATAAATTCCATGAAACATTTTATACACATATGCATTTAACATTTCCAACAACGTGAAATTCTGTGCAACATAAATTTACATTAAAAAAAAACAGAGCTTAAAGTCAAACTTCCCAAGGGCCACGGCTGTTTTAACTTTGTCAACAAAAGGTCACTGTGCTCATATCTCAGTGAGTATCACAAGGTTTCAGTACATGTTATTGCACCTTGACACATTTAAAAAAAAAAAAGTAATTATCCAAAATTAGTTCTTTTATCAGTTTAATTTTTAATTATTTATACCAAAGATAATAGATAATAAGATGAGACACTCCCTTCCTTGTGCCTCTAAAAAAACTGTGCCCACAGTTTGTGCGCTGATAGGGGCGGGGCCCATGGCACAAAAAGAATGCTTGATAAAATGATAAATTAATTATGCTACAAAATCCAGAGTTCCCTTCAGCGAACGAAGTTATAATTGCAAAATAAGTGACCTCAATCAAGCATTCAGTGAAAGCTGGACAAACTTCAACATTTTCCCTATATTGGCTTTGTAAAATACAGCATTGTTCATGACTTCAAATATTTGTTGCTAGGTGGTCGTGTGAAATCTGTGCACACTAAATATGCTAGCTGTCTCATCTCATTGTATCTACCATCTTTGTTTATACAGCTGACATTTCCCATACAGGAAGAAAAATATGGTTTCTTCTCGCTTCATACATCTCATGGTAATCATTCTTGATAGCTTGCACCAAGATTGGGGGGAGCACCATACGATGGACACAGCAAGAAGATTTCAAGAATATGACTTTAGGAGGAGGGCATGTGTGGGGGAGGGTGTCGAAGAAGAGCCCCCCGCCCCAATGAGTTCGTACTCTGGATGAATGTTTTTGTCGTTGCTCAAAGTTCAGCGATTAACACTCGGAATATTAACTCACTACCTACCCGTTATTTTTTTCTCTGCTGTTCCCCGTGTACCTGCTATTTCAATGGGTTTTTTGAAAAATCATAAGTAATTGACATAGAGCCATGAAATTCTACCCACTTGTTGCAGACATAATAAAGACTGTAATACGACAAACGGAATGTCCTTTTCTTGATTCATCTATTTTTGAGAAAAAATGAAAGTAGGTTCGAAAACTGGCAGAAGAGTGATTGTTGGACCTGACATTGGGACCATGGAAAACAACTGAAATGTGAATTATACACATCTAAAAATGTATGTGTAATATAGTTTATGACACACACACAAAGGAAACACATTTCAAACATGTTTCGTGCAGCCATCATGTCAGGCACTGTGATTTTTGAGTCTAATGGGTTTTGTCATAAAGGCTGATAGTTTGCAAACGGCTCGTTCTCTTATGATTGTATGTTTTTCATGTGCACAAATGGTACTAGTTTCTAACGGCCGTACCCATGCTGCTCTAGCTGCGGCAATAATGCAAGAAAATAATTCTGAAGCCACAAATTGCCAGGGCTGCAGTATAGGTAGGCAGCCCTTATAACAATTTTGACTAGGATGTATGTGGTATGGGTAGGCAGTGAGTTTTCAACACCGTCTACATACCACCACGAAATATCATAAAAATATCATACCACCAGATGCTAACAAGACCACCGCTGCAACAACCCTTCATAACATCATAAATACACAGGAATCAAAATGGCCAGACGCTGTTCACATCATACAAGGAGATTTTAATCATGCAACCATGGACAACATCCCGCACTACACCCAATATGTCACCATTCCTACTAGAGACGAGAACACTCTGGACTTATTTTATTGTAATATCACTGGCGCCTATCGTTCTTTCCCTCTACCACCACTGGGGAACTCAGACCATCTTATGATATCTATGCAATCAAAGTATCGACCTGTGTTAAGAACTTATAAAGCGGACACCAAAGTAATAAAAACATGGACAGACGAGGCCTGCGACCAACTTCAAGCCTGTTTTGACTGCACGGATTGGGACATTTTTACAAACACATGTACTAATTTAGACGACCTTGTTCTTACTGTTAACTCCTACATCCAGTTTTGTGAAGATCTAATTATACCTCAGAAAAGTGTGTGTGTGTATCCAAATAGTAAACCATGGTTAACAAAAGAATGCCTTGAAGCTATTGTTGACAAAAAAAGACTCCGAAAAAACTATAGTAAAAGCGACCTCGCTAAAGTAAACAAAAAAATTAAAAAGAGAATCAAAGTGTGTAAAAAAGAATACAAAGATAAAATTGATGCAAGTTTTAAATCAAATGACATGTCATCTGTGTGGAAGGGAATGAAACAGGTTACGGGGTATGATTGTATGAAGAATAAAGTGAATGTTGTGAATGAAAGCGAATTTGCCAATGAATTGAATCAGTTCTACTGTCGCTTTGACAAACACAATTTCTCCAACCAACACCAGGAAATAAGAGACAGTTTTGATTTTGATAATGATGAATGTAATATTTGTTTTGATTATGATGCTGTTGTGAAACAATTTAAATCTGTTAAGGAAAGAAAGGCATCTGGACCAGATAACATTGGAAGCAAAGTAGTGAGAACATGTGCTGAACAACTAGCAACAATTTTTACTTTCATCTTCAACAAATCCTTTCAAAACCATTACATACCAAACATTTGGAGATTGTCAAAAATCTTACCTGTCCCCAAAAAACCAAAAATATCTGAAATGAACGACCTTCGCCCAGTTGCATTAACTTCCATTATCTTTAAATGCTTTGAAAAACTTGTTTTAACTGAACTAACGAAGGAGGTCAAACAAAATCTCGATCCTTTGCAATTTGCATACAAAGAAAACAGGAACACAAAAGACGCCTTATTGTTTTTATTGCATAACATCTACAGTCATTTAGACACTGGTAAAACCTGTGTTCGTGTGCTCCTAGTCGATTTTTCGTCTGCGTTTAACACCATACAACCGCATTTAATGTTTCAAAAGCTTACCAACCTACACGTGAGTTCTTTTTTAAAGAGCTGGATCTTCGAATTTCTAACACAGAGAAGCCAGTTTGTGGATATAAACAACACATTTTCCAAATTACTCACAACAAACACAGGAGCGCCACAAGGCTGCGTGCTGTCACCTGCCTTGTATACATTGTATACAAATGATTTCACTGTGACACACAACAACGTTTACCTTCTTAAATTTGCCGACGACTCTGCTATTTTAGGCCTTTTACCTAACTCTGGCCACGAATATTCTAACATTGTACAATCCTTTCATTGTTGGTGTAATAACAACTATCTTCTACTGAATGTTAAGAAAACAAAAGAGCTTGTTTTTGACTTTAGGAAAAATAACAACGATCCTGTTTGCCCTCTTACTATCAACAATGAAGAGGTTGAAATTGTCACAGAGGCCAAATATCTTGGCATTACTATTGATTCATTGCTTAACTGGCATGCGCATGTAACATATGTATACAAGAAAGCCAACCAGCGCATGTATTTCCTCAGAAAGCTCCGCTTTTTAAAAGTTAGCAAAAGCATTCTGAAAATATTTTACACCATGGCTATTCAGAGCGTTTTGATGTATGGAGTTGTCTGTTGGGGAGGAAACATCTTACAAAAAGATAAAAATAAGATCAATAATTTAATTAAAAAAGCATCCAAAATTTGTATCTGTGACCTGCCATATTTTGATGAGCTGTACACTGGTGCTTGTATTAAAAAAGCTAATATCATTATAAATGACCCCCAACATCCCCTGAACAAGGAATATATAAGATCTGTAAGAAGTTTAAGGCTGTTGTCAAAGAAAACTAAAACTGAGCGCTACTTTAAATCGTTTATTCCATCATCAACTAGGATGTTACAATAATGTCGTCATCTTGATCGTAATCTGTGCACAGTTGAATTATGTCCTGCGTGTCAGGTCAATGTGTTTTAGTTAGGGAAGCATATTGTGTGCACTGTTAATTTTGTTAATTTAGTTAATTTATCAGTGTGTGTGTATATGTGTGTGTGCGCGCTATGTATCATACTTTCTGCTTCTGTAACTGTATTGTTATGTATTCAATGATCAAAACAAATTTCCTTGTACAAGGACGAATAAAATTTATCTTATCTTATCTTATCTTAAGTAAGTGCTTGATTAAAGCTGTGTGCATCTCATGGTACTCCTTCCCAAAGATTTACTTTGTCAATCTTCATGAAACATTTCACTTATGCAGTGAATATCTTTAAAAGGTCAACTCAAAATCAGTGAAAACAAAAAATCAATGGTAGTTATACATCTTGCCCACTCTCACTGTCCTCTCAGGTTTTCCTGTTCCAAACATTTGGCAATGGTATTGAGCTGAATATTACTTGTGCCTTCATAAATTGTACCTGTGAAGACAGATAAGTTACACTGTGTTAGCCTCTGAATATCATTTGCCCAGTTGAAGTTCTGGCTGTTTAAAATTCATGAGTAGATCAGGTTACTTTGATTATGAAAAAATCATTACTTAATAGAGTTCTGCAAATGTAATCTCACTACCTGAACTTACTCATGAAGTGAAATGTAAAAAAATGTTTATGTAAATAGCTTGGAAACAACACAATACATCATGGTGTCACAATGAATAATCTAAATCAATTACAGTGGAGCCTGTATAATTCGAAGTCGCCGGGTAATGGATTATACTTCGATTTACGAAAGTTCGGTTTACCTCTGGGCAGAGAAATAACTATTATTTTGCAGTCTGCCCCATACCATACGTGTAATTACATCCCTTCGCCTTGCCCTCCCCCCTCCCCCCATATACACACACACAAAAAAACAACAACAACACAAAGGAACCTGTATGAGTCATGAGATCTTTCGATTATTTTTTTTCTTTAGAAGTAACCCTACCGTAGCGGTAAAACAAAAAAAGGAACATTGAATGGCCTAGACTTGTACTAGTGGTAGTTGCTGGTCAGCAAACTGTCTTTATCTTGGCCATATGTATTGTGTGTGACGTCATCAATTGATAAAGACATTCTCCCGTGTACAATGTTCAAATGCGAGACTGTAGGCATACTGCGTTATCCCACCTTGCTATCAGTGGCGTGGAATTACTATTACGCAGTGTAACAATGCCGTACTCGTCCCCCTTTCCCATCGAGTATAGTGTGGTGAATGCGTAAACACTGCAGTGACGTATTTGCAGTACTGAAGTGCTAAGAACCTCGTGAAAGTGAGGCCTTTTTTCCTCCAGGGCCTTACCATAACTTTTTACTTTTGAATACAATCATGTGATGCTTAGCGAGCATTACACAAGTGTGTACTAGAATGACTCTGCGTGAGCAAGGCGGGCACACCGCAAAGAGGAGTATAGTAGACTGTCTTGGTTGTAGATCTACCTGTTGTGGTTACGTCAGCAATCGATTAATTCACTGGCCATAAATTAAAAATGTGAGCACAGTCTCGCGTACTGTATTGTTGGCTGATATCATTGGTTATTGGGGCAGAATCACGCTGCGTGCAGGGACCCCGACCCGTGCCATTACCACCCTCCGCGGCATGTTTCTCGCTTGGTCGGGACAGACACGTAAGAGGAAGGCTCTGCAGCCTACCCATTGCATCATTTTTGGCACCTCTACCCTCCCCCTTGATGGCTGGGAAGCATGGAGTTGTTGAACAAGCATGTGTCAGCATGTTTGTGGAAACGGGTTTTCACTGCCACGGGGCTGGAAATCAGAAGTTACATTAACTTACATTGAGTTGATTGACGATGAGAGCCGTCGATCATCTCTATTTATCAGAATTGGGGCAGTTCGAACTCGAAATAGGAGTAAATGTTTAATAGAGATAAAGAAGGAAAAAAACCTCATTTCAAAATCACCTCTATTTAACAGAAACTCGAATTACCAAAGTTTTGTTTACTTGGGCTCCACTGTATAAATGATATTACCAAAGCTCTAGCAATACACGGTATTTCCATCCTAATAAATATACTGTGTGAATTGAAGTTTGATTGCTGGTAGTCAAGGCGTAAAAAAAAATTTTTAAAAATCAGAATATATTAAATAAGAAGCAGTTGGCATACACAGATTTCTTCTTGATAATTACATTGTACGTTGATTTATTTTTCCACTTCAATTTTATGTAACACATCCAAGTTAATTCAAAACAGAGTGAGAGGGGATTGACTTGTACTTATCGTAAAAATACATATGTAGGATGTATTCCTATGAACCCACGGTACATGACATGGATTTCAATCCTACATACCTTTTGTTAGAAATTTGAATACTGATGTCAGTAAATACATAGATATTTTTAGAAGGCAACAAATTTACTTCTCATTCTGTTTCACAAACTCTCAATGCTTGCTAAAATTTTACAATCCATAATTCACCGTTATAGGGTTAAACCAATGCCCTACCACAAGATCACATGGTCACAACTGACTGCATCAGCAGCCATTTTCCTTTGGGTAATGGGCTACATTCCAAGGGTTGTCCTTCTCATGTTGCATTCACTCATCAAAATGTCCAGTGGGGACACTGGTGCAAGATTGAAGAGTGTTTATTTTCATTGTGAAGACAGTCCTATCCAATTTCTGTCCCAAGAAGAATGGCGTCGCAGGCCTCCTTACAGTGACCATTCACCGTATACATGTAAAAGAGGTGCTCTGTTCCTACCATTCCCGTAATGTATCTCTACGGGTCAAACAGCATTTTACCTACACTATTTGACCATTATAAGCTGATATTAAGGATGAAAATGCCTTACCAACTTTACAGTCCCTGTAAAACTTCTCCACTGGATAATCTCTTGTGAAGCCAACACCACCCATCCACTCTATACTCTTTGAAGTGGTCAGTGTTGCTACCTGGGTAGAAGAACAATGTCATGAATTTTGATATTTGTAATTTCTGTCCACAAGTAAGCCCATTTGTCTGAGAAGTTGCTAACGAATCCCTGAAACATGTCATGTCCCACTCACACAAGACAACTGCATGGACACCCTAAGAATCTACGGCAAAGACTAGCAGCAATTAATTACTATCAAAATCAAGAACACAAATTCAAAATTCTGTGGTTCACAGACAGTATTCACTTTTTTATTAATTAAATCAACTGAATTTTATTTGCAGCATAAGTTGACTTTGCAATGCTACTCCAAGTCAAATATCAAATAATGATTTTACACTTTATGGTCACAGACTCATGATGGCGACAAACCAATTATCACAAAGTTGAAAGACTATAAATAAAAAGATGTTTTGTAATGAAAACTGATTCAAATTTCCTGTCCATATGAATACAGGGTAAGAAATTACCTCAGCTGCAAAATATTTGACCATAGCAGCTTCTTTCACCACAGACAAGCCCATTTGATGTCTCCTGGCTGCATTACACATCATGACACGACCAAGTTCGATCTGAGTTGCCACATGCGCAATCTGATGTTGCATGCCCTGACAAAGATGATGAAATTGTATGTGGTTTTTCCAAAACTATAAAACTCAAGTTCCATCGAAACAACAGATGCTGGGCACGAGAGCATTATATTGTGATCAGCTCCATTTTATAAGTTGGTCCAGCAGTAATTAGGGACTGTTGACTGTGACTAATATATTGGCCTTAGACTAACCAGTAGGTCAAAACTGCATAGACTTTTCACTGTTCTTGGCGTTATGCCCAACACTGTCACGTACATACAACACAGATATGCTTGTCAGTTTCCTGCAATAAAGCCTTATAAATTGTCTGACACCGAAAAATTAATATTTCTCCTGATCAAACAGTTTCACTCCTTTTACTCTGACTGTGAAACATAATATAGATCATTACATTAGCATATTGATGATATGATATATTTGTTACATCTAGGTTCCAAATTCATCCATCCTGATCCATAAGTAATATTCTGCTTTAGGTGTCTGGTAATACAACATCACTTTAGTTCGAGGAAATAAAATATACCTGAAAGTCACAGATCCGCCTTCCAAATTGTTTCCTTCCTCTTGTATACTCAACAGCATTGTTGAAACAACCAGCTGCCAAGCCCAACATCTGTGAAATTAAAATGTGTCATTCACACTGACTGCCAAACTGTCATTAAATGAAGTATTTACAACGTCTTCAGTAAAATGCATGGTGGGGCTTCCAACAAAGGCAAGTCAAAATGTGGCAAAAAGATAAAAAAAAGTTTTTTAATTGTAAAGCCTTGCATAAGAAATAATACACAAATGATACAATAATACATGAAGGAAAAGGGAAAACAAACCAAGCTTTTGAACAATAGATCTTTTCTTCAGGCAAAGTATCAAAAGAAAATTAAATAAATAAAGACACTGTAAAATTCTTGGAATGGAAATGCTGTTTTATCTTACATTACAATGAGAGCCCAGACTAAAAAATAATCTTTCCTCAAGGATGTGATGCTAAAAATATTTCAACCTTGTCATGCCGTGTACAGTCTAAACATGGTTTCTACCGGATTCCCTCTCAAGTGGTAATGAACGACAAACGCGGAAAAAGAAGGCTCGGGAGGCCAAGTGGAGGGTACTGTTAGTCGCAGGGGCCAGGTCTGAGAGGGTTAAATATATGTCACATGAGATTACAGTAACCCTGAAACAACTACAAATTGTTTATTACAAGTTAAAATGCGAACACCAGGAGACAAAAATCAATTATGAAGCAAACTGATTCTATAACATTCAGCTGAACTTCAAAATAAAACTCACTATGTTTTCAACTTAACGAATACAAGAATTACCTGTGCAGCAATACCTATCCGACCACTGTTCAGCATTTCAATGGCATATTTATATCCCTTCCCAAATTCTCCCAGTATATTGCTTTCTGGAACCTGCAGAATACAGAATATCAAGTGATGATGTCCTGGGAATACAGCCGATACGTTTTAATTTCACAAATCTCAGGAGAATATTTCTGAGCATTCTAATTAAAATCAAACTGTCTATGAATTATTGAAAAAGAAAGAACTGAAAAACTACTGTAATTTCCTACACAATTTCATATTACTCAGGTTTTACAGGTTTGCTGCAAAAGGACTGATGATTTCCAAGATATTTTTAGTCATACTAGACCTGAAGAGGTGAAGAACTTTGTTTTTCAATTTATTTTCATTAACTTTCGTTCAATCAGGTGAAAGTTATTACATAACTTTATATACAAAGAATTAACAATTGAAAATGCCATTCTATTTCACTGCCAAGTGATGCTGACAGTTTCCTCTCTAATGAATGATACAGTTCCTCATTCAGCATAATAGCCATTTATTAAGTTTGAAGTCTTTGTTTTAACTTAAAGAGAATCACTGCCCTTAGCATTTACAATTTTACACCTACAGCCATTTACTAACAGGTCTGCAGACATTTTATCTGTTTAAAAAATGAGGTAATGCACTAATTCAGTAATTGAAAAAGACTTGAGGCATCCTAAAGTAAGAATAAATGAACTGATTTCATAGGGTATCACAAAATAACAAAAAGTGTTTGTTTGACAAAGATCTGATAATGAATTTAGCTGCTTCATTTCCATCGCCTTTATTTTAACCCTTAACTCCTTTGAGTGATGATAAACCTACCTTGACATCTTCAAAAGAGACAGTACATGTGCTGGAGGCCCTAATACCTAATTTATCTTCCTTTCTGCCCACACTAACTCCTTCCATATCCCTGTCCACAATGAAGCAGGTGATGCCTTTGTAACCCTAAGAGAATATTGAAACAGAATTGTAATTTTCTTCGTGATATCATTACATGACACAAAACTGCATAATTAAAAAAAAAAACAAAAAAAAAACAACTGCCAAATTTTATGAAATACTAATGAATTGGTTTTTTTTTAACCCCCCAAAACTATGAACAAGATTTCAACCTTTCAGCTAAAGAGTGACCCATATCATGTCTCTGTTATATGAGAAGCTGAAAATCACCACAAACTGAGCACTAATCTGACTTACTTAGCAATATGTGGCCCTTCAGAAAATTAGTATCGAATACCACCTTCCTCTGCAAAATTTCCTCTACATAAGAGTGTTTAAACAAAACAATAAAACAAAACAAAACAAAACAAAACAAAACAAAAAATCCCTTGAGAGTCACAATGCAGAACAAAGATGCTATGAAATAGTTTTGTGAATGCTTATCTAAAAAGTGTGAACCTCGTCCTTTGTATGTTTTGATACTGAACTCCTCATAGCATTACATTCTGCAATATCTTGGCATTAGAAGCAGCTGCAAAGATGCTGCAACGTAAATAATTTTATGGATGGTGGTGAAACAGCACAGGCTCAGAGAGTAAAATTTGTGCCAGGTCAATTTAATATGTTTTATAATAATAATAATAATAATTGATTTATATAGCGCCAAAATCCACTTAAAGTGCTCGGTGGCGCTTAACAAACACATAGAATACACAGTCTCAAACACTCCAGTATATCACACCTACACACTAACACATCCAAAGATACATTTCAGTAACAGTTCTAGTATCATCTATAAATCATACACTTTTTTGAAAAGCAATGTTTTGAGTTTCGATTTGAAGTGCTCTGTTGAATTAGTTGTTTTTATATCATAGTTCAGATTGTTCCAAAGTTTTGGGGCACAGATGGAAAATGCCCTTTCTCCAAGCATTGTTCTGGATCTAGGCATGCAGAGCTGGCTGTCATTTAAGGACCTTAAATTGCGTGGCGGTGTGTACTTTTCTATAAGTTCTGAAAGGTAGTTTGGCGAACACTGATTTAAACATTTGTACACCATGCAAAGGATCTTAAATTCAATACGTTCTTTTACAGGCAACCAATGGAGAGTTTTTAAAATATCCTCGGTATGATCCGAAGCTTTACTCAGTGTTACAAGTCTCGCTGCTCTATTTTGAATCTTTTGAAGTCTTGAAAGAGTTGAATCGGGAATGCCAAAAAGTAGGGAATTGCAGTAGTTCAGATGACTCAGAATGAAAGCATGAACAAGAATCTTTGCTGTGTTTTCATCAATAAATTTTCTTATTTTTCCTATGTTTCTAAGGTGGTAGTGCATGGTTTGACAAATTCTTGTCACATGGGTCTTCATAGAAAAGTCAGGGTCAAAATAAAAGCCAAGATTTCGTATGGCACTAGATGACTCAACCTTAACAGTTGCATTGCCAAGATCCAATGTGTCAAACTTTATGTTTGCTCTTAACTGATTTGTTCCCAACATGATGATTTCTGTTTTGTCGTCATTCAATTTAAGTTTGTTGTTAAACATCCAGTCCTTGATATCATGAAGACAGTTTTGAATTGTTGAAATTTGTTGATCTTCCTCACCATGGCTGATAGGTATGTACAGCTGGGTGTCATCTGCGTACATGTGGTGCTCTAATGTATGTTTCTTGATGATATCTGATAATGGCGTAGTGTAGAGTGTAAATAACACAGGTCCGAGGACTGAGCCTTGAGGAACTCCATAGTGCAGTGGAACTGAAGAAGATGTTACAGTGCCAGCATTTGAAGATGTTGAACTACCAACACATGATGGAAGTTGAACTGATTGGGATCTATCTGTGAGATACGATTCTATCCATTTGAGTGCAGACCCTCCAATACCAAGGTAGGTCCCCAGACGCTGTAGTAAAATGTCTTGATCAATGGTGTCGAAGGCAGCGCTCAGGTCAAGTAAAATGAGTGCTGTACACTTTTTCTGATCAGCAAATCTGATGATGTCATTATGTACTCTCAAGAGGGCTGTCTCTGTACTGTGAAACTCTCTATAGGCTGATTGGAATTTTGCAGCAAGGCCCTCTGCGGAAAGATATGATTTAAGACATGATGCCACAAGTCTCTCTAATACCTTGGATAGAAAACTAAGATTGGAGACTGGACGATAGTTGTTCATAAGACCCTTGTCCAAATTTGATTTTTTAAGTAGTGGTGTCACTAGTGCCTGCTTAAACACGAGAGGAACGTAGGCCTCTTGGAGACTGCAGTTAACAACAGATGTTATTGCAGGAGTAACTTCTGCCTCACAGCTTTTTATTAGCCACGTTGGAATGGCGTCCAACATGCAGGTCTTATTTGCAGAAGCTGTGACTATCTGTGAAACTTCCTCATGACTTGCGAGGTGGAATTCCTTCAGAGATGACTCTGAATTTGCTGTAGTTGTTTCTGATGAACTTTGCTCAAACTGATCTCTGATCTTTTTAATTTTGCTATTGAAGAAGTCAGAGAAATCCTCTGCCAGTGTGTGTGCATCGGTGTGTGATGGTAAGTTGACTGTTGTTTCATGGTGCATGAGGCCTGTAATTATTTGGAAAAGTTCCTTTGAGTTGCTTTTATTTTCACTGATGTTTTTCTGAACATGTTTCACTTTCGATGTCTTGATGAGCTGATTAGTCTTGCTTTTGGCTTTGATGTACGCCTGTTTATGTACCTCCAGTTTTGTTTTCCTCCACTTCCTCTCTGCTTGCCATCTTTCATGTTTTGACATTCTGATGTCGTCGTTGTACCATTTGGTGTTAGGCCGTAGACAAAATTTTCGTTCTTTCAATGGGGCGTGCTTGTCCAGCAAATCACTAAGTGTTGAATTAAAAACTTCGATCTTTGCTTGAACACTTTCTGCATTGACAACTTTATTAGTCAAGTTACAAGAAATAATTTCCTCTTTTATTAAGTTAATGTCGATGTTCTTGGTGTTCCGAGACACAATTGTTCTACTGACTGGTTTGGGTTTAGAAACAGATAGTGAAAATAAAACCCAGTAATGATCTGATGGGCTATTCTGGTCCACTTCCAGTGAATGTATGGACTTATCCACAACACTGTTTATGACCAAGTCAATGATATGACCTTTATTATGTGTTGGCTCTATCACAAGTTGTTGTAGATTCGATGCTTGTAAAATTTCCAGGAATTTTAAAACTTGTGAATCATTTGGTTTGTCAATGTGCAGATTAAAATCGCCAACTAAAATCATTTTTTCCCACTGAAGTGTTCTATCAAGCACAAAATCATTACGATCAGTGAAGAATTGGTCCATCGAAATATGATGTTTGGCAGAAGACAGTGGGCGATAGATGCAAGCAATTTGATACTGAATGTTGTTCTTGTAAAAAGTAAACAGCAAATGTTCAAATGATGTAAACGCCGTGGAATTCAATTTTTCTATCTTAAGTCCAGATTTGAACAATGCCAAAATACCTCCACCTCTTCTTCCGGGTCGTATTTGACTAACCACTGAATATCCCACAGGTACCAGTTCGGTGAGAACAGCATCATCATTTTCAGACAACCAAGTCTCTGTGATAATGCAAACATCTATGTCCAGTTCTAGAACATAATCAGTAATGAGTGTTGCCTTATTACACACAGAACGTGCATTTATTAAGCACATAAGTAGGTCTTTGTTATGCGCTCTCGATGTTACAGTTATCAAGTTATTAAAGTCAACCCCCTTCTGTTTAGTAGATGTGTCACATTTATCATTAATTATAGGTTGTAACACATGGATTTTCCTTTTTGAGCCTCCTCTATTGCCCCTTTTTGTAGATCTCTTTATTATCAGTCCACGTTTTTTTGACTGTGAAAACACAGTGGTGGGAAGTCTATTGTTGAAACATGTGTTTCTCATACTAAGTAATTCAGACCTTGAATACTGGAGTTCATTGTTTGTTTTAATGTCAACACACTGACACACTTCACTTTCATTTGTCTCCATGGTCAAATGCAGCTTTGATCTAGATCTTATCTGTGACTCTGATTGTTGGGTCACAACTGTGTTGTAGCTGTAAAAACAAACACCACTCTGGGTTAACCTTGTATTGTTCTTGTTGTTGTTGTTGTTAAAATAACAAAAGCCTATCTGGGTCACACATGTATTGTTGTTGCTGTTCAAACAACAATAGCCTGCTCCTATCTCACTGTTGTTGATACAGGTGAAAAACAGTTCACAACATGGCCACAATGTCAAACTTTGTACCAAAACCACAATGGAGATGAAGATTTTCATTATTTCCAACATAATTTACTGATGGAATATAATATAAAATACATGATCAGAATCTCTAGAACTAGTCTAGATCTTTCAACTGATGTAAAAATTAACACTGAAATGTATCCAGAAAAACACAAAACATCCACTAATGTCAGAGCTCAAAAAATGCTGCCTATTGGCGCAACAGCTCAGAAAACACATATATATTATACATCTTAGTTTCCTTTATTTTTGGCCTGTGGTGAAAAATTAGGCTTAACTTATTTTCACAAAAATTCTTCACAAAAATTTGGATAACTTTTTGTTGCTTGGCATTCCAGAATAAAATCAAAGAAAAACAAAAAAACAAGTAGTCGGCCGTCTTCTGGAACCTCATTAAAACTAGCCTTTGAGACTGTTGTATGGGAAACAAATTTTTCCTATACAAAAATTAATCCATGCCAGAAAAAATTGCTTACATCGGTAGGTTTAGCATTGGCCATGACAAGGAAGACTCCAGCATAGTCGGCATTGGTGATCCACACTTTTGTGCCATTTAATATGTAATTGTCACCTTCCTTCACAGCTGATGTTCTCAGGGCAAAAGCATCTGAGCCAGACTCAGCTTCTGACAAACAGAAGCCACCAACCTAAGGAAACATTCTGTTTGAGAGCATGATCCATGCGGAAGTGAAAGAGCTTAATTATTTCCTACAAAAACATAAACCAATTTCAGAATCCATCAAACTGTAAAAAAAAACACAACATTTGAGTGAAGGCATAAGCAGGACTTTGAGTTAGTTCAGTCAATCTGCTGTATTCCTCTGTCAGGCTTAGAGTGAGTTTAGATCCTCAGTGTGCCTTTGATAGAGATTTTATTTGCTCCAATCACTTCGTGGCCAAGTTATTTCATTTCCTCCATCTACCTCAGTATTCAAGACTTGACAATTTTGCACAATTCCATATACACAGGATTATACACTTATAGTTATGACATTTTCTACATAAAAATATCTGCCAACCACACAAGCTATTATCTTAAAGCGTTTAGAGCCTGATTTTTAAGGGGACAAAACACTACATAAACGCTGTGCATTATTACTATTATTATCTAAGGTAAAACTGTAACTGCAAACCTGTTGAAAAACTGTTTTTTCTTTTCAAAGCCCTTTCCTCTTTCTTTTCCTCCAAATCAACATCTAAACAAACAACTTTGTATGTTTTTTACCTATTATTGACTAACACCCATAAATTTTCATCCTGGTGCTACAACAAGCCACATAAACACATACCATGTCAGTTGCTAGTCGAGGAAGATACTTTTGTTTCTGTTCTTCAGTGCCAAGTTTAACAAGCAGCATGTTTACTAATGTGTTCTGCACATCACAGAGGACACTGACTGCAGGGTCAACCTTTGCTAGCTCTTCAATGACAATGGTGGATGCAAAAAAAGTGGAGTTAGTACCACCATAATCTGCTGGTATTTCTATGCCCATAAGCTGAAAAAACAAAGGTGAATGAATACAAAATGTTCATCTTAAAAATAACTTTTCAGATTTAAGCAGATGAAAAGGAAATACATTGGCACTCAGTCATTCATAAAACAGACAAACAACCACAAAATTTCATACAACTGCAATTTGATTTTAGCATTTTACAGTGATTTATTGTTATCATGTAACTGATACAGAATCTTTTCCTAAAGCACAAAATGGACTTCAAATGACCTGTCATGGAAAATTAGCCAGATTTCACACCGAAGGCTGACGTTTATTCAGTTATCCTAATTGTATGAGAAATATATCACATTATTTTAATTTCCACCCTCCTGACAACTGAACTACTCAGTTGATCAGAGATGGGGAAACCTGATCCCTGAAATCTATTAAAATGAGGGTAATTACCAAGAATAAGATAGGGGGTTAGCCAGCCCGGGTGTTTGTCCAACAGTTTTTTAATGTATTTTTTATTTTTTACACTTGACCTAGAGCTACTTTAGATATTGATATTTAACTGCTTTTCTTGAGTGTTCAATTTGGTGCACTTTTCTCTACCAATGACAGTGTTCAGAGCGCACAAATATGCACGGGAGACTCAATTTTGACATGCATTCAATCTGGGGCAATTAACGAGTGCGCAGTGCCCTGGCGCATGAGATCTGTAGCAAGATTGCAGATTGTGTGAAACTTGCTATTATTTTCTTGAACAGGAATCTTTAATATATTTTACATTTGCACACACTGTAAAAAGTATTTTTAAAATGGTTTCTTCTATTTGTGACTTTTATAGTACAAATCTGTGGCCGCATGTTTAACTCTTTCCGTACTTTTCACCGATACATCGGTTCCTCCGACTGACGCATTTGGACTAATTTCTGCTGAAGTGCAGTAATAGTGGCATCGGTTGTACCACAAACAACAAAAACACTGGGAAGCTAGATGGACACAGTATCGTTGAAATGCCCAGGGGTAACAAGGAGAGTACTTTTTGCCGATGTATCGGTCCCCCCGACTGACGCATTTGGACTAATTTGGGCTGAATTGCAGTATGGAAAGAGTTAAACAATGCACTCAATACATTAATTCAGCACAATTGTGAAATATCCCATTTAAGTTAACTATTGGTATCTGTAAACATAACATTCCCATCCCATATATTTAGAGAGGATTCTGTTTTTGATGTTGTAAAATGGAGTTCTCCTGTCCCCAGTACCCTCAGCACATGTGCCGACATCCATCAATCCTTTTCTGTGTTTTTGTTACAGAGAATAGGTCAGTGAAGAACGAACCTCCACTACAAAGTAGATTAGCCTTTATAATTGAGCCATGCATATCAAGGAAACATTCTGATGTAATGACACACATGTAAAGGCTAGGAATGACTGATACAGTACAGGTGTTTGTATAATTTTATGATTTATGACAGCATTAGCACAAAAGACAAATATGTAAGAGCAATGATAGCAGGTGAAAAAAAATCAATAAATCATGCAAAGGTGTGCTAGATTAAATTACCACAAAACAATTTGTAATGAAATGATATCGACACAGCTGTTTGATGCATACACTTTCACTGGCAGGCCACAGTTCAGTAACTCAGTATAGCAGCACCTCGAAACAATGAATGGCTGGGTGAATCATGCCAGTCTGCGCCATTAACACAGGGATACTAATTCACTCCTTTTCAAAGGGCCACATAGCAAAAGTTTTTAAAAAAGTAAATAAATAATGAAATAAAAACTGTACCCCATTTTCAAATAAAGTCTGGATGACCTCTGGTTTCATTTCACTGTTGTGGTCCATTTCTGCAACATATGGCTGTATCTTTTCAATGGCCAGGCGAGACACTAAAATAGAAATTAAAAAAAAATAAATTATATCAATTAATAGATCAATACGAGACATACAGCACAAGAACTTCCCAAACGTTATCATGACAAATCTCATTAATTTTCAGGATCACAGTATTTTCCTTATTGATTTTTCCAAGATTTTTAGAAAATCCTTCATGTTCAGCAGAGAGCTGTAAGGAAAGAGGAGAATCTACAGCCAATGCAGCATGCTGTCAAAATCAGCAGACCTGTATCGGATGATGTTATTCATACAAGCAAACTTGAGGTTCAGCCCTACATGGTTGGATTTAGTTGATTGCTAGGAAAAATAAGTTTCAGCTGTATCTAAGGAAGTATGAGAATAGTTAAATGCACTGAGTATCAATACTATTTCATGCATAGCTGTGCTGTAATACCCTTGTGGAAATTCTCAGAAATTTGCATGCAGTATGTGTTCATTTTTACAAATGGGTTAATGCCAAAGTGCATAACAAAATCCTAATGATTCAGAAAGCTTCTTCAAACCAATTTGCACTAAAGCATATGTGTGGCTTCCAGGCGAGTTGGCACAGTCCCAGCTGATGAACAGATCTATACTATTGGTGTGTTTGAAGCACGGTTTTCAAGACTGGGTGATAACTGTATTATTAATACAAATAGAAAAGTGCACCTGTGTCCTTCATCATCTGTTCTTCAGGCGACAGCCAGTCAGCAGGCAAGTGATGTGTTGTTGCTCCGCTTCCTTCATGAGAAATATTGGCAGAAGCAATACCAGATAAGGGAAAACTGCCTTGGGTGTATTTCCTCACTGCTTGAACACCCTGAAAATATCTGGCACATCCCTGGGCCTGGAAAAAAAGAAGATATGACCTTGTAATGTTGTTAACCCTCATTCTGCTGGAGGTCATTATATTGGCCTCCGCATGAGGCCAATATTGGAGCCTACATATTGCAAACTGGGTCCTGCGGGAGGCCAATAGATTGTGTGGCAACACAGTTCCTCGTGTTTTGTTTATTCGGTTGCCGCAACATCGTTTTTTTATCCACACTATTTTCACTCGTTTATCTATCCTGTCACCCCTACTATGTCTAACAAAATGGTATCATCCAGTTACATTTATTACAATGCAACTGTTCCTCATACTCATGTAATAGTACTGACAGTCTAAAGTTTGAGCTGGGGAAAATCTTGGGGAAACTTTTACTTTGATGCTGGTTGTCGTCTACATGTGAAATGAGAAGAATGGGGCCATCTGCATAGTTAAGAAACTGTTCTATATCTGTAATGATGAATTCTAACGTAATACTAGGAGATGCTGCATAAGGGCGTCTGTCGGTAGGTTTTTCATCAGGGGAAATTGGGAGAAAATGACTGACTTTGTTGTTGATACTGTGTTGCTTTGATTAAACCGCTTTTCAGTACATATAAGTACTCTACGAGCTGGAAATCAAATCTCTTGCTAAAGATGTGCTAAGAAAACTAACATCATAGTACGTGGAACCTTTACATAGTTCAGGGGAGAGAAGGTAATGTCACGATGCACATGGTTAGTAAATTAAGTGCCTGGATTAAAAAATAATTTTTCACCTGAATGGCCTGACTTAGGGAGAAAACAAGAGCGCAGTTCTTGGGAAAAAGGATGAAACGTGTGTTAAACGGCCTGTAAATGCAGAAAGTTCTTGATTATGGGCCTTTTATTTAACAATAAAACTTACTGCATCTCATCATCAGTACTTTATCCAAATATCATAGGGGTCCTTTACGATTTATCCACCACTATTGCCATTATTGTGTCCTAAAGTAAACATGATATGTACACCTGTTCAAAAGGATCCGATTGACCTGACCGCTGAGGTTATCGGCAACATGCGAATGATTGGCTGATTGGCCGCTGGCTATCCCCGCACAGGGCGCTACGTCGCCGAGTTCACTCAACACGGGACGAGGGTTAAGAAAGAGAATGATTAAAGATGTTTCAGTTTATCCTTCAAGTAGGCCTACATGTGACATTTTTGGAAAGGCCTAATAAAAAAGCCTTTTGCGTTCAAAGGTGGAGAATTTGTGAATTATATATTATATATATTTATAAAGACATTTTACTTCAGTCAAAATGGTCATGCACTATAGGCCTACAATGCTACATGTTTAAAATTCTATTTTACATTAATAATTCTAACAAACAATTTAGCAATGCCAATCGAGCCGCATTGCGTGTCCGAGAAATGGGACCGCCCGCTGGGTACAGATTTCGCCGGCTCACAAATGCGAGGTGTGTTGTGTTGAAGCCCTCGTGAATGAAATTTGGCATCCAATCAGAAAAAAGGTCAAACTAGTCACATGTGGACGTTCGTCATCTTACTATATTCAGAACCCGTTGAAATCGTTTATTCTTTCGCATTCGTGTGTGTATTTCTGAAGATAAAGGGAGTTACAGCTGGGACGACGAGAACGTAAGAAAGCAACCTTTTCTTTATCTTTGTGTAAAATTTCAATGATTTATGTGATGTATTTCTTACTGCAATAATTTTTAAATTCTTGTGGCTCACAAGAAAAGCCGGTCCTAAAAAAGTGAGGCCATTGATGGGCGGCAGTCGTGACCCAACGCAGTGCATACAAGCGAGGGATGATCACTACGCACAATTCCATTGGCTGCTAAAAACAGCTTGACCGGGGCGAGTTTAAATTATAAATCTGGGGCACATTGTTTTTGGTGGGTGATAGGTTGGTGAAATATGAGTACTGATACTGGCAAAGACAACAGTATTGGGTTAAAACTTTGGTATTTAACTTTGATAATGTTTTTGGCAGAAAAATTAGATCTATGGATATGATATTTATGTCACTACCAAATCAAATGACATGTCTGATGAGTTCTGAAACATTGAAGTTAAATCCTCTCCTCCCCTTATTAATGAACGCGCCTCTTTTGGGTTGTCTGAGTATGTTGAGTGTAGTATAGGTCCTACACAATGTTATTGTCTCGGAGAGTTATATCTAATTATGCTCTGCGCTCCAATTTTATTCACAGCTGTATAATTTATCATGTTTATTTGTAAATTATACAGCTGAGTTATATTAATACATCCACAGTAAAAGGATCATTTGTATTTTCCCCCCTTTTCCAGTTCATCATGGATAGAGATATTTTAATAGAAAAATACGGCTAGCCCAATCTTCATAATACATGTATTATTATGACAAACGGACTTGTCCTCCAGTTCAGAAAAGACACCATCAAAATGCATAAAATGATATAAACAAAATAATTACATGTAGAATGATACATTGAAAGTATGGATAAAGTAAAATATATGTTTCCTAGTTGAATATCATTTTATAATTTGCCTTTGCTGATGTTTGCTCTTCTCAACACATGTGACGACAGACAGCACCAAAGGAGAAGGAAGTAATTGTGGACTTGGCAGAACTTGGAAAGGGCCTTGGAATTTTTAAATGGCCAGCAGGAAAAGACATTCACAGTGTGTCAAGGCTAAGCGTTCTAGAGACTGAGCTCGAATATGAGCCACGGCAAGGAGGACGGTCATGGATAATATAGAATGCAAAGTCCATTCAAATACAATGTACTCAAAATTAAGGTGGAAAATTATATTTTAGATGTCAATAATAAAGAATATGCTGCTAAGCCTGTGTGCATTCTTTATAAATACATGTATTTATGTTACTTTCACACTGCAACTGCGAGTAAAAGTGGGAATTTTGGGGGGTAAAAGTGAACAAAGGTTATTATAATGTGAAGGAGTAATTTTCGATTAATTAAAGAATGGCTACAAATCTTCAACTTTTAGAAAAAGTAATCAAGGTAAAAGAATTCTAATGGTACCAGCACATTTCCCATTCAATTTCCCACAAAGATGCCCAATTTCATGCATGCAGTCCCCAAACTAACTGAAATATGCTAAAAAGTTGACGAAAAAGTGGCGGTTTTGTTGTCACTTTTTGGCCATTTTTTACTACACAAATAATACAGTAATCCGATTTTTCAAAACTTTAAATGAACGTAACTTTGTTATTTATTGATGGATTTTAAAAAGGTAAAAAGCATTTTTCTTATAAAAGATAGAGCTTTTGATATAATCTTGTTTTATTCATCAAAGGTGCAAAAAAAAAATTTTCATTGGCATTGCTAAACAACTGCATTCAATATGGAAAGTATTCCTTAGCAAATTAACACTGATCACTTTCCCCATCACACAGATTTTGCAAAATCCTGGGGAGGACTTCCGAATGCGTTCCCTAACTCGACAAGTGCATAGGCATTGTCAGATTGATATGTAACGACGTGAGGGTCTAGTCAGTTTGTATCATCGAGGCCGTAGGCCGATGTTCGTCTGGGCAGTAGTCAGATTGACATATTAGGGAAAGCCGCCGGGGTAGCTATGCACTGTTTTCACTCGGGCTATGGAACGCATTCGGAAGTAGTTCCAAATCCTGAAAACAAAACAGGTTGATTCTTTAATGAGCAATGTTCAGAAAAATGACTTTCATCGGAATAAAAAAAAAAAACGCTTCCAATCCAGGCGTGAATCGGATCCCGGGTCTCCTGCATGACAGGCAATCATACTAGTCACTATGCTACCACAGACTCTGTTGAATGGTGAAGGAATTCTTCCAAAATTAACATCACAAATCCAAGAAATCATATATCTGTCTGCCAATAAAAATGGTAAGATTCACATCTTTTTCACAGACATTGCACTTCAAAGAAAACAAATATAATTTGTTTCCAAATCTAGATCTAGATCTAGATCTAAATCTAAATTTATTTATCAATCTATTTTCACTGTAAGTGTAAGAGCTATTCAGGCACATGATTTTAAGAGAATGAAACAGACAGTGCTGGCTTCGTATGCACACACCCTTGAGGAAATTGTCCTGAGAAGAGAATGCGCCATCGTCGCCTAAATGCTGACTCCGACTGCCTTGCTCTTCTCGTGTTATACTTATACTGTGCACAGTGAGTTACTGGGTGTAGAGCCTGGAAACTGGGAAGGTCGTCAGCTTCGTTTCGTAAGCTTAATTCCCTGGTACTATTTTTATTACGTTAGACCCTTTTCACACGGCGCGGGTCAATCCTAAGGCTGAGGTTTTCAATGGAGCCTTTCACACGGCGCGGATGCGGGTCGTGCTTGTGTGCGGGCGAAATGTTTGCGCGGGTTCCCCTAGGGTACCCGCACCCGCGAAGTTGAAATTGTACACCGTATGCAGGAATTTGTCCTTGGCTGCGCTTTATCCCGTATTTTGTTTTGATTGTGACTTTTTTTTTCTGCAGAAACAGTATGGATGCAGATATTGATATAGAAGGGCTAGAACTACTAATCATTAGCGATAGGGAGGCCAGTTCTGTGGAACAAGTTCTTTCGTCAATCAAAGGATACATAGATAATGTATCCATGTCTCCTCTTTTGTCGCAAATACAAGATATAGGAGGAGAAACCGATCACTGTCCATATTTCACGACTGTACAATGTAAAATAGATTTAAAAAAACTGGAGAGGTCTAGATCTAAGTGCGGGTGCGATTTTCACCCGCGCCGTGTGAAAGGGTATGTGGGTACGGGTGGGCCCCATGCAAATGTGCGGGCGCGGGTGGACCAGCGCCGTATGAAACGGGTCTTAGATAATAAAGGGCGAGCACTTCGATTCATTTACAGACATTATTAAAAGTGTCTCGGTTATTACAGTTGGTACAAATTTAAAATGTAGAGGAAAAAGAAAGGAAAGTTTCATTATATTAAGGAATAAAAAACATAAATTTTTAAACGAGTTTCAAACAATACTATTTAATTTTTGGAGTATCCTTAGGACTTTTCGGTTTTGGCGAAAAATAAGAGCGCATGAAATTATGGACAAACCAAAAGCCGTCAACCGGAGCTTGAAATTATACGGAACAATTATTGTGATTGACTGATTTGGTCGTTGTTTACAAATGGCGGCCGATGTCAGGAAAATTGAAGAAGTAGATCTAGATGAAGTCCCCCGTCCCCCGCCAGTCTCCCCAGAAGAATCAAATATTTCAGTATGTTCAGGGAGATCCACTTCTTCACTTCCAAGTTACATAATCGTGCAGAAGCAAATGCAAGATGTTGTACTTGCTCAGAAAATGGCAGTAGAACAACTGGTGAAGAACAACGTAAGTAAAACAGTCTTTAAGAGAATTCATTGCTGATAACGGATCCAGAGTCCAGTGTAATATGAGGAGCATTCTGTATGGTCTTCTCTGTAGACAAAGCTGTATTTTACATGAACAGGGTGGGAACTCCATACCTGATTAATATAACTATAAGGACAGCCAGTCGTCCTTTAAATGGTGGAATTTTTTTTTCAAATTTTACCGGGCTGATTTTGGTGAAGCTAGGATAAAGTATACTGTATCGCATAGGCCTATCTTCACAGATTCTGTGGTGGTGTGACAATTTTTAAAATATTCACAAAGCAGTACCCAAATGTTTTACGAAGTGCTTATTCGCAGATGAGGGGTTTCTTGGTTTTGTGATGTCTGCTATGGAAAAGTTCTCCCGCATTCCGCAGTCTGCAATGGCTAGCATCTGTGGTTATCAGTCGGAGACTATGGGTCTGGTCCGTCTTCGGTTCAATCCCACGCCGGAGCATTTTTTTTTAACCTCGGATTGCTCATGTTTAGGAAATTTTTTTTTTTAAAGGATTTTGAAAAATTCATGTCGTGGGGAAATTGATCTATGTTACTAATGTGCTCCAGATTACTTTATTCCTGTTCATTTTATTTATTCCTGTTCTCAGAACGGGACAGAAATAAAAATATGTAAATCAAATTTTAAACATGTAGGCCTAAATGATTTCTTTTAGTCAGTGTGAACCGAACAGCCCATCTCTCTCCACGGTAGCCTGGATAGAGATCTATTTGTCATGTTTTGCTTTATTACTTTTTTTGTTTCCATGGAAATTTAATTTATTTTTATTCGCTCTGTCTGACTTTCTCTGTGATCAATTTCACACCCGACAAAATTGGTTAATAATAATAATAATCCATCTAAAAAAATTTGTAAAAAATGTTTTAAAAGCCCTAGTCACAATTTTATACTCTGGAGCAAAGCAACGCTGATCAGTGGGGGAAAATGCAGTAAAAAAGTGACCAAAAAAAAAATCAGATCTTGCAGAGCCTCGACTCCCCCTCCCCTCCCCCCAACTCGGCAGGCAAGTTTACTTTTGGTAGGTTTTTAGAATAGAAAAAGGAATGAGCTGCTGTGGAGGATGAAATCTGCTGGCTTTCCAATTTCCCCCTCGACACACTGTTTGTTTATACATGTACTAGTCCGTTTTTTGAATGAGAAGTGATGCGCATCGTTTGTTTTGGTCATGCGATTGAGATGAACACTCGGGTGGCCGCTGCTGGCCTCTTGTTGAGCGAAGGAATTGTTTGTTTCATTTGTTCAATGTATGTATGTGAAGTTCATCTGATCTTTCTAGACTTTTATCACTCGTTAAAATTCAGAGGGCTTTGGTTCTCGCCTGCTTGTCATGGTACTTGGGTGATTTTGTGTCCCATAGACAGCTCTCGCCATCAAAAATGTTTTGGTGAAAGTTTCATTGATAGCTCGACTGAACACCATTTTAAGGAGCTCTTCCAAAATAAAAATCACAAACCAGATATCCATCTGCGAATAAGATTCTGATCTTATTCGCTGACATCTGCAAATAAGCGTGGCCAATGTTTTATATCATTATGAAGGGATGAGGACAGGCTAAAAACCGAGTTGAAAAACGAAAATGCATTAGGTCGTCGAAAGTTCCATGTTGTGTGCATGAGTGACACAGAGTCTGTACTATAGACTATAGACAAGAGTTAAAATACTGTCCCATTAACTGAAGAATTTATATTTATTTGTGTATTTTCGGCATTGTTACATTGTAGATTTCAGATTTTTCATCCGTTCTCTGTTGTATTTGTGTACAAAGTCATAGTGTTGTATTTAAAATATGATACACAGTGTGCATCGCAACATCCTGAGTTATAGCCAGAATAGCTAATTCTGTGGCGTATGTTGTATGGTGGGCCACATGCATTCCAGCATCACAAAGATGTACGTTAATAAATGCAAGATAGGTATGGTATAAGGCTATGATTAGGACACAATATGTCAGGCCAGAGTTTTCTGCTATTGTATGACAGTACACAATACAGCCTGCTACTGTCACCCCCACTGTCTTGTGGGTCATCTCGGGAGAGAGGAAGACTAGGGGAAGGTAACCCTGAATACAAATACCACACTGCCTTGTGTGTTGCTATGATAGCAAAGGCTATGGGAGTAAACCCAGACAGAAAATCAGGAGTGGAGACCCGAAGGTGGTTGTCAGGGAGAACTGCATCAAACTGGCTTCCAGCATCTCCTGCAGCCGGACTAGTTCCAAATGTATTGACCTGGTCTCTCCCTTGGGTTTAACTAGAATGGCAGAGAGAGGGATGGTGCCTCTGGGCAAAGCACCATCTCTTAAAAATAGCCCAGGCAAGGCAGCAAAACGAGGAGGCGTTTGCTCGGGCTTGGCAAGCGTCTGTCTCTCCTCTATAAGCCCACCCATTTCCGATTTGGAGAGGACACTCCAGCCATCCGTTACGGATGGGCACAACACGGGAGGTGGCAGTTACCGGTGATAAGCTCAATCCATTTGGCGTACGGATGAGCGCCAGGGGTCCCCTCTGTCGGTGGGAGCGGCTTTTCAGCTGCATTGATCAACTACCGCCCGCCGTAACCTGGGCAGCCCCCAGGCAGTTGGGTGTTGTTCCGCCACGTCAGCCTGCTTCATAAGGTGGTTGGAGCTAGACCAAAAGTCAAAAAGCTGACGTAAAGTGTGCACCTGGCAAAAACAGAAAAATACTCAAACTTGGTACCTGGAACGTCAGAACAATGCGCCCAGGCTTGCAACAGCAAGATCTCACTAATATTGACTCCATCAGGAAATCCCAAATTATTGATCGAGAACTTCAGCTACTAAACATCGACATCGCTGCCCTTCAAGAAACTCGACTTCCCGACTCCGGGTCAGTCAAAGAAGAAAACTACACCTTCTTCTGGCAGGGCCTTAGCAGCGAAGAGCCGAGAATCCACGGCGTGGGCTTCGCCGTAAAAAACTCCCTTATCAATTCGATCGCAACTCCAATTGGAGTGTCAGAACGCATCATGACACTCAGACTGAACACCCGGTCTGGTTTTACCAACATTATCTGTGTCTATGCCCCAACACTTACCTCCTCTGACGAAACCAAAGACATTTTCTACGAGGCATTGCAGAGGACTCTCCACAACATCCCTCTCACCGAAGGCCTGCTAATTCTGGGTGACTTTAACGCTCGAGTGGGAGCAGATCACTCCGCATGGCCAAAGTGCATTGGGCACTTCGGCATTGGCAACATCAACGAAAACGGGCAGCGCCTTCTGGAGCTATGCTCCGTAAACTCATTATGTGTTACAAACACGTACTTTGACCTTAAGAGATGCCAAAGAACATCATGGCGCCATCCCAGGTCTGGCCATTGGCATCAATTAGATCTTATTCTCTCAAGGAGGAAGAGTTTGGGCTGTATAAAAATAACTCGTTCCCTCCACAGTGCTGACTGTGACACCGACCATGCACTGGTAGTCAGCAAAATCAAAATTTCGGCCAAGAAAATATACAGATCAAAAGCCCCTTCAATCCCTAAGATCAATGTAACAGCAATCAGAGATGAATCAAATAGAAAGTCATTTGAAAAGTTATTTGCTGAAAGCATGGATAATGTCAGCCAATGTGACTCGGTAGATGAAACATGGAACACTCTCAGTTCAAAAATTCATGACTGTGCCATCAAGTCTTTTGGACAGCATAAAGTTTCAAACAACGACTGGGTAGCCCAGAACAGCGAAATTCTCCTACCTCTCATTGAGCAAAAGAAATCTGCTTTCAATGAGTATAACAAAAATTGCAATCAGAGTACAAAAACTTGTTTGAAAAATGCAAAAGCTAAACTTCAGCTGGAGGTAAGACGTTGCGCCAACAAATACTGGACAGACTTGTGTAACAGCATACAAGAGGCAAATGAAAAGGGAGATATGAAAACCGCCTTTAGTCAGATGAAAGTAGCCCTTGGGCCAATCATCACCAAAAGCGCCCCACTTAAGTCTGTAAATGGTGAACCCATCACAGATAAAAATGAACAACTGAATAGGTGGGTAGAGCATTACTCTCTGTTGTATTCAACTGAGAAAAATATTCCACCAGATTTTGAGGAACACCTCCAAAAACTGCCAATAATGGCCGAACTTGACGCTGAACCTTCCTTAGTCGAGCTTTCCAATGCAATCGACCACCTGTCTGCTGGAAAAGCCACAGGAAGTGACAACATTCCTGCAGAGGTATTAAAAGACCTAAAAGGCCCACTATTACCACACCTGTATAATCTGTTACTGCAGTGTTGGAAAGAAGGCGTGATACCACATGATATGAGAGACGCCAAAATTGTCACACTTTACAAGAACAAAGGAGACAAAGGCGACTGCAACAACTATCGAGGCATATCCCTCCTCAGCATTACTGGAAAGGCTTTTGCTTGCGTCATCCTCTGCCGCCTTCAACAAATGGCGGAAAAAGTCTTACCAGAAACACAATGTGGCTTTCGAAGCAAACGATCAACTATTGACATGATATTTGCACTTCGGCAAATCCAAGAAAAATGTAAAGAACAAAACAGGCCGCTTATAACATGCTTTGTGGACCTAACAAAGGCTTTCGACACCGTAAGCCGATCTGGCCTGTATGCAGCCCTTAAATCCATAGGCTGTCCACCAACATTGCTAAAACTTATTGCATCCTTCCACACTGACATGAGGGCATGTGTCAACTTTGAGGGCTGCACATCCAATTCATTTGCTGTAAACAGCGGTGTGAAGCAGGGATGTGTTCTTGCTCCTACCTTATTTGGTATATATTTTGCAGCCCTACTCAAGAATGCCTTTGGTCAATGTTCAGGTGGAGTACTTATTAACACCAGAGTGGACGGCTCCATTTTTAATGTTGCCAGACTAAAAGCAAAATCTCGTACAGAGCATATTATGTTACAAGAGCTCCTCTTCGCAGATGATGCTGCAATCGTGGCCCACGATGAAACCACGCTCCAGGCTCTCATCAATAGCCTTGCCAAAGCCTGTGACAAATTCATGCTAAAGATCAGTGTCTCAAAAACTGTAGTTTTGACACAAGGCTTGAGAAACTCCAACCCAATCATGCTGAATGGCTCTCCTCTGGAGCAAGTGGGAAAATTCTGCTACCTAGGCTCAACCATCAGTGGTAGCACAGACATAACTGAAATAAATGCCAGAATAGGAAAGGCGGCCACAGCTTTTGGCAAACTCTCAAAAAGGGTGTGGAACAATAGCAAGCTGACCATCAAAACAAAGGTACTCGTGTACCAAACTTGCGTCCTAAGCACCCTGCTGTATGGCTCAGAGACATGGACCACCTACTCCAAACATGAAAGATCCCTCAACTCCTTCCACCTGCGCTGCCTGCGCAAAATTCTCAAGATCAAGTGGCAAGACAGGATCTCAAATATCGAAGTTCTGAGCCGAGCCAACATTCCATCAACTCAGGCTCTCCTAGGCAAAAAAAGACTGCGGTGGCTTGGACATCTCCACCGTATGGAAAATGATCGCATCCCCAGACAAATTCTCTACGGGGAACTTGCTACTGGCAACCGACCCAGAGGTAGGCCACATCTGCGATTCAAAGACACTTGCAAGGTCACGATGAAAGCATTCAACATCGACCCCAATGAATGGGAGAACCTTGCAAGTGATCGAAGCAGATGGAGACAAAAATTGCGCAGTGGCACGCTCGCAATAGACTTCAAGGCAAAAGAAACATACCTGACAAAACGACAGAGGCGGAATGAAAACACTCGCCAAAGTGAACCCAAAAGACTGACCTGCAATCATTGCCATCGCACTCTCGGGTCAAACATTGGTAGAATAAGCCACGAGAGAAGCTGTCAGTCAAAGTGAAAGTGAATATTCTAGCTGCTAAGACCGTCTGTAAAGACGCTAAAGGCCATATATATGATTAGGAAAAGGTTTCAGGGATAGGGGTGGAGTTAGGGACAGCTTTAGGATTAGAGGTGGAACAGGGAAATGATTATGGTGACCTGTGTAAAATTGACTTGGGGAAGGAGGGAGGGAGCTGGATATACGGAATTCTGCCCAATATTATATTGTTCTCGAAGTAGCAAATTTTGAGGTAGGCTATAATTCATCTTATGGCAAGATCATGGATAATAAAATGCAGTTATAATATACATGTATAATAATGCAAATATGTCACTGGTCCTCTTAAGAAACTGCAAGTGTTTCTAGGGATGATCCCTCGTTTGCCAAATTATGTTTAGTGAACTCGTGGACATAGTTTTAATTTATATTGCACATGTACAATATATTTTAAAAGTCTATTAGTAGAAATGTTTTAAGATATAAAAGGAATGCATTTCAGGTAACACATTCATATTTTTTTGCCCTCTCTTGTAAAATAGGTCCTTTTTACTTAAATGCAGTTTCATGATGATAGTGCCAGAGATGTGTCATGACCAAAATGAAAAATTTCCTGTTTAAGGAAATGATGAATTCAAATCTGTATAATTTTTACAGCAATGAATGATGATAGCAAAGCATGTTTTCTCTTTGGTAATTACTTGATCAAATAGGTAATTAAATGAGTGCAACAGTCTACCAAAGGATAAGTAAAACAATGGTCTGTCTAGTATTCAGTGATTCATTGAAAAACTGAAAATGTTTGAAAAAGTACAATGGTTTGCATTGTTTATTACAGATTGATGTTCTGAATGCCAGTAGAGCAAGTTTCAGCTCAACTGTTCAGTCACAGGAGCTGCAGATTAAAATGCTTGAGGCAAGTTAATGTTATGATTTGTAGTTTGAATGTAGCTAGGAGAAATCATTTTTATTCTGTTTGGAGAAAGAGTTTATAAATAGGCATGTACCGAAAGAGAAAGATCAGTCATAAGTACAACGTAGTAATTATTTAGTAACTGTGGTTTGGTTAAGTAAGGTACAGCATTTTTGTTGCAAAGTAGCCATTCATGTAATTTTTTTTTCAGTGCAGTTATTATTTCTTTCCCCCTATTTTCAGAAGTCAATTGCAGAAGACTTTGTGCCGAAACAGTTATATGAGTCTCTAAATACTAAGCTGAAGGTAAGATAACGTTGAATGTAACCACCAGTACAATCACACTCCTGTGAATGATGAATGTGCAGTAATTTTTAAGGGTATAATTATGGACTTGCTAATTCCAGTGATGCATTTGGAATTTTCCAGGACTTTTCATCCCACTCAGTGGAATTCGTCTTGGTTTGTTTTTAAAACATCTCAGAGTTTTTTTCACTTTCCTTTTTTTTAGTTCGTGTGATCATGTAATTCATCGCGGCAATTCAGCTTGCAAGGTATTTTTTGGGTATTTTGAGTTGTTGACACCTAATAAAAGAGATGTTTTTACTCTTTCATTTGACACCATTTTCATCAATATTTGACTGACTTATTGTCGATTGGAGTTCAGGATCAGTTTTGAGAAAATTGTGTGAAGATGAACAATGTTTCTGCATGGTAACGGGTGTGTTCTAGTTAACCTGGCGATTTGAAATTTGGCAGTGTTTAACCTGGCCAAACAACCAGGCCTTAAAATATAGCCTGCGATTTGTTCAACCCAGCCAAATCCGGAGTTGTCTATGAGGCCCGCCAACTGTTCAAACCGGCTGAATCTGGCCGGCCAGTGCCCCCAGTTATGTATACAATTTGAAAGGAAGAATAATGCATAATATTAATAGCTATAAATAGGAAATGACATCACCAGGTAACCTTCAGATGCCCACTGGCCCAGATTGAACCATAGTTATTTTAACCTTTTCGTGTTTAGCCCGGCCGAACCAGGCCTTAAAATATGGCCCGCGATTTGTGCGACCCCGGCCGAATCCAGCTTTGTCTATGAGGCCTACTGTGTGTTCAACCCGGCTGAATTCGGTCGGCCAGTGTCCCCCATTTATGTATAAAATTTTGAAAGGAAGAACAGTGTATGAATAGCTTTAAATAGTAATTGACCTCACCAGGTAACCTTCAGATGCCCACTGGCCCAATTTGAGCCATAAAGGGTGAGTTAGGCTTACAAGTAATGTATTGTATTGCACATGGTCAACCAACAGGCCTGCCCATCCCTCTAAACCTACATCATGCATTGGTCAGCACACTTGTAGATATAGTATATGCATGTACTAGCGTGATGCCTCTGTGTGGGTAGTGTTGTATGCTCAGATAACAAATGGGATGGGACACAATAGTGTGTAAAATTTGTATTGTCTGTCTGTCACAGTGGTAGTGTCACATCCCTGTTCAGCATTATGTAAACAAATCAGGGCGGCTGCGTAGCCAGGAAGTTGGCCATTACAGTGCTTCACAAGTAGCCAGAAAAGAAACACGAAAGGGTTAATTGTTATGCTCCCAGGCATGAGATGCCCTGAAAGCTTACTGATGCACACAGCAAAATTTAGATGGACAACTGTATTATGCCATTAGTCTTGTTTCGAACAGGTTTGCTGAAACAAACTTAACAGTGAGCTGGGGTTTTCATTATATTTCATTTCCCAAAACTTCACACATCACGAAGTTGCGTGATATGTAAGTGAACAGGCCTACTCAGGTATTTACACTAGGACACAGCAGATGTAAAAGTAAAGGCAAAGACAAAAGCACAGTGATTCACTGCCAATAAGTCTCAATAAGGAATAATTACTGCTTCTTTGCCCAATGCTTTTTGGACACGAAAGTCATACAGTAATTGCTATACAGGGCGGGCCAAAAGTAGGGTTACAGTTAACACTATAATTTAAATCTAAAACTGTAATCCTACCTTTGGCCCACCCTGTATAGTCTAGATTTACTTCTTCACATCTAGGGTAGGCAAGAACTGCCCACTGTCCCTCACTTTCAGAAGAATGATAAGTCTGCCAATAGAAATACCACTCACTTAGGGGTTCCCTTCGGATGGGAATTTGCTAGCTTGCTTCTACTCTAGCTTCCAATTTTAGATGTGGTTGTGATCTTCTCTTGCTCTTCAAAGCCCCCCCCCCCCCCCCCCCCCACCCGCGTCAACACTCACTAACTCAGTGACAAATAAATTTAAGGTTTTGCATTGCTGTGTTTCCAGCTGCGGAACATTAACTGTAAGGTGAAGTCCTCTGTTATAAATTTTAATTGAAAATGTCATACAAATGAAATTGACTGAAATATCAGATGTCATTGTCAACAAAAACTTATCGAAATTTCATTAGTGATTGAAACAGGTTTTGATAATTTTTTTGCAAAGGAAGTTTACTAACTTTATTTGGTTCTTGGTGGACAGATTTGCATTATGAATGCTTACCACATATATATGTGTACTACTACTACTTTATTATGAGTTGGCCACATTATGACTGCATTAATTTGGCTTTGTACCAGCAAAGCAATACACTTATTTCTACTTTATGTTCCTCTCTGACAGGAAGAATATGTGCCAAAGAAAACATTTGAAAGTTTACAGATGCAGCTAGAGGTGAGTATTTTTTAACCAAAAGTAAAGTAAAATGCTAATGTTGTGTATTTGTGCTTTCTTTCACTGAATTGATCTTTATTTGTGTTTCATGGTAATTCAAACATCTTGCATGTCAAATACTCAATGGTGGGGCAGACGGCAACGGAAACAGTGCACTTGGTTAAGCTGCTCTAAGCTCCTAGTGGAAACAGTTTACTGTGAAGTCTTTAAGTATTAAATATACCTTTGCTGGTGTTTGGGATAACACATGATAGCAAAAATATTTCATCAAACCAGATACGAATTTATTCATTTAAGGCAATGTTTGACATATTTGGTTGGTTATCTGTCTACAGCAAGAATATGAGAGGCACAGCCAAACCCAAATGAAACTTCAGGAGGTTCTGGACAAACTGGACAGCTCCCTTAGTGAGATTGCTATCATTACAAGTCAGAGTGAACAAGACAAAGCAGCTTTCAGTGCTTCGTAAGTGATTACACGTGATTTGTTTCATTTTTTTTTTTTATTCCCGAAGTTCAAAATTAAAGTAAGTTGGTTATTTTCAAAAGAACACAATGCTCTGAACTGTATGGAAATTAACCCAATCCTGCCTAACGGGGCCCAATGTAACATCCTCGCATCTGCCTGATGCGACTTTCTGCGACCATGCTCGTATCTGCCCAGTGCATCCGAATGCACCTCCTATCGGTGTACTAGTTATAAAGTCTCTTAGCAGCCAGATCTCGCTGGCAGCGTAAGTAAGAGCTATAGTCAGGTTGAAAGCATGATGTACACTCTTCAGTGAGAAAAAAATTAGTGTCTAGCTTGCAAACTTTTTATTCAGTGAAGTGTTGAAATCACTGAACATCTACATTCTGGTACAGTTCCATCAAAATTGGATAAAAGTTATGTGGACAAGTATTTCAACCCTCACCTGCAGTGGGCGTCATTTTACGGCATCGGCTTTCCATGCATTCACTCTGCACGGGCTTACCAATAAGGCATGGTCAAGCTGACCGCGCCACGCACAAGCCGTATTTTCATGCGTCGGGTCACCGACCTTTTTGAGATGTAACCACAGTCTTATTGTTCATTGTATCTCTTCTAAATCAAAGGCATTGTGACAGGGACATGTTAACCAGTGAATCACTGGTTGGAATCACACAGACTAATCTTTCAAAGGCTCTCCCCACACTATCAATAGATGTAACATCGACATGCGAACTGTTGGTCAACAAATTTGCAATATTATCTCATTTTCTTACAAGCTGACCACCATCTGGAGTTGTCTGTATCTAAGAACCAATCACAAACAAGCTCTGAAATGATCTTTGCCCCAAATGCCCACATTGGTTTATTAGTATGTGTCAATCAGGATGAAACCATTTGTTTAGGGCTTGGGAGGGCGTGGCTAGCTGTCAGGCTTCGTTCTCACGAAAACTACAGCTGTCAGTTTGGTGTCATAAGTCAGATCATTGGTTAGAGACTGACAGACACAGGATTTGCTGGTTAATTCATTACCAAGCATGATAAGGCATAGCAGCGAGTGTTTTCATACCGTTCAAATACAAACCGAACCGCGTGGACAGCGGTAGTGTGGACATCATAGTTCATACATTGGCAAGGGTCAGTGACCCCAGATAAGATTCTCCGTGAGTAAGGTAACTGACCGGACAGCGGGCTTTAAGCCGCTGCGTGCAGGGTGAGCGTTAAAAGAAATACCAGAGGCCAGGAAATTAGAGTTATTTCCCTTTGCTTAGCCATCTGAGCAGGAAAAGTGGGAAGCTCCTTAGGCATTGGGCTGCTATTTTTGCGCCAGCTTTAGACAGGAAAGAACCTCAGTTTTCATACCGCAGAGTCACATGTTGATAAACATAGTCTTGGCCAGGCCAATTATGCCGCCTCAGCCTGAAGAAACACAGTAAATTCCTAGCCTGACTATTATCTTGCATTGTGTGATTTTTTTTTTCTTTTCACTTCTGTGGCTTCTTGATCTATTCAGTACTTGCTGTGTTTTTCTGAGTTTGAATCCATCTGTGGCTGTCTTTACCATCCAAATGTGAAATAGGCAAATTCCTAAAGAAAGCAATTTCTCGAGAAAACAGGATAAGAAAAAAAATTTATAAATGTTTACACTTTACCTCTTAAGGATATGGGCCTTTTTGTACGGGAAAGTATATTATATGAGCATGTTAGTTGTTACACGTATGTATTTCTTAACAAAAGGTGACTGGAGTGGGGTACAGGGAAAGACTTTAACTTAGGATGGGAAAAATTGTAGGCCATTACAAAATCAAAAAAGCATCAATTTAGAGAATAAAGGTGCAAGCAAGAAGCAAAACAAAAAAATGCAGGATATACTACAAATGAAATTATCTGTCTTAACCCTCACCCTGCGCGGGGCGGCAATGGTTGGTATTGACTTGCAAGCACTCACGCCGCACGGGCGGCAAAAGTCGCCCAGGTCAAGCTGACCGCGCCACGCGCAAGCCCTATTTTCAGGCGTCGGGTCACTGACCTTTTTGAGACGTAACCACCGTGTTATTGTTCACTGTATCTCTTCTAAATCAAAGGCATTGTGACATGGACATGTTAACCAGTGAACCACTGGTCAGAATCACAAAGACTAAGCTTTCAAAGGCTCTCCCCACACTTTCAAAAGATGTAACATCGACATGTGAACTGTTGCTCAACAAATTTGCAATATTATCTCATTTTCTCACAAGCTGACCACCATCTGGAGTTGTCTGTATCTAAGAACCAATCACAAACAAGCTCTGAAATGATCTTTGCCCCAAATGCCCACATTGGTTTATTAGTATGTGTCAATCAGGATGAAACCATTTGTTTAGGGCTTGGGAGGGCGTGGCTAGTTATCATGCTTCGTTCTCACGAAAACTACAGCTGTCAGTTTGGAATCATAAGTCAGATCATTGGTTAGAGACTGACAGACTAAGGTTTTGCTGGTTAATTCATTATCAAGCGTGATAAGGCATAGCAGCGAATGTTTTCATACCGATCAATAAAAACCGAACCACGTGGACAGCGTATGTGGTCATCGTCTAGCGGCACGGGTCAGTGACCCCAGATAAGATTCTCCGTGAGTAAGGTCACTGACGGGGCAGCGGGCTTTACGGGTAGCGCGCAGGGTATGGGTTAAATATCACATTTAACTCACAAATATCATGGTTAACCTTTAAACTTTTTCAGTTAAAATCCACAACCAGTGATGAACATCATTTTTGTTTACATGGACCTTTTGTCTTATGACAGCTGCTGTCAACCTGAGACATTCTCACAGTCATGCACTATAAAAGTCTAATAAGTTGATGTAGTGTAAAATGAAACAAAATTGTCCAGGTTTTCTTTTAAAAAACAACAATAATGACAAAACAAATATAATAGGTATGACAAAAATGTTGAGAATACAGTGGAACATGCTTAAGCAGAAGCCTGATTATACAAAAGTTCCCTTTATCAGAAACACTTCTGTGGTCCTGCCACAATCCTTCTAAACTTCATGTAAGTTTCTGTGTCTTTTCACATACAGCAAATCATGTAAATCCCTTTCAAGCAAAAGAGTCTGTTTCATTTATGTAGTTTAGAGAAGGGCGTGGTCTTGAAATTGCATTGCCTTCGGTGTTAAAGAAAAAAGTGCTACCATGTTCATTTCTTGCTCGTCTTTTTGATATTGGATTATGGGGGTGTGGGAGAGATGATATTGTGTTATTAAACAGGCATCAATGTAGGTAAGCTGACTAAGCTATATGCCTTTTTTTTTTTTTTTCCCCAGCCACCGGTTCACTTTCACACTTTTCTTTTGGCAGTTACGAGTGTTGCATGCAAATCACGTTGATTGCAGTGCATTCACTAAATGTACCTGTCAAGCAGTTCAGATACACTGTCATAACTGGTTATTTCAACAATCATTTTTTGTATTGCTATTCTTTAAGAGACTGATTTTAAACCAACTGCTCTTTGTCCAAAACACTGTTAATACAAAAAATGATTGTTGGTCCCCTGAATTTTGGCTTAAGGAAGTTTCACTGTATATTAATTATTCTCAAATCTGATTCTTGTTATTTTCACATTATATGATGTTTTCTAAATTGGGGAGTTAATACTCAGATTTACATTCTCTCCTCTGTGACACTCCTGGTAAACTCTTAAATTGAAACTAATTCACAAAAAGAAGGCAGAGATTACCTGATACAATTTCAATATCATCTGTACTTTGTCTTTCAGATGTGACAGCTTAAAGGATGAATTATCAGCGGCTCATGCAAAAAATGAAGATCTTGAATCGAGACTAAGTGGTATGTTGTTTCAAGTAATTTTTATGATTTTCAGCCATTTTAGCCTTACTATCTGTCAGTTATATGCAGAAATGGGAACGTTTCTGTTTCAGTGGCACTGTATGTAAAATACTAGATGAAACTTCTACCAAATTTTAATCAATCAGACTGAAAAATATGGACTTTTATATAACTACAGTGATGCCATCTCTGGTTATGACATCTGGTATATATCCAACACACAGAGACACTCAGCCAAGCACAAATCCACGAGTACTGAATGAACATACAAGAGTTCAGTTTGTCCAGTCAACTTTTTGTCCTGTGGCCCACATGATGTGAGAAATATTCCTTTTTGGACTTACTAGTTAATGTGCACATGTTATTGTTATTGATTTAGATTTTGATGCAACTTGTACATATATTTTGTTCAGAGCAAATTTCCGTGTGCCAGAGACAGAAAGAACAACTTCTGAAGCAAGAAGAGCAGATTGAATCACTGCATCAGAAACAGAAGCAGCAGATGCTCAAGTACCAACAAATAATGACAGATACTGAAGTAGAAAAACAGCAGGAAGCCTATCTGAACAAAATGTTAAAAGAGACGAACAAGAGGAGAAAATGAACATCAGAACTTAGATATTTTATATTGGTTTGATCATTCTATTGATGATGTCATGCAATCTGACACAAGCAGGTAAAATACTCTCCAATTGGAAACTAATTACTGGAAGAAAAAAAAATTGACACAAAAGAAATACTTTCAAGTACCGGTAACTTCTGATTCTTTTTTTTTCATTGACATGGTACTTGATTTTTGTTGAATAACTTGTGCATGCTGTATTTGGCAGATTCGAGTTGTGCAGAATATTAGGTTACACATGTGTTCTTTGAGGAAACACATATAATTTAAAAAATTCATTACAAAGTACCGATATGGGGATACAAGGCTCGAGAGGTTTCCACAGCAGCTAATTTTTATGTTCTTCATAGTGGTATGTGGGGCAAATTCAGTGTTCTCAAGCTGATGTTAATTTGCCAGTGTTGTCATTTCAGCATTGATAATAATTTGGAAAATGAAATAGAATTTGAAATGTCAGATTCACCCCTCACACTAAAGTTTTAGGAAATTCTTTGCCATTGTTTGTATTATATGACATTGAAATAAGAAGTGCATGCAAGGCTTATGTAGCTGAAATATAGTCTTTACAACTTGCATTAAAGCAGGTTTAGAATAGAAAACATATTAATATGTATGTTTTGTTGAAAATGTATCATGATTATCATTGCCTTTTTCTTACATTTATTTGAATAAAAATATTATCTTATGAGAGTTTTTTTTTGAGTTTTTCTCACTATCCTATAGTATTGCTAAGGGTATTATCCTGTATTATTTTAGTTTATTTTCATTTTGAATTCAATTATTTTTTTCCATTGTTCTTTTGCCAAGTTTTATCTTGACAGCAAGCCCTACAAGAGCTTTAAAGACATATCTACAGTGTACGAATAGAGAGAGACAAACCAGTTCAAGTCATTTGTCTACATAACATCACAATTTAATGCAAACACGGAAGAAACAAGGTGTCCTTTATGAATTAACAGAAGCAGAGCTAAAACTCAACACTGAAATTTAAATTGTCATATAAAAGATCTGCATAAAAAATTTACATGTATATTTAATGTACATGTGAAATAGCAAAATGAAATTTTTTCCGAAATTTCACCTGGTACTAATATTCGCTGTGTTTTTTGTGCAGATTGTTGTTTCTTAATTTTCTTAATCTGTAAGCCGCTGGTATCTATGATATGTATATAACAAAGTCCTCGTATTATATTCACAGGAAAGAAATCTGATGCCACAAGCAAGATCAAATTTTGTCATATAAATTGTTCTAAGACTCCAATTTTCTTACAAAAACTTCAGGAAAATACATAAATTCTATCCTTTTAAAATTCTTGCCTGCTGGTAAAAAGGTTGACAATAATTCAGAATACTGGTCTTTTGCAGGCTCATGAAAATCAATGCAATTCTCCCAGTGGCCCATGGAAAGTAAGAACACTTCAAATGCCCACATTCTGACACTGCTGGGTCTCCCACTGGAATGTTTAAGATAGCTGTGAATCTGAAAATTTGAAGGAGATCGAAGAATATTGGTAGAGTGTAACATTTTATTAATTGTGTATGAATACATGATTCAATATTTTGATAAATGATAGGCAAATGTGCTAGACTTGTGAATCTTTAAATGAAACTGATAATGTAGGAAATAAAGATGAAATAGCTGGAGGGATATCCTGACAATCTGTGAACAGTTAGCTCTATCACTTATCTTAAACAGATGATGCCAAGAAAAACTGCCATGTATACAAAAGAAAAAACGTGGGTGACTATGTGTAATACAGTAATAATAAAGTATAGAAATCTTAAACATATGAGGTAAAGATCTCGTTCATGCCAAGTTCATTTTAGGAAATGCCAAACAATAAGGATGAGATCTAGTTCACATCAGATATATACCTTTGTTGAAGCAAACAGTTGTTGCAGTCCAGTCAGCTGGATCACCCGAGCCCAAACATACAGCATCAGCATCGGCAGTGCCCACCTGACAAATGTACACAGGGCATTGTCCATTTGACTGCACTACAATGTCCACAGCAGTCTTCAGCTTCAACATGATTCCTCCTGTGACATCATGCTCTGACTGGGATGTGGAAATGCAATCTTTCACCATGCCGCTCGAGTCTACACTGATACTTTTTAATAAACGCGCATCTGTGCAAACATAAAATAAAAGTCATTAAGACGAGAGCAACTAAGCAGTGGTTCAGTGACTGACAATTCTGTGGTCCATATTTAACAATGTTTATTTAACTCATTTCATTTCAATTTAAACTCTGAACAGACTAAAACTGCTGCATTCCTCTGGCTATCCCGTGACTGGCTGCATGCACTCGGCTCCTGACAACCCCCCCCAGATCCACTCCCCAAACAAAAGGTCAAGAGCTGAAAAGGTTGTTTGATGGGGATTCACTATCGCTAAAGATCCCTGCAGTCTCAATGTTCCATTCCAAGAGTTTCAAAGCATTTTATTTCCACTCAAATGTGGTTTGAACACACAAAAAAAGGATGGGAACATTCCTTCCGTTGCACACAAATGACCTGTCTGTAAGTAATCATGATAATTATTGAGGTTCTTCAGACTGTGATGAACTTTTGGAAATTCATGTACTTTATTCTAAACATGGACAGGTCAGATTTGACTGTAAAATATATTGTTTTTAGTTTAACTCAGTATAAGAGAGGAGAATTGTTTCGTTATTGTGAAATATAAACATCACAAATCCTTCACACCTCAGCCTATTTTAATTAAAACAGGGTCAGCTTTCATTTAAGCTTTTGAATTTTCTTGAATTTCCCCACATCTTTGACAAAGTTTTACAATCCTGCTTCAAATTGTTTACTTTATTCCTGAGCTCGTGAGTTTCAATTGGAAATTCATTGCAATGATACATATAACCCGGTGAGTGTCAAATCTTGGAGCTTCAACATCATGTCAATTTTCAAGTGTTAGTAAACATGATTAATACACGTATTAGGCTTCAACAAATCAGTGCACCAGGTGACAATCAAATACACCTTCTCACTATATTTACTCAGTTTTATTTGCGTACCAACTGGTAATTGTAATATTACTGTCACTCTCTTTACATGAAGCAGTAGCAACCTGTACTTATAAACTAATGTTTCAAGAATAAAATGTGACATTAACAAATTGAAGTTTATTTATTTAATTTTTTTGTAGTTGAAAATGTTGAATGATGAACTGAAAGTTATAAATATGAGGGTCTGATGTTGAGCAAACAAAAAGCAAAGAGATAATCAAGTAATTTTCTGTTATTTTAGTGCTTGGGCATCGCCCCCCCCCCCTATTACATGGCCCGATACACTCCTATGTGGCGGTCGGCGAGCGAGTAGCGATCCTAATGTGTATCGCAGGCGCAGAGACAAAACCATTGCTACCATGCCAGTTCCTATCTCTCCGGTGTGCTGAAAGCTTATGCCTTTTCTTTTTTTAATTTCCATTATCTGTTGTCACGATTAAGGTTGATGACCTTGTACGCCACGAGTATAGATGGGGTAAACTTAGTAGGGGAGAAGGGGAGTTTTTAAGTTGTTGACTAGCATGAAAGATTACTATCACGAGGAAGGTCGGTGGCCTTGTGCGCCACGAGTCTAGGGGGTGAGCTTAGCAGGGGAAAACCCGGTTTTTAACATTGTTGACGAGCGTGGATAGATACACACGACTCGCTTTAAACCAGTCGCGTGTGCAAAAACCTCGGGAGTATAAGTAGAGGAGAAGCTCGACACACGTGGTTCCCAAATTATTCGTTCCTAGAGGAAGACGCAGTGAGAAGTGGTCCGGGCGACAGGTGGAAGGTCGTGCCATGGGGACCAGGGGTGTTAAGTATGTGAGGGATCTATGAGGTTCCCAAGTTATTCATTCCTAAAGGAAGACGCAGAATTTATCGGTCCGGGCGACAAGTGGAAGGTCGTGCCAGTGGGGACCAGAAGTGTTAGGTGTGTGAGGGATCCATGATGTTCACATTTATTTCCCAATAAGAAGAATTTATCGGTCCGGGCGACAAATGGAAGGTCGTGCCATGGGGACCAGAAGTTGAGGAGTCTGATGATGGGATGGGAACCCATCAGAAGCTCGTGAATCTACGATGGCGGGTGTGAACCGTCGGTGTGCTGTGTGTTTGCAAGTTGAAGAGTCTTGAGGACGGGATGTCGAGAACCCCTCAAGGAACAAGTAATCTACGATGGCGGGTGTGAACTGTGTGTTCTTATTTGTGTGAAGCCAGGGGCGTCTGTTTCCCCTTTTATCGTCGAAATTAAAGATCTAGAAAGGATTGTGTGAACTCTGGAGAAGTGAAACTGCATCAACGAGGAGGGCAGCTGTTGACAGAGACTATTAAGTATACGTAGTTAAGTTTATAGACAGAGGGATTAGATCTAGATGTGAAACGGGGAATAGATAATAGCCATGATCCCCAAGAGTAAATTTGAAGTATCTCTGTTTTTGTGATTATGTATGTGATTATCATGAGTTGAATGTTTTGACATAAGTTTTGTCATGCATTTATAATTAAATATCGTTTAATTTAAATCTCACTCCATGTGTCCGTTGATCGCTGGTCTGCTTGCTTGGCTTGTTAGCTGGGTTTGAAAGGTAAATAAGTTAGGTACTCATCACACACGTGGTCGTGACCATCTTCACGCACGTGATCGTGACACTGTTGCATGTCTGAAGCACTTATTTAACGTCGGGTTAAGTGTAGATTGAACAACTAACGGTCAAAGAGCAAGTCTGACTTTTGGAAAAGTCAGAGTTTGCTATCGTGAAACTGGTTTTCTGTTACTAAAACTGTCGAGGGTGATTCAAACCAAACATCTGTACGTTAACGTCCACAATTTTTGTGGGTTTTTTCCCTATTAAGTAACATATTTAATATTATTATTAATGCATGCAACATAAAAAGCACTGTCAGAACTAGGTTAGAGCAGACAACATTAAAATTACTACTTGTATTAGAACAGCTGGTCTAGGAAAGTGCAACATAACAATGATAAGAGTGGCCTACATGCAGCATTAGTAGCCAGTACTAACAGCAAAATAATAATCTAACAGCGAACCTTTGTAAGCATGAAGAAAATCATCAGCAAAAAAGATGTTTAGAATTCAGACCCTTTTGGTGTATGTCTTCAGTTTTCTGGCATTATTTCCTGAAGAAGCTTTGTCCGAGAAATTTTTTGAATAGTTGTTCAGGAAAATGTTCACTGCAGATTTACCTTATTTCATATTAATTAGTTGAGAATAATCCTGACCACATGCTTCACACTCCCCATCACACATGCCTGGAGCCTGAACCCGTGTCATTGCCAGCTTTAACAAAACTTGTCTCTGATTTACACTAAGGAGGAACTGCTGCTCATATGACTCACTACCTATAAGGCCCTGAAATATTTTGAACACTTGAGATATGACACTAACTGCAAGATTTGAAGGCCAAGTCAAGTCACCTCTGTCCAAAGCAGACAGATATGTGAAGCAGTCTTCTGGAGCCTCCACATGAAGAATTTTATCCATTTCCAGTTCACTTTTGCATATGTCACAGCCTGTCTTTGGGGAAGACTTTTGACACTGCAAGACCTGTGACAAATACAGGTGCCTTACTCTGGTCACAACTACAAGTAAACTCAGAGCTGTCACAGTCGGCAAGCACTGGCAAAAGCCCAGTGTATTCATTGTTCATCAAGACGGACACCTTGTTTTTCACATCCTCCAGAGGATCAGTGATGGTTTTTAGTTTCAGTGTTCCCTTCGACGCTGATATTACATGTAGTTTAAGAACACTCAGTAGCTTCAATTTCTTTTCCCCTTCCAAAACTTGTTGGACTGAAACATGGAAATTCGAACCACTCATTTGTCTATATTGAGAGAATCGAAATTCCAAATTGTCAGTCTGGAATTTTCCAAGGAGGACGTATTTGAATAGCTTCTCCTAAAGGAGGTACAAACTAAGTTCTACCAAAGGAGTGGGGGTGTGCTCCAGAGCTGACATTGTTTCAACTGACAGCATCCCTTCTCTTGGCTTAAGCTTCATGTTTTGCCAGTCCTGAAGCCACTGGATAATCCATTTGATGAACTCCAGACTCTGGTCAGACGTGCTTATTACAGGCTTCCAGTTTTCATTTCTGAGTCTAATGTGCTTTTAGGGATGCTTGACATTCAAAATATCCCACAAAGGACAAATGAGAAATTCCCTGGTTCCTTTTGTGTCTATTTTCCATGCCTTCTCCACCTGCTGCAGTGCCACAACATTTCTGGTGTCAAAAACATTCAACATCATTTTAACGTTTTGTCTTTCTGTTGATGTTGGGAACAGAGATTTCTGACTTCACAGTAGAAGACTTCTCTTGGACATACAATTTCTGCAAATGTGGAAAAGATGCCTTTATGATGTCAGGTGAAGCAGCTGTCTCCAGAGGTGGAAAAAGAAGTTTTCTCATCATCCTTCTGGGCCAACCAGTTATTCTGAATGCATTAAAAAAAATGAACTGTGTCAAAAAGAAAGACTAACCTATCAGAAGGTCTGAAAGGGTTTTGGATCGAAGGCTGCAGTTTTCCTTCACACATGGTAGTAAAGGCATTCCGATTAATCCAGTTGTTATCTGAAATTGCAGAGATAACTAAATACCCACACTTGTGAAGCATTTCCAGAACTTTCATAAGCATTTCATGTAGAAAACTTGCAGTTAGGTTTTTAACAGGAACTATTGCCACAACGTCTTTATGTTTCGATAATATTGAAGATATTAAGAACACTTGAGCAGTGCTGGCTTCAGGAACGGACAGGTTTGAAGCTACCTCAGCTAACTGGCCCTGCTGATACGATAGTCGCACTGAAATGTGAATTTCATCCAGCATGAGAATGACACTCCGTTCTCCCTCCTTCATATTCTCGCACTTCTGTTTCAAAAACTCCTCACGCATACTCATGTCTTTCAACCTACTCCCAATACTGAAGACAGAGGCTAGCCTTTTTAGGTATGAAGGATGTGGTAGTGTCAAGAAAGTGCCTCTAAGTAATAAATAGGTTTGTGGAGCAGATGAAAATATCTGAAAAACTTCCAACAGCAGCCCACATGAATATCTCTTCACAGAAGAGAACAATAATTTCAACAGTTCCAGTATGAATAACATCCTCTCCTTTACTTGCGATCCCTTCTCGTCATCAGTGTCTTCCATTCTCTCATCAGCAGTCAAGTTGTACAGACCGTCAATAAAGACTTGCACTTGGTCCTTGATATCCGTTGTCTTATTTATATTATGACCACAATAATGAGATAAAAGAGTGTCAAACTGTGACCACAATGTCAGTGTTGGAGGAAAGTTCTGGCCAAAGAGTCATTTCAGAGAACTGCCTAGTGCTCGTACTGTAATTAATTCATAAAGATTTTATGAATGTAGACAAGCAGAAATATCTTTTTAATTATATCACTTCAACGCAATTAATTTTTATTATGTACCGATTGAAAATGATAGAGTTGACGGAAAGATCTGAGGAAAATAGTAGGTTAATCAGCATTACAGAGTGTGAATGAGTGTGATGTCTGGGGTCAATATCCTATACCTCAAAATGATTACGATTATTTCAGAGATAAGGCTTAACTTTCCACTGACTAAGGCATCAACCAGTGGCGCCACCAAAACAGACACACACGGATATGTAACCCTGACTGCCGAAATTAGCTGGTGTGACCACCAAACTCTTACAGTTTTAAACATGATACATATATTGCAGTATCATCATTCGCTAACATTACCATTATCAAAGTGAAGTTGTAAGTTGTGCTAAGAAGTGTTTTGGCTGGCAAAATCAGTTTTAATTAAGACAGGTCATGAGGTCAAGCCCTCCTTTGATTCTCAGAAGAGATTGCAGGGTCACAAGGGGGCAGTAAGCATGCAACTGAAATGGCACCTTCCCTCTCTAGTTGACCCCTGGAACATGTCTGTGGCTCTTTGATGTAAATGGAAATGCCAGAAATGAAATACCATTGGCAAATGATGCTATTTTTTGACAATACGGTCGAGCTGAGAAGGTCCAAAGTCGTACAAAAATCCGATTAAGTGTCTTTGTTTTGGTTTAACTGTTTGTTTTTTTTCTTTAATTTGGTTTATACCTACTTCGTTTACTGAGAAAGAGGGAGTGGGAAACGAAGGTTTATTTTCCTTTTGCTTTACCAGTGTTTTCGGTTTTTATAGGTTTTTAAAGTGTTTGCTACTTTATAACTAACATTATTAATGTTATTACGAGAACTGTCAGTGTAAACTTTCCACATGCATTATCTGTGAAAACCTGTACAGCACTAGACAGGACAGGCTCTGTGAAACTGTCAATGTGATAAAACTCCAGTATGTAGACTGTTCTGTGTTGTTTTGCAGCCTGTGTAGCCATGATGTATTTTTAAGGTATAAATGCAATTTCTTGCTAAAATCCGAAAAATCTGTGACTTTGTCAGCTTCCATCCAGTCATTGCACGCACATTCATCGCATTTCTCCAATTCTAATTGCCTTTCTTCTGTTCTTTTTCTTTTAGCGGGTGGCGTTTCTGTCAAGTACGATGGGCAGTTTGGGAATTTAGAGGGATAAGCATCATCATTTAACATAGTTCTTTGTCATGCAACTGTTAGTCTACTGCCATCTGGCCTCGTCACTGAGTCCTCCGTGATAATGAACTGGGCACTAAAATGTTTTGCACAAACCACAGATTCATCCGTAGGCTGGAAATCGGCTCTTTGAATCTTGCTAATCCACAGGCTACGCTTCTCCGAGTCTTTTGGAAAAGTAAACAGCAATGTCTTCACAGTCTTATCGTAGTTGCCCTTGCAATTGGGCACACAACACTTTCATGGCATAGTTCACATTTAAGAACGATGAGAATATGAATAAAGGTCAGATATCCAAAAAACGCACTCTATCCACAAGCAAAGCAATAATAAACAAATACACATTATATAACACATGACAACTCTACAAGCCGACAACTATTGTGTCTGATGTCTAATGCACAATGCACATAAATTTCAATCTCGCGCCAGCCTCCCGTAGGCCGCCCCATATCGTGACGTCACATCCTTGCTATGCTCCCTTGTGTCAGGCCATTTGATTATGAAGGACAGCTTGGGTCATGAATGATCCTCACCTGATAAATGGGGTGGTTTATCATAAATTCCAGCAACATCTGTGAGGAACACAACTTGTTTCACTGTGAAGTGGGAACACAAGGACTGCAGAAGAAAAAAATTGCAAGTTGGTGAGAAATTAATAGTTCCTACTGCCACTGACAGAATCTCCTCCTCAGTTGTCTGAACAATTTTGTTCCTCTCTGTTTCAACAAGTCCTATATCTCATTAACCCTATTACTGGTACATACATATTTCCCCAGCACTAGGGAGCTTCTTAAAGAATTATGGTGGTTTAGTAAAATGGCTGTAACTTGTTGAAATAAAGTTTTAGCCCATAATAAGTACAATGTATACATTTTTGGAAAGGAAATTGGATGAGGATTGTAAAATAAATAATGAACCACCTTAATTGACCGATAAAATCGGTTAACAGCAGCAATAGGGTTAACAAACACTCTCTCCATAATTCAGTTATGTCCATTTAAATTTGAAGACGCAAAGCTCCATGCTGTAGTTGGGTACATATGACTCGAGCGACAATAAATTTAAACACTAGGGATGGAAAAGATACCAACTTAATTTCTTTAGTCTGTCCTATTGCCATAAGGACTTCATGTATTGAAATATGGTTGCATCAAGGAGTTTAAGTCAAATATTGCAGAAATGACTGGGAGTTAAAAAAAAAAGACTGCAGAATTTCAGAAAGAAATAGAAATTTACAAACATAGCTGTTAATTACATGTATTTCTGCATAAACACACTGTTCAGACGACTAACCTACGGTAAGATTGTTATCTGAGAATGATGGATGAGGTGATGAGAAAGAAAATATGATTTTTCACAACCTTAGGCAAACAATGACATAGCTACTGTTGTCATCTTGATTGGTCATTACATTCAGTGATTCTTGCTGAATAAAGACAATCTTTGTCTTTAAACAGCTTCTTGGGCAGTAATGTAGATCTATATTTGGAGAGAGCTAACTGAAATAAGGATAAATTATTTACAGTAAAACTTGACAGAAGCAGAGTTTATCTAATTTCCCATAAGTGGCACAAGAACATTTCTGAACAAGTTATGAGAAAAATCTTATACTTATTGCATGTTTATATATATGTCAAAAAAGGCTGACCATGACTAAATATCCAAAACTGTTATGTTATTGTTTGAATTACCTTGATGATAGTGTCTCCACTGAGAATGCAACAACCCATCGAGGCATCCAGAACACAGTCACCATGGAACACAGGAACCAAACCTGTCTTTAGAAAGCGTGCTACAGTGTCACATGGCCATCTAACAGGTTGCCGTGAATCAGTTTCCCATGAGCTGCCAGGCTGCAATTAAAAAATTTTGAGAGAGAAATAAACAAATACTACATCACTCAGTCATGAATGTTAATTGCTACACAAGAAATAATCTTGTCTGTGTGTAATATTGAAATCTGATTATGCTTGATGTCAAGGTTAAAGTACATTTATAAGAGACTTGTTTTTTTTCATGGTCTCGTTGATTATAGCCAGCGTAAGTGTCCTTGAACTGTTTTCATGGGCAGTTTGTTTTTGTAACGCTTTTTCTTAGAGATGGAAAGAAAGTGGGGCAAGATAGAATAAATGGATGGGTTAGGAGTGACGGTGCAGTTTTCGACCCCGTGATTTTGATGAACTCTAACAGGGGAAGAGAAGGGGTGAGTAAAGGGAGATAGTAAATTCGTACATAAAACGTAGAGGGTTTTGACATTTTAATTCGACCTTGTCTGTTTCTGGTACAAGGCCGTGACCGACTTCCATGTAGATCTACTAATACTACGAGCTGAGCTCGGGATGGATGCACCAATCAAATCCAGGCATTTGGACGGTAATTTGCAGCTGGCCGCACAGTATATAAGCGTAGCCATACTGATGTTCTTTACTCCATGCAGAAATATCCATCTGTGCAGGCGGTCGGCGGGATTCTGCCAGAAGAATCAGAAGACTGTAATATTCATGTCTATGTCCAGTATAGACACTGAAATGAGACCATACGCTCTTTGGGAGAATTATCCACTGCTGTTATCTACGGTTCCCTGATTTTCGGATCAGGGACCAAGTGTAAGTGTCTGCCTGTTGATTCAACAATGAACGTGAAGCTGACCTTAATTTTCCAGTAGGAGTGCTACCGAAGAATGCAAGACTACGATGTATATTAACTTGCAACTAGATCTAGTATGAATGTCTGGCATACACATTTGTAAATTGAAATTGATGTGTCTGGATGAGGCTGGGGATTGCCAGCCCATCCTAGAGCAGATCTAGATCTAACTTAACTACGTCAGTTTGTATTGACGAGTTTGATCCATTATAAGCGGTAGGCACAAATAACTGAGATAACATTGTCGTCTGAGACATTAGAATATTATTTGTTAGATAGTAGGCAGTCTATATTTGAGAAATAGATAAGTAATACTTAAATTGTGAGTGAGACAGAATGATATAATCTTTTAGGAATCTAGAGAGACTTCTAGTGACATATTATTGAATTTTCATTTGATGCTGCTGATGTTGTCTTTTTAGTATGTAAGAGCTAGACGAACTTGTTAGAGAATAATAAGTAAATAAATTTGTGGCCCTGCAGGTCTCGATAAAAACCATTCAGATTGTTATTAGTATGTGGCATGGTATGAATGAGTAATTCCTAAAAACCTCTCGATTTTTAAATGCAGTCGTAACACTTATAATTCCTTAATACCCAACTCGTAACACTGGAGAGGGACCCCTTAAAGAATTTAAATAATACCATGCCATTTAGGTAAATTATTCTAAAATCTATTGTATTTTATCCCATTATTTACTATTGTATTCTTGTAACATTGTGTTTTCAGGTCCTTTTATTATAGATTATAGGCAATTTGTATTAATTTAATATTTTGCTTCAATTTCATATGGTGAACTCATCATCCCATTGACCCGACGACACCGGCGAGGGACACCTTTCACCGTACAGATCTACCTGAGACAGAAACGCATTTTTTTGGGCTTGGAACGAGCTATGGTTTGAGGATATCTACCATCTGAATTCCTCAAAAAGAAAGATAAGTGAACCATCTATTTAACAGTCTTGAGGAGGGCGACGTACTTTCCGCTCTGTGTTTCCAGGCTTTTTTACCATTTACTATATGTTTAGTTTAAGAGCGGGAGGTTGGTTGGGGTCATAGTTTAGCATATCTTCTTTGCCATTTCGAAGGATATTGGAGTGCCTTGGTGGCTATTGATAACTCGGGGGGATTTGCTTCACTGTGAATAGTTCTATTAGGGATCCATTATTCGTATAGATTGTGGCGTTTCTTTTCCTTCCTTACATTTTTTAGGAAGATGTCTCTCCTGTCTTCTTCTTAAACTTTCTGTAAAATAAGTTAGGACTTGTAGGGTCTGTTATCGTTCGTCTTTCTTGTGAGTTTAGCGTCCTGTTTATTGTATTTCTTTTTGCTTCCTTATAAACTTTAAACTAGTATACTAACATTGTTATGTTTACAATATATGCCTGAGGTGTTTCACGTGCTAAAACCACGTTGAATTGTAATCTGGTATTGATATATGAGAGAGAGAGATATAATAAATTTTTGATCACGTGATAATTTCACGTCGAATATAAAGAGAATAATTTTGCAGTGGTAACAGAAGACACTGCGTGTGCGCGTTTTAAGAAGAGAGAGATATTTCAAATTTGTCGCGTTGAGAGAGAGATATAATTTTGATTTGTCGCATTGAGAGAGCGATACATTTTTGACAGTGATAACAGAGGACACTGGTTCGTCGCGTTGAGAAAGACATAAATTTTGAGAGTGATCACTCAAGACACTAATTTATCGCATTAAAGGCGATATATTTTATTGCAGTGGGAGCAACGGATAGACGGCACTGCCTTACTAGAATTCATATTCAGAGAGAGAGAGATAAAGTTTTTGCAGTGGAAGAGACACTGCCTGTAATTTACAGAGAGAGATAGAACGTTCTTTTCGCGAAGCAGTGCTAACGTAAGACACTGAATTAATATTAACAGAGAATAACTGTTAGAGATAATAATATTGATACCGCGATATACCGTAACAGTAGGTAAATACTTACTAATTACAGATTTTAACATATCATGGCCGAGTTTCTCAAATACATTGACTCTGCCAAAGCTCTGGGTATACCAGAAGAAGAACGCGCCTCGTGGTGCGAACGACAAGTACAGCAAGACCGAGATCGTGAGGATCGGGTAGCAGCAAGAGAAAAAGAAAGAGAAAAAGAAGCAAGAGAGAGAGAAAAAGAAGAAAGAGAAAGAGAAAGAGAAAAAGAAAGAGAGAGAGAAAAGGAAAGAGAAAGAGAACGAGAAAAAGAAGCAAGAGAGAGAGAAAAAAGAGAGCATGAACTCGCAATAAAGAAGTTAGAGCGAGAATCGCTTGTGGCCCCCACTGCTGCCAGCAATACGTATGCTAAGAAACCAAAACTTCCGACGTTTAATGAAAAACTCGACCGGATCGACGCATATTTGCATCGGTTCGAGCTACACGCTAAATGCGTCGGATGGCAGCAGGCAATGTACAGTTCATGCCTGTCTAATTTACTAACAGGTAAGGCTCTAGAAGTATTTCATAGCCTCAAAGTAGAGGATGCCAACGACTATGATAAGCTTAAAACAGCACTGCTTAAGCGATTCCAGCATACCGAGGATGGCTTTCATCAGAGATTTCGCGCATGTAAACCTGAGCCATCTGAAAATTTCTCAACTTATGTAAATCGGCTGAAACATTACTTAGATCGCTGGATCGAGCTCGCGAACGTGACTACCGGAAATTATTCCCAACTTTATGATTTGGTCTTAAAGGACCAAATCTATACGGCATGTCATTCCGATTTGGTTGCCCACCTTAAAGAGAGGGCACCGACATCCTCTGAAGAAATCACATCGTGCGCGGAACGTTATGCGTCCGCCCACCCAAATCGTCCTTTGGCAAAGCCTTCAACTACAGCACCGTGTTATGCCAACGTGGGCAAAGGAGCGCCAACCGGACACGATCGTTCAAGGCCGACTCGTCGTCAGGCCCCAAATCCGCGCTCTCGATCAGAGCCGCCTTTTTTTAGACAGAGGGATTTTCCGAATCGAAGTAATTTATCCCCACGTCGAGGATACCAAAGCTATTCTTTTTACGAGCCTCGCCCATATTATCGTGGCAACTATCCAGGCCAACAATATAACCGGCCTCAGGGACCGCCGCGACGAGTGCATTTTGATAATAATCATGATTATGATAGACCGCAGAGTCTTCCTTATCGTGGAAACGATCCTCATCGTATTATGTGTTTTAGGTGTAATAGGGTAGGCCACATACAAAAATTTTGTAACGTGAAAATGGAAGCGGCAAATGCCTGCTCGGTTAAATCTACACCTTATGAGACTGACGGTCATTCTGAATCTTCATGACAATCAAAAGCTATTCCAGTCATGTCCGCCCTACATGAACTGGGGGAATTAACATTTTACCAGGGCCGCGTGAACGCAATTCGCGCTTCCGTTCTACGTGACTCCGGATGCACGACTATCGGCGTTCGACAGTCACTAGTCCGTCCAACACAATTTTTGGATAAAGATGTAACTTGTATTACTTTTGGCGGATCTGTAGAGCGATTCCGTCTTGCAGAAGTTTATATTGATACACCTTTTCTCACAGGTATTGTTACCGCATGTGTACTACCTAATCCGGTGGCTGATTTAATCATAGGGAATGTACCTCAAGTAAATAAGTTTCCTATCGGTAATTTGGAAATTTGGACTGAGGATGAAAGTGTTGCTTGTGCGACAACACGCCTACAATCGAGTCGACGAGCAGACAGTGCATTAAGTAACCCTACTATTGAAGTGAACATAACGTCTAATGCATTCCATGACGAGCAACATTCAGACCCCACATTGAAACATTTGTTTACTAAAGTTGATCCTACAGCGCCGGATACCTCTAAGTTTCTTATTAAAGATGACTTATTATATCGTAATTTTCGGAATAAGCGAGAGGCCATTATGCAGCTTGTAATACCGAGATCTTTTCGTCGCGACATTATTCGTCTCGCGCATGACACTTCCTTGGCGGGTCACCAAGGAAAGGCCAGAACTAAGTCTCGAATACTATCGCAATTTTTTTGGCCCAGTATTTACGCAGATGTAAACGGGTTCGTATCAACATGTGACGTATGTCAGAGACGTACTCCTAAAGGAAGAGCATCGCGGGCTCCTCTGCAGGAGATGCCTATGGTCTCCAGACCATTTGAGCGCGTTGCCGTAGATATAGTTGGGCCCCTACACAAGTCAGACAGAGGACATCGTTTTATACTTTCTGTCATTGACTACGCAACCCGTTGGCCAGAGGCCATTCCACTAAAAGACATTTCAGCCGATCATGTGGCTGAAGCCCTTATTACTATTTTTTCGCGTCTTGGATTTCCGGTTGAAATTTTATCGGACAGAGGTCCACAGTTTACCTCTGAGCTTTTTAAGAAAGTCTTGGAATTGGTCGGGATTAAACAAAGATTGACATCTCCATACCACCCACAGTCTAATGGCTCCTGTGAACGGTGGAATGCTACCATGAAAGCTATGCTTGCGCGAGTTTCGGCCGACAAGCCGAGTGATTGGGATCGACAACTCCCCGCTATTCTCTTTGCATACCGAGAACTACCGAACGCATCGACGGGTTTTTCCCCCTTCGAATTATTGTATGGTCGCAAGCCGCGTGGTCCAATGGCCATACTCCATGATTTATTCGCCGGATCAGACACCGACGACAACGATACGCGGTCTGCATATCAATATGTTGTAGATTTGCGCCATCGAATTCTTAACGCATGTCAGCTCGCACAAAAATCTTCTGCGGCGCATGCGAGTCTTTATAAACTATATCGTGATCAAGGTAGCCGATTGCGAACCTTGGCCGTCGGAGACCAAACTCTTGTTCTCCTTCCGGAGACGAAAAATAAACTCCTTCTTACATGGAAGGGACCTTTTAAAGTCCTAAAGAGACTTTCTCGAGTAAATTATCTTATCAAGATTCGGGGACAGGACAAAGTCTTCCATATAAATATGTTAAAGCAGTACCTGTCCGACGATGATAATCGTCAGAATAATCGCCGAAATGTGGTTGCTCAGGCCAGTGCGGCCTTGGTTTCAGTTGACGATGATGATCCTATTAAGATAGAGCATTCAATCCCCGCGCTGCAATCTTCTGAAAATACGTCGGATGTAAATATAAATCCAGATCTGTCTGAATCGCAAAGACAAGATATAACAGATTTACTTAACGAGTTTACTACAGTCTTTACTGATCTACCAGGTAATACTTCATTGGTACAGCATGTTATAAGATTAAAGACGGATATACCCGTCTTTGTTCAACCATACCCGCGTCCGCTGCACGCACAGGAGACTATAATATCCGAGGTACGTAACATGTTTCACCTGGGAGTGATAGAGCGATCGACGAGCCCATATAACTCACCCATCGTCTTAGTGAAAAAAAAAGATGATACAGTGCGTTTTTGTATTGACTATCGTAAACTTAATGAGGTTACGATATATGACACTGAACCGATTCCCAACCAGGAGAATCTGTTTGCGCAGTTAGCGAGGGCAACGATTTTTTCTAAAATTGACCTTTCCAAAGGCTATTGGCAAATTCCGCTTGATGAGAATAGCAAGCAATATACCGCTTTTCAGACCCCGTTGGGTCTTATGCAGTGGCGCTATATGCCTTTCGGGTTAGTTACAGCCCCTGCCACTTTCGCCCGTATGATGACAATATTGCTCCAGAATATGAATTCCGTATTGTCGTATTTTGACGACATTTGTATTTATGAAACCAATTGGTCGGGCCACCTCGCAGCCCTACGACAAGTTTTTATTGCTCTTCGTCGAGCTGGCCTTACGGCGAAACCCAGTAAGGTGTTTTTAGGATATAATGAAATTAATTTTCTGGGCCATACAATTGCCCACGGCGTTCAGACCCCTGATGACAAGAAGATAACTACCATCTTAAAGCTCCAACCCCCTCGAACTAAGAAAGAAGTTCGTAGTTTATTGGGCTTTCTTAATTATTATAGGAAATTCATTCCAAATTTTTCTTCGCTTACAGCTCCGTTGTCGGACCTCACAAGAAAGAATTTTCCTAATAAAGTGAAATGGACAACCGAATGTGCTGATACACTTCGTACCGTTCAACGACTGTTTTCCACTTCCCCCATTCTCATACTTCCAGATATAAACCAAATATTTATTGTCCGCACTGATGCGTCGGACAAGGGATTGGGAGCTGTGTTATTACAGGAACGAGACGATACCTTGCGGCCATGTCTATACGCCAGCCGCAAGTTGCTAGATAGGGAATGCCGCTATGCAATTATCGAGCGAGAGTGCCTCGCTATCATTTTTGCTGTAAACGCATTTTCGCGATATCTACTCATGTCCGAGTTTATAATTGAAACGGACCATCGTCCGTTGTTATTCTTAAAGGCTAACAGGGCTAAAAATGCTCGATTAACCAGGTGGAGTCTTGCACTCCAGGAATACCGGTTTGTTATCCGGGCTATCCCTGGCGGTGACAATTCCCAAGCTGATGTTTTGTCACATCTAATTTAGTCCCCTATTAAAGAGTGTTGTGTCTTGTATTGGGGTTGGATAGTGCTTGTCCCCCTCAATTCTAGACGGTGGATGGATTCACATTTATCTTGTTCATTACTTTATGAACCAGTTTTACAATCCTTTTTTGTGAATATCCTCTTTCCACCAGCGTCATTCCGGACTGTGACCTGAACTTCTGACAAACCTGACGCCCTTGTCAGCGGGTCAATGAGATGGAGACATGGCAAACCAAGCTACCAGAGCTACTGCTGCCATTGGATACCACAGTATTTTAATTAACAATATATTGTTTGTGAATGTCTATATAAGCAGCAATTATGTGTTGACTAGATAATTATGAGCCTATTCCTTCAGTAAGGCTTCATTGTTTGATAATAGTTATACTTTAATCCAGCAGTATACATTGATATACTCATTTGTTATTATACATGTTCCTGAGAAGTTTGATTGTCTGCAGTAAGAATGTTTCGATAGAATAGATTCTATAGAACGTGGCATCAATAATTGTATGCTTTTTGTCCATCCAATATGCACGTTCTTAGTTAGATTTTTTTTGTCCTCAAGCTTAAGGCTCGTTTTCTACAGTACTACTTAAGCCCCTACCACAATAACTTTGGGATTGGATTTCTTGGATCCTATCGTGTAAATTTTTCTTAAAATTTTCACTGGGGTGGGGGATGTCAAGGTTAAAGTACATTTATAAGAGACTTGTTTTTTTTCATGGTCTCGTTGATTATAGCCAGCGTAAGTGTCCTTGAACTGTTTTCATGGGCAGTTTGTTTTTGTAACGCTTTTTCTTAGAGATGGAAAGAAAGTGGGGCAAGATAGAATAAATGGATGGGTTAGGAGTGACGGTGCAGTTTTCGACCCCGTGATTTTGATGAACTCTAACAGGGGAAGAGAAGGGGTGAGTAAAGGGAGATAGTAAATTCGTACATAAAACGTAGAGGGTTTTGACATTTTAATTCGACCTTGTCTGTTTCTGGTACAAGGCCGTGACCGACTTCCATGTAGATCTATTAATACTACGAGCTGAGCTCGGGATGGATGCACCAATCAAATCCAGGCATTTGGACGGTAATTTGCAGCTGGCCGCACAGTATATAAGCGTAGCCATACTGATGTTCTTTACTCCATGCAGAAATATCCATCTGTGCAGGCGGTCGGCGGGATTCTGCCAGAAGAATCAGAAGACTGTAATATTCATGTCTATGTCCAGTATAGACACTGAAATGAGACCATACGCTCTTTGGGAGAATTATCCACTGCTGTTATCTACGGTTCCCTGATTTTCGGATCAGGGACCAAGTGTAAGTGTCTGCCTGTTGATTCAACAATGAACGTGAAGCTGACCTTAATTTTCCAGTAGGAGTGCTACCGAAGAATGCAAGACTACGATGTATATTAACTTGCAACTAGATCTAGTATGAATGTCTGGCATACACATTTGTAAATTGAAATTGATGTGTCTGGATGAGGCTGGGGATTGCCAGCCCATCCTAGAGCAGATCTAGATCTAACTTAACTACGTCAGTTTGTATTGACGAGTTTGATCCATTATAAGCGGTAGGCACAAATAACTGAGATAACATTGTCGTCTGAGACATTAGAATATTATTTGTTAGATAGTAGGCAGTCTATATTTGAGAAATAGATAAGTAATACTTAAATTGTGAGTGAGACAGAATGATATAATCTTTTAGGAATCTAGAGAGACTTCTAGTGACATATTATTGAATTTTCATTTGATGCTGCTGATGTTGTCTTTTTAGTATGTAAGAGCTAGACGAACTTGTTAGAGAATAATAAGTAAATAAATTTGTGGCCCTGCAGGTCTCGATAAAAACCATTCAGATTGTTATTAGTATGTGGCATGGTATGAATGAGTAATTCCTAAAAACCTCTCGATTTTTAAATGCAGTCGTAACACTTATAATTCCTTAATACCCAACTCGTAACACTTGACATTTTAAACTAACCTAAAAGTACAGAAGTTTTCACAGTGCTGACTGGTTCTGTTCCATTTTGACTGAATTCAAATATATGATGAGTAAAGTTTACAGAAATAAGAACAGTGGAGAAAGGTTTAAATAGAAAATGGCTAAAACAAAAATAGCAGCAAACCGAAGGAAAACAGGAATCCCCGATTTTTTTCCGCTTATCTATGTTAAAGAACTGCAAGTAGCGCTAAACCGAAATAACCCTATTGTTAAACCGAAAAAAAATGACTGGATTTAGTGGCCAGTCCTGTGATTTGCCATAGGTCGCGTCAAGTTACTATGTCACCCGCCCCTCCGAAAAAAAAACGCCAAAAAATTAGCAGAGCATGCTTCGTTCAGCTCGCTAGTATAGGTCTACATGGAAGTGGCAGCACTACAGGGGTAGGTAGGAGAGGGATGAGGCCTATGACCTCGCTGGTGTGAAATCAGGCGGCAGCAGGCATAATGTTTCGCGCATTGAAGTAACCTTTCAAGTAAAATGTTTGACATCAGAAAGACAATACTAGTGACCGCAGACAGCATATTTCGTGGCACTGTGTACCGTAACAGTAACGAGATCAGCACGACAATGCTTCTGTACTGTCTGTCCACTCATGTCTCTCTATTCAGATAGTTAGTTCACATCTGCCCGCATATCCATGCTTTGTGTGTCCCTCGGCCAGGCCTGAACAATCAGTCAGAAACACAGAGGAAGCGAGGACGTATTGAGTCTCTTTTGCCTATGCACTTACATTTTGTCCTCTTTGAAAGTTATCTGAGCTGTCTCTATGGAAACTTGTGTTTTTCAAGCTTTCTAATCTATCGCTAAACCGAAACGCTTTCTAACCAAAAAAAACCTGTAGTTGCACAATTTCTGTTTAACCATTGTCTACTGTATTTTTCATTTGAAGACATTATTGAAAAACTTTCATCAATGCCCTGTGTCAGGGTCAGGACTAGAAGTGCCGTGCTGGGTCACGGTTTGTTTATTTAATGGTCTCGTTAACTTTAGCCAGTGCAAATGTCCTTGAACTATTCTCGTGGACAGTTTGTTTTTGTAACGCTTTTTCTTAGAGATGGAAAGAAAGTGGGGCAAGATGGAATAAATGGATAAATTAGCAGTGACGGTGCAATTTTCGACCCCGTGATTTTGATAAACTTTAACAGGGGTGAGAAAAGGGAGTGAGTAAATTCGTACATAAAACGTAGAGGGTTTGGAGACTTTGGCAAGGGTTTTGATATGTTAGATTGACCTTGTCTGTTACTATTAATAGAATCTATTGGTACTACGAGCTGAGCTCGAAATGGATGCACCAATCAAATTTGGGCAGTTGGCTGGGGATTTGCTGATGGCCGAGCAGTATTTAAGCGGAGCCATTCCCACGTTTCTTCACTCCATGAAGAAATTTCCATCTGTGAAGGCAAGTCGGCTGGATTCGGCCTGAGAGAATCAGAAGACTGTTAAAGTCATGTCTATGCCATTAATAGACATTGGAATGAGACCATACGCTATTACCAAATCATCTACTGCTATTATCTCCAGCTCCCTGATCTCGTATCAGGGAACAATCGTAAGTTTCGACCTATTGATTCGACGATGAACGTGAATCTGACCTTAAGTTTCCAGTAGAAGTGCTACCGAAAGAATGCAAGACTACAATGTGTTTTTACATGCAATTAGATCTAGCATGAGTGTCTGGTATACACATTTGTAAATTGAAATTGATGTGTCTGGATGAGGCTGGGGATTGCCAGCCCATCCTAGAGTAGATCTAGATCTAATGTAACTGCGTCAGTTGTGTTGACGAGTTATATCCTTTTTAAGCAGTAGGCACAAATAACTGAGTTAACATTGTCGTCTGAGACATTAAGATATTATTTGTTAGAAAGTAGGTAGGCTAAATCTGAAGGATAGACAAGTAATAATTAAATTGTGAATGAGTCAGAATGATATAATCTTTTAAGCATCTAGAGGAGACTTCTAGTGATATATTATTGTGTTTTCATTTGATGCTGCTGATGTTGTCCTTTTAGAATGTAAAAGCTAGACGAAATTTGTTAGGGAATTTAAAGTAATAAATTTGTGGCCCTGCAAGGTCCTTGTAAAACTTATTCGAATTGTTATTAGTATATGTGGCATGGTATGGAAGAGTAATTTCTAAAAACCTCTCGATAGATTAAAATGCAGTCGTAACACCCTTCCTTGAACCCGTAACACCCTGAAAGTAATGGAGGTTATTTTTTTTTATTACTATTATTATTAATTTACTTACTGAGCAAGACACAGCAGGAACTCCAACATCAAGTAGGCTATTCACTACCAATTGATTGAGCTGGTGAAAATCGATCAAGAAATAAAGCATAGTTATGTGTGTTACATACTTCTCCCCAAACTCCTCTACCTCTCCTGCGTCTTTTCTGGGTAAAAGTTTCAAACACCATGAAAGAAGGAATGTATTCTTTCCTGCTGGGAAAACCTTACACAACTTTTCATCTACGATATCATTCTGAAGTTAGGTTACTAAATAAAAGTTAACATCTGTGAATATTCTCTCATTAAAGATCTGTGCACATAAATATCCCAGCACTTTCTTTTTAAAAATGATCTGAAATTGTCGTGGACTTTTGTTCTCTTAGATCTACAACTGGCCTGATTTTTGCATTAACCACACCACAGAAGTAAATAACCTACCCATTTCATTCACATATAAATTCTGTTAAATCTTCAAAATATTTCAAACAGAGGCCTCCCTAGTTTGAATTCTTACCTTCGTTACAGACAGACGCGTGAGGCAAAACCCATGTATTTTCTCTTTCTTTTCTTTATCATCTTTTAACTCTTTGAGACCCGAGTTTACTTGATATTTCTTGGCCTGATGATGTCCAAATGATCTGCAGTAAAAGAAATGCATGAAGCTGTAGTATCGTATAATTGTAATGGCTGTAAGTAATCAAACTTATTTTGGATCAGGTAATCGTTAGGTAATCGTTGCATAAGAATTGCCCAGTTGAGAATAAAGTGTTATGTCGTCTTCCTGTAAATCTTGGCTCTGTTGATCTATTTCATTGTTATTTGGATAACACAAGACATTACAAATTGGTGACGAGGTAAATTGGAACACATTTTTGTATTTTAACGCATCAGTTAAGAAACTTGATCTTCGTGCGGTTCCTACCCCAGGTATAGATCTACACTAGATCTGGATCTACTCTCGGTTTCATTGACAAGTTTAGGACCGGTGGCGTTGTGAAACAGGTAGCCTTGCAGATGTGGCCCTAGCAACGCTAGAAGAACGGCTTGCTGTGTTATGCAATCATGTTTAGGCCCTTGAACTGCCCACGCCCCAGAAAGCGCCACATCTCGCGCTGGGAGGCTACTGGTCAAGTTCGCAACGTTGAGGTGCTCACTGCTAAAGGAGATTTTCGGGGTTTTCCTGTGGCGATTTTCGGCAAATTGTAAGCACCCGTCGTCAGATTGACTACACCTTCAGACATGGCATCGATCATTGGAAATGTATCCGAATTCAGTGAAACATCGGATACATGGCAGGTATACATTGAATGACTGGAACAGTTTTTCATCGCAAATGGCATTGAAAATGAACATAAAAAGAAGGCAGTTTTGCTGAGCTCAGTGGGAGCAATGACTTACAAACTTATGTGTAACCTCGCAGCACCACTAAAACCAAGAGAATGCACTTTCCAAAACATCGTTGACATTGTTAAAAACCACCACAATCCGAGGCCCTCCACAATAGTTCAGAGGTTCAAATTTAATTCTCGGGCTCGAAGGGATGGTGAATCTGTAAGAGAATTTGTTTCAGAACTTAAAAAGCTGAGCGAGTACTGCGAATATGGCGACAGATTGGAAGAAATGCTGAGAGATAGGTTGGTTTGTGGAATTAACGACAGAAGAATGCAGCAAAAATTCCTTTCAGAAAAAGAATTGACATTCAAAAGGCCCTTGAAATTGCTCAGGCAATGGAAGCAGCCATGGAGGGGGCTTCCGATTTAGGCGCAAAGGAGGAAGTGAAATATACGTATTCTACTACCAAAGACCAATCTAAGAATAAGACACAGCAACCTCGATATGAATGCTACAGATGTGGAGGCCTCCACCATAAGGATAAGTGTAAATTTAAAGATCCACATGTTATACTTGCTCGAAGAAGGGGCACATAGCTGCCAAATGCCGGTCCCCAGAAGGGAAGAGACCAAAAAGGAAGGAGTTTCCCAAGAAGGAACCAGTAAAATTCCTGGCTGACTCAAGTGATGAATCCGACAGCTGTGGGAATTATACCTTGTATGCTTTAGAAAAAGACAAGTCTCCGATCAAGGTTCAGCTGAAAATAGACAACAAAGATCTGACCTTCCAAGTTGATACAGGAGCATCTGTGTCAGTAATGACCTTGTCAGCTTTCAAGAAGATTTGGTCACATAGAGCTCTTTCGAAATCGTACATCTCATTAAAGACATACACAGGGGAGAGTGTCAAGGTATTTGGCGAAGTAGAAGTTGCAGTTGACCATAACAACCAAACCAGAACATTTCCACTCCTGATTGTGGATGGTCAGGGACCCAACCTTATCGGACGAAACTGGCTAACGCAGATGAGACTAGATTGGAACAACATTTTTCTCCTTGGCAATGTCAGAAACGTTCATCAACTCCTGGATGAATATAGTGATGTTTTCAAGGACGAACTAGGACACGTGAAAGACTTGAAAGCAAAAATTCAGTTAAAGGACGATGCCACTCCCAAATTCTTCCCTGCTCGTCAAGTACCCTTTTCATTACGAGAAGGTGTTGAAACAGAATTGCAGCGGTTAGAGCGAAAGGGGGTTATAAGGAAGGTGGACTTTCGGATTGGGCAACCCCAATAGTAGGCCTACCCGTGCTCAAAAGTTCGGGTCAAGTCAGGATTTGTGGAGACTACAAGGTGACTGTACACAGGATGGCTAAAGTGGACACTCACCCCTTGCGAACAAAAGATGAACTATTGCTGAAACTGAGGGGAGGAGAAAAGTTCACCCGTTCGGACTTAAGAAATGCATACAACCAAATTGAGCTAGATGACGATTCCAAGAAGATAAGTACCATAAACACTCACAGAGGGTTGTAAGAATACAACAGGCTTAGTTTTGGGATTTCCTCAGCTCCAGCGATTTTTCAGAGGAACATTGAAGGCTTACTAAAGGACATCGAAAGTGTTTGTGTTTTCATTGACGATATTTACATCACTGGATCAAATGAAGCTGAACACCTTTCCTAACTTGGCCAAGGTGTTACAACGTTTTCAGGAAAAGGGAATTCGACTGAGGAAACCCAAATGTGCATTCCTTCAGGATGAGGTGGCATTTATAGGGTTGAAATTGACCAAAGATGGTGTGCGCCCAATGAAAGACAAAATCAGGGCAATTCAGGATGCCCCAGAACCCAAAGATATCCACCAGCTTCGTTCATATTTAGGACTTGTTAATTTCTATTCATCCTTCCTTCCAAATATTTCTGGTGAACTGGCCCCATTGTACAAGATGTTACAAAAAGATGTCAAATGGTCATGGCAGAAACGAGAAAAAGATAGTTTTGAGAAGTCTAAGCAAATGCTTATGTCAGACAGGCTACTAACACATTTTGACCCCAAGAAACATTTGGTAATAAGCTGTGATGCCTCACCCTATGGATTAGGAGCAGTTCTGGCTTGGAAAGGAGAGGACAATCGAACGTCCTGTTGCATACGCATCAAGAACCCTGAACGATGCGGAACGTAACTATGCGCAAATAGACCGAGAAGGCCTGGCGGTGATTTTTGCTGTGAGCAAATTCCACAAGTACATTTATGGCTTACATGTTACAATCTACACAGACCATAAACCTTTACTCGGACTGTTCGGAGAAGGAAAGGCCATTCCAAAAATTGCTTCTTCACGAATCCAGAGATGGGCTTTAGCGCTGGCTACTTACAATTATGAACTGAAATTTAGGCCAGGCAGGCAAAATGCCAACAGTGATGGTCTCAGCCCATTGCCTCTTCCAGAATGTCCGTCAAATGTCCCGAAACCCCAAGACATAACAGACCTCCTGAATTTGCTGGATAGCATGCCTGTGACTAGCAGCGACATCGCCTTTCAAACAGCGCGGGACCCCACACTTTCCCAAATATATGACTTTGTTCTAATGGGATGGCCCAACCAAACCAGTCAGTAAATCCAGCCATTTACGTGTCAGAAATCAGAATTGACTGTAGAAAATGGCTGCATTATGTGGGGAACCAGAGTGGTTGTTCCTGTGAAACTTCACAAAGCTGTCCTACAAGAACTTCATGATGAGCATGTAGGCCAAGATGAAGTTGCTTGGTCGTTCCTGGGTATGGTGGCCAAATATGGACAGAGATATCAAAAATATGGTTCTGGATTGTTTTGAATGCCAAAGTTCCAGAAAGATGCCTGCAACAGCACCATTAAATCAGTGGCCTTGGCCACAAAAACCCTGGAGTCAGTTGCATATTGACTTTGTGGGTCCCTTCCTGGGCCATCAGTTCCTGATACTAGTAGATGCACATTCAAAATGGATGGAAGTAATTCCAATGAAAAACATTACAACAAGTGAGACTGTGTCAGCACTAAGGAAATGTTTCTCTACCCATGGGGTTCCAGACTCCATTTGTTCGGACAATGGACCAACTTTCACAAGTGGGGAGTTTGCAGAATTCTTAAAAAGAAACGGCATCCAGCACTTTCGCAGCTCTCCATATCACCCTGCTTCAAACGGGCAAGCAGAAAGGGGAGTCCAGACCTTCGAAGAGGGGTTAAAAAGGATGACTGGAGGAACTCTGGCCGATAAAGTAGCCGATTCTTGTTCAAATACTGCACTCTACCACGGGTATTTCCCCAGCAGAACTATTGATGGGTCACCAACTTAAAACCAGACTCGACCTCATACATCAGCTGGTACAAACGTCAGTAAAGCAAGGTCAACGCAGACAGAAAGAGGCATATGATACTCATGCTCGCGAGAGGAACATCAGCATTGGTGATACCGTCTTCTACAGACACTACGCACCCTCTGGACCCAAATGGCTGCATGGAAATATAACGAGAAAGGATGGACCTTGTTTTGAAATTAGTACAGAGCATGGCTCTGTTCTGTGACATCAGAATCAGTTCAGAGTCACAGTGGCGGAGCCTCCCATGCCGACGCAGAACCTTGTGATCGATGATGATTTGGTTTCCCATGACACCCCTGACAATTCTGTTGTTGTCACATCACCGCAAGAAACCACGGGTTCATCTGTTGCATCGCCCATTGACCCTGCACCTATAATTAATCCAACGGTTTCTCACGATGAGATCCAACCTCGTAGATCATCTCGGGCACGTAGGGCACCCACTAAATATGAACCTTGAATTTGACATTTTCACTGTGTTTGTAACAATTAACTGTAATTAAATAGATACACCTACACGTATTACATGTTGTTTGGGTTAAATTATTATTCAATCACCATAATCATGGTATACTTTAGAAATAGATTGCATATAAAGCATTACTCTCGTTCCTATTATCACTACACTTCATACACATGTAGATCATTATAATTAATGTAAATTGTTTCACAGTGTTCTGTTAGTCTGTGTTTTTAAATGTTCTTTTTGTTTTGTTTTTTCTATTTAAAACAAGGTATTGTTTTTATTAAAGGTGAAGGAGTGTAGTATCGTATAATTGTAATGGCTGTAAGTACTCAAACTTATTTTGCATCAGGTAATCATTGCATAAGAACTGCCCAGTTGAGAATAAAGTGCTATGTCGTCTTCCTGGGAAGGTCTTCCGCCCCAGTCAAGAAAACACAACTACCCCAGCCCCTTTTCGCCTGATTAGTCAATCTGACTACCGCCCATTGATACAAACTGACTAGACCCTCACGCCCCCAGGTCCATCCGACCATTCCATGTGTTGTGAGTTTAAATTGATAACAGTGACAATGTGTAACCGTGGGCTTTACTTAATAGCAGTAAACATTATGGCGCGGACGGGCGGAAGACCTCCCGTCTTCCTGTAAATCATTGTTATTTGGATAACATAAGACATTACAGAAACAAAATGACAAGTGTTTTGGTCAGCTTCATTAAATTAATATAATGACAATCTTTATGCCTGACGTACGTTAGACAGAAGGCTAGAAAGTAGAAGCACAGAATCTAGATCTGGGCTAGATTCTTTTCTGAGATGTGAAACCAATGCAAATTTATTTGGTTTATGCAATATCATTTTGATGCTGGGCAAATTCTCTGTCACAAATCCCAGACTGGGAGATGTAATAATTATAACAGGACAACAATCACGAACGAACACGTATAACACTTAACAGAACAACCCATCAGACTCACACATTTATTAAACATAAAGATAAAGATAACAGTGCAATGACATACAGTAGGTTACTCTATTCAACTGCCGTCCACCGGCCTTCTTCCCTCAAGCACTCTTCCTCGGGTCCACAACCCGGTAGTTACTTTTAAAGACACTTCGGCTTCAGCCTCTCCACTCATTGTCTTAATAACACATTTAGTATTTCTTTGCACCGCAGTCTCTCAATAGCACCTCCCTATGGCAATAACACCTTAGCCTTCCAATAGCACCTCAACATGGCCATAGCACGTTAATAGTTCAATTCACATTAATATCTCAATAGCACAGTAGTATATCAATATCACAGTAGTACATCTTAAGAGCACATTAACAATTCTATACACATCCCTGCCTGTGGCCAGACTGCCACGACTCATGCGTCCCTCCTGTCCTGCTCGACAGCTTCACTCCACTGGCCTATGGGTAGCCTTCGGCCCTATGCTGGCCTATCCCCTGTGCTCACCGCGGGTGGCGTCTCTGCCCGACCCCGGCACCTATAAAAATAACATTACATTGGTATAATACCATACCATTTCTATTCACTTCACCCCTCATTACAAACCATGAAGCGTACACGCAATAGTCCACCTTTCACTCACCACACATCTTACGGTAACACACCTCCCCTGTATTACACAGTACTCACTCTCGCTACGAATCCATGAACCTAACTTACATCTATCGCTCATGGCGCACATTTCTATACACAGTAATCAAGGACTTCCACATTCCTCACATATACTTATTTACATCATGGTCATAGGCGAATATAATACATCAATCATCATAATTATCAATCATCGTTCAACCTACCAGTCATCACTGGAAAACACACAACAATCTCCCGACTGCCTCTGATCTCACGTCTGTCCCCTGGGACCTCTAACTTGCAGTGATCTGACTATTCAGATTTTGCCTCTACTACGCCTCAACTTCACTCACAACATGCACGCTTTAACGTTAACTAACAGAAGTCAATATAGGTGAGCAGCCTCACTATCCCGTGAGTCAATCCTACACTTCCATGCCCCCGTAATCCTTGAATCTCGCTCACTCCACTCGTGACATTCTCCCTACGTTTAAGCTTGGTACTGAATGACAAGCGTTATTACATATGTAATAATGTATTTAAATGACTACAGAGTCTTTGCTCTTTAAATTGAAATGATTCGTTTATTAACAGCAATGAAATAAACAGTCTTCAAAGGATTATGAACTTGCGGTCTGTAACTGCCATTATTTTGTGTACTACGTCACCGATCAAGGAATCCTTGAATGGTGCGTTATGGTGCAAAGCTGAAATACTAGATACAAGAACATACATAATAAATGATAATCCTCTATGCCCCCCCCCCAAGTCTTTGAGAGGTATAAATACAAAGGCTGAAAATGAACGATCACACATAATCACATTTATATAACTTATTTTAGGTATAAGAAACATTTTGATTATGTCAACATAGAACTAGAGCCATGGAACCATAACAACTTGTATACATCCATGAGAAAGCAATGCTCCCTGCATTAATGAACGTAAAAGTATATAATAGCGACAACATGAAACTGCTTGTTTGAATGGTAATTGTCCATAAATAGCTCATGATGATCTATTAATAATTGGATGAATGGTATTGACTTTGCAAAGCTATAATTGTCTGTGCTAATGAAAGAACAAAATGTATCTCAAGTGTGACCTGAAAGTGATGTACATGTATTATTGTATTATACAGGTTATTGGGGATAATAATGTATTCAATGAGTCCATAGCTTTGACATGTTAAAGTCAGAGGGAGGGAGAGGTTGTGATGGTTGTTATTATTTGCGCCTTAAGCGAGTTGAAGGTAATGTTTCTTCTTTGAGGCCAGCTTTATTGAAAGTTTTCAGTGCTCGCAAAGCTCTGGGCGTGCGGTTGGGTGTCTTGCTCGGTGATTTATCTGCAATAGGGGGACAGACAGGTTGCGGTGTATTAGCCTGGAATGGGTTGTCATCAGGGCTGCCACCATCCGCTTGTTGGTGTTGCAAGGATTCATCGGTTGGTGATGGGATGCGGCTGTGAGGAGTGGTTGGCAACGGTGTTGTTAGTCTAACTACTGGTGTTGAGAAAGGTTCGGACATTTGGGGTGGTGCGACTGGATGCCCTGATGGTCTGGCTGTTTGGGTTGTGGTAGCCGGTGAGGGTAGAGCCGCCAGTGGTGATCTGGGTATGACTGGCAAATATTTTCTCAAGAACTTCCTGTTGCGTAAGGTCATCCTGCCTGAACCGTCCACTCTCACTACGTATTGGTCAAATTGGCGAACCTCGATGACGATGCCTGTTTTATCCCATTTTGTTGGATATGGTCCAGTTTGATTCTGTATGCGCACACAGTCACCCACTGATAGTGCAGGGAGGATTCTTGTGTGAGCTGACAATCTCTCTGCATCACGCATGTGTCTATTTCGTAATGCATCCTCTCGCAAGGCCAATGTCTCCTGCCATGTCTGGTGGGGTAGGTATTTCCCAGGAAATATTGGAATGAAATCCCGCACAGGCCGACCGAATATGCATTGGGCTGGCGAGATATGGGTATCCCTGTCAGGTGTGTTGCGGTATTGGAGGATGGCTCTCTGAAAGGCATTAGTGTTAATGTCACCATTCTGACCACTATTGTCAACAATTAAGCGTTTGATCGTTTTGACACCTATCTCTGCCCTACTGTTGCTATGAGGAAAAGCCACGGATGATATGCGGTGGTGCACTCCCCAGTTGCGTAAAAATGTCTTGGTAGCAGTAGAGGTAAATTCAGGTCCCCCATCTGAGGATAGCTCGTCACTTATTCCGAATGTGGCAAATGTACGTCTGAGGCTTGATATGAGGCCTTTGGAGCCGTCACTTGCTCTCTCCACAATGGGCCAGTTACTATATCTGTCCACTATTACTAGGTAATTGTGTCCTGCATAGTGGAAATAGTCTGCACATATGGATTGGAAAGGGTAATGTGGCGAAATAGGTGGTGTAGGTGGAGCACTGGGTTGTGACGGTGTCATTCTGTTGCAGGGCGAGCAGCGCAGACGCATTTCGGTGATGGCTGTGGCCATGCCTGGCCAAAAGAATGAGGCGTCTGCGCGTGCATGCATCTGGGAGACTCCCTGGTGCGCGGAGTGCAGCGAGTACAAGACAGCCTCCCGGAGGCTGGGTGGCATGACGATACGGTCATTGTATAGGACCACACCATCAAAGCTGGTGAGCTTATCTTTGTATTGGTAAAAGGCCCTCAGCTTTTTCGGTAGATCATCCTTGGATTGTGGGAATCCGTTTTCTACATAATCAATCAGCTCTGAGTATTCACTGCTTGTAGCTACACGAACATTTTCCCATGTGAGTGAACTGGCACCCAACATCTCGTCTTCACTTGAGCTAATAGTTGTGGTGTCCGATTTAGCTCTTATTGCCATGAGGAAATTATGATGTCCCGTCGGGATATTGTGATCCACCTCCATCACAGTAGTAATGTCGTCGGGCAGGAATATTTGGGTGGGTGGCCCGACTGGGTGACGTGACATAGCATCAGCAGCAGCATGGCGAATCCCTGGGATGTGAACGATTTGGAACCTGAATCTGAGGGTCTTTTCTTTCAAGTTCCTTAGGCGTGGGTTAGGAATGGCATCTAGGCTCCTGTCACCAAACACTTTGAGGAGTGGCTTGTGATCAACAACTATTGTCAAGTTGGGGCATCCAAGTACAAAATGGCGTGTCTTCTCGAGGGCGTCTACCACTGCCAGTGCCTCTCCTTCTATAGGCGCATATCTGGACTCAGCAGATGAGGTAAAGCGACTGCCAACCAATGTCATCTTCCATCCTGTACGACAGCAGAATGGTTTTGTAGATATGCACGCACAATGTTTCTGGAAAAGCCAGAAGCCAATACCTTCCTTGCTGTAATCTGTTGCAAGGCATGTTGGTTTGGCTTTGCTGAATATCTCCACACCATGTTTGATTTCCTCGATAATGATGTGCTTTGTCTCTTCAAATAGATCATCCATAGTGTTTGTCCAAGTGAATGGCGTATTTGGCTTTAGGAAGGAGCGGAATGGTTGCATTCTCTCAGCAGAGGCAAATGCGTATGCAACTTGGTTCACTAACCCAAACCAGCTCCTGATGTCTGTCACGTTTCGAGGTTTGGGGAAATTCTTAATTGCCTCAAGTACTTGTGGGCATGGTCGAACGGAGGTGGGGGTGATATCAAACCCTGCAAATGTAACAGTGTTCTTAGCGAATGTGAATTTGCTTGGGTTAAGGGTGATACCGTTTCGGCCACAGATGTCCAACCATTCAGCAGCCTGGAAGAAGCTATCCTCTATGGTAGAGGACCACATTGTCGCGAGTGGAGTGAGCGATAGTTAATAATTACGGGGGGAGAGGAGAGTAAAATTAACGCACGGAGACAAGTGAGAAAGTCGTGCATGTCATGAGTGGGGGGTCTGAAGGAGGCGAAAGCGCTGTATAACTATCACTGCAAGTTAGAAGGTCCTAGGGAGCGGATCTGTGAATAATAGCCCATCGGGCAGACATAAAGGGAGCAGTCGAGAAGACTAGGAGAAAGTCTTTCCAGTTATGACTGGTATGTAGAATGTTGATTGATTATTATGATTGATGTATTATATTATATTCGTCTATTACCATGATGTGAATAAGTATATGTGAGGAGTGTGGAAGTCCTTGATATTGAATATAGCAATGTGCGCCATGAGCGATAGATGAAAGTGAGTTCATGGATTTGTAGCGCGAGTGAGTAGTGTGTACTCCGATGGAAGTGTGTTACCGTAAGATGTGTGGTGAGTGAAAGGTGAACTAGTGTGTGTACGCGTCATGGATTGTAAGGAGAGGTGGAGTGAATAGAAATGGTAGGGTATTATACCAATGTAATGTTATTCTTGTAGGTGTCGGGGACGGGCCGAAGAGCCACCTCGAGGAGCACAAGTGATAGGCCAGCATAGGGCCGGAGGCCAGACATAGGCCAGAAGTGAGACTGTCGGGGCAGGACAGTAGAGGCACATAAAGTCGTGGCAGTCAGGCCACGGGCAGGGACGTAGATATGAGAGTGAATGAGATACTATGTTGTTGCCATGTTGATAGGCTAGTGAACTGATATTAGGTTGTTGCCATGTTGATGGCTATGGAAATAATAACGTGTTATTGCCCTGCTGAGGTGCTAGGGGAGTGCTAAGGCGTATGACGATAGGAAGGTGATATTGAGAGACTGCGGTGCCAGTGAATCATTAATGTACTATTAAGACCCTGAGGGGAGAGGCTGAGGCCGAAGTGCCTTTAGGAGTAACTACCGGATTGTGGATCCGAGGGAGCGTGTGTGTGAGAATAAGGCCGTTGTACGGCAGTCATTTCAATAATATAATATATGTAATTGCGCTATTATATGTATAATTATGTTTAATAAATGTGTGAGTCTGATGGGTTGTTCTGTTAAGTGTTAAACTTGTTGTTCGTGATTGTTGTCCTGTCATACTTATTACATCTCCCAGTCTGGGATTTGTGACACTGGGGGCTCGTCCGTTGTGACACTGGGGGCTCGTCCGTTGTGACACTGGGGGCTCGTCCTGTTTACCTGTGGTCATTTTGACATTGTGTATTCGTTATATCTAGTTGTTTTTCTGTTGTGCTAGGAATTTGTGCTGTTGTCTTTGTTCGTGGGATGAATGGAAATGTCATGATGATATGATTTATATATGTTTATGAATATGTATTGATGCATGTATTGCTATAAATATGTACTAATGTGTACTTAAACTTTCAGAGAGACAGTGTGTGTGCGTGCAGCCTGAGGAGACGAGCAGCCAGAGCTCCGATTGAAGGGAGGAGTTTGCTCAAAATTTCAAAAGTTGAAAGTTAAGTGAAAATTTTGTACCCTGGATTGAGGGCTGTCTTTTCATCTGTCTGTTTCCCTGTTTTTGCTGTTTTTGTTGTCGTTATAGGTTATACGGGCGGTGGCGCGGGTTTGCTGTGTTGAACTTAGTTTATCCTTTTAAAAAGGTGTGGTAAACTTTGGAACTTCGTTCATCACAGTGAACAGTTCTGTAGGGACCTGTATTTGTGTTTAGATTGTGCCGTTCCATCTTCCTCGTTGTTTTAGGAAGACGTTTCTCTTGTCCCTCTTCTACCTTTCTGTAGATACGTTCTTTTTTTTCAGACTCTGTTCTTGTTCGTACCGTGTTGTGTAATCGGCGTAGTAGATTGCATTTTTTTTTTCCATTATAGTTTTTTTGTAGAAGCTTTGTCCTAGTCTGGTTCGTTGTCCTTGACGTACTTGTGGTCTTTCTACTGAATTTCCTTATTCTTGTCTTTTCTACTCCTTTTTATTATTAATAGTGCAGTGCATTTTGTGAATATAGAATTAGTTGTGCTGTAAAGGTAAATTTCTGAATTGTATTTGATACAAGTAGGTCTGGTTATATCTGGTATTATCTCAGGTCTCTGGTCGTGTTGTTAGTGATCATACCGACAGGGTAGCCGTTTTCATAGTATACATACCATAACCATAAATCTGCGAAATGGCGGAACTCCAACAACTAATGAAGTTGGGTAAGGAACTTGGCCTGGAGGGAGAGGAGCTACGCGGCTGGATTAAAGAACAGCAGGCGGATTTGCGCGATGAGCGTGCTAAGGATAGAGAGCGAGAAAAAGAGGCTAAGGCTCAGGAGGAGGAAAGGGAGTTTAAGCAACAGGAGAGAGAGGCTAAGGATAAGGAAGAGGAAAGAGAGTTTAAGTTGAAGGAGTTAGAGGCTCAGCAACAGGAGAGGGAATTAAAGTTAAAGGAGATAGAGGCGCAAGTAAAGATCGCCGAGTTGGAAATCAAAAAGAATGCGCCAACAGAAACAGTTGAGCGGCAGGTACACAAAGGTGGCGTTAGGATTAAGCTCCCTACGTTCGACGACCGGAAGGACGACATAGACGCCTTCCTTTACAGGTTCGAGCTGAACGCACAATTGCAATGGGGGGAAAATAAGGAATTATGGGCCACGTACCTGGCATCGCTATTGCAGGGGCGAGCGTTAACTTACTTTAAAGAGCTACAGCGCGAAGACGTGCAAGATTACGATAAGCTGAAGGCTTTGCTGCTTCGCCGATTTGCGCGTACCGAGGAATATTTCCGGGAGCAGTTTAGGCGAGCACGCGCAGATACCAGGGAGGACTTTGCTGCCTTCGTCGCGAGACTAACGGAGTATTTCGCGAACTGGGTAGACTTGGCGCATGTGGGCACGGATTTCGCTAAACTGAAAGACCTAATGATCCGTGACCAGCTGTACGCGTCGTGCCACAAAGATCTGGTGGCTTTCCTGAAAGAGAACGAACCCGCGACGGTGCAGGAGGCGTCTAAGTTGGCGGAGGCATACCGTACGGCGCATCCGTCCAAACCAGTCGCCAGGGCGTACGTCCAAGATGCTGGGTACGTCGCCGTTGTCGAGGGGTCGCCGGCAGGACTTAGGGACAGGTCGCGTCAGCGTGGTGCCTATAGCGGGCAAGCCCAGGGGCAGCGTAGGGGCTATCACCAATCACCGGCATATGGATCCGGTAAGTTTGACCGAGCAGGAGGGCTAGGTCGCGGTAATGGCCGGGGGCGAGTTGTGACCTTTGCCGATGACCGACGGCGTAGGGACTCTAGTTCCGGTCGCGATGGGTCACGGGGACCCAGGCCTAGTACAGCACAGGGAGCGGAGTGTTGGACTTGCGGACGCGGGGGTCACTTTTCGCGCGAGTGTAGGGCCGCGAAGTGTTGGAACTGCGGAAGAGCAGATCACATCAGCGTGAACTGCCCTGCAGGTAGGATAGCGGCGAACGTGGACAGTAGCTCCAGTCCATGTTCCCCAAATAAATTTCATCATGCGGCTGCGTGTGTTACATCGGACAACGGAGGCGGACAGTATTCTAAGTGTCCCAGTTGTGAGAAGTTATTATCTTCCGGTGTTTTACCTTGTGGGAGAAAGATCCCCGTCATAAATTCATGTCATACAGGAGGTGGTCTTAGGGTTTATCCGGGGTTTGTTGGGGACGAACCGGTCTCGGTTTTACGAGATACAGGATCTACCGTTGTGGGAGTGCATAGGGATTGCATTCGGGATTCACAGCTTACAGGTGAGACTGTCCCGTGCATCCAATTTTCGGGGGCCATTGAGAAATTACCCATGGCAAGAATAATGATAGATACACCTTTCCTTAGCGGGGAAGTCGAAGCAGTCGTTGGTTGTTTTCCAGGCGCCCAGCTCATCATTGGGAATGTATCACGGGTGGTTTCCCCTTCCGATGAGAACGTGCAAGCATGGTCGCAATCAAAAGGTATTGACTTTTGCGCCGCGGTCGAAACACGTCGACGGGTAGCGGATAAAGATAAGATTAGACCTTTGGCGACGCCAGCGGTCAACCTAGATATCACGCCAGAGCGCTTGGCGAAATTACAAAGGGAGGACCCATCATTAAACCCATGCTTTGGGGAAGCGCGAACCGAGAAAACGAGGAGATATAAGAACGGGTCGTCCTCCTTTTTTGTCCAGGGGGGCATTTTGTTCCGTATGTACGTCACAGTGGCTTCCGTTCAAAAGCAGGTCGTCGTGCCACGGTCGTTAATTGCTACAGTATTGCGTCTGGCCCATGATGTTCCATTAGCGGATCATGTGGGAAGTGCGGGAACCAAGCAAAGGGTTCTGAAAGATTTTTATTGGCCGTCAGTATACAGAGATGTACGGCTATATTGTAAGACGTGCAGTGCGTGCCAAAAACGACGCATAAGGGTCGTACACCCCAGGCTCCTCGTCAAGAGATCCCCACGGTTTCGGAACCGTTTAAAAAGGTTTCAGTACCTTGTTGATTTAAGAGAAAGACTATCTTCAGCGCGCACTATAGCGGAAGAAGCTTCTGGTATCGCTTCGAAAAGAGCAAAAGACTATAAAGATAGAGGTTCCAAACTGAGAATTTTTAAGCCAGGAGACAAGGTTCTGTTGTTGTTACCTACGGACCATAATAAGTTATTGATGACATGGAAAGGTCCTTATGTTATTGAGCGAGTTGTTTCAAAGGTAGATTACGCTATCCACATTGATGGAGCGAGTAAGGTTTTCCATGTTAATATGCTACAGAGATTTTATGAGAGACCACAGTATCTGTGCGCACAGACAAGACCAGAGGAGACTGTCTTCTCTATTGCTTGTACGGGGGTCGTAGACCAGTCGGACTGTGACGTAAGCGACACCGAGGCGCAGGAAGAGTTACAAATTCAATTGCCGGAGTTAACTGCGACACAAGGTTACAGGGACGTAAAAATTAACCCTGACCTTACGAGTTCAAGGAGTAGGGAACTTGAGACCCTGTTAGCGTCATTTCCGGATGTTGTTACGGATTTGCCGGGTCGCACTACGGTGATCCAGCACCAAATAAAGTTGACTTCGGATAAGCCAGTATTTCTTAGACCGTATCCGTTGCCTTTTTCTTCGAGAGATAGTTAGATGTGATAGAACCATCAACATCGCCGTATTCATCACCCATCGTCCTCGTGAAAAAACTTGATGGATCGGTGCGGTTCTGTATTGATTTTCGAAGATTGAACACTATTACGGTAGGCGATAGGGAGCCTATTCCGTTTCAGGAGGAATTAATAGCTTCATTGGCCGGGTCCACGTGGTTTTCCAAGATAGATTTGACGAAAGGTTATTGGGAAATCCCGCTTACTGAGGAATCTAAACAATACACGGCGTTCCAAACGCCCATTGGATTATTCCAATTTAAGGTCATGCCATTTGGGTTGGTAAACGCGCCAGCGACGTTTGCACGATTAATGAGATTAGTGTTGAAGGACATACCTAATGTCGTGTCAGTCTTTGACGATATAGCATGCCATACGTCGACATGGTCTGATCATATTCAGACACTAACAGTAATTTTTAAACGGTTACGTCATTTTGGGTTAACTGCTAAACCCGCAAAGATGGATTTGGCATGTCCAGAGATAATATTCTTAGGACATATTGTGGGTAGAGGTGTTCAGAGACCTGAAGAAACAAAAATTGACAAGTTAGTAGGGTTGCAAATCCCTAAAACAAAGAAACAAGTCAGAAGCTTAGTGGGAATTTTAAATTATTACAGAAAGTTCATTCCAAATTTTTCCTCCTTGTCATCTTCTCTTACTGACCTTACTAAGAAGGGACAACCCGATAAGGTCCAGTGGACGTCTGAATGTCAGACATCATTTGATAATTTGGTGACAGCATTATCATCGTCACCCATTCTGATATTACCCGATTTTCGATCTAATTTTATCCTCAGAACGGATGCGTCGGACGCTGGTGTCGGCGCTTGTCTTCTACAGGAGAAGAACGAATGTCTCCATCCTGTATGTTATGTCAGTAGGAAGTTATTGCAGAGAGAAAGAAAGTATTCTGTGATAGAGCGTGAGTGTCTTGCCATTGTCTGGTCCGTCCAGAAACTAGGACGTTATCTCATGGGACGAGAATTTTGTATCCAGACAGACCACAAGCCACTGACATTTTTGTCGAAGAATCGTTCGTCCAGCCCACGCTTGTCTAGATGGGCATTGGCTTTGCAGCCGTACACCTTCGTTATTCAACCAATTCCAGGAACCAGCAATCATATCGCCGACTACCTTAGTCGAGCCTAGGCGAAGAGTTCAGGAGCTTATACATCGGAGGACAGGAACATTGACAGGATCTGTGTGAATAAGTCGACTTTAAAATATTGACATTATAAATATGATATGAAGAATGGTTGATAGGTTGATTGGTTTTCGATTCTGTATTATTAAGTTTAGTTAGCTATTGATGATGTGATACATATATGCATAATGCATGGCATATTGATCCCCATATTTTCCCCTGATCCCGGTATTTTATGTGCTGGGGGCATTGGTAGGTCATTTTTAATGTAGGTATTGCTCAGGCTCACTCGTTGACAGTCATCTTGATGCGATTTGAAATTAATTGCATTAATTTTTTTGGGGTGGGGGATGATGTCGCGAGTGGAGTGAGCGATAGTTAATAATTACGGGGGGAGAGGAGAGTAAAATTAACGCACGGAGACAAGTGAGAAAGTCGTGCATGTCATGAGTGGGGGGTCTGAAGGAGGCGAAAGCGCTGTATAACTATCACTGCAAGTTAGAAGGTCCTAGGGAGCGGATCTGTGAATAATAGCCCATCGGGCAGACATAAAGGGAGCAGTCGAGAAGACTAGGAGAAAGTCTTTCCAGTTATGACTGGTATGTAGAATGTTGATTGATTATTATGATTGATGTATTATATTATATTCGTCTATTACCATGATGTGAATAAGTATATGTGAGGAGTGTGGAAGTCCTTGATATTGAATATAGCAATGTGCGCCATGAGCGATAGATGAAAGTGAGTTCATGGATTTGTAGCGCGAGTGAGTAGTGTGTACTCCGATGGAAGTGTGTTACCGTAAGATGTGTGGTGAGTGAAAGGTGAACTAGTGTGTGTACGCGTCATGGATTGTAAGGAGAGGTGGAGTGAATAGAAATGGTAGGGTATTATACCAATGTAATGTTATTCTTGTAGGTGTCGGGGACGGGCCGAAGAGCCACCTCGAGGAGCACAAGTGATAGGCCAGCATAGGGCCGGAGGCCAGACATAGGCCAGAAGTGAGACTGTCGGGGCAGGACAGTAGAGGCACATAAAGTCGTGGCAGTCAGGCCACGGGCAGGGACGTAGATATGAGAGTGAATGAGATACTATGTTGTTGCCATGTTGATAGGCTAGTGAACTGATATTAGGTTGTTGCCATGTTGATGGCTATGGAAATAATAACGTGTTATTGCCCTGCTGAGGTGCTAGGGGAGTGCTAAGGCGTATGACGATAGGAAGGTGATATTGAGAGACTGCGGTGCCAGTGAATCATTAATGTACTATTAAGACCCTGAGGGGAGAGGCTGAGGCCGAAGTGCCTTTAGGAGTAACTACCGGATTGTGGATCCGAGGGAGCGTGTGTGTGAGAATAAGGCCGTTGTACGGCAGTCATTTCAATAATATAATATATGTAATTGCGCTATTATATGTATAATTATGTTTAATAAATGTGTGAGTCTGATGGGTTGTTCTGTTAAGTGTTAAACTTGTTGTTCGTGATTGTTGTCCTGTCATACTTATTACATCTCCCAGTCTGGGATTTGTGACACACATTATGGTGTCGTCAACAACTTTTGTTTTGTTTTGAACGTCACTGACAAGTTCATCAAATCTTCTCGTGTAAGCGTCTCCTGAGGCTATATATCCTTGAGGGCAGACACAATACCTGTACCGACCCCATGGTGTGATAAAAGTGGTCAAGTGTCTGTCCTTCTGGTCAAGGAGAATGCTGTGGTAGCCATTCCAAGCGTCGAATGTTGTTTTCCGGGTGTTAGGTGGAACTATGCGAGCCTGGTGGAATGGTGATTGGGTGTGGTGTGTCTCTCTGGTGGCGTGGCGGTTCAGAGCCTGAAAGTCGACCGTGCGCCGTGGCTTGCCAGACTTCTTAGCGCATATGACCATGCGATGACACCATGTTACCGGTGTGCCCACAGGGACAGGTTCGATTACCCCGAGTTGTACGTCTTGATCCAAACCAGCTTTTACTTCATCTTGCCAGTGAACTGGTACTGGGATGGGATTATGGTATGCCACAGGCTTGGCATCTGGGTCAATCATGATTTTCATTGGAGGGCCTGACATCATGGGTAGGGGCTGATGTTCACACACATTAAATGTGCTGCTTTTGTAATGTTTCAACAGCCACTGTTCTAGTTTTTCCCTGTTTTCCTCTGTGGCGGGGAAGGGAAGGGATTTTGGAACAGTTGGAGGAGCTTGTCGTAGAGGGCATCTGCATTGATCAGTGGTGCCAGGGTTGTCTTGATTTTCATTCTCCAAACTGGAGGTTGAGCCAATTGAAGGGAAGTTGGTAGACAGTAGACCTAGGGCAATGCACGCTTCCATGGATAAAAATATTTTTTCTGTTGACTCTGTAATGTACACTATTTGGCGGGTTGTGCATGGTTCTTTCCCTCTTTTGTAGCCGGTTATGCGGAGGACAAGCGCACCTATGATGCCGATGGGCTCTGTATTTGCTGCCTTCATCCTCATAGTAGTGGGAAGTAGATGGCTCTTGGTCAGACCAAGTTGGTGAAGCAACGTGGTCCCGGCGAGGCAGGATTGGCATCCTGTGTCTGCCACAGCAGGTGACCTGACTGTTTTTGATGCACGCTCAAAGGTGGGTTTGATTCCCAAGTCCACAGCATCTTCTGGGAGCGCCTGAACGCTGATCATGATGGTGGGTTGGGGGTCAGAGGGCCGTCTTTTCCACAAGTCTTGTATAGAGTCATAGATATGATGATCAAGGGAGATGGATTCGGCCATGTGCTCTGAGGGTGTCTCGTCGTAGATTGTGCAAAGGGACTCGAATACCGCAGTCGCTGAATCGTTTTGTGGTTTCTTGGATTTCCTGCATACACTTTCAAAGTGGTGGAGTAAACCACATTTGGTACATGTGTGGTTGTAGGCCGGGCAGTGAGCCATTCGTTCTTGTTGTCTTCGGCCATGGCCAGTTTTGCCGCAATGGCCACATGGAGGAGTGTTAGGTTTTTTATCCGGTGGGCGGGTTTGAAACTTTCTCTTTTCATACTGTCTGTATGTGCTGGTGGCATCAACTGCTAATGGGACTGGAGACGGTTTGATGCGTCCAGCCGAGCGCTTCCCACTTTCTTTTGCTTCCACATACCGAATGGTCTCCTCGACCGTCATGTCCTGGTTAGCCTGTCCTAACACATCCAGGCGAATGTCATCATCTGCCAGGCCGACAATGATTGTGTCCCTAACCATTTGGTCGCTGTAGCTGATCTGGGCACCACACCCGCAACCGATCGAGTATTGACAAATGCTGGCCTGTCCTTTTAATCTAGCCGAGAAAGCCCTTATTGGTTCATCCCTGTCTTGTTTCATCTGCTGCAGTTCAAGCCGTGCCACCATGACATTCTCCTGGCGCACTGCCAGGGACTTGATGAGCTGGAGGAGTTTGGGCTCGTCGTTTGATGTGAGGGATTTGAAGCTTCGTGTGAGGTCTCGCCTGAGAACATCGTCACAGCACTCGAGCAGTTGGAATATGATGTCCGGGCCAGAGAGTTTAGTGGCCTGTTTGTAGTCGGTCCATCGTTGAACGAAGTAAGCCCACTCTTCGCTGGTACCCGAAGCAGATATTGACGGCCTCCTTACTTTTTCTGTCTTGGCCCCTGTGGCATGGGGTGTGTGTGCAGTGACCGGATGAGCTGTACGCTCGTGAAGGTCCAACAACCGCACCAGGACTTCAGCAGCTAGGGACGATGGCCATGACGCTGTGCAACTGGGGGCAGGGCATTTGATCTCTGTAGACTGATGTGCGTTCTCTGGGTTTGACATTCCGTTCGGTTTATTTCATAAATGACTACAGAGTCTTTGCTCTTTAAATTGAAATGATTCGTTTATTAACAGCAATGAAATAAACAGTCTTCAAAGGATTATGAACTTGCGGTCTGTAACTGCCATTATTTTGTGTACTACGTCACCGATCAAGGAATCCTTGAATGGTGCGTTATGGTGCAAAGCTGAAATACTAGATACAAGAACATACATAATAAATGATAATCCTCTAGTATTAACATCACTGACCCTGCCCAATGCACAACAATGCAGGTGAGCCCTGCATCAATGCAGCGTCGTATACACCGAGCAGCAGCAGATAATTCGTCTGGTCGAAGTGTTTCCAAGTATTTGGTACTGTATGACAAGCGTTATTACATATGTATTAACATCACTGACCCTGCCCCATGCACAACAATGCAGGTGAGCTCTGCATCAATGCAGCGTCGTATACACCGAGCAGCAGCAGATAATTCGTCTGGTCGAAGTGTTTCCAAGTACTTTTTGTTTGTGACTGCACTGCCACCGAATTTTATTATAGTGTCCACCACTGGAAGTGCCATTAAATGTTGTGTCACAGGGAAGCTATCAAGTAGCGGCGGACAATCAGCATTCCATTAGGTTACGATTTGTCTAGTCCAGGCGTTTACGTTCGGTTTTCTAAATGTCATCACCCAGGAGTACTCCAGCCTCTAGCAGTTAAATCCCTAAGCTCTTAAAAACTTTTCGAAATTATAAGGTAACAATCCTACACTGATGCTAATTTTTTAAGAGAAAATAAGTAATAGGCCTAAGCGAACCAAGGTTGTAGTGCCTGGTTAGTGCTCAGGAAAGCAAAGCGGGAGTGAAAGAAGGAAGGAAGAAAAATGATCAAGACGGGACTAGAACCCGCGACCTCTGTTACGGCACCCTTCTCAAAAAAGAGACGATCGTGGCCGAACTGTTTCACGGTGTCTTTTGCTGACTTGAGTATTCGTTCGCTGGGACCCAACCCACTTGCATCACCCCTCCCCTCCCCGTCCTCTCTTTTTCACCCGCCTGCCATTGGACAATACGAACATCTAGGTCAACGAATACAAGATGTTTGCCTCCGAGTTTTATCAAACAGAAGTCAATATAGGTAAGCAGAAGCTCGGGGGGAGGCAGAGCACTAAGATAACAGTTTAAGAGAAATTAGTATTAGGCGAACCAAGGTTGTAGTGCCTGGTTAGTGCTCAGGAAAACAAAGCGGGAGTGAAAGAAGTAAGGAAGAAAAATGATCAAGATGGGACTAGAACCCGCGACCTCTGCTACGGCACCCGTCGCCTTGCCAAGAAGAAAAAGAGACGGATCGAGTGGCCGAACGGTGCGATCTGATGCTAATTTGCGTGGGCGTGTTGGGCCCCGGTTCATCCAAGTTTGGGACTCGCATACGATACGTTTCTGTATTGGTTAAACTTTTAACATTTTTTCTTTTTATGTATTTGTTTCTGTATTATTGTTCACGCGAGGCTTTGCTAAACGCAACTTTTTCTCTTTGGCATATCTTGACTTTGCTTCCACAGATTTTCTGTGGTTTTTATAATCTTTCGTCAGTGTCCTGATGACTATAACTGCATCGAAATACCGAATCTTCTTTCCTCCATCTTTTTACCCTGTCTGATTTACCTTGGTATTGATGATGATTGCGCTATCATTTGTTTGATCTCTCTAGTAAAAGTCTTCTCCGAAAACCTATCGCGCTATCACAGCCACCAAAATGCACGATTGAGATGTTGTGATAAAATCTGGCAATGTTTGAGATTTATTACAGTAATAATTTGGTCTACAATAGTATTATATTATGTTTCGTGAAGTTTTCTTTGAGAAAAAATGTTTGCTGTCTTTCTTATGTCTTATCGCTCACATCTTCCTATACAAGTTACAAAAATGTAGACTTAAATGCATGGAGTTTGAGTCTCATTTCGTGATTGATAGATAGATCAATACTTCTCCCTCAAGCCCTCGGCGTTTATGTTGTTTTGTTTATTTGGTTGTTATAGGGGGCAGTTAGTGTAGCTGGGAGGGGTGGGAGAAGCCGTTTTCGGCCACCAAATTTCAACCCTTGCCCCACATTGAGTTAACTCTTCCATGTAACGTCCAGCGTGTGGATAGCCGGTATAGAACAAGTGAACAAATTATTTTTGTAAGCCAGGCACTGAACTTGTGTTAACTAGATGTTTCACGACAGTCCCATTCTCCCTCCTCCACTGCTGTAAGGCTCCATCTCCATTATTTTTGTTCTAGGCCTAAACTTCTCAATGACTTAGGCAAGAGATTTGATTTCCAGCTCATAGAATACATACATGTATTTCAAAGCAACAGAATATCTCTCTAATTACCACATCAGATACAGACAATGATCAACAACAAAGTCCGCCATTTCCCCCGTTTTCCCCGATGACAAACCTGCCGTGGGGATAAGCCAGACCGAGGCCGGTGTGGGCGCAAAACTGGTGGCTCACCACCCAGTTATTATCATGGAGCTATTAATAACATGTTATTAGTACCTCCATGGTTATTATGCACCGCACTACTCACTGCCTGCACCGCGATGGAATGAGTAGTGTTTTAGAGTGATGCATAATAATTAGGCGACGAGCCACCAGTTTGGCGCACACACCGGCCTCGGTCTGGCTCACCCCTTTTGCAGCATTTCTCCTGGCATTACATTGGACTCGGACTGATGTTAAACAAGCCAGAATTTTTTCTACAGCGAATGAAGATGTAATTACAACATAAGCCACTTCAATCAAAGCCTTCAGCGATAGCTGAACAGTGAACAGTATTTTCAGTGATGATTCAGTATTTTCCCTATACATGTACTGGCTTTGTAAGATACGTAGTGTACGATTCATGACTTCCGCGCATCCGCCACCAGGTGGTGAAATCTGTGCATACTAAACACCCTGCTGTCTCATCTTATTGTATATGGTATCTTTGATTTCAGGGCGAATCAAATTCGCCACAACACCTCCTCATCCTCCTCCTACTGTGAAATGCTTGGAATAATGATAGATGCTGTTGACGATTATAATACTGAAGACAATGGTGATGGTGGAATATTTAACGATTATATTTTATGTTGTTCCGATAGTATAATTGTGGTCACATAATAGTGATGATGATAATGACAATGATGGCGATGATGATGATGGTGTCGAAAAGACAGTGAACAAGCCAGCCGTGGTTCATTAAATGTGTTTTAATTACATGTACCTTACACGATAAAGCGGAAGGGTACAAAATATGGGTAAATGACGTCCTCAAGATTTTACATGTTTACCTAGTAAGCACATGGGTCCTCTTTCGTTACCTATGAAAAGTTTAATGGCAGCACCTGTCCCTCATGGATGAATGAATTTAAAACTTAGGGATTTGTGTTGTTTGTAATTGTAGGGAATCTGTATGAAAATCTACTTATCTAAAATATAATGGGTCATAAAAATTAATGTGGGGAAAAAACAACAACAACACTGTTTGTTACAAAGCCCTGAAACAAAAACACTGTTACAAAGCCCTGAAACAAAAACAACACTGTTACAAAGCCCTGAAACAAAAACAACACTGTTACAAAGCCCTGAAACAAAAACACTGTTACAAAGCCCTGAAACAAAAACAACACTGTTACAAAGCCCTGAAGCAAAAACAACACTGTTACAAAGCCCTGAAACAAAAACAACACTGTTACAAAGCCCTGAAACAAAAACAACACTGTTACAAAGCCCTGAAACAAAAACAACACTGTTACAAAGCCCTGAAACAAAAACAACACTGTTACAAAGCCCTGAAACAAAAACAACACTGTTACAAAGCCCTGAAACAAAAACAACAAACAAACAACAACAACAACAAAAACAGCCTAACAGTGAATCAGAAATGGAAGGGAAAGTTTGTTTTTCGAAAAAATTATTTCGCCTGACCCATTAATTGGTTTTGTTTTAAACCGTGTATTTATTAAACGCATCCAATTTATACTTTGATAAATCACCTGTACTCACCATCGTGAATAACAGACATGCAATGTGCTCACCCTTGAAACATTATTGAAAAGGTTCTGTCATGACTCAGCATTGTATGTAAATCAAATTGTAAATATTTTTACTTATCCACAATTGCAACATAACACAAGTTCCACATCTGTCCACAGGCGAGACAGCTCTCTTCCTATGGCGCACACATAACGCAGTGTAGCTTGAGCCATTGACCCTAGGCACAGCTTTCCTCTCGACTCTAGAGTAACCATTTTCCAAACTGACAATATCAGAAGTACTGAACAATAAAATATATTTTACTGAATTTTGAGGCTAAGAAATTTAATTTCACCTGGAAATTTTATAAAATGAGAATGCCAAATTCAAGCAATAAGTAGAATGTAAATGCAAGCAGTAAGTAAATTAAAATATGAAAATTTATAATTTATTTTGTTACTGTACCTGTCTCTACAATATCTGTCTCTCAACATGGGACAACTCAATAGCGGACATCAACAGCCCCCCCCCCCCCCCCCAATAGGGGACATCAACAGGGGACACTCTTTTCTCTCTCTTTTGTTCAGTCTCTCTTTTTCTCTCTCATACACAACATAATTATACATAAACATATGCATAGAATTTTACCTTTTCGGAATTCATAACATTAATAGCATTACATTCTCTAACCACTGTAAATGTATGAGGAATAATAAAATAAATTCAGCCTAGATTTTAGATCACCATGAAAGCAATGATGCACTTTATTCTTCGTGGTATTTTTCAGTCCCAGGATTGCAAGGATATTTTTCCAAGTGTCCGACAACTATCGGCAAAGATAGTAAGCCTTCATATTTATAACATAGCATCACGTGTGACGCACTCTCTGTCAAATTAATAATTGTGATCGTCCAAGACTTTTTGTTGAAGGAAAATTTCATAAATGGACTACAAAAACAAAACAGCAAACTATTCATTCACATTATACAAAACAATACCTCCAAAAAAGAAAAAAAAATCAATGCAGTTTCTTTAAACAAAAGCAACAAGTGAAATCAATTTAAAATATTCCACGGAAACGCCCACTTTCTACAATCACTTCAGGATCATCTTCAAGCAGTTTATCATAGTCCTTGGCAACTTGTGGCAGTGAGCAAGTGTCATAGGCGTTTCCGTTTCGTTCAATCTTGACACCATTTTCAGGGTGGCTGCGATCTTTATGCTCGACACGAATCTGGAAAGATAGAGAAAAACAATTTAAAAAATCAGACAGAACCCAGTTTATCTCCATCTTCCAGCCCATCCCACCCCTGTCCGCCCAAATCTCTTTCTACTTTCTTTACTCTCGTGAAGGACACTAAAGCAGTTCATCAAAACGGCTCATTATAGAACTCAGATGAGCAGATTTTGGGTTAAAAAATGAAGGGGAAAAAAAGGTGTCATAAATGGATGTGGCTGAGAATGGAGCAGTAGTCACTGCATGTAACATTCAAATTTACACCTTTTCACTATTCCACCCGCCCCTGAGAATGTAGAACAACAATGTGACGTAACTTACATGATCCCTAGAAACAACAGATGGACACTCCTTGAAATAGTTGTATGGCAGCAGGTAAAAGTTCAGGTGATTTCCTATGGTCGGTGTCAGTGGCAAATCCTCTGTGTGGGGAATGTGGTGCATTCCCAGGCTGATCCAAAATACCAGATCCTGAAGATGGATGGAAGGATGGATAGACGGATGGATGGTTCAGTGGATGGATAGATGGAGGGTGAGAGGGATGGCGGGATGGAAGGATGGATGATGGATAGATGGGTGGTTGAAGAGAGATATGTGGACAATCAGATGGATGGATTGATGCGTGGATGGCTGGAGAATAGTGGGTAGATGAACAGTCTGATGGATAGATGAATGGATGGATGGCTGGCTGGCTGGATGAGTGGGTATATGAACTGAGGATGGCTGGATGGATGAATGGATGAGTGGGTAGATGAACAGACTGATGGATTGATGGATGGCTGGCTGGACGGACGGATGAGTGGGTAGATGTACAGATTGATGGATTGATGGATGGATGAATGGGTAGATGAACACACATGGATTGGTGGATGGATGGATGGATGAGTGGGTAGATGAACACACATGGATTGGTGGATGGATGGATGAGTGGGTAGATGAACACACATGGATTGGTGGATGGATGGATGAGTGGGTAGATGAACAGACTGATGGATCACTATACAAATATATCTTCTCACCTGATCCTTTATCTCGTCATTATCCTCATAAAACTTAGTAAAGTCAGTGACAGGATTAAGACTGTCCCACATAGCATAAGGTGAACTTGACACTTGCTCATCGTCCTTGTGTTTAGTGACCACCAGCTGATGACGAGCCCATGGTATCGTTTTTTCATTGTCTTCACCTTCAACTAAGAGCTGCTTGGAGATACCCATGATGGCAAGTCTAAGAAGAATAAAATTGGGCAAATATAAATAGAAAATAATAGTTTAAGTTTTCTTTAAATTTTTAGTATATATATGTTACAGTAAGAACCCGTACCTAGGGAATACGAGTAATCACTGAGCATTTTAGTAAATCCACGTAATCCCCGATTCACTCAGGGACTTCCCGTAATTGCTGAAATTTCTAGTGATAACGCGAAATCCCTAAAATTAGACCTGTCATTTTACGTGTTGTTACTATTGAGCTTTCAGTGAATTCGCGTAAAAGCCCCGCCACTGAATAAGACTCAGTTCCCTCTTTAAAATAGTTATTGGTGTGCTTGCTCTGGTGTGCTTGCAAGAAAGTACATCACAAAACTTGCTAGCTCTGCACCGTCAATGTGTTATGACACCGAAATTGGATGAGTTTGGCAGTGTGTTTGTTTTGATCAAAGTTTATTAGATGAGGTTGTCTCGCTTCATTATTCGCCTTCCTCAAGCAAAGTCAAGATGTCTATCGAGGAAAAGTTTACACAACAGCTCACGGATCATTTTAAAGAAAACAAAAAAGGATTAATTCCAAAATGTGACTATCAGAAGACCATTGATGACTGGAAAGCAGCAGCTGATAATTCCCATGCCAAGGGGCGACTTGGATATTATCTGTTGGAGAGGTAAGTTTTCACTTCAATATACAATTTTACTCAGTCAGTCTCAGACAAATTCTCTCTCTCTCTCCCCCCCCCCCCCCATCTCTCTCTCTTTGTCTCTGTCTGTCTGTCTGTCTCTCTCTCTCTCCTCCCTCTCTCTCTCTCTCTCTCGTTTTATTTGTTGTTGTCTTTCATTCAGTGTTTTGATTTTTGATTTTTTTTACGAATGGTGAAGGTCTCTACTTGTGTGTCTGTCAGTCTCTCCCTCTCTCTCTCTCTCTCCTTATCTCACTCTCTCTCTCTCTCTCTCTCAGGTATGAAGTACTCCAGTGCGGGCCCACAGAAAAACTTATAAAGAGACGTTCGGCACAACAGGAGTCGCCACTCTACTACGTGAGCATCGAGGAGACGTTTGATGTTGTCAAGAGCGCCCACATCTCAACTGGCCATGGTGGAAGAGACCGGATGCTGAAAGAACTACAAAAGAAATATGCAAACATTCCACTAAAGCCGTTGAGCAGTTCAAGTCACTCTGTCAAGAATGCCAAAAGAAACGAAAACGGCCGATGACGAAGTGTGTTGTCGTTCGTCCAATACTCACCAAGGAATTCTCGTCAAGGGGTCAGGTGGATCTTATTGACATGCAAAGCGTGCACAGTGGATCCAATAACAAATGGATCATGGTGTACCAGGATCACTTGACGAAGTTTTGCATCCTTCGAGCCTTGACGTCTAAAAGAGCTGCAGAGGTTGCTTTTCATCTACTGAACATTTTTCTTCTCATTGGTGCACCCGTTATTCTCCAAAGCGATAACGGATCCGAGTTCACTTCACACGTCATCACAGAGCTGAAGGAAGTTTGGCCAAACCTAAAAATGGTGCATGGTAAGCCTCGCCATCCCCAAAGTCAGGGGTCGGTTGAGCGAGCAAATGGTGATATTAAAGATATGCTGGTGGCATGGATGGCTGATAATGACTCACAGGACTGGCCTACGGGCATCAAATTTGTTCAGTTCCAGAAAAATAGTGCTCTTCATTCCGGGATAAAGTGCTCTCCATAATATATTCTGCAATGTTTGGCTGTGAGGCTCGTGTTGGACTTACTACTTCGTCTTTGCCAGTGGAAGTGATTGCTCGGATGGAGACTGAGGAAGATCTTCTTGCTGTCAATGAAAACCCTCTCTCCCAAACTGATGGGGTTGCAAACCAGATCCAAGCTACAAGTGATGAAACAGCAACAGTTGGTGTGACAGACGGTATTCTACTTCTAGTCGAACTTGAAAGTACATCAGCACAAGACATTGATCTACCCACAGGACCTTCCTCGCCCACAGCAACACCATCTGCCTACAATGTTGACAGTCTTGGTTCTTATGGACAATCAGAAGAGCATGTGACGTCTCTCTCACCCACTCCATCTGACAGTCCTGTTTCCTCTGCTGAAAACCTTAGGGTTGAAGAACGCATCAAACAAATCAAAAGGCGTCGTCGTGAAGCAGCCAATGCACAAACTTCTCAAGCAGAAAGGATGGTGAAAAGAAGAAGTGTAGAGATACGAGCTGGCGAACAAGGAGACAACGTTGCTGTGCCAATTCCACTTGTTGATCGTGGGAGAGGCGATCCTAGAAATATCCTTGGTGTCATAATTGACAGACGAGAAGACACAGACCAATATAGGATAGCCGTAAAAGCTGGTATTCTCAGTGGTCTGTATTCCAGAAATCAATTCGATCTGTGCCCTTAGCGTCTTCTAAACACTGACGACATAAACACCGAAAACATAGTTTCACTGCGCTCGGCGGTGATTTCTGAATCCTCTTCAGGTGGACAAGGCTTCACAAGATGCAACTGTACTGGTGCCAAAAAGTGTAGGACAAGGCGATGTAAATGCTTTAAAGCAGGGCTTCAGTGTAACTCACGCTGTCATAGCCTCAATTGTTGTAACAAGTGACAACGTCGATGGTGTCTGCCATTTTTTAGTTTTTTTTAAATGCTTATTTTTATATCGTGGAGCAGGTGTGTGTGATAAGATAAGATAAGATAAGAATCACTTTATTATCCCATATGGGAAATTTGTTTTCACAGAGTGTTTAACAGCACACATGTGGTACATACATCTCACGTATCATTATAAATAAACAAACTCAATAAGCTCATCAGCTGGTGTGTGTGAGAGAGAGAGAGAGAGAGAGAGAGAGAGAGAGAGAGAGAGAGACTATCTTTTACCGAACTATTTAAGCAATAAAATTTGTATACTCTACATGCCTGTCAATGTTTGCATTGTGTGCAAGTGTGATCAGGGATTACACGTAACTACTGGGACCATTTTTCAGGGATTTCACGTAATTCCTGATTATTTCAGTGATTACGTGAAATCTCCGAGTGAAACAGGGATTACGCGTATTCACTGAAATATTCAGTGATTACTCGTATTCCCTAGATACCTTTTCTTACTGTAACATATATACATTTCACGCCGCTTTATTTTCATGATACCTGAAACACAAACGGATGCGAAGAATGACCATTTCACATGACTCAGATTTGATGTCTGCACAAGTGAATTAAAAAAATTTTTTTTTTGAGCAAGAAGGCAAAAGGCTGAAAGATGGGGGTCATTAAAAAAAATATGTAAAAGTTAAGAAAAGAAGACGTTACATTTGAATGGGCCTTGCAGGTAACGCCTTAGCACGGTATTCGCAGGACCAACAGAAGGCAATATTTTAACAAATTCCACGATGCCCTAAAGATGCAGGAACCTATGGGGTTCTTAGTTTTTACAAGATAACAAAGAATAAACACGTGTAAGAGTTCATCACATCTATCAATGATAAATATTAAGAAACACCTGCAACCAACCTGTACGCTTTCATCTGGTCATAGTTCATTTTCACGTCGTCGTTGTGCACAACGTGATACTTTGGGGTGTCAAAGTTGTATTTATAAAGCGCTTGCTTCTCGGTCTCCTTCAGATCTCGTTCATATTTAATTTGGTTGTACTTCCGTCCTGGAATCTGTTAAAGTAACCATGACAGTTTGATTGATTAGAGATATAACTGTTTATTACATGGAGAGCTTTGATGAACAACAAAAAGGAGAGATGATAAGTCTCTGGAAAGGTTTGATTTTTCAGTTCAAATGTGCTATTTAAGCATGAAATTTATCAATGAACAGTAATACCAAAAGGATATGCTATGCATATATACAACACACAGTACAATTTGTACAGTCCCATTGCCACAATCATGATGAGTCTTTGTAATTGAAACACAGATTCTATTCCATTAATCTCTATATATCAGCTGACCCAAAGCCCTTTAAAGTGTGTAACGTTATAGGAGGATGCCACTTAAGACATGTAGCCAAATACTCACAATAGGCTTTTTTGTCACCAATTACATCATGTACTGTCACGATGTGTACTTAACTTATTTTTCCTTTCAAACCTAGCTAACAAGCTAACAAGCATCCCAGCGACCAACGGACACATGGAGTGAATTTTTAAATCAAACGATATTTATTACTAAATGCGTGACATGTAACTTATGTCAAAACATTCAACACATAATAATCAAACACACAGTCACAAAAAACAACAACAACAAAGATATGTAAAAATCCCTATCGGGGACGACGACTATTCTCTACTCCCTCTTAGGTCAACTAACGCCTAACCCTTTGTACATAACGTAATTATTTATACTTTAAAGTCTCTGTCGACATCTGATCTCCTCGCTGATGCATTTTCACGTTTCCAGAGTTCAAACGGTCCTTCCTAGATCTCCAACCTCAAACGATAAAGGGGAACAGACGGTTCACACCCGCCCATGGCTTCAAACGAATAAGAAAACAGACGGTTCACACCCGCCATCGTGGATCGTTGGTTCTTGAAGGGTTCCCATCCCCTCTTCAAGATTTCCAAGCCTCAGACGAATAAGAAAACAGACGGTTCACACCCGCCATCGATTATCAACGAACTTCTGTGGGAACATAATGGATCCCTCACACCTAACAACTCTGGTCCCCATGGCACGATCTCCACATGATCGCCCGGACCGTTAACTTCTGCTTTTTGGGAAACAAATGGGAACATAATGGATCCCTCACACACCTAACAACTCTGGTCCCCACGACACGATCTCCACATGATCACCCGGACCGTTAACGTCTGCAAAACCTCTGGGAACAAATGGGAACCACGTGTGGATGAGTTCTTTTGTTTCTCGGGGGCCTCAGCATAATGCTGTTGGCCCCCTATGAACCACGTGTGGATGAGTTCTTTTGTTTCTCGGGGGCCTCAGCATAGTGCTGTTGGCCCCCCTGAACCACGTGTGGCGAGCTTCTCCTCTATTTATACTCCCGAGGGTCTTGCACACGGGACTAGTTTAAAGCGAGTCGTGTGTATCATTTCACGCTCGTCAACAACGTTAAAAATCGTGTTTACCCCAGAGCGAGGCGTTCTCACTACGCCTCGCCCCAGAGACATGCTAATAATAGCTAGACTGCGTGGCTAAGCGGGCCAAGGCGTAACAAGCCTGGCGAGTCACCGCCATCTCACTAGCGAGGCAAGGCAAGATGGTTCTCGCTTCGCTTCGCTGGGCTAGGGTCGGCAGCGGCATGGCGTAAAAAATAAATAAATGGGTGTCTGCTGGTTTATGTGTCTTTGTATGTGTTTGTTATTTGTCTGCGTGATATTGCTGCCAGTTTTCTCGATTTAAATTGAACTGAGCATATTAATATCATAATTAATTGTAAAAAGCTTAAATTCTAATTCTATTTGATATTGTTTGATGAGTAAAGCAAAGATCTATTAGACAGGAAAATAAGACGTGGTCGTCATGTAAAATACATAAAACGAAGAGCAATTAAACAATTCGTCCCACTTATCGCAAAGTGACGTATACCGCTTTGTATCGATGCTTTTTCGTCACTTTGCGATAAGTGGTTAGTGGGACGAATTGGACAATCGGCAATACTGAACACTTTACCGTGGAAAAAATTAATCGATAAACTCAGAGGATTTATAAGTTGGTCGAATGGCTGGAGCTATGCATTTTGGATAAACCTCATCTATATTGACCTTTCCATAGTAACATTTCGAATTAGTAATGAGTACATGATTCAATATATCAGTCTGGCAGGTGATGGACAAAATGCCTCTACAGGTTACCATGATATAGGCTACTTATAACTGAGGCAAAGCAATGACAGACTAATAACAACAGTTTTATAATCTTATTAGTCCTGTGAAATAGAGGAATGTGGATGGGAAATAAAAATAACTAGATCTAAAAGCAGCAATGATTCAAAGTTTCACAGTGCTGATTTTCCTTAACCATATCCAGTCAAGGATACTATTAGTACCTTCCCACTGTCCACACATATATTCTACCACTGACAAGTAGCATCAATCAAACACTTTGCCTCTCTCACCATACACACTTACCCATCCCCAACTTTAAAAAAACAAAACAAAAAAACCACGCACATGCATTCACCTTTACCAAATTGTAGAGGTGTTATCCACAGTCTAAGATGAAGAAAACTTAAGTACCAGTAACAGAAAATTAAGAGAGGGATAGAAAGATAAAACATCAAGGGTTACTTACATATTTGGCGCTGTTAAATAATCCAGGTTAGAGAAGCCACACACTTCACACACAATGTCACTGTCCACTGAATAAAATGAGCTTGTTCAGTTTCATACGTTTCGTTGTTGTGTCTTGCAAAATGTTGCGTTGGTGGTGCAGTTTTCCAGCCTTCAGCAATCTCATTTTGAGGTAGTAGGAAACTATGAGTTTCAGGAGCTGAAGGGAATGGGGTTCTTCATTCCCAATTTCGTGGTCTAGAAAGTGCCTTTTTAATGATGGAAAAAGCTGGTGCAGTTTGCCATGCAGGCTGTTTATAACGAGCATTTGCATCCTCAAGTCCACATATCTGGTGTGAGGCAGCGTTTGCATCAAGCATGGACTTGGCATGGGGATTCTGAAAGCTCTCTCGGCAGTTTTCAGGATCTCCACAATACCTGTGGTAGGTACTATCAGTCCACCATTGTTCTTACGTGCCAAGAAGCATGAAGAGCCGTTGCCTATGACGTGATCTTGGTGTAAGGCTGCCCGACAATCAACACATTTCAGTGTCCTGCTGATACAGCGGCAAACAAAACCGGCAGTGTATGTGAGGCAAGATGTTCTCCAATCACTGTCATCAAATTTCAAGCCTGCCTCAAGCCTCTCTGCTGCATGAGCCAGCTCTTCATCCCATGTTGGCAGTGGAGTGGGTTGCCTGACAGTGACTGGAGATGAAATCCACACATCTTCAGTGTTATCCAACTGGATTGTGTTTCCCTGCTGTGAGGCCCTTACATCATTCTGGAGGAGAAGGAGTCGCAGACTTTGACGGAATTGTTCCGCTGTTGGGTTGTTGTTGAACCCTCCTCTTTGTCGGATCTGTGAAAGTAGTTTCATAAATCTATAAACATTTTATTTTCAAACAAAAACTCACTGCTGTTTGGAAAATATCTGCACAAGTAAAGGAATTGATGATATGTCTGAGACATTTGGTCAATGCACAGTGTGGAAGTGCCATGTATGATTGCTAACATTAAGGTGCCAACATGTGAATTTTATTCTTTTGAGAATTTTACTCTGCTAACATATTTTGTAATATAAAAAAGTACCTGACAAGATCAAGTAACGCTGGCATCTGTGATTAAACAAAATAATTTTGACTGCTTATTGTTAAGAATACGGTATCATTACTTTTTTCTTGAGTTACTCCAAGGCAACTGAGAAATTAGAATTGCATGCCTCGAAATTAACGGAAAGGAAAACAAATCAGTAATCGTAATCATACTGTGTCTTACCTTTCCAAATAACATCTCAATGTGATCCTGTGAGAATTTGTAGGGTAGAAGGTATTTTAGGCTCCCACGATCAATCAACTCATCATAGTCTGATGACGTGAAATGCAAACTGCAGATATGGTGATTCTGAGTTAGCTGGAAGTTTTCTCTGCGAATAGCAGTGATCCACTGGTTGTTGAGAGACAAGTTCTTCAGTGGGAACCGATGAAATGTGAGGTCCTCTGACCTCCTCGTTGAGCCAACACCACTCCTCTTTTGCTGCCTATTTGTACAGCCCCAAGCTGCACAGGACCGCACCATGATTCTGGGAATGACAATTTAAAAATTTATGAGTTAAAAATTCACTTACTAAATCTATAAACTTCAATCAGAGCCAAACAATGACAACCCAGAAACTAAACTAAATAAAGTTGGTGTTGTGTTCTGTCATGTAGACTAGATCCAGACTATGTAGAATCGAGTGTGGGTCTAGACTAGAACATAGAACTCGAAGATGAGATAGCTACATCCAGATCTAGCTATAATGAATGACTAGACCGTGAGACTGAGTCTGAGACGAGTCTACACACAGTGTCAGTGATACCAGATTGCTATCTTCAAAAACCAAATAAAGTTGCTGTGGTTTGCAGTGTAGACTACAGCACTAGATTAGATGATCTATAGATCTATAATGGATAGGCTAGTCTATAGTCTAGATCTTGAAATCTTGATCTAAGCTAGTCCAGCTATCTTATGTTTTCCCCTTGTCGACGATGAAACCAAGTGAAGCTGTCTGCTGAGCTTGCTTGGTGAAAGAAGAGACTCGAGTTAAGCTGAAATGAAAGAGTGTATGGTTTAGACTAATAGCAAAATCCTTTCTACTCACCTGTTTAAATGAAAAGATGCGTTAAGTTGTTATCTCTGTTCGCAACAAGTCAAGTCAGCTGGTGAAACCAAAGGAAACCAAAAGCGAAAGTAACAGCAGTCAATCGGAAAATCCTCTCTTCTGCATCGCTAACAAGATGGCGGACGGACGCATATCCGGAGTCACTTTTCGCTGCTCTTTTCCGCGGGAGAGCGCAGCCTAGCTATTATTAGCATGTCTCTGGTTTACCCCTGCTAAGCTCACCCCCTAGACTCGTGGCGCACAAGGCCACCGACCTTACTCGTGACAGTAACCTTTCATGCTCGTCAACAACTTTAAAATCCCCTTCTCCCCTACTAAGTTTACCCCCTCTACACTCGTGGCGTACAAGGCCATCAACCTTACTCGTGACAGTACCTATGGCCATCGTCCAAAAAACTTTAACGCCATTTCGCCAACAGACAGGTTATTGTTCCTGGTAAGCCAAATGTTATTCTAACCTTAACCCTAACCCTAACCTGAAAGTTTACCTTGCAGTCAAAATCCAATTTGGCCACACGGCCCAGTTACAAACTCCCTGAATTTCATTTTCAATCTTTTGTCACCATGGCACATTTGTCTCTATTCTCAATTCATTCTAGGACTTTCTTAAACAAGTGACCACAATGTAGACTTCCGCATTCACAAGTCAATTAAAAGTAATAATATGAGAATGACCACTTCATCATTTCACAAAACAAATATTCTGTATTGCTACGCTATGCAAATCACGCAGAAATGCTTTAATCTGAATATGAGCATTTAACATAAAGGTAGGTTGTCTGCGTTATCTGGCCAGTTTTAATTGTACCTGGCTGGCGTCACGCAGTCTTAATGACTTTGTGGTCTGCGTACATGAGCAAATGCAAAGGTACTGGTTCAACATTTCTACTTTGACAGAGTCAAAAAGAGATGGAGGGACGAGCTATAAGGAATATGAAAAATAGAGGGAGAAGAAAGAAAATATTGAGAAATATCAGCATGTGATAAGCTGTATACCTGTATCATGTCCACTGTTTCAGGAACAATATTCAGTGTTTCGTATCTGTTGTGCGTTCCCGAGATGTCTATATCAGCTTTGAAGTGGAACAGATGATGGTGAATATTTCCAATTATTTGGTCCTCAATCCTGAATCCATAGGGCATTTCAGCTTTCTCGAAATGTGAGGGGAATATGTATCCTGTATACAAAGACACCACATTATACTCTTTTCGGTTCTCAGAGGGCACAGCTACACCATCTTTGGTCTTACTTTCTCCCTTCAAAACTGTGTCTAGCCCTCGTAACTTCAAGTTCTGTCACTTAATACTGCCAGTCATTCATCTATATAAGCAACCACATCCATTCATCCCAACTGTATGTTCATCTTTTCAGTTCATCAGTTTGTCAGAAAAAACTGGAAAGAATTCTGTAGTTCCGACCACCTAGACAGGACGCCTTAAGCCTAACCCTGCCCTAATACCTGACCCTAAATTATCGCTAACACTACCCCCTACCCTTCAACCACAGAGCAAATGTTCAGGATCAGTGATAAGGACAGTGTTAAGAATAAGTTTTAGGGTTTCTTGACTAAGTGGTCAGATCATACTTGGCTCCTTCCCCTAAACAATCATTCAGTCCGTTGAAATAATATAGTAACTTCAATCACTGGACACAAAGGTCTGTCAATAAATATGCCTACCTTTGCATTCATTCACATACAGTCACATACACAAATTAGTGAATTTTTCTGAGAGGTCTCTAGTTGAAAAAAAAAGGAAAAGTCAATTATCAAAAGAAATAATTAGAGGAAAGCAAATTTACCACAAAAATCAGTTACTGTAATTAGATCACAAAAAATAATTAAGTCCACCTCCAATATGGTCCCATTCATGCCTTCGTCAAGAAAGATAACCTCGGAAAATATTTTTTTAAAGACATTTTATTTTATTGATTTCCTCCCATTATAACATGAATGCTCAAACGTCAGACTCAAGCCCCGAGAATGGCTCCGTATACAAAATCATAAAAGTCTTCTGATTTAATTTTTAACACTTTGCCTGGTACTCGACTTTCTCATCACTGTTGTCATTGCAACATTATTCTCAATCAATGTGGATAACTAAACCATTATTCCCGCGAAGGCCCTACTCTTATGTTTGTAAAAATGAAACTCATTCAAACTCTTCTGGAAACACACCGAGCCCTTTTCCTGACAAAAGCAGTTTCTACATTTATTTTAAATGTTGTATATTTACTATACCTGTGCTCATTATACGAGTTTGGATCACCCCGTTCTGGTGGAATATAAAGTCGACGATATAGTCGTAGTTGACAATGGTCAGCGCAGATCGGAGAGTAAGTGCAGAGTCTAGCATACCACCATAGAAGGCGCCCTCGGAACTGGAGTAAGACAGATGTCTCCTCAGTGGATAATTATTGTTGTTTTCGAACAGACAGAATGAACGTGCTAACTCCACAGGCTCTTCAACGATCTGACCCGAGAAAGTCTGAAACAGAAAGGCATGAAATAAAACAAATATTGTTTTTTATTTTATTGTTTCGTTTCCATAAAACAAAAGTAACACCAAAAACAACATCATTAATGTGGTATGTGGTATTTTGGGATTCAGTATTTTGTCTTAAAGGAGCGTAGGAGCGTGTTCCAATCACAGTGCTTAACTGTGAGCGACAGTTAGACTGACCCGCCCCCAAGACCGTGGGAGGATGGGAAAGAATCGTATAAAACCCCGGGCCTGTCAAGCCCCAATCACTGCGTCTCTTCCCCCAGTCGAGAGCAGGTGTGTGTGTTATTGAATAAACGTCTTTTGTGCCCTACAATAGACTTATATTCTTCTTTGACAGGTACGTGCTCTTTAATACTTATAATACTGTTCTTGCTGATTTTAAGATGATAATATCAGATGCTATCAGATATTTACGATGAGTGTAACTCTGTAAGCAATGTATTTTCCTCATAAGTATATTAGACTCTGGAAGTTATGAAAGAGTCCTGTGGTTATGCTGTTTTTATTGTTTTAGATACATGTACTGAAATACTGTATACTATCAGCGTAACCGAGCAGACTGTTTGCTCACAAATGTTATGTTATATCGACGACCACGATATTAGTGCGTACTGAATGTTTAGAAGTCTTTGGATAATATTGTTCTCTCTTTCTCTCTCTCTCTCTCTCTCTCTCTCTCCTTCTCTCTCTCTCTGATATCGCACATCTCATGCTGTGTTTATCTTCACTCTTGATTTATTTACGTTTTATACATGTATTATTATTATGCTAGTCGTGTTAACTATGCCATGTGACATTACAATGTCATGTAGCCTATATATTTGTCTTGTTGTTAATTGGTATACTGTTACACGACTGCGTCTCTTCCCCCAGTCGAGAGCAGGTGTGTGTGTTATTGAATAAACGTCTTTTGTGCCTGTAGCATCTGCAAGCTATCCCTTGCCCTCACCCGTTTTCGTGTTACACTGGTGAGCATGTGTTCATTTCTTCTTGACAACCGCTAGAGCGTACTGTACTCCGTGACCTGACCTTCTTTTCTAGTGAGTAGTTTTTTTCCTCGCTCGCTTGTTGTCAGGTGTTTTGACTCGTTCAGTAAATATTAGTATGTTCCCGAATATTCGATAACGTTGTGGAAACGAATGTTTACGCCAGATTTGGCCTTGAGTGATGTAACCTGATGACGTATTGATGCGTGATTGGTTAGTTTGTGCGAGGGCAAAGGTAACGTTTATTTCGGGAACTTTCTGTAGGAATGTTTATATATATAGACCTGTGTGAGTGGTTGGGGGGGGGTGAGTAAGTGAGTTTCCTTTTGTGTGGCGTAGATATTTAGTTTCGCTGGTGTCTTCCTAGTAATTTATTGTTCATTATACAGTTATTAAACTTTAGTATTATTTAATCTATCGTCGGATCTCGTGTTTATTTATTTTACAGCTGTAATAGTTTCGTTTTCTAAAGGGTTGTAGTTAGATCAACTAACTCCCCCCTACTATAACGTGCTAGAACAACCTCAGCTGTTACAGTGCCCTACAATAGACTTATATTCTTCTTTGACAGTGTAAGCAGTTTTACCGCCCTGGCACGAACCGAGTGAATGTTGCGGCCTAACCAGCCGCAGTAACAAGAGTGAAACCCACATGAATGGGTCATCTACACTATATCTACACCTTCAACCCCACCCTAACACCATCTTGTTACATTAACAACAAATCATAAATCTATGTCTAAATATAGTTTAAAAACTACATTGGTTGTCTTCATAGTGGAAAGCCTCAAAAGAGCTGAAAACTGGGTGCAGGTTTAGTAAAACCACGGTTTAGAATTATAACAGTTATAAAATATAGGTCTACAGGCCGGGGTTACGGAGAGTCTCAGTGTTTGATCATATCCCCTTTCACTGCCACTTCAGACGGGTCGGCTTGGCACAAAGAACACAGAATTAGGAAATACTGATATACCTACCTTCTAGTCTTTACAGTCTATTTAATATAATCCTATAGAACCGAAAGTGCCATAAACGAAACAATTTTCACTCACTAAAAAAAATGTTTTTCCACAAAACGCAATATCTTGCAAGGCATCACTCTTTATTCATCTGTGTCAACATGATCTTTTTCTTTTTAGGTGCATATAAGACTTTGAAGGAATAAAATGGCTTTGAAATTGCAGTTAAAATGTAATTCAGTCAAACTACAAAATTTGTCTTTTTCTGCTTCTGGGATCTAGAAGGATATATTTCTTGTTTAACTATCTTGGATCTTGCTGGCCATTGACAATATCCTTCGATCTCCAATGATTTGTGCATCAGTACCACACTGACTCTTGCTAAATCAGCTTTTGTCTTGAAAACCACTGTCTTGGCAGAAGAACCTGTGAAGTTTCTGTGCAGGTCTGCTGTCTTGGTCAATATTTTACTTTTTCAAACTCTGACACTAGTTTAGGTCTATGTTTTCAGGGACTCTTGGATACAGCCATTGTTTCTAAACTCCTGCATGGTTGAGATCTTCAGAATTTACTGTGGCCTACCTGGTTTATAAATGTGGCAGACTCTGGGCAATCACCCCCAGGCACCAAAGATTTGGAATGTGAACCAATCAGTGCACCAGAATCTACAAAGTCCGTCACTCGCTGGGGAAAAAAAAGATAAAAGAAAATAAGCTGAGTACAGACATAAGTATGTTCTAATCAGTGAAATCATGAAGCGTTTTTACATTTTCTCTAGTCATCTATCTGACTGTCTTTCTGTTCCTTTCTCCTCCCCTGTCTCGTTTTTTTTTTTCCTTCAGGTTTCTTGTTTCGCTCTTTGTCCTGCTGAATTCATCATCTCTCCTCCCCACCTGTTCATGGACTACTTTGTTGTTCATTCTCTCATTGTTTCCGTTATTCTCTCTCTGGTCCCATCGAAAGACAACAACAACAACACCATAATTTTATTATCATCCCATCAATCGAACAGATTTAGATGTAGGACTATACAGTGTAATGATTATTTCCCCTACCGATAGAGGGTTATTTCCTGCGTAGAAAACAGCTATCTCAGCCATGCTAAGCTCGTATACAATTCTCTCTCCTTTGTACCGAATGTCGTACAACGAGGGGCCGGTCAGTGCAGACATACGGAAGTGAAAAGTCCAGCCAAGATATTCCACCTAGATTACAGTGGCAGAATAAACAAGCAACAAAGACATTGTCAGATCTGAACATTTTCATGACATGTGGAGGAAAATAAAATGAAAAAAAACAAAAAAAACAAACCACATACTAGAAATATTTATTATCAAGGCTCATCCAGTAATTGAATAATTTATGCCCAAAACCATACATTTTATTTTTATATCTGCCAACAGCATCTCTCGATCCTAGCAGCTTTTTTGGTGTAAGCAAAGATTAACTGAACAATCAATGAACTAGAACATAATCAGCAAAGTTCATTTATTCCTTTTAATTCAAATAATTATTGTTCCTTATGCATTTATTGCAATAAATATCACCGCCATGATCATGCCCACACCATTTTCTTTTATCAGTTTCAGTGAACTAAAATTCTCCTTGTAGAGGCACTGGAGCTCTTCCCAATTACACAATTGAAGAGTTGCACGGTGAGGTTGATGTCTGTTGGCACAATTAAGACCACCGCAATTGCTAGGGACAGTAACACTTACTTTCCTGTCTTTGAGTGAGTATCTCTTGCCGTCTGGTTCCACTTGAACAGGTGGTCGCAAAGGTTCCTCTGGCAACGGGCTTCCTCTTTGGTTAAGTGTAGAGAACAAATCTTTTGAATATTTGGGTGGTGTGATGTGGGATCTGTCCTTTGAGCTGTAGTTTGATGAAACAACACCATTAAACAACCCAGAACACAATCATATATATACATAATTAGACACACACACACATACATACACGTATAATGTAGCCGACCCCATCAGTATTCACGCTGCCGAAACGCCTCATATAAAGAATTCACAGAGTATGACCGAGCATGCGTTGTTTATTCAAACGGACAGTGGCAACAAAACTGGAGGGAAAAAAAAACAACACGCCGTTATTTTTTGTCGATCGAGTCTGCGTTAACTGACGGAATTGATGGAGGAAAGAGGGAGGAAGATGTGTGAGATATTGCACAAAATGGTTATTACCAAAAATTAAAATGTCTCAATCGAATCGTGACAATCAGGCTGTATTTTTTTTCTTTTGGCACAAGCAAGGCCTGAGGTAAATTAAAATCCTGACTCTGAAACCTGTCATCAATCTCCTTCATTTCCTGCCAGTGCTGTTATACTCTAACCCCAGGGACAGCTGTTTATTAATTTCACTTACACAAAACATCTAAAATGCCCTGTTAACAACATAGCTATTGCACACGGTCATACATACAATTTTGAGGAAGCGTTGTAAAGCTACAAAAATGTACGTACAGTCCACGTATAGTTGTGCACACGGTGCCACAGATACGTCATTTCTGTGAACGAAACAAAACTTGCAACCAGAAGAAAACCTTCATACAAAATGATACAGACACAAATAATTACAATCACCTGCTGCTATTGTAAGCCACAATCAAGTGATCCATGGACTTGTAAATTTTTCCATGGTACCAAACTTTGTCCACTTTGAAATCATTCGGATTTGCGCCGTCTACGATGGCCAACACTCCAAAGTCCACGGGATGGAGAACGTAATATTCTACGGGGTAGTTGGCCCAAAGCCACAACCGTCTCCTGGTGATGACTCCAGCTATATTGGTTCCCATGGGAGACGGATAGAAACGGAAGCAATCTTCTGGTTTACAGTTGGTGTAGGTAGTGCCATAGCTTTCCTGAAGAATGTAACCAATCTGTGGAGATATAACATTAAAGCCTTTACGGAACATCATAATTATATCTGAGAATAACCACAAACTTTTCGGCAATACTTTACGGTACTGCATCATTTCGAAACGTTTAGGACGAAGGATCCCCAATGTAAATTATGTAACTTTTCGGTAGTTTCTGGAAGGATTCTCACAATTCAAATGAAGTCAAACCGCATACATGATAATACTGTAATATACTTAGTAATACTGAAATAGAAACAGAAATCTTTGCAGTCATGCTACACACGTCTCTAGAGTTAATAAACGCAGGGGTGGGAGGACGCATAATCAAATAGTCCTCTATTTGCAGCCCTCGCTTGGCTCAAAACCACTTTAGGCGAAAACACTCAGATGGCAAGAAGTGCGTTCAGACTGCTATACAGTTCAAATAACGCTTGACGAAGGAACTTTTACAAACATAATGAAACCGGTTAAGCATTACCCACACAACAAAACTGTGCAGATTGCTTCCGTTGTTTTATGGTTTATTTGACTGAGCAAAGAGAAGTTTGTTATTTCTGAATATTATGGGCTGAATCATGCAGTAGGTTGAGTGCATGATGTCATATGAAAAACGCCAGTACAAAAGATTACCTTTCTGTCGACTTCTTTGAGTATAAAGTCGTGGATGGCTAGGAACTCCACCACCCCTACAGGCCGAAGTGAATACTCTACAGGGTTCCTCCGCTTTGCCGAAGTGGCCAGTTCACACTTTGCGACATTAGGCAGTGGGCCACAGATATATTCCTCTACCACAGGTGGCTGTAGGTCCCCACGGTACATCATCACACGGGCATTTCGAGCGGGTTGAGACCCATTTTTGTCGAGGTACGCCAGCACCTCGGATTTCTTGGGTGGGTAAAGATCCATCATATAGATATAGCTGACACCCATCTTAATTTTATCCACGGGCGATGCTTTTATCTTGGGGTCTTTTTCCAGGAAAGTTCTCAACTGACGCATTTCGTGTTTGGTTAAGTCATGAAAAGGTCCTGGTTTGTTAGGTTCACTTCTGTCAATGACGTTTTTGTTCCTGGCTGCATTAGCCGTTGACCCGCATGCTGAAGCCCCCTCGGTGCTCCCGCTGTCCTGTCGGATGGCCAGAATGACCACAGCTACTATCAGGCCGAGACAGAGAACAGCCAGCACAAAGGTCCCAGTTCTCCAGATTCCTACCTGGCGGCGGAGTTTCACTGACTTGTCCATGTCTGAAACGAAAATTTTGTTCCTCCAAATGAGAGACTTATAAAGTAAAGTTTATGGGTGGGAGTGGCCGAGGGTCAAAACAGTGGTGGGAGGTGAGTTACTATACTTTCGCTGGGACGAAACGAGCACGGAAAATCATTTAATACATACTCGAGCTATAAAAGCTAGGGCACATCGGTCGTTTGAATGCGAGAGTTGATGACGCTAAAGTGAACAAAATGAAATGAAGTTTACCCAAAGAGCTTATGGTTATTATTCTAAGCTCAGGCCTATCACATTTTATCGGCCATCTGCTCCACTGATTTCAATTGTCGAGTTAATTCCTTATCAACTCATGCTATTATACTACCGATGTACTGTGGCTCCAGTTCAGCCATTGGAATTCAGGGGCTCATTCACACTCAAACCGAATTGCCAGTTCGTCTTGATAAGCTGAACTGACAAGTAGAATTGAGCGTGAGTGGGGAAATCGTTGGCTTGATCAAACCAAGTAATGTAAAAAAAAGTACAGTAACAGAGTGATGAAAGACTATGCCTACGGAAAACTAGTGGACTTACTCAAAGACTATGAAGCCCTTGCTGATTGCGAATTGGTAAAAAAGAAAACAATTGCTCCGCGAACATCCTCTAGAAAAGACTGTCTCATCACAGTGTCTTGTCGCTCGATACTTGCGCCTACCAAATTCCAAAGGTGTATTTTTGTTTCTCGTCCATTCTCAAGAAATTTTGAAAATCCCAATGGACTGAGACTCAGTTCCTCCAAATGATTTACGTGGCTGTGAACGTGCCTGGTCAGTAGCCATTGTTTCGTCCATTCTCAAGAAATTTTGAAAATCCAATGGACTGAGACTCAGTTCCTCCAAATGATTTATGTGGATGTGAACGTGCCTGGTCAGTAGCCATTGTTTCGTCCATTCTCAAGAAATTTTGAAAATCCAATGGACTGAGACTCAGTTCCTCCAAATGATTTACGTGGCTGTGAACGTGCCTGGTCAGTAGCCATTGTTTCGTCCATTCTCAAGAAATTTTGAAAATCCAATGGACTGAGACTCAGTTCCTCCAAATGATTTACGTGGCTGTGAACGTGCCTGGTCAGTAGCCATGGTTTCGTCCACCTTGATTTTCTTAAAATCAGAACAGCCAGAGCACTGAAAACAATGTCGCCCGCCATGTTGCCATGTGCATCACGCCGAATTGACAAGCCGAACTGAAGGTGAGTGGGGAAAGCCATCAAGGTGTATTGTCTAGCCGAATGATCGTGAACGGGCCGCTTTAAAGGTGTCATTCTTTGCAAACGACAGATAGGGGGGGGGGGGTAGCCAGGAGCTGGGAAAAGGAATATTTCCAGTATACGTTCCCCATCCCTTCTCTGGGATAGCTGAATTGTTTTGTGCATGACAGAGAACACGCTGCGTAAACTATAATGTTACTGAAAGCGCCGTCGGTGCAAAGCCGTGTATACGATGGAACCTGTTGACTCTTTTTTTTCTCTTGAAATAGAAAAGAGAAAGGCTGCCCCCTATCCCGGCTGTGCAGCAAATAAACATGTGTCTCGTTCTAGATTTCGCCTACTTCTGCAAGAGGCACTCAGTGACACAGTAGGTGCTCTACCTATCAGTGTCACGAGATAAAAACATCTCTCTGCGTCAAACACGCAGGTCCGGTGGTCACTTTACGTTAGAGCGGTTATCGCGCACTTCCGGTTCTTCTCCCCCACCCCACCCAGAAGAAGAGTTCAACAACTGTCATACATGTGCTTTTTATATCAGCCAACTGAAGAACTTTCTGGACTCGACACTCAACAAAATATAACTCTTCCCATTTTTTGTTTGTTTGTATTCTCGGGTCTTAAACTTAGCCGCAGACCATTACCCCCTCCCCCTCCCCTTCCCGACGTATTTGACACGAGCACTAATTTCACAAATACCGCTAACTTAATCAGTGTTCAAATAGCACCCCTTTAATCCATGGAAAAAGAAAGTGGGTTACCGGGAGGTCCAGATGTCCCTGAGCCTTCCAAAACGACAGAATAGATGAATCCGTTACAGACAGCCCTAACTTCGACGTCCACCTTTCAAAATTTTAATATTCGCAAGTTCCCCGCCCTACATTCCAATACTGACGAAACAATACAACACACACCTTGAAGAGCGTCATTTTAGAGATCAGACACACCACAGACTCTGTGAAGGTCATGGATTAAGCTTCAGAGTTTCGTACAATTTAATTCTGTCCAACTGGATTTTAATAATTCAGCTTTTTACAGAGCGCAAAGAAACAGACTCAAAATCAAGCTACAATCTAACAAATAGAAAGTCGGTCCCATACAGTTTAGCATGAAATAATAGCCCACGCAAAATTTCCAATAAATCCAACAGATAGTTTTGCAGTAATTCGAGGTTCGTGCCGTTCATCATTGAAAAGACCCACTTTAGAAAAACGATGTTCAACATTCACTGTGTAAATAAATAAAGTTCTTAAACAAGAACGGCTGTGCCACTCCATGTTTGTGATTAGACAGGGGTATAGATGCATTTAATTCAACCCGAGTGTGTGATTAGACAGGAGTATAGATGCTTTTAATTCAACCTGAATTTGTGATTAGACAGGAATATAGATGCTTTTAATTCAACCTGAGTTTGTGGTGCAGATTCAAAGACTTCAAAATAAACATTTTCTGTTATCCAGCTGTTGAGTAGGAACTAGAAGATGCAGTTTCCAGTTTTTGAATTAATAAATTGATATCTGCGCTTTTATAAAATGTTAGTACAAGGGTCAGGGTCAAGGTTAAGAAAAAAAAAAAAAGAAGAAATGCACTATCTAAAGTTGTTTCCTGAACGAACCCCTTCTGGACCTTTTACATCTATTATAGACTGCTATATACAAACATCCCTGTCTCGGGATGAAGTTCAGAGAATCTGCTATAGCCTACAGCTATACCCAAGCACACCCTAACATGAAGGCATTTGAGAGACGTGAATTCTCTTACAAGTATAATAATGTTCACATAAACTCTCAGAATAGACTGATCTCTGGACAGTATAATCTTTCTATATGGACAGACATCTGTATGTCCAGAAAACCACTCGGTTTACATTGGCTCCTCAGTGTCCACGAAATCTCTCAGACTCAGATTAGACAGACTTGAATGTCCAGATAACCACTCAGTTACACAGACTTCTGGATGTCCAACTAATCTCACAGCATAGACAGAGTTATGGATAGTCCATGTAACTTCTCAGCATTCACAGTCCTAGATCTAGATGTCCATTAAGACTAATCCACTTCTCATGGAAAGACCAAATTAAGACTTTGGACGGCAGACCAAATAAAAAACAAAATTCAATCAGTCGAGGCCTATAGTGCTGTTCACTGTTTTGGAGTGTATTTTCGCCCCAGGCAGACTGGTAATAGACTCGTAGCGGTCACCAGCTGTTTGATATTAATGCAAACAATGGTACAGATCTTGATAACTGTTCTGATATAAAAAGTCAATAAAAAAATGGGAAAAGGAACATGATTTAGAAACAATCCACTGACCTTTCGTAGCAAAAGAAAGTTGCACACCACAGTGCGCACAGTCTGCGATCGTGTGACTGATGAACTGCAAGGGAGCTTGGGTCTGTAACTACCGGCAGGTGACAGCGCAAAACTACGAAGGTCACCAGTGATAAAACAAACGCAGGCCTGTCGCTTAGCATAATAAACAGCCTGTTATCTGCTAGCAAACAGGTGTCCATTGTTTGAATAGGAAAAAAAATGGTTTTGCTTGACAAATGCAATGTACATCTTTATTAAAACTACTGTTCAAAATGTGCAGTAAAGACCCCCCCCCCCCCTTCTTTAGTACGTTCAACAGTAAATGGTTTGAGCTGAAGCAATCATATTTTATAATCTTAGATCGGTAGACTAAATCTTAAAACCTATAAAGAGCGTATAAACACAGAGCTGATTTATATAAGCCATAACATGCAAAACAAAACTTCAGTCTATAAAATGGTCAATAAACTCCTTTACAGGTTTAAAAATAAATAAATAAATAAATCATTGCATGGCGCAAAGATGGGACACGAAGTTTGCGTTATGGTGGATGAAATTCACTTTTTTAAAATCTGTTATTCTTCATGCTCTGAAACTTTCAGACTGCTTTATGCAGTACTTCTACTGCACTACTACTTAACGCCCAACTCCGGAACCTACGGTGCCTTCGGTGGGCGGAAAAAGTCCTTACAAAACATAGAAACTAAAAACAGAGAAACTAAACCAGCTCTACTGAGGAAAACAACAAGCACAGCACAAGATAAAATAATTATATACCCATAAAGATCTCAGCCACTTCAATGATCCTCTAGCGTCCTGCGTTCCATATTAAAAAATGTCAACTGGTGCGCAGTTTTCTAATTGTGATACACTTTATTGTTCATCAAAAGTTTTTTGGTGATTAAAAAACAACAACAGAGAGTTCTCTTCGTATCATTCATCTCACATCTGAAATCAGTATTGCAGATATCATAAGATTTGGGTTAAAACATCTTTTGTGAAGGCACCAATGGGTTAAACAGGGTTCATCTTCCCTCTTACAAGGTTTATAGTGGACGGGTGACCTCTTGGCAAAATGTTTAAAGGAGTTTTGATTAAAAAGGAGCAGCCAAGCACAGACTGCTAGTGCTAAAGAAATGCAGGTCAGAGTCACCTTTGCCACTGTAATTGTTTCTTTTTTTTTTTATAACCTTGTATGAAACATGCCCTGGCCCAGATCGCACATTGCCTGTAAAATGTCATCAAGCCTCTATACAGATAGGAAGGATCGTAGTAGTTGCCTTAGATTAGATAGTTCAGATAGTCCTTCACTGTGATCAGACTTCTTGTCTCTCGCATATCTAATGTGCTGGAGCAAAGATCTTTGTTGACAATGCCGGGCTGTTTTGTTTAGTTCACTGGTTCTCAAAGTACGTGCAGGAGGGGGGGGGGGCAATTAATTTTTTGGGGGGGGGGCAAAGTAAAGAAAAGGTGACAGGAGTTCGACAAGTACTTAAGAGGGCGATCTGGGGCAAGGGGAGGGGGCCAGAACGTGAATGGGAGACAATTTGGGGGAACGCACTTTTTCTGACAGATTGGACATTGTATGGCTGGTAAGTGGAATGCGTCGTTTGTGTGGACAAAACCAGTCTTTGGTATTCACTGATTTATTCTTGAGAAATCTGAAGAGTTAGTTGTGCTAGGAAGCGCATATCCGAACAACATGTTGTACGAATATGGACAGTGCATATGCGTACAACGCACACAATTCAATGACGTAGAACACACACCGGAATACTATATTACTGACCTTATTAATTTGCATAGTTTTTAAAAATATGAATCGGCTTAGTAGCAAAGCAATCCGACTTCTGCTCGGAGATTGCATGATCTGCGCACTTGAATATAAGTCGATCACCAATGGCTACCCCAACCCCTTTTCGTCTGATTAGTCAATCTGACTACCGCCCATTGATACAAACTGACTAGACCCTCACGCCCCCAGGTCCATCTGACTATTCCATGTGTTGTCGCTTTAATTAAATTCGTGAACACCATACCAAATTTTCTTTTAGCAAACCTTCACCAGTCGCGCTTTTTGGTAAACATGTTGTACGGATATGCACTGTCCATATCCATACAACATGTTGTGCGGATATACACTTCCTTTGTGCTAACCCAGTTTTAGACCCTTGCTGTGCGGTAACTCGGAAGGTAAAGCGTTTTTTTTTGTTTGTTGAGAAAAAGGAGGCCTTGGGTTCGCCGGCCACTTTTTCCATCTCTTAGTCATTTCTCACTTACTTTCATTTTTTTGTGGCCTCTTCTGTTCTTCGTAATGTAGAAAAAATGTACTATCATCGAGTGACCTTTATTCATTCATTCTAATTTTCTAACAGTAAATACATTGTGCAACTTGTTTCTAATAGTTTTATTGAACTGTGACACTGCACTATGCACACATTATTTCAGAAAGAAAATGTGTATACGTGCGGGTGTGTGTGTTTGTGTGTGTGTGTATGTGAGAGAGATACAGCCACAACACGGACAGAAGGATAGAGGGATAAAGGCAAAAAGAAAGAGAAAGAAAAAGGGGTAAGAGAGGGTTAGAAAGAGAGAGAGAGAGAGAGAGAGAGAGAGAGAAAGATAGAGAGATAGACAGAGGGATAAGGGGGGGGGGGGAGGGAAAGACAGACAGATAGGCAGACAACTTTATCAAGATTGTTCGCTAAAGCGCTGCCGCTATCTGGCCGTGGGAAATGGAAATACTGTTTTTTCAGAGCATTAATTCACGAGGTGCTCAATTAAGAATGACAACAGGTGCTAAAGCTGTACATATTAATTTGATGTGCTGGGATCAAATCAAATGGTCTAGGCTTCTGCAAGCTGAATGCAATTACTTTTGTAAGAGGCTTGTTGCCATTTCTTCTTCTTCTTTCCTTTTTTTTTATTTTGTTGTTTTGTTCTACATAAACTAATGATATGTGCCTATGCTTGATTATCCTTGAGGTTTTCACTTGGGTTGAGAAACGGCATCTAAATTCCCAATGTTAGAAAGTGCATTCACTGAGGAAGCAGGAAAGGGAAGAAAAGGAGTGGCTGTTAAAGCGACGTAAAATTATTATCTTTTAAAAAAATCTTATTTGACGTGCCATGTTGCAGAATTGACGACCTTTAGGGTTATAATATACATGTAGGCCTACCTTCACATGGGGAAATGTATTTGCAACATCATTAAAGCACGGCGCTGATGTGAAGAAGCATGATTTCCCAGGCTGATAAACTATAGGCCAAAGCTTTACACAAACATGTATTTAGTCCGGAAGATTGAATATCGGTCTGCGCATGTCAGATGCAGCTTAGGTAGGGACACAATGCGTGCATAATGCGCTGTTAGCAAATGAACACTCAAGAGGTCAGGCATGAAGACGTTACAAAAATTCTGAATTTTGTGAAATGGTTCAAAATGGTCAGATGAAGGCAAAATGTAAATATTTATCACGAAAAATAATTTGCTGATAAAATTCAGTGATCCAAACAGAAAATTGGGAACCACGTGAAGTTTTTTCAAACAAGAATAGTGGTTTATGGAGGGTTAATGTTCAGGCTTTGACTATTGCCACCAAGCAAAGTGAATCTCTTTGTGTACGATGATGTAGACGATATCCCTAACGCCCTCACGGCAACTGTTTGTTCAGTTTCAATTTCGTTTCGCCCAAGTACATTTTCCTTCTCGCACACTTGACTGGAGGCACTGAATAACACGGGTGTTTTCTGTTCGCAGGAAAACAAAATCCAAAGATAATTTAAATGGCAATTTAGTTATGCTTAACTCCATTAAGTAACAAGGAACAAATGCCGCCAGCCATAGGGCTGCTATCAGTACCTGTAGCGCAAATTAAACTTTCCTTCAGGAGCATAACATTATGTTAGAAACGTACATTATTCACTGCATGAAAGTCCACTCGAGTCTACTTGTAATAATAATAATAATAATAATAATAGTTCGTCCATCAGGTATGATGATGACCTTAACAACACCAGAGGAATAAAGAACAGAAATTGTAGAGAATTTCAACACATGGACAATAAAGAGGACTAAAGGACACAGAGGACAGAATGGAAAGACTGTTCTTTCATGACTTATGGCTTCTCATGTGACTGATAAGTCCTATTTTTGCCCTGCAGACCCTTCCGCATAAATGACAAGAGTGCTCCGTTGGTTCAGTACCACTGGGCCTTTTCTTGCGCCGTTCTCTTTTTTTGATAGCCTGCTGGACTCTGTCAGCTTCCCATGCTTTGCTGCCTCTGGTAAGGGCCGCCCTCCAATTTGCACGATCAAGCGAGAGCTTTTCCCACTCACTCACATCAATGGCAAAGGCCTTCAGTGATTGCTTGAGAGTGTCTTTGTAACGTCTCTTTGGGGCCCCAACATTCCTCGTTCCATTGGAGAGCTCAGAGAAGAAGATTTGCTTAGGGAGTCTGGAGTCGGGCATTCTGACAACATGTCCTGCCCAACGTAGCTGAATTTTTTTCAGGTGGCAGAAGATGCTCAATTCCTTGGCACGATTGAGGACCTCAGTGTCAGGAATTTTATCCTGCCATTTGATCCTTAGGATCTTTCTAAGGCAGGCCAGATGAAAGTGATTTAGCTTTCTGGCATGCGATTGGTACACTGTCCAGGTTTCAGCCCCATAGAGTAGGGTGGGAAGGACCACAGCATTGTACACTTTCAGCTTAGTGTCTGTGCGAATGCCGGCGACATCCCATACTCTCTTTCGAAGCCTGCCAAATGCAGAGCTGGCTTTGCTGATTCTTGAGAGAATTTCAGTATCAACACGAGCCGCGGAAGACAGTGTACTGCCAAGATAGGTGAAGTTCTCCGACACCTTCAGAAGACTGTCATGGACTTTGATATTAGGGGTCACAGGATACTTGTCGTCTGGAGTAGGCTGATGGAGCACTTCCGTCTTCTTTGTGCTTATTGTGAGGCCAAAGTTGTCACAGGCACTAGAGAACTTATCAACACAGTTTTGCATGCTATCCTCATCGTGTGCCAGATAATATTTATAAATAACAGTTGTATAGCACTTCATCCCGTCAAATCACATGCAAGCTCTTTGTGCTTTCCAGCAGTTTTTCAACTCGATTTCAATTCACCAAGACAAAGAACATACCAAACACGGGACAACAGTCAGAAACAGCTGCTGTGGTTGCATCAATCAATATTAAAAAAAAGTTGTGTTTTCAGGCGTTTCTCAAGCGTTTCAGTGTTTTGTCAAAGTTGGGTTTTTGTTTCGTAGGTTCTTCTTGACTTTTTAGTGTTGACCGAAAGCATGAAGTGCGCAAAGACAAGATGAAACTAGAATGTTTCAGTTTTGTCACCAACATTGACACATGGATCCCCATGCAATGCCCCACCACAATTTTGAGTTAAATTAATTTAAAATGAAAATCAGGGCAGTGCAAGTTCTGTATGGTCAAGTCACAGTCTAAATGTTTTTTTTTTTTAAACAGGCTTTCTCGCACATGGGGTGGCAAATTATTTACAAAGACATTATGTAATATTATTGACTTTGTGTATTAAAGCAATGTCTGTGCCGTATGATGATGAAATATACGTTAAATTATGTAATTAAATTGCAACATTGTTACACTATATCTTCTATATATAAATATCACAGTAAATCTTTGAGGTAATGATAGAAAAGAAACGTGAAGAGAGCGACTTCGATGACGCCATGTGAAACAAATCAATTACGTCAAGAACAGAAAAAGTAAAAGTTACTCACCACTTTTCATGTCTGGAGCCTGCAAGGAGAAACTCTCTGGGTGGGTCTCGCGCTCTGCCTGTTTCCTGGATGCCCCTGAAATCAAGCCAGTTTTAGGTCAAGTCATGCTGCTTTGACTGAATAAACGCGCGCAGTTTACAAATAGGGAAACGACGCGAGGAGAGAGAGAGACAGAGTGAGAGAGCCGCTAGAATGTAAAGCTGTTCCTTGCTTGGATTCTCGTACTACGATATAGTGCCCACTAAAGGTGCCATTCTGGAATGCCAACAGTTTGGAAACTGAATGAAACTGAAGACATTTTTTTTTACTGAATTTGATGTTGTAAAAAGACCAGTCTGCAAAACATTTCATTCAATTGATATATAAGTATATCACACCAGTTCCGATTTACTCTTCCACGGACGCAGGTATGCAGGACTTTGATAGTGAGCATCAATATGTTAAGGACAAAATAGCTGCAATAGACTGCGATTCATGAAATAACCGTGCGACTATACTTTATTCACCTTTTTTTTTTAAATCAACCTTTGGCGTTGTATTGCTATTCAATACAAGTCGCTCACACATGTGCTTCATAGGAGAGTGAATCAGAATTGACGTGTGATCAATACCACAGAGTAGTGTGGTTCATGATTTAGAAAATAATGTTTCGAACGATGGAGGTGCTTCGGCTGCACCATATGTCCCTGTGTGTTTTCTTTTATTTATATTTAGAGACACACTTTAAACAATATATTATGATGCATAATATCATTTAGCTATCAAACTGATATCTGACATGAGTTCTATCAGTTTCGGCAAGGATTTTGGCTGGAAAGAGACACAGCAGCGCTATTTTTTCAAGTTAAGCTCTTCAATAGGAATTCCATGCGACTTCAAATAATCAGTACAACAGTTCACCCAATATACGTCCGCAAGTGTTCCAGACAAGAAAGCCCAAGGGTCAACAGTGACTGTCCTTGCCAGATCACTTCCTTTTCTAAATACTTTCATAACACGAAAAAACAACAACAACAACAAATAACTAGAAAAGGATCAGACATAGGAAAGTGTCTAAAGTGCATCTTATTTACAGTGAACGGAAACTCCCTTTTAAATTCATTTGAAATTTTGCACAGGCTCAAATTTTACGCTGAACGTTATAGAACCGATTTTGTATTTGCTGGACTGTACACTGATATTGAATTTGCTTCTTCGCCGGCTCTCTGAAAAACATAGTGATAAGATCAAATTATGTAAGAAAAAAAAGCCTCTCTCTCTCCCATATCTCCTCTCTCTCCCCCCCCCCCCTCTCATCTAGGAATTTTGCCACCATAAACTACTGTCTTGCAACAGATCTTATGCAAACTCATTTCTGGATCAAGAAATTGCATCACATTGAAGGCGTGTGAACTATCATTATTCCCAGCCCTGTTGTGCGTAGGCTTATCGAGGGGAACACAAAAACACAAAATAAACGATCACTCTAATTTACATTTTTTACAAATTATAATGTTTAAAAATATAGCCTGGGACTCGAATAAACATAACAGGTCGATGCAAAAGCGACTGTTTAGATTGGCTGACGCTTGAGAAAACTAATTTTACAAGTCTTGAAATTGTTATTTAGCTGTAGCGTTCATAAAAACAAAAGGGGGGGGGGGTGGGTGGGGGTGGGGGCAAAGTTGCACCACAATACAAATCCTGCACATTTTTTTAATAACTAAATAAGAAGATAAGACAAGATACTCTAAGCAAAGAGGACAAGCAACCAAGACATAGAAACGGGACTTTCTTCTGATAGTTTCACATCAAGGTCAATTTTATTGAGACTTACGCTGTCTGATTCCGGTCGCAGTGACCCAGGGTTCTTGCCCAAATTCCATGTAAATTTTCAAAATGTTTTTTCAATTCTGTCTAAGATTAACATGACATAGATCCACATTGTCTTTTTTTATTAGAAAATTGGCTCAAATCATCATGACCAAATTTTCGGCCATGGTTGTAACTGAACATTTTCCCAAACCCTGAAAGGCGTCGATCAAAGACCTGTAACTTCGAGAATACCCTGAAAATTAACTTATAGTATAATAATGACTTCAATTGAGCACAAGACGTAAAGTACCGTAAATAATCGTGTTTAGTGCTGCCGCACGTATAATAATAATTATGACTCTTGTGCACCCATGGATTTACTATCTATCTTTCCCTCCTCACCCTTCTTCTACCAGTCTCTGTCTACCCAGTTTCAGAGCCATCAAGAAGGTTATGAAAAACTAATCCATTGACCATAACCAAAAGATAACCCTGATACAGAAAGGTATGGCCATTTATTAGAAACATACTTGATTACTGTATGGACTGTCAGATAACAACAAAGTATTAATCAACCTCGCGGCGCCATCGAAAAGGAGCGGGAATAAAAAAAAAAAAAATGACTCCCTCACTCCATCTATACTATATAATTGTGGACTTGAGATTTTTCATTGCAAAAGGTTTCTGAACCACTCAACACTCAGACTTCAAATTTTATATGGTGCATCAGAATGGATGTAAGGGTGCACAGTTTTTAATAGAAGTCTCAAATCGGCGTAGTTTTTTTTAATGGAAATTATTGTTTCGCCATCATTTAGAACTATTTCGAGTCATGGTTCGCCATTTTAAGGTTTCATTATCACTTTCTGCGATATGTTCACTATCAAACACACTAACCTGTGCGCAAATCATGCTGTTGTACGGGATGCGCAGTGTATCAACTCACAAAGGCAGAGCAGTAAGATTTATTTAAAAACAAACAAACAAAAATAAAACAAACAAATAGGAACAGCCCAGATGAAGCAGGTCCATAATAACCACCCAGAACTGAAACCAATATTCAAACCGATTTATCCCGGGCAGGGCCGGGGACCTCAGCTAGTTGTAAATAAAGGTAAAATGCTCCTGGCTCCCATTAACCGACTTTAACGCATGATGGATTTGATAACGAGTCTGCTAATTACAAGGTCATAGAGAAAATACCGAGTTGTTCAATTCATCTGTGGCTTACTGTGTAATATACTATACTCCCCTAACAACAGCCAACATGAATTAGTTTTAGTACAAAGTAAGGAATAGATTTGTTGAAAACAGTCACAGTTTTAAATTTTACCGAAAAACATCTCAAAGCTGTGGTTAGGCCAGGGAATTCTGTCTCTTCGTGCAGAATACATTTGAGTAAGAGCTGTTTCCAGCTACAGTCGCCCTGTAGGGGTGGTGAAGACAGTCTAGGAGGGCTTTGATTCATTGTTGTCGATTTGAAATGTAAACCTGATACTACAAAATAAGTTTTGTGAAATATTTGGTTCATTTGAAATAATTGAATGTAAGATCACGGCCAGCTGGCTTTTACACGAACTACGAGTAGAGACCTGGCAGAGAAATAATTATCTTGTTAGTATTCCCGAGGTAGTCTACCACAAGATCAAAGAGTAGGCTATTGCCAATGACTGGAAAGTACAGATTCAATTTTTGGTAGTACATAAAGCTGTTTGAGCATTGCAGCTGAATTTTTTCTTTGCATTTTGTATTTTCTATTTTGCCGTAGTGTCATTATAGTCCAGTTACAACTAGAGCAGACACGCAGTCACAATGGATCACTTGTGACTAATTCATGGCCAATTTCCCAAAAGAAGTATTGGCGGCTAACGAAAAGGTTACTAGAGCAAACTATCCGACCCTAACCTTTGCACTTTCCCCGAGAATTCACTGTCCGAACAAAACCCAATTTGGCCATATGGCCAGAGTAGTAACTTTTTTTTTTTTTTTAACCAATGTGATTTTCATCAACAAAAATGTTCGAAATTGTCTCTGAATGCAGAATATACGGTTGAAAATTCATTTCCGCAGTTGATAGGGAAATAGACTGCCGTGAAAAGCCTGCATTCACACTGCGACTGCAGTTCGGGAACCACTGTGCTGTGGACACAGATGTTTACTGCCTTGCAAAGGGTAAAACCTAGACGGCCTGAGATATACGTAAAACCCGCGAGTCGGAGATAAGAAAAACGTGAACCCCGGAAAAAAGATTGAGGAAAGAGGAGGAGGGAGGGGAGAGAGACAAAGCCCAGAGTTGTAACCGGATTATGTATACGTGCTGTCCTGAACAAATGAATAATGTTGCCACGGACCGGAGAAAAGAAAAGAGGTCAGAAATCTGAACTGATAAACAGACGAAGAAAAAAGCAAAAAAGAGCAAAAACTAAACGGAGGCAAAAGATAACAAAGGCGCTAGAAAGCCTCCGACAGGGGCTGGGGTCAAGGTAGAAGCAGTCGTAGGACTGGTAAGCTTTAGCAAAAACCCTAGCATTGGATTCTGCTGTCTGTAGACAGTGGATCTGACCATGCAAAGTGCCGCTTAAAGTTTAGAACATCCAGGCCTGATCACGGAAAGGCACCGTCCGGTCATGCAATTTACTGTGTGTGTGTGTGGGGGAGGGGGGTGTAGAAATGTTGATGAGAATTTTAAGCAGACGTACGTAATGGATGGCCCCCAAGTTGCACATCAGAGGGGCACGATTTTCGCGCATTTCATCTTTCGGCAAGTCATTCTTACCATGGTCTTCCGCGCAACAAATTTTACCAGTGCTAAAAAGGTGGTGCAAACAAAATGATAACGAAACTGAGACATCTTGGCTTAATTTGATACAGTTGATCCACTTTATCTCAAAACAATAGATTTACAATAAGATATCAGTTTGATGTAGTTGCCTTTCCAAAGCTTTACCAGGACTATTGACCGGAGCTGAGATGTGAGAGTGCTGCTGGAACATGTTTAGATATGACACTGAACATGACTGCACGTTTTTCAAAGATTATCCACTGATATCCCTGTAAGCCTTGTAATTATAAGCGAGATATCCTTGAACCTTGACCCGACTAATCAGGACGGTGACCGGTGAAAAAAAAAAAGGACCGAAGCCACTGGATAGGCCTGAGTCTAGCTAAAAAGTTACATTGTTCGCATTTTATGAATACACCATGATATACGAATAAACACAGGCTGAGGGCCGAACCAGGGAACAACCGTTAAGGCACCCGTAACTGCACAGCCATGTCCTTCTCGACCCCCCCTCCCCCATCCCCCGAGAGATAACCACCAGATGCCATTCGAACAGGATTATCAACGCACAGAATCGAAATAAATGGTGTCAAATTAAAGTACTTAATGTACGGCCCAGATTTACACATCAAATAAGACCTATCAAAAACATCGCTGTGATGTTAATGTAAGACAGAAGACGGTACTAATAAACTTAAAGGCTATCATGTATGTAGGCCTAATTATTGTACGTGCTGGTCTGCTGTTAAGACCTGTCTGAAGTTTATCATCCAGTGAAGGCCACACTTGCAACATTGAGCGATTTTTATCTGCGAGTATGTTAAGTGCTACTAATTGTAATGTAGGCCTGTCTCTCGTTGAGACATCAGATGTCATGTACATACAAGATGGTAGAAAGCTCCAGCCAGAAATAATTGGATCGGGTTTTTCTTTAAAAAATGTTCATTATTTTGTACAATTGGAGACGTGGAACTATTCAACGGTCTGGACCCGGTCTGCTTTCTCATGTTTTCTGATTCTCATAGCATTATTCATTTATTTATTCATTTAATTATGTATCTATTTATCTATTTAATTAATTAATTAATTAATTAATTTACTTCACGATTGTGTTTTCTAATTATAAAAGAAAAGTTCTTAACCTTAACTTGACGTAATCATGTATGGGGTGGTGGGGGTGGGGAGGAGACAAGATTGAAATTATGCAGGTTTTTTTTTTGTCCAATCGTCCTTTAGGTTAAAAAAGATACTTTATCTCCGTTTATTAATCTCAGATTAAAAGCTTCTGTTCAGGCTCTGACGCACAAAGTTATTCAACCAGTTACCAAGACAACATTTAAATGAACTGGTCAGAATTCAATTGTCCACATTTTTATTGATTGCAACATAAAAGTCAAGTATGGACATTTGCAGTTTTTCGCACACAGAGCAAAACAAAGCCTAGACATTTTCTGAGCAGGATGGCAACGTAATATACTTAGATTTTTATCTCCATTTTCTTTGTGAGGGCAAATAGTTGACAACGTTTTTGTTTAGCTGGAAATGACAGACGGTATTCCTTCATGAGATAATGGTGGATGTCGCGATGTGGGTTAGATGGGGAGAATTCGACTGACACTCTTTCGAGGTCCGCTCCCACAATCGACGAACACACAAAAAAAATACTTGCACTCTAAAAACTAAATAAATCAATTGCTTTGATTTTTAGCAGAACTGTAGGGCAGTTTAATTACAGGAATTAATGTAACAAATATAATTATAAATATAAATATCAATTCAAAGGCAACTGAATCTAACTAATGAAACTACAGCTTTCTATAAAGACTAACTTATTCACTCTAACTACTTGCAGGTCATATGAGTTAGATGCCAAATAGAATCCGCGCACGTGGCGACGGATATAACAGTTTAAATTCTATTAATTCAATGAGACATGTTATGGTATGGACATTTCCTCTAGACACGCCATGGAGAATGCTTGTACAACCATGCGTTGTCTGGCGGTAGCTCTGAAACTGTCTTCAAAAGTAAGTAGAACGGTTCACTTTCATCATTACAAATTAGTATGAACTCTCACCATTAGGCCCTCACTGGGAGTGTGAGCGTTGGATGTAAACGCTGTGGGTTTATATCAAACCAAGTAGCTTAGGCTCTGGAGCTTTAAATCATGGCGCTCCTCACAATATGGACTGCTCAACTGCGTCTCTATGTCTCTCATCTGGCTGAGGACTATCGCCGTCCACCTTGTAAATGGATTGTCTACATGTGGCCTCTATCTAAGCTCTGCACTGGTTTAAATACTAAAGCTATGTCTCGACCTTCCGTCCAGATTCATACATTTGATTGGTGCAGTCGCTTCAGCTCAGCCTGCAATATTAATTTATGCTTGTCATGGCCTTGCGCCAAAATCAAGGTCAATTTTTACGGTCTAGACAAAATTTAAAATGCTAAACATTAACTACTAAAATCTTCAAACCCCGTGCTTTCTACTCTTATGCACGAATTTCCGAACGCCAACTAAGCGTCTAAATAAACTACCTTTACTCGCCCCTTATCTATGTTAATCAAAATCACGGGGTCGAGAACTGCTCTGTCATTCCTAGCTATACATTTATTCTGTCTCGCCCCTCCTTCTCTCCATCCATCAGAAAAAAAGGTGTTTCAAAACAAACTGTTCACGAGAACAGCTCAAGGACAAATTACGCTGGTTATAATCAACAAGATCGTAAAAATTAACTCACTGACGTCGTGACCTAGCACGGCATTTATGATCCTAATGTGATCATGACACATCCCCCACCCCAGTGAAAACTTAGGGTTTGAAAGACATAACTGTCTACTAACGTTGCTATGTAATAGTACTTTTGAAAGGGCTATATAGTAAAAAATATAGCGTTACTGAAAGTCAAAAAAAAAACAAATTCTAAGAACGTGCATTATCGATGGGCAATAGCATATGTATATTTATATGCGACGTTCTGTGATAATATATAATTATTGTAGCACTTAAGAATTAAAGTGATAAACTTCTCTCACACAGACATACCGTAAAGACTGAAATATTGAGCAACTAGCTCATCGCTTCATTGAGCGTAATTAATACATTCATAGAACATGAACGAACAATAGTTAATTAAAGTAATGGTATCCTGGCAGCAGTAGGTCTGGTCGCTCGGTTTGCCATTTCCTCATCTCATTGACCCGCAGACAAAGGCGTCATAGTTGTCTGAAACTCAGGTCATGGTCAGGATGGACGCCAGTGGAAAAAGGAATCACATGGAAATTTTTGAGAAAGAATGTCCATAATTGGTAGGACAATATAATGTGAAACCATCCACGGTCTCCGAAAAAGGTGAAAAATGCTCAACCTCAATGTTCAACAGTCTCTATATAAAATAGCAACATATTCTGGTCTATCAATTATAAATTTCGCCATAGTGAAGCTGAAATAACAAACGTCGACAAGATAATTAGCCTGACGTGCTCTTTCAAAATCTGCGTAGCGCTCGTCTTGATTTAAGAATTATATAGCGCTTCTCGCATTCAACAATAATCTAAATCTCAATTAAATAACATTACACTTTAATCTATTTCTAATTATATCCAATCCGGGATAGATGAGGTGCCACCAGGCGATAGCAGTTAATTTAATGCGACGTTTCCGTACGCAAGCCATGCACACGTCAAGTGTCACAGTCATCTCGGTATATAGTCATAATCGGTTCAATTCAATATCTATATCGGGTATGTTCTTAGATAACTCATCCACTGACCGCATGGAGAGTCACAATCATAATCGGTATTCTTACTTGTCATATCTAGTATTACGTTAGATGGTCCACGAAACGCGGAAAAACCATAGACATAATCGGTTGTATAAAAAAAACAACTCCACTCTTCTTCACAACTTCTTAAAACGCGACCACGCAGTGTCCTCTGTTACCACTGCAAAAAACTCTCAAAAACGCGAACACGCAGTGTCCTCTGTTACCACTGCAAAATATCTCAAAACGCGAATACTCCCTTCCTTACATAACTAGTCGGTCTTACACTGCCCGTCGGTCTTACACTGCCTGCGGCCTTACACTGCCCAGAGGTCTTACACTGCATCTCGGCGTCTTACACTGCCTGTGGCCTTACACTGCCCTGAGGCCTTACACTGCCCTGTGGGGCTTACAATGCCTGAAGAAGGTTCAACAATAACACGCGAATACGCGGATACGCAGTGTACTACGTTAGCACTGCCAAACATCTCTCAAATAATCGAAAAATACCAATATCATCCATCCCATGAGGCAATCTCATTATTGCTCTCCTCGGGTCGACGTCATACGCAGACGACTAAAAAAAAGTATACTCAATATATATAATTCACATAGCTCTTATATCGACATCACCTCGATACTGATACAGACTCTTCCCATGAGACAAATTCATTGCTCTTCGGGCGGCGGCACCAGCCGACAATAAAATCAATACTCACTACTCATCACTACACACAAAAAATCACCTCCCTAAACAGTCTAATACTGCCCTCTCGGGAGCTCGTCAATATAAAGACGAGATCGGTTATACATGACGCTTAATAAGCTCCATAGAACTGGCAGTGTGCTAACTGCACGGGTTCCAACAATTCAATAAAATCGTTACTCTCAATAACCAGATCAATTACCCAATCAATGTGTCAATGTAGACACATGAGTTACTTAGGTAAAATAAAAAACAAAGGAATGTACCAACACGATAGTGATAAAGGTCTAATGAAAAAAAATACACCAAACACGACGCTAGACAAACAAGAAAAGACGAACGATAATAGACCCTACAAGTCCTGAATATAATTACAGATAGGTGAGAAGAGAACAAGAGAGACGTCTTCCCAAAGAGACGAGGAAGATGTGAACGCCACAATCTAAACAAATATACAGGTCCCTAACAAAGACTATTCTCACGAATGCGAATCCTCACTGTTTTAATCACCACTGGTTGTTGCGAGACCGCAGACGTTGTCGTCGAAACAGCAAAGTCGGCGACCAAGCCACCACTTTGGCACAGAGGACACGCACACGTAAGAACCCTCGCCGACCTCCACTTACCAAATTTCTTAATCCTTAATTTCTTAAATTCGTTAGATTATAATCACCTTTTCTCTTTTGTTTCCATTACATTTTTGTTCTTTTCATGATCCGTCGCTCACGAGGTGTCGCACGTTGAGCTAGTTTAAAATTATTTATTATTTAGTTCTGTATACTGCTTTGTTATTTTTACTTCCACATATGTCGCTGCTCTCCCATTGACCCGGGTGTCCCCTCCAGTGTCGCGATGTGGGTTAGATGGGGAGAATTCGACTGACACTCTTTCGAGGTCCGCTCCCACAATCGACGAACACACAAAAAAAATACTTGCACTCTAAAAACTAAATAAATCAATTGCTTTGATTTTTAGCAGAACTGTAGGGCAGTTTAATTACAGGAATTAATGTAACAAATATAATTATAAATATAAATATCAATTCAAAGGCAACTGAATCTAACTAATGAAACTACAGCTTTCTATAAAGACTAACTTATTCACTCTAACTACTTGCAGGTCATATGAGTTAGATGCCAAATAGAATCCGCGCACGTGGCGACGGATATAACAGTTTAAATTCTATTAATTCAATAAGACATGTTATGATATGGGCATTTCCTCTAGACACGCCATGGAGAATGCTTGTACAACCATGCGTTGTCTGACGGTAGCTCTGAAACTGTCTTCAAAAGTAAGTAGAACAGTTCACTTTCATCATTACAAATTAGTATGAACTCCAAAGATCTTAAAATAGTATTAACCTAGATTCCCTAGTCGCGCTGCGAGAACCAGCTCGCGGCGTCCCGGGCGTGGAGAGCGAAAACAATGGCGGCTTGAGGTCAAGCTGTCCAATCGGCGGCCCAGCAACGCTACTGTTTACCATAGGAAACACAAACCGTTTGCCTCGAATTTGATAGTAGGCCTACGATGTAGTACATGTACATAGTAAGCCTAGCGTGTTGTTTTACGTTGTCGAGAAAAGTAGATCTTGAGTGCTACAACAATCAGGAAAATGTCAGAGATTCTAGAATAAGAGAACATTGTAGGCCTACAATTGTTTTTAATACATGTATAAGGAGGTCTAGAAGAAGAAACTCAGAAGCTTGGACCGACAGACTAGCAAATTCTTACTTCAACGTGTGTGTTAGAGAGAGAGAGAGAGAGAGAGAGAGAGGGAGAGAAAGAGAGAGAGAGAGAGAGAGAGAGAGAGAGAGAGAGAGAGAGAGGGAGAGAGAGAGAGAGAGAGAGAGAGAGGGAGAGAGGGGTATTATAAGACGTACCACCATAAGAGCTACAAAATCAGAAAAAATGAAAGTAATCGACAACCTCACCCCCCCCCCCTCTAATAAAATAAACAGACGGATATCAAGATCCAGCAGAAGCTCAAGTGCATGGGCAGACACTCACTAGTAGCATGTGAGAGTGTGAGGGGGGGGATAAGGCGTAAGCATGATAATGGCTACATAAAATCATAATTTGCTACGTCAACATAAGCCTCCAAACACCTGTGACAGACACCCCCCTCCCCCCCCCCCCCCAAAAAAAAAGACAGAGAGAGAGAGAGAGGGAGAGAGAGAGAGAGAGAGAGAGAGAGAAGATAGGGGAGACAGACATGTAGAGGAGAGGGAGAGAGACGAAAAAAGCAACCACAGGGACAAGACAGAGAGAGAGAGAGAGAGAGAGAGAAAAAGTAAACCAGGCTAACCTGAAGAGTTGTTTCTGACCTCAATGGCCGAAAGCGTTGAGGTACGGTCACGTGACCTCACCAGGGAATCCAGGTTAATACTATTTTAAGATCTTTGATGAACTCTCACCATTAGGCCCTCACTGGGAGTGAGAGCGCTGGATGTAAACGCTGTGGATTTATATCAAACCAAGTAGCTTAGGCTCTGGAGCTTTAAATCATGGCGCTCCTCACAATATGGACTGCTCAACTGCGTCTCTATGTCTCTCATCTGGCTGAGGACTATCGCCGTCCACCTCATAAATGGATTGTCTACATGTGACCTCTATCTAAGCTCTGCACGGGTTTAAATACTAAAGCTATGTCTCGACCTTCCGTCCAGATTCATACATTTGATTGGTGCAGTCGCTTCAGCTCAGCCTGCAATATTAATTTATGCTTGTCATGGCCTTGCGCCAAAATCAAGGTCAATTTTACGGTCTAGACAAAATTTAAAATGCGAAACATTAACTACTAAAATCTTCAAACCCCGTGCTTTCTACTCTTATGCACGAATTTCCGAACGCCAACTAAGCGTCTAAATAAACTACCTTTACTCGCCCCTTATCTATGTTAATCAAAATCACGGGGTCGAGAACTGCTCTGTCATTCCTAGCTATACATTTATTCTGTCTCGCCCCTCCTTCTCTCCATCCATCAGAAAAAAAGGTGTTTCAAAACAAACTGTTCACGAGAACAGCTCAAGGACAAATTACGCTGGTTATAATCAACAAGATCGTAAAAATTGTGAGTGTGCATGAGAAAACCCGGTATAAGTCGGCAACATGACATTTTGAGTTCTGTACATATAATAAAAGAGAAGACATTTCTGATAAATTGAAGACAATGACCCCCCTAAAACAAGATTTTGAGAAAACGGAATTTAATCGTATTAGTGGCCATAGCTAATTGACCAAGTAATATTGGAGTGATTGCTGTTAGGAGACCGTAGTCTAATAACTAAGCAGTTATAGAGATCATAGTGAGTAGTGTTCACTGCTCATCTACAGTTTACCCTGTAACATGCCACGGTCCCCTAGCAAACAGCCGAGTCGGAAGTTTTTGGATCTTGTTAGGAGGCCGTAGTCTAATTACAAAGCCGTTATAGAGATCATAGTGAGTAGTGTTCACTGCTCGTCTACAGTTTACCCTGTAACATGCCACGGTCCCCTAAACAACAGCCAAGTTGGAGGTTTGTGTCGGACCCATATTTTCACTTCAAAGCCGTTTTTCTCAAAATCAGCTCTGCCGACTTATACCGGGTTTTCTCATGCACACTCACAATTAACTCACTGACGTCGTGACCTAGCACGGCATCCTAATGTGATCATGACAGTGGAAATGTGAAATCTATCCCAAAGCTCTAGCTTAACACCATCTGTGCATTTAACAGCCTTTGCGGAGAGACTATTCACATTTTATAGATGAACATTGAAGATAACGGGAGCGGGTTTAAAAACCCATTCTCGTTATTCAGTGGGATAAGGTTTCATGAAAATTACTGTCAAGTGCAGATTGCCTGTCGTATAGATCTACATTATTCGGGAACGTTAACGGCCTGTTTCATAGGTTCTCTTAGCAAAAAATTCTGAACTTGCGAAACCGTCTTGCAATGGTTAAAATGAATGAATACAAGTGCCCCAATTAGTTATGGCTAAAAAGTGATTTTGTTGACAGATTAGATACTGGTCCAAATATATATAAACACGTTGGGTATGGGGTGACATAGTTCAAAAATTGATCTTTTTTCGAACGTTTCCACGCGAGCGGTGGGGCATAGAGAAATTAATAGTTTCAACCGCCGAGCCGTGCTACGAAAGGGAAGAAGAAAGACGAGGCGTATTATTGGAACGGCTTTCTAAAAGCACAATAATCTATCTAGATTTACTTACGATACACCATAATGTATGTGAGAATCCTTGGTAATCTTCGGCACCTTCCTCTAGCACAGAGTACGTAACGTATTAATTCAACTTCCGTCAGATAAGGAGTAGTTAATGTGAATCTTCGCTGTAGTCGAAGCTTTCTGTCAATCCGTCAAACGCCTTTCTTCAGTTTGCCTTGTTCACACGAAGTCCCTTTCCTATTATAAACGATGTGGAAATGAGTGTATGCGTAATTATCCGGCATAAAGGTCTGCTTGAGTTTTAAAAGATAAGCGACGTGGCCAGTTTAATTACTGTAACAGTACAGGTGACCAAGAAACAGCTCCATGTGCTTATCGCAACGTGGTGCTTACAAAACAAAACAAAACATAATTAGATTTTGATCGACAAAACTGTAGTTTTGTAGACGATGCAAAATTTCGAAACACAGGATATCATAAGTACATTTTAAGTCAGTCATTAGACATACTCTTATCGCAGGTAGTGGCGTGACTGTGCGATAAAAAACGCTATCCAAACCAGCCAATAGGGTGGAAAATGAATTCGGTTTTCTTAACGGTTAAAGTGGAATTGGACCGCTCTCTTGTAAGTGAGCACAATTATCATGTCTATAAGGCATTTTCAGAATGATCTCCCTCCCCTCTCCACCCCACCCCCCCCAACCTCAAGATTGTAATTATTATCATGTTTTTCTTGGTGTCCTTTATCCTGCAGAAAGTACTGCCTGTAAAATATGCAAATGATCTCCCTCCCCTCTCCACACCCCCCACCCCCCCACCCCCCACGTTATGAAATTTTCACATTACATCAAAGATGTCACCGCTTGACAAAAAAAAAATCAGAATGATGTTCAGGAAATATTATATATAATGTACATTGTGAAGTTCCGTGCTGCTGAGAATGAAACAATAGAATACCACATAATTCAGGGTGATTCAAAAAGAATGAGCATTGCTCATAAAATCAGTTCATTCTTTTTGAATCACCCTGTATTATAGCTGGAAACATTTTCTTTTTCAGAATGAAAGACGCATTGTTCTAGTCACCGCACCTTATAGCTCATAGGAAGTTCTTTTTTTTTTTTCAGAATGTAGGGCACAATGTTCTAAACTTTGCATACTTCAATAAAACCTGCTAATATGGTCGAAAAACAAAACAGCTGAATTATGCACCGAAACGGCCCAACAAAGCATACGAAGACCGCCAAGATTCATGTACTGGAATAGCCAGACATTTCGCTTAACAAATCACTGGTATTGTGGAATCACGCGTGCCTCCCATATAAGTTTAAATTTTCCACTGATATTAAGAAAATTGATATTCTTTGATGAAAGTAAAAACCACTGAAAACCTATCAATATACAATGGCTATATATGTCAGGCCAGAGTTTTCTGCTATTGTATGACAGTACACAATACAGCCTGCTACTGTCACCCCCACTGTCTTGTGGGTCATCTCGGGAGAGAGGAAGACTAGGGGAAGGTAACCCTGAATACAAATACCACACTGCCTTGTGTGTTGCTATGATAGCAAAGGCTATGGGAGTAAACCCAGACAGAAAATCAGGAGTGGAGACCCGAAGGTGGTTGTCAGGGAGAACTGCATCAAACTGGCTTCCAGCATCTCCTGCAGCCGGACTAGTTCCAAATGTATTGACCTGGTCTCTCCCTTGGGTTTAACTAGAATGGCAGAGAGAGGGGTGGTGCCTCTGGGCAAAGCACCATCTCTTAAAAATAGCCCAGGCAAGGCAGCAAAACGAGGAGGCGTTTGCTCGGGCTTGGCAAGCGTCTGTCTCTCCTCTATAAGCCCACCCATTTCCGATTTGGAGAGGACACTCCAGCCATCCGTTACGGATGGGCACAACACGGGAGGTGGCAGTTACCGGTGATAAGCTCAATCCATTTGGCGTACGGATGAGCGCCAGGGGTCCCCTCTGTCGGTGGGAGCGGCTTTTCAGCTGCATTGATCAACTACCGCCCGCCGTAACCTGGGCAGCCCCCAGGCAGTTGGGTGTTGTTCCGCCACGTCAGCCTGCTTCATAAGGTGGTTGGAGCTAGACCAAAAGTCAAAAAGCTGACGTAAAGTGTGCACCTGGCAAAAACAGAAAAATACTAAAACTTGGTACCTGGAACGTCAGAACAATGCGCCCAGGCTTGCAACAGCAAGATCTCACTGATATTGACTCCATCAGGAAATCCCAAATTATTGATCGAGAACTTCAGCTACTAAACATCGACATCGCTGCCCTTCAAGAAACTCGACTTCCCGACTCCGGGTCAGTCAAAGAAGAAAACTACACCTTCTTCTGGCAGGGCCTTAGCAGCGAAGAGCCGAGAATCCACGGCGTGGGCTTCGCCGTAAAAAACTCCCTTATCAATTCGATCGCAACTCCAATTGGAGTGTCAGAACGCATCATGACACTCAGACTGAACACCCGGTCTGGTTTTACCAACATTATCTGTGTCTATGCCCCAACACTTACCTCCTCTGACGAAACCAAAGACATTTTCTACGAGGCATTGCAGAGGACTCTCCACAACATCCCTCTCACCGAAGGCCTGCTAATTCTGGGTGACTTTAACGCTCGAGTGGGAGCAGATCACTCCGCAACATCAACGAAAACGGGCAGCGCCTTCTGGAGCTATGCTCCGTAAACTCATTATGTGTTACAAACACGTACTTTGACCTTAAGAGATGCCAAAGAACATCATGGCGCCATCCCAGGTCTGGCCATTGGCATCAATTAGATCTTATTCTCTCAAGGAGGAAGAGTTTGGGCTGTATAAAAATAACTCGTTCCCTCCACAGTGCTGACTGTGACACCGACCATGCACTGGTAGTCAGCAAAATCAAAATTTCGGCCAAGAAAATATACAGATCAAAAGTCCCTTCAATCCCTAAGATCAATGTAACAGCAATCAGAGATGAATCAAATAGAAAGTCATTTGAAAAGTTATTTGCTGAAAGCATGGATAATGTCACCCAATGTGACTCGGTAGATGAAACATGGAACACTCTCAGTTCAAAAATTCATGACTGTGCCATCAAGTCTTTTGGACAGCATAAAGTTTCAAACAACGACTGGGTAGCCCAGAACAGCGAAATTCTCCTACCTCTCATTGAGCAAAAGAAATCTGCTTTCAATGAGTATAACAAAAATTGCAATCAGAGTACAAAAACTTGTTTGAAAAATGCAAAAGCTAAACTTCAGCTGGAGGTAAGACGTTGCGCCAACAAATACTGGACAGACTTGTGTAACAGCATACAAGAGGCAAATGAAAAGGGAGATATGAAAACCGCCTTTAGTCAGATGAAAGTAGCTCTTGGGCCAATCATCACCAAAAGCGCCCCACTTAAGTCTGTAAATGGTGAACCCATCACAGATAAAAATGAACAACTGAATAGGTGGGTAGAGCATTACTCTCTGTTGTATTCAACTGAGAAAAATATTCCACCAGATTTTGAGGAACACCTCCAAAAACTGCCAATAATGGCCGAACTTGACGCTGAACCTTCCTTAGTCGAGCTTTCCAATGCAATCGACCACCTGTCTGCTGGAAAAGCCACAGGAAGTGACAACATTCCTGCAGAGGTATTAAAAGACCTAAAAGGCCCACTATTACCACACCTGTATAATCTGTTACTGCAGTGTTGGAAAGAAGGCGTGATACCACATGATATGAGAGACGCCAAAATTGTCACACTTTACAAGAACAAAGGAGACAAAGGCGACTGCAACAACTATCGAGGCATATCCCTCCTCAGCATTACTGGAAAGGCTTTTGCTCGCGTCATCCTCTGCCGCCTTCAACAACTGGCGGAATAAGTCTTACCAGAAACACAATGTGGCTTTCGAAGCAAACGATCAACTATTGACATGATATTTGCACTTCGGCAAATCCAAGAAAAATGTAAAGAACAAAACAGGCCGCTTATAACATGCTTTGTGGACCTAACAAAGGCTTTCGACACCGTAAGCCGATCTGGCCTGTATGCAGTCCTTAAATCCATAGGCTGTCCACCAACATTGCTAAAACTTATTGCATCCTTCCACACTGACATGAGGGCATGTGTCAACTTTGAAGGCTGCACATCCAATTCATTTGCTGTAAACAGCGGTGTGAAGCAGGGATGTGTTCTTGCTCCTACCTTATTTGGTATATATTTTGCAGCCCTACTCAAGAATGCCTTTGGTCAATGTTCAGGTGGAGTACTTATTAACACCAGAGTGGACGGCTCCATTTTTAATGTTGCCAGACTAAAAGCAAAATCTCGTACAGAGCATATTATGTTACAAGAGCTCCTCTTCGCAGATGATGCTGCAATCGTGGCCCACGATGAAACCACGCTCCAGGCTCTCATCAATAGCCTTGCCAAAGCCTGTGACAAATTCATGCTAAGGATCAGTGTCTCAAAAACTGTAGTTTTGACACAAGGCTTGAGAAACCCCAACCCAATCATGCTGAATGGCTCTCCTCTGGAGCAAGTGGGAAAATTCTGCTACCTAGGCTCAACCATCAGTGGTAGCACAGACATAACAACTGAAATAAATGCCAGAATAGGAAAGGCGGCCACAGCTTTTGGCAAACTCTCAAAAAGGGTGTGGAACAATAGCAAGCTGACCATCAAAACAAAGGTACTCGTGTACCAAACTTGCGTCCTAAGCACCCTGCTGTATGGCTCAGAGACATGGACCACCTACTCCAAACATGAAAGATCCCTCAACTCCTTCCACCTGCGCTGCCTACGCAAAATTCTCAAGATCAAGTGGCAAGACAGGATCTCAAATATCGAAGTTCTGAGCCGAGCCAACATTCCATCAACTCAGGCTCTCCTAGGCAAAAAAAGACTGCGGTGGCTTGGACATCTCCACCGTATGGAAAATGATCGCATCCCCAGACAAATTCTCTACGGGGAACTTGCTACTGGCAGCCGACCCAGAGGTAGGCCACATCTGCGATTCAAAGACACTTGCAAGGTCACGATGAAAGCATTCAACATCGACCCCAATGAATGGGAGAACCTTGCAAATGATCGAAGCAGATGGAGACAAAAATTGCGCAGTGGCACGCTCGCAATAGACTTCAAGGCAAAAGAAACATACCTGACAAAACGACAGAGGCGGAATGAAAACACTCGCCAAAGTGAACCCAAAAGACTGACCTGCAATCATTGCCATCGCACTCTCGGGTCAAACATTGGTAGAATAAGCCACGAGAGAAGCTGTCAGTCAAAGTGAAAGTGAATATTCTAGCTGCTAAGACCGTCTGTAAAGACGCTAAAGGCCATATATATATTTCATCATGGCGTTGGTAGAGCTGGCCTGCACCCAAAACTGAATCTCTTTACAAACATTTGTGAGGAGGCGGCTGATGGTATTGGCTTTATAACTGATAAATAACTCCATCATCTTTCTTTCTTTCTCTTTATCCCTCTTCAGCTTATGTGTAACGGTGTGCAAGTTCGGTGCGTTTGATATAGGTTGCAGATTGAAACTTTTAGAGCCCAGGAAGGGATGATCTTTAATTTTTTAAAAATTTTATTATTTCCTCTTTTAAATCGAAGCTGCAAATTCATGTATCTCTTCAGAAAATATCATCCGTTCCCTCTTGCTGATGAAAGCTATAAAATCTAGGACGGTGAAATCAGAATAAACCTACCTAACACAGGCATGGTATCTCTGTGCACGTGTCAAATTGGTTGTGGTAATGGTTCATTATGAAAACTGGGTTTTATGTATCACTGTCGCCGGGCTTCACTAAAGATGAACTTGCTGGCTTCGCGAAGCACGTACGTCACGGTTCACTTCGTAGGCTATCATGTCGAAATAAGAAAACATACACATTATGCCCTTTGCACTGGTAATTCAGTATGATGATAGCAAGTGTAATGGCCCTATTACATGGAACGAACGATGACCGGATGGAAACAAGAGATGCTATTGTGATACACAACACACAACCCCGCCACTTTTGAAATATTCAATGGCTATAAAGATAGATTTTTAAAATCATTTTTATTAAGCAATAAAACGAAGCACTCGCGACCAGTTTCACTAATTTTGACACGCTAGCATGTCGTTTGCCTTAGCACCGTATACAAGTCTTACAGCACAATTCTATATCACTGACATAATTAATCAGTATGCATGTGCCGATAAGAGATTCAAGTAGATGGGTGACTATTTGTTCAGGTTTTCTGGTGCTGGTCCGGACATGTGAATCCAAAGTCGCAGTCACATAAATTTATGTAGTAAGTAAGGGTGCTGCTTCAGCGCTAAGGCCAAAAGATGGTTAGCAGATGTTGTTATGTTATTTTGATAGAATTGCAGATGTATGAGCTGGTATTGGAACAGGTAGAGAGACAGACAGGTAGACTGACGGTCGGACGGACAGACGGATGGATGAATGGATGGATGGCCTGATGAATGGATAATCGGATGGATAGGCGAACGGACAGATGGACGGGCAGACGGACGGACTGGCGGATACAATCGTACTTAGTGTGATTGTATTTCTTCCCAAGACCTATACTCAAAGTGTTTGACCTAGAATGGTTATCCAAATCAAAACTCTATGTGAATGTTATATGCACATAGAGTTTTAACGGAAATTTTCTGTAAGCCTGAACAAATTACAGTTTTTTTTTAAACATATGGTCTGGGATTAATACATTAATATGTAACATCAAGGTAAATTTTAGCACAGACAACCGGGTAAATAGACACGCTGGCCGAGTCAAAGTTCCTACTGGACGTCAAACGCTTTGTAGGTCCCAGAGCACGTAGAGTCATTGTCGTGTATTGGTACACGGTAAAGAGGAAACATTTCAATCTTTGTTCTAGTAAGCAAAATGTAACATCATTAAACCTATTCTTAGGTTGCCATTTTGCCATATTCGCATAGGTTGCCAATCTTTTCGACGGCAGGGACTTTTGTAAGGGAGACAAAATGTCGTGCGCGTTCATGAGCATGTTTGTGTGTTAAAGTTAAAGTGCAAGGTAAGGGTGCTTTGCTCTGACCAGAGAGGTCCTTCTCGAATACACGAAATTTCGTGGAAAAATTCAAAACAATAAAGACATTACAAGGAAAACCCATCATTGCACGGGTCTTTTATACTCAGACGTACGTATCCGATTAATATGCTACTGTTTTACCCTGTCCGCAGCCTGTATTCTCGACCTCAGTGACTTTTGTAATGGAAAAAAAAAAAATTCTTTTTTGTTTCAATCCCTGGCGTACTTTGCCATTTTTTTTCGGTCCCAGTGGCTTCTATTACAGAAAGAAAAATGCCACTAACTTTTATGACCAGAATTGCATATTAAAGTGCAAATTAAATGTATCATGACATGGATAGGGAGGTCCTTGGGAAATAACACAAGTACTAGAATTTTGTTTAAAAAAAAAAATCCAAACAGTAAAGAAGTTACAAGAACCAACACTGCTCGAGTCTTTTATACCCAAACTTTTGCCCAATTCAGAATAACCACTGGTTTGGCTTTTGTTTCACAGTTCATTTACATATCAGTGTGACGTGCACTATCTTATATTATCATAAATGTCAAGAAATCTTGAACGTTTTTACAATATGTATATGCTAGCATTGCCAAATAAAAGACCTTGATACTGATAACTGTTAGAACAAGAAGTAACCACAAGTGATAAGGAATAAATATGTTTTACTTTGTGCTGTTAGTTCATTCAGTGTTTAGAGTACATGTAAAATCACATCCACCAGTCAGTGACTTTACAGTAAAATAATGTCAAAGAGGGAAGTGAGGATATCGACAAACTACGTATTTATATAATTATGTTCATGTGAGTCGACCGGTAATTTGAGAATGAATTAGTGCAGCTTAAAACTGCAAAACAAGCAAAATAAATGTACAACAGCTGATATCGCGGGATCACAAGATGAACCCAGACCTTTATATACTAGAACAGTTAGTAGGGTAACATTACTCTGATAAATTAAATTATTAGATGATTCCACGCAGTCTGTGGGGAGGGGGGGGGGGGAGTACAAGCAGGACAGGTCGGGAGGGAGGAGGAAGGGAGGCAGGTGGGCCAGGGAGCACCACAATTTTGAGGGGTGCACTCCCCCTGGTAAAGGCCGAAAACAAAGTGGGGGGGGGGGGGAGGAAACTTTGAGGAAGGATTTATGTTGATACTGCAACGAGAGTCAAGGGGGATCTTTTAGAACAAAATATTAGCCTACTATTGTAAAGAAAAGTCATACAAGACGAACAATGATAACATGTGGATAAATAAATAGACATACGGTAACTGGAAACAACTTTATGTTTCAATTTATTATCTGTATCTTTTCATAAAATTTCAGGAAATGTGGCCATACATTCCGAATACAGTTATTACTTGCTATTACTTTTTCTTATTAGTCATTCGGGTTCTTTAATTCTGTTCTGTTACCTGTATGTCCATTAAGTACACAAACTATTTGTATGAATATACTCGCAAGCGCAAATCATGTTTTTTGCTCAAATTACAAAAATACTTAATGCGCAACTTAAAATAGCGGCCTACATTAATTTCCCATGTGACCTGGGGCTGTGTATAACATCATGCAATTTTGTATGGCATAGCTCAAGCCTTCAGGTTGTGTCCACTGTCTGCCGTACTGTAATCACTTCCTTTTGCGTCCGCCTCTGTTTCGTTTTTGTTTTTTCCAAATATCTTTCTTTATTTCGAGATCGTTCTGTCTCGTGCCCTGTTTCTCAAAGTACAAAAAAGTACAAAACACAGGTGTTAACAGACAAATAACAACAACAAAAATAAAGTTTATAAAAAAAAATGGGGGGGGGGGGGGTGTTGTTACCATTCGCAAGAAAAGCTCTGAAGCCCGAAGAAGAGGACAGCCGTTCCAGTTGTGGGTGTGAAAGTGTGGAAAGTAGTGAAAACAATGGGCGTTTTCTCGCCCCGAGTTTGTTTATTTTATCTGTGTTATTGTGACATTTGCTTACCAGCGACTAGGTCAGAGAGCAATATATTGTATAATAAAGTGCAGCTGAGCCGTTCACGGGATGACGTAGGTTTGTTGCTGTTTCTTCTTTTCGTGTCAAGGCCAGGCCGGAGGAATTCGTTGTCTAGCACTACGATAAGTGCGATTCTTTCACCCTTTATTTTACTTTATTCGTTTTATCGCGATGTACGAATTCTTCAAATTGTTTGTTTGGAAGAGGGTGCTGGCGGTGGTGGTGGTGGTGGTGGGTGAGTAGGGGGAGGGGAAAGGGTATGACTTACAAGCCACAGCAATCAGATAGAATTATGATCCACCTCCTTGTATATTCTTCTTACTTCTTCTTTAATCCCATTTGGAAAATTTGCCTTAGTGTCATTATAGCCCCCTGGAGCAGACACATCGTCCCCACAGTGCAGCGCAGGTCCGCGGGTTTTTTTTGAGGGGGGGGGGTCGCTGAGGGGCTGGTAGCGGTAAATTTTATTTAAATTTGCCTGAGCAGCTGCCTGTTCTTCCTGGCATCTCAAATTCCAACTGCCAAGGTATCTTTAACGTGCTCACGTGCCCTCTGAGTTTTTCGTTCTTATCCGAGAAGACTAGGTGCTCGATCCTACCCATCATAGTATCAGGGACAGGAAAGTATGAAAAAAAATCTCAAAATTCCAACATGACTGCACCGAGGAGGAGAGTGAACATAATCCCACCCCTGCTTTTACCCCAATATACCAGCTATTACTTCAACACTAGAATGTCAGAACCACTGACCCAGCTTTCCAGAAATTTCTAGTTTGTTGTCGTCCATGACGATGGAAGCCATCAAAGATATGAAAATGATTATCTGGTTAGTCTCGATATCCTGTGTCTCGGATTATACCTTTACTCACTACTAAAGGCAAAAACAATGCAACACTGCAGTTATGGTTAGTTAAGTTATGAGTAACATTAACCTGAACGAGTAAGTGTTCGTTCACACCAAACTGCCGACAACGGGCGTGAAATCACGGCCGAGCGACAACAGTACACTCAGCTGTGTAGCCAACAATTTACGGCCATTGTTATGTTTGTTTATTTTTACCAGTGCGCTTTCGAAACAGTCGAAGTGATTTTCAGGGTTTATTGAGAGACAAATAAGCATCGAAGGATAAGAAAATTGTAGGCCAGTTGTCGCGGGCCACACTTGAGCTTATAAAGTGAGTCATGTTTGACATTCCTGATTTAGAGAACCATTCCCTATTCTCAACTGAACTCTGCGTGTTTGTTAAAATCTTTTTTTTTTTTTATCATTTGTTTATTTGTTTGTAGAGTAGATTGGTTCAAGTTGGTACGTGGGACAGGTTCGACCGATTTATGAAGTGGCCCTGTTTTTCTTTTGTTTTACGCTGACCCCGGGGCCTCAGGCCCTATCTAGTTGGCATTCATTCGTTTTGAAAAAAAATTAGAACGATTTTAGAGAGTGGAGGTCGGAAGGTAATCGACATGCTAAAATTGCGAATGCCGAAGCAATGTCTTGACCACATGCGAGAGGGCATGCGCGAAACACCACTAGATGGACAGCACTTTCGCTTTCAGTCTTTGCATTTCACATTGGCGCTAGGCCAGATTGGGCCTGACGTGTGAGGTTTTGCAATGTAGGTTTTACGCTAGACCTTTTGCCATGGCGCCAGAGTGTGTTGATAGAAACTCAGACCCAAAGAAAATCGAGGGTGTTAGGAAGAATAAGTTCAGACGGAACTGGCTTGAAGAGACGGACCGTGACGAAGATTTTTAAATGGTTTTATATATAGAGAGAGGTCTGCTGTACATTTACCTATCATCAAATACTTTGGCATTAAATTATTTTGAAGTAAGTTTTATTGCTTTCATGTAGAATTTACTTGTTCTCCCAGTAGTCTATGGCAGACGTGATCAGTAATATTTCAAGATTTTAATTTGCAAGACCCCACAGTTATTTTATTTTATTTTTGTTCATTAATTATCAGGATCTAGATCTAAGTTTAAAGCGGATTTCCGGAATGTTGGTCTTCATGTTTAAAGTGAATACTGGCCATTGATTCCTTTCTTTGAAGAGGCACAGACTACGAATTCCGAGGAAGGGGTGGGAGGGGGTGGGGGGGGGGGGGAGGGTTGTTGCAAAAACACCGAGGCTGGCAAAAAGAAAAGTTCAGACATTATTGTCTGCGGTCTCTTATACTACAGGTAATTTATACATGTATACATGCATGAAAGTTGTAAGTGGGGCCGGGTTCATGAAATCTTTTATGTTGACCGGGCATTACAAGGGATTAGAAACACATGCCCAGCTTGATGAAAATCTACACCAATGAAAAACAAGCTAACCAGAAATAATTGTTTATTTATCTAGGTGTTTTTTTCGCCCCTGTTGCCTGCGCCTTTCATCCCCTCCAAGCTCCACCCAGGTCTGTCTGATTTAACCTCGGACTGGAGAACTGACTGCATTTATGTAGCTGTATCCTCCACCGTGAGCTCAGGCCGTGTGATGTTTGTGTCTCTTTGAGGGCACCACGAGTGCTCATTTATCCTCTTATCTCCCTATATCTCTATTTCAGACAACTCCGTTCACACCCCTTGGCCTAAATCTGCACAGCATCTCTCTCTCTCCCCTCTGGTAGGCCCCCGACTTAAACGCTCTCTCTTTCTCTTTTTATTCGCTCTGTGTTAACGAATGGGTTTTTATCCAACAGCTATAGCAACTTAATGCTAAACAGATATTTAGAAAATTGAAAAAAAAGGGGGGGGGGGGAGGGGAGGACTGGGAATGAAATAGCAATGTCACGAATTATCGAAAGACTGAGAAGGGAGAGACAATTATTATTATTATTATTATTATTATTATTATTATCATTATTGTGATTATCACCAGATGGGAATCCTCGTTGCTCGCGATAAACTTGATTTCATCCCCTCCGCCCCTTCCCCCTCTTCCTCTTTCCAATTCCGTCTCTCTCAACCTCTCACTCTTTCAACTCCACTCTCTACCACCCCTCCCCTGTCTCTCTCTCTCCAGCCTCCCCATCTCTCTGTACCTATTCCTCTCTCCTCCCCTCTCTTCTCCTGTCTCATTATTATTGTTATCTTTTTGTTGTTATCAAAGACAGTACCCCGAGGGGCCAATAGGGTGTTTGTGGATGGAAAAACACGTGTACCTGTTTACAATTATGGCTTTCTGTTACAGAGATCAAGGTCAAGGCTACACTACTAAACGGTAGCTGACAAAGCGTACTGTGAAAGAATTCCAAGACATATCTCTTACAAACAAAAGCACGCATGGAAACTGTTATTTTCGATTCTCTGCTTCGTCTCTACTACAAAGGTGACTGTAATAATAAAAAAACCGCCAGCATTCGCACAGAAATAAAAATGCCATACCCACTGACAGCTTACCGATGACTTTTGTTCAAGCCAGTGCACCCGTTTTCGGTTCATTACTGGTATTCTTTTTAATGAGATCCATCATGGGAGGCAATTCGTGCATTATAAAGTCTTGAAACAATTTCTGGGGTTATCTTTCCCGAATAAAAGCAATAAAATTGGATTTTACGCCAGGCACTGGAAAGTTCCTTTACTAAAAGAGGGCTCATTGCTTGTGTAACATTTTTAAAAACAGTTCCTGCGGAAAGTTCTTTCGAAAGCTTAGGATTTTTGCTTTCGCTTTTTCCTTTTCTCCTCCGGAAATAGATCTCTGTCAGTCTATCTGTATGTGAATGTATCATAGGCCTTTTCTGTTTCGTTCGATCTTGACACCATTTTCTTTATGCTCGACACAAATCTGGAAAGATAATATCAAAACAATGAACAAATCAGACAGAACGATTTATTGAGGTTTGGTTTGCCCTGGGTTAGAACAAAGTCATGCTTTGGTATCGAATTCTCTCTTCGTTCTCACATAGCTTCACAAATACAATCCCAACCACCCACCCATCCTACCTACCCACTTCCAGTCCCCAAAATCGTTTAAGACAAAAACTGCAAACTTTCAGCCCTTTTCTGTTTTTCCTATACAAACAACCACGTCCACTCATCTACACAAGCAACCACATCCATTCATCTATACAAGACATCGCATCCATTCATATATACAACTTACAAGCAACCACAACAGTTCAACAATCACACCCATTCGTCTATATAGTACAGGCTACCACATCCATTCATCTATACAAGCAACCACAGTAATTCAGCTGCACACGTAACCACATTAAATGACGATCGGCATCCTTTTTCCAGAGTCTTTTTATAGTTTGTACGGCGCGTTCTGCCAGACCATTGGCCTTCTGGAAATGTGGTCAACTTGTGGTGTGTTGAATACCCCAACTTGTACAAAAGTTTTGAAACTCATGTGAAGTAAATTGTGTTCCACAGACGCTTCTCAGTCTCTGGGATCCCATGAACACAAAAGATGTGGCGAGGGGCATTAATTACTGTTGGGCTTTTTAGGTTGTTAAGTCTGTGGACTTGTAAGAACTTTGAATAGAAGTCGACAGTGATCAGGGAGCTGATGCCTCCCAGTTCAAATAATATGTCGCATGCCACGTTTTGGAAGGGAAAGGATGGAAGCGGTGTAGATTTTATTGGCTCTTTTTGCTGTTGGCTTTGTACATCAGCGCAGTTAGGGCAGTTCTTGATGTTTTCTTCAATATCCCCATTCATAGAGATTGTTAATTCTGCTCTGGAGTCCCAGTATTGGCGTAGATCTATGAGAACCTCGGATCTGTTTGCAGGCCAACCTTGAAGTATTACCTCCATCAGTCGAGAAAGCTCATCTTCTGATGCTGTCTGAAGCTCGTTGTATTTATCATCTGTAATAGCAACCATAAGCTTAAAGTCTGTTTCATTGTGTTCAGGGTTTGCTTCTTCATGTAGAATGTATGCACGCGAAAGAGTGTCTGCTAGTTGCACGTTTGTGCCTTTTCTGTAAGACGTTTTTAAATCATACCATTGTACTGACAATAGCATGCGCTGGAGCCTCATGGGAGCAGTGTGAAGTGGTTTTTTGAAAATCATTTCGAGCGGTTTATGGTCTTTTGGAACAATGGTCTCTTTGCCGAATATGTAGCAGTGAAATTTCTTGCACGCGAAAACTATTGACAGCATTTCCTTCTCAATCTGTGCATATCTAGTTTCTGTGTCAGTCAGTGCTCTTGAAGCATATGCCACTGGGTGGCCCTCTTTGAGGAGAACTGCGCCAAGGCCCCTGCTCGATGCATCACATTGGACCTCTACCGGTTTGCACACGTTGAAGTACTTAAGAACCCTTACATTACAAAACATTGAAAATCACTTCGACTGGTCACACACTCGAAAGTGCACCGTTGAGAATAAATAAACATAACCATGACCGTTACTGCGCACAGCTAAAAATAGCAGAAACTGTTTGCCCTGATAAAGTTAAGCCGTTTCCATCCATTATCAACACACCTTAACAAATGAATAACCTCAAAAATAGTCCAAGCGTGACTTGTACATCAGGCAGTGGTGTTCAAACCTTTTTAAGGGATGTAGATAGAAAATTTTATTGCTGATTTGGGTAATCGAATGGTCACTGACTTTAATTCCGTTTGATGCCACTTGATGTGTGCTCTGGGCTAGAGGAAGATACCGAAGATTACCAAGGATTCTCACAGACATTATGGTTTATCGTAAGTAAATCTATATAGATTCGTCTTGTCTTTCTTCTTCCGTTTCCCAGCACGACTCATGGCGGTTAAACTATTTCTCCACGCTCCACCGCTCGTGTGGAAATATTCGAAAAAAGATCAATTTGTGAACAATGTCAGCACCCGATACCCAACGTTTATATATATATATTTGGACCAGTATCTAATTTGTCAACAAAATCAATTTTTAGCGATAACTATTTTGGATACTTGTATTCAATCATTTTCTCTACTGGAGGTGGAAATGTTCCGCAATCATGAGTTGAACAATGCCTCGGTCGGCACCCATGCTGGGCATTCTCGATACTGGATTTCCCAGCGATCTTTGGATGGGCCCGCTTATGACGCCACAATATCAATGTTAAAAATCGATTATCCTGAGGGCATTGGCTACTCAAGTCTGGGATATACTGGGAAAGACAGAATTTTAGCTGACAGGCAGGCGATGAACTAACTGACCAACTTGGAGCGACCTGGGTGCTGAAATTAGACATTGAGGAGCTCGAGACCAGTACTCAGCCATGTTCGAAATGATAAAAAAAAAAAGTCAACTAACGACATAACCGTGGGTAAACCACTGCTGTTTATCAAGGTGGCGTTAGAACATCAAGTATGAATTTGTCAGAGAGGTGCACTGAAACACTGCGCCAAACTGTATGCATCCAACGCAGTTCTGTTGAGATCCACGTCATTTCCAGTGCACAGTGCATTTTTTAAAATAGCTTTTGATAACATGGTTTACAAATATGGAGACAGGCGTAGTGGTTGACAGACAATGCGTTGACGGTCTTCATGGTTATTCGTTATAGAAGAGGGTGGTTGGTACACGTTTCTTTTAGGGTCTCCTTCTGTCCTATCATTGTTACATGTTATTCTGTCTATCGTCTTACTTTTTCCTAGTACAGTACCTTGTAGACGTGCTGTTTCCAAAGTAAATCCAAACTTCGTAATAGAAGGGAGAAGAGGGAGGTTGTCACGAGCCGCGTGAGCTCTTTTCTGTTAGTCATGGGTTGGGTTTATTTTGGGAGAATATGAAACGCGTTTAGCTATTAATCGAGCCACGGATTTCGTGATGAGGGATGTGTGAGTGAAGTTTGTAAACATTAAGTTAACCCTTTGATTTTGGTATGCGTGTGAGATTTTCTTGTTTACATGGTAGGGTTGTAGAAGTTTTAGTGTAGGTTTTTGAGTTGTGACCATATCCTTTTGAGAAAGCAGTTAGGGTTAACTGAAAGACAAACCTGTGTTTGTCGTAGCTAGGTCCCGGATCGTCCAATCAGGAGGGAGACCCTTAGTAACCATCGGGGGGTATAAAAGCTAACACACGTACTAAGATCAGTGGATTTATATTTCGAGCATTTGGTGACAAGACGAGTCACGGGGCCTCCTACCTGAGTGGAGGTGACAGACAAAAAAGATTCGCACTGTGAATAGACCTATACAGTGACGACACCTCTGTGCACCAGGCTTAAGTGTGCACGCCGCTTACATTGGACTCTCTCGCTCGCAAACCATCGCGAGCGAGGAAATGGTGAGAGGTTCCTTCGTATGTGTTTGTGCCAGGAACTGTGACAGTTTTTCCGTCACCCCATTGTGACGAAGAGAAGGACATTAACTATACTTTTTTTACTAGATGTGTAATGAGCTGTTAGATTGTGTTTGAGATTGAACTATGTTCATTTCCTGGATGTATACTTCTTAGTGTGGAGCAGCATACATATTTTGTAAAGTGTATTACTGTGAAAATCATTAGAGAGTGCTGCTACACTTTATGAGTCAGTCAATTATCTGATTAGGTGCTATTACTGATTGTATGAAAGCGAGATCGACCAAATTGAATTTGTTTACACCGGTGACCGTTAGGAACCGTAGTCCTGGATAGGCGCACTTCAAGAGTGCATAGTATTATACTTTTCGATACCCTATTTTAGATAGACTTGCTAGAATTTCAGTAGTGGATGACATTTATGTAATATCTATGATTGTGAGTACCGTAAATTATGCAGTCGAATGTTGTATTATGATTACATGGCCCGTCAGGCCTGAACATAAGTAATCCTGTGTTGCTTAGTTATTCTGGTATGAATGTTTCGGGCGTGAGTCTACTACATCCACCAAACCCCTCGTTGACATCTGGAGGGGACCTACAATAACGCAATTATCCCCAAAATCCCACTTCTGACAGAGGTGAAAAGGCATTCCAACACCTTGAGATACGGTAAAAATAAAAAAAAATGATAATAAAGAGACAAAGCGTATTTTGGTGTGCAAAGCATAGAATGGCTGTTTAAGGGTTAAATGTCTGTAAATAAAGGTAGGGGGATCAGAGTGAGCTCGTTAAACTTAATTCCTCTATTGTTGCTAGGGAGGAATGACTGTGTCCTGTCTAGGACTTTTGAGCTGTGGTAATCCTATAAATTTCGTATTTGCAAGCACCTTTGAACTGGCGACGCCAACAAACTAGACATTCCTGGAAAGCTGGTTTCACTGATTGCGGCATTGTAGTATTGAAATATTAGCTGGCTAAAGGCAGTAGTGGGATTATGTTCCCTCTCCTCCTACTATGTGACTGCTGTTGCTTGTCAGCCATATTCTTTCCCCTCTCCCTAAACACACACCCCTTCACCACCACCACCGCCAGCACCATCCTCTAAACAAACAATTTGAAGAATTCGCTCATCGCGGTAAAACAAATAAGTAAAATAAAGGGTGAAAGAATCGTGCTTATCGTAATGCTAGACAACGAATTCCTCCGGCCTGGCCTTGACAAGAAAAGAAGAAACAGCAACAAACCTACGTCATCCCGTGGACGGCGCAGCTGCACTTTATTATATAATTATTATTGCTCTCTGACCTAGTCGCAGTTAGGCAAATGTCACAATACCACAGATAGAATAAACAAACTCGGGGCGAGAAAACGCCCATTGCTTTCACTACTTTCCACACTTTCACACCCACAACTGGAACGGCTGTACTCTTCGGGCTTCAGAGTTTTTCTTGCGAATTGTAGCAACGCCGCCCCCCGCCCCTCGCCCCCCACCCCTTTAGTTTTGTGGTTTGTCTGTTAACACAATCATGTGTTTTGTACATTGAGAAACAGGGCAATAGACAGAACGATCTCGAAAGATATTTGGAAAAAAACAAAAACGAAACAGAGGCGGACATAAAAGATTACAGTGCTGTAGACGGTGGACACAACCTGAAGGCTTGAGCAATGCCACACAAAATTGCATGATGTTATACACAGCCCCAGGTCAGATGGGAAATTAATGTAGGCCGCCATTTTAAATTGCGCATTAAGTATTTTTGTAATTTGAGCAAAAAACATGATTTGCGCTTGTGGGTATATTCATACATATTATAGGTTGTGTACTTAATGTACATACAGGTAACAGAACAGAATTAAAGAACCCGAATGACTAATAAGAAAAAGTAATAGCAAGCAATAACTGTATTCAGAATGTATGGCCACATTTCCTGAAATTTTATGAAAAGATACAGACAATAAATTGAAACATAAAGTTGTTTTCAATTACGTGTGTCTATTTGTTTATTCACGTGTTACCATCGTCCGTGGTCTAGGGTGGTCTATGTCACGAGTGGAGTGAGCGATAGTTAATAATTACGAGGGGAAAGGAGGAGAGTAAAATTAACGCACGTAGACAAGTAAGTTAAAGCGTGCATGTTGTGAGTTGTGGGGTGTCTGAAGGAGGCGAGGGCGCTGTATTACCAGTTCACTGCACAGAGATAGTCCAAAGAGAACGGACGCTAGTAAGAGCCCAGCGGGCGAACATAAGGGGAGCAGTCGGAAGACGGATGAGAGTGTTTTTTTCAGTGATGACTGGTAGGTAGAACGTTGATTGATAATTATGATTGAATTATTATATTATATTCGTCTATTACCATGATGTAAATAAGTATATGTGAGGAATGTGGAAGTCCTTGATATTGGATATAGCAATGTGCGCCATGAGCGATAGATGAAAGTTGAGTTCATGGATTTGTAGCGCGAGTGAGTAGTGTGTACTCCGATGGAGGTGTGTTACCGTAAGATGTTTGGTGAGTGAAAGGTGAACTATTGTGTGTACGCTTCATGAGTTGTAAGGAGAGGTGGAGTGAATAGAAATGGTAGGGTATTATACCAATGTAATGTTATTCTTGTAGGTGTCGGGGACGGGCTAAAGAGCCGCCTCGGTGAGCACAGGGGATAGGCCAGCATAGGGCCGGAGGCCACACATAGGCCAAGAGTGAGGCTGTCGGTGCAGGACAGTAGAGGCACATAAAGTCGTGGCAGTCAGGCCACGGACAGGGACGTAGATATGAGCGTGAATGTGATAATGTACTATTGCCATGTTGATGGGCTATTGAAATGATAATGTACTACTGCCATGTTGATGGGCTATTGAAATGATAATGTGCTATTGCCCTGCTGAGGTGCTAGTGGAATGCTAAGGTGTATGACAATAGGAAGGTGATATTGAGAGACTGCGGTGCCAGTGAATTATTAATGTGCTATTAAGACCCTGAGGGGAGAGGCTGAGGCCGAAGTGCCTTTAGGAAGTAACTACCGGGTTGTGGATCCGAGGAAGAGTGCATGTGAGAATAAGGCCGTTGTACGGCAGTTAATTTCAATAATATAATGTATGTAATTGCGCTATTATCTGTATAATTATGTATAATAAATGTGTGAGTCTGATGGGTTGTTCTGTTAAGTGTTAAACTTGTTCGTTCGTGACTGTTGTCCTGTCATAACTTATTACATCTCCCAGTCTGGGATTTGTGACAGTCTAGAGGTGGTCTAGAGGCAAGGTGCTCGCCTCTCATGCCAAGGGTCCCGGGTTCAAAACCCGGGCAGTGCAGGCATGTTGGAAATTGGATTTTTCTCATATTTTCAAGTCCCTGGTCCTATTGGGGGGTAGGATCGAGTACCTAGTCTTTTCGGAGATGGACGAAAAAATTCGGAGGGCCCGTGTGCACTTTGCGCACGTTAAAGATACCTTGGCAGTTGGAAATCGTAAAGAGCAGGCCGAAAGGCCGCTGCCCGGGCAAAATTGAAAATTGAAATTAATAGATTAAAATTTATCCATATCATGCCCCCCCTTCCCCACCAGCAACAACAAACTTTATTATTATTCATTATTAAATATATATTGTTATTAATAAATATTCAAATATTATTTGAGTTGTGTGTTGTGAACTGATGTGAGTTGTGAACTACTGTGAGTTGTGAACTGTTGTGACTTGTGACCTGCGCCTTACAGGCTGCGTTACAATTTGCTCTGAGATAGAGAGAGAGAGAGAGAGTGAGCGAGACAGGGAGAGAGAAAGAAGCAGTGCAGTGTGTTGAGCGCTTCGCAGGCAGCTCCATTCTGCTCTGTGGTTGACGTTGTTTCTGTAAAGCGCATAGAGCATTTTAAATGGATATGCGCTATATAAATGCTATACATTATTATTATTATTATTTTATGACTTTTCTTTAACATAGTAGGCTAATATTTTGTTCTAAAAGATCCCTTTTTTTGGGGGGGGCTTTTACCAGGGGGAGTGCACCCCTCAAAATCATGGTGTTAAGGCCGGGCGTCCACTGGACTATTTTTTCTTGTGACGAACAGGCAAGGTATGACCTAATTCGCGTTGCTTGGCAAGCAAAAGTCTGCCCTCGACCACTCACGCAATTGTTGCGGCCAAACAGAGAGCCGTGTGTCACCAAAACTCTTTGGTGTGTAGGGCCTACTGCATTCTCATAACCATCTTTTGGCCTTAGCGCTGAAGCAGCACCCTCACTTACTACAGATAGATTTATGTGACAGCGACTTTGGATTCACATGTTCGGACCAGCACCAGAAAACCTGAACAAATAGTCACCCATCTACTTGAATCTCTTATCGGCACATACATACTGATTAATTATGTCAGTGATATAGAATTGTACTCTAAGACTTGTATACGGTGCTAAGGCAAACTTATGGCCCTGTTACACGTTCACCTAGCCCGGACGCTGGCAGGACCAAATTTGACCTTCGACTGTGCCTACGACTAATCGTATCGTGTAATAAGGAAAAAAGCTGAAATCGTATGGTATGCCTGCCGGTCGACCTCTCGCCCATCAATTTCTGGTGCCTCCTGATATTTTGTCGTATGGCCTTATTACATGTTCAGATAGACCGGGCGCTGGCCGGACGAAATTTGGCCTTCGACTGTGCCTACGATTAATCGTATCGTGTAATAAGGAAAATAGCTGAAATCGTATGGTATGCCTGCCGGTCGACCGCTCGCCCATCAATTTCTGGTGTCTCCTGATATTTTGTCGTACAGTTTGAGTGAATGGTTGGTGCCGCCGCTTTCTTTTGAAGTTTTTCCTCCCCGGATACTAACACGAATTTGATATCAAATTCGGAATCAGCATGTCAAAATCAGTGAAATTAGTAGCGAGTGCTTCGTTTTATTGCTTAATAAAAATGATTTTAAAAATCTATCTTTATAGCCATTGAATTTTTCAAATGTGGCCGGGTTGTGTGTTGTGTATCACAGTAGCATCCCTTGTTTCCATCCGGTCATCGTTCTTTCCATCGTAACGTGTAATCAACCTAGCAGGCTACGATTAGTCGTAAGCACGGCCGAAGGCTAACCTGGTCCGGTCCATCTGAACGTATAATAGGGCCATTAGACTTGCTGTCATCTTATTGTAAATCTATTATTTTGAGATAAATTGGATTCATAGCTGTACCAATTTAAGCCGAGATGTCTCAATTTCGTTATCATTTTGTTTGCACCACCTTTTAGCACTGGTAAAATTTGTTGCGCGGAAGACCATGGTAAGAATGACTTGCCGAAAGATGAAATGCGCGAAAATCGTGCCCCTCTGATGTGCAACTTGGGGGCCATCCATTACGTACGTCTGCTTAAAATTCTCGTCAATTTCTAACTCCATTCCCCCCCCCCCCCCCGCCCCCAAAAATTGCACGGCCGGACGGTGCCTTTCCATGATAAGGCCTGGATGTTTTAAACTTTAAGCGGCACTTTGCACGGTCAGATCCACTGACTACAGACAGCAGAATCCAGTGCTAGGGTTTTTGCTAAAGCCAACCAGTTCTACAACTGCTTCTACCTTGACCCCAGCCTCTGTCGGAGGCTTTCTAGCGCCTTTGTTATCTTTTGCTTCCTTTAGTTTTTGCTCTTTTTTACTTCTTTCTTCATCTGTTTATCGGTTCAGATTTCCGACCTCTTTTTTCTTTCCTCCGTTCTGCGGCTATTTTTCTCATTTATTTTGTTCACTACAACACGTACACACAATCCGGTTTCAACTCTGAGCTTTGTCTTGCCCCCCTCCCCTCCACTCTTTCATCATTTTTTTTCCGTCGTTAACGTTTTTCTTATCTCCGAGTCAAGGTTTACCCTTTGCAAGACATTCACGAAATATCCTAAAAACCACAGAAAAACTGTGGGGTCGCAGCAGGGCTAGCAAGACATTAAACATCTGTGTCCACAGCACAGTGGTTCCCGAACTGTAGTCGAAGTGTGAATGCAGGCTTTTCACGGCCGTCTATTTCCCTATCAGCTATGGAAGTGCATTTTCAACCGTATATTCTGCATTCAGAGACAATTTCGAACGTTTCTGTTGATGAAATCATATTGGCTAAAAAAAAAAAAAAGTTACTACTCTGGCCATGTGGCCAAATTGTTTTTTTTTCGAAGAGTGAATTCTCGGGGAAAGTGCAAAGGGTAGGGTCGGACAGTTTGCTATAGTAACCTTTTCGTTAGCTGCCAATACTTCTTTTGGGAAATTGGCCATAAATTAGTCAGAAGTGACCCACTACGAGTTTTGTGGCGACTACGTGTCTGCTCTAGTTCTAACTGGGCTGTAATAGCACTACATCAAATTAGAAATTACAAAATACAAAAAAATTCAGCTACAATGATCAAACAGCTACATGTACTACCAAAATTGAATCTATACTTTACAGTCATTAGAAACAACCTGCTCTTTAATGTTGTGGTAGACGACCTCGGGAATACTAACAACATATTTTGCTGCCAGATCTCTACGTGTGGGGGGAGGGGGAGGGGCATAAAATATCATTTTAAAGAAGATTCATAAAAGATTAATACATAAAATATTAATTAAAAATGTATAGAACTAATTGCAAAAGTATGTAAAGATCAGTTTGGAACGGGGGTCTACATTTCCCATCTGGCCTGAGCCTATATTACCAGCTTCGCACGGGCGTACTGATGCATCGGTATGAGTGTTTACTTCGGTCGGAACGGAGAACTTCAATTCACTGCTTAGTGTGGAGAATTCTGTAAATTAGTTTCAAAATAATTCCATGTCATCTGAGACAGAGAAATGGAGGATATCATGCATTGAAGAAACAACTTCGTCTCATAACACTGTCCATTTTGCTCCGGTGACAGTTTCTTCAATCAATTTTCGCAGAATTTTACTATTGAATGGTCTGCATTTTGTGGGTCACGTGGTAAACAATCGTGCCTTAGTTTTTACAACTTTCAAGACAAGCAAAAAACTGAATGACTTTCTTTATCAGACTTAATAGTTAAATTAAAAAAAAAACACATGCTGTTTAACCCTTTGCTGTTCAGAATTAACCTCTAACCTATAAACGATCTGCGGACTGTCAAGGGCTACAAGCATGCTAAGTATCTCAATTTGTGATAAAAGGAAAATTACCATGTCACTTTGTAGCCTCTTTTTTTGTTATATGTACCACTTGAACTAAAGGGAGTACCAGCAGACTAGACTGCAATTATAATAATATCACAGTAATATTTCCAGGTATGAGAACCGATACTCCTAAATTTACGACATGAATCTGAACAAAACTGACGCTATGAATTGAAACAAAACATTAAACTAAATATTCGACGATGCCGATGACGATATGGATGTGAAAATAAGAATAAGTCAATTTGTAAAAGAATTTTCTTTCATTTTCGCGCTATTCAACATCAAACATCAGAGTTATGGCCCCTTTCAGATAGTCCTTCAAAATTAGTGTAAGACGCAGTGTAAGAGTTTAGTTAAAACTTGCTAAGTTCCACCTTTATCCAAAGTTTTAACTGAACACTTTCAAGTTGTACCTGAACACATACACCGCGTCTTACACTAATTTTGAATGATTATCGTGCAAACTTTGGCTTACCCAGTTCTGGAAAAACGCCCTTCAATTGCTATTTGCCAATTGGTTTGTTTCCCTTGACATCAACGAACGTCCTCCAACATTTTAAATTTTATTTCGACTTTGTTGGAACTTCCAAGGCCATTATGTTGCGTTCTCCTGCGAGTTCTAGTTCTTCTCTTTTTTGGATTACAATTAATCTTTGCGCAGAGCATGCTCGGCCGCCGTGCCAAAAAAAAAAAGAAATCTTCGTGAGTGTGCATACTTTGCCGCCGTGCACTTTGGGGGTGGGGGCATGCCGCGTGCTGAACATCACAATTTTGAGTGACATTAGCGAAACAAACCAATAATGGACGTGAACAAAAATGACGCTAGGCAAACACTGATTGATAAAGTGCCTGAGATTCGACTGGAGATTGTAATACAGGTAAAATATTAGTTACTGATGAACAGAGAAAACGGACGGATAGATGGGTGAATGAGTGAATGGATGGATGGATGGATGGATGGATGAAGGAAATCTAAATCCATTTCATTCATCCACAGGATTTCCCTCAATGGAATGTCCAAGCAGCTGCTCCCCACAGGAGAGGGCACTGAAAATGCAGTGGCCTGGGCTCGCCACCAGCTGGTGGTCACTCGCCACAAGGATCAGGAGCAAATGTCCAGTTCTCCGTACGCCATGTGGGACAGTCTCAGTCCAGTCACCAATTTCAGCCACTTTTACGAAGTTGACGAGGATATCGTGGACCAAGTAAGAACTTAAGAAGTCTTGCCATGTCCGTCTTAGGAATCAAAACAAAGGACTGCATTGGCAAGAGGGGTGTAACTAAGTTATTATAACTATTATATTTTGCCGTCTCCTTCTTTGTTTCCTCTTGATATGTACACACATTCCTTATATAACAGGACAGATGGGTGGATGAACAGATAAGTGGACAGATGGATGGATGAACAGAAAAATGGATAGATAGATGGGGGGGGGGATGAATGAATGTGCAGTTGGATGGACGAATAGATGGACTGATGGACGGATGGATGGATGGATGGACTGGTGGATGGATGGATGGATGGATGGATAGATGGATGGACGGATGGATAGATGGTCTGGTGGATGGATAAATGGATGGAAGAAAAAAGGATGGGCGGATGGCTGGATAGTCGAGCTGATGCATGACTGCTGTGGTGAGAAGTTCACAAACATGCAAAGTAAATCCACCTTGCATACTATTTGCATTAATAAAGAATGTTATCAAATGATAATGCCACTGAATTCATGCAAAACAAAATAAATGTCATTCTTCTTTGTCTCGACAGGACCTCATTTTCTGGATATCTCTAGGAATGCATGGCATTCCCCACTCTGAGGCTCTCCCAGCTGCACCAACCACTGATACTAAACTTAGCTTCTCCTTGTCACCATACAATTTTTACCCAGAATGCCCCTCTATGAGCTCACGTGACGCTTTACGCGTGGAGCATAAACTCAAAAGAAACCCAGCGGTAGGCGTGACTTTGCGCACCTACAGTGGCAGATCTGGTACATGTAGCTTGGTGGAGTCCAACTTGAAAGGACAGTTGAAAGATAATCCAGATGTAGCTTTGGATACAAGTAGAAAGACATCAATGCTATGGGATATATAGAAAAACGAACTAACCACCGATACTGACAGTAACTCAAAGTCAAGAAAAGCGCTCGTTATGATATATAAGGATTCAGTTGCCCATTCCACTTGATAAAGACAATTCTGACGAGGACTCATCTTAACTCTATGTACCTCAGTTCAACAATCTTTTGCTTTCTAAGATATGATGCTAACGAGTATAATTTACAGAAAATACATGTATTTGAGTGGTGTAATTTAAGATTTTGACTTGTTATTTCACACATAAACAGTATTCTACATGTAACCCTTTCACAAACAGAAGGTATCTCGAAATTCTTATTGATACGTTCATGCAGGCCAGAGTTTAAAATAGCGCTGGCAATTTTTTTTTAATGTTTAACGGCTTAAGTCATCATTAAATTTCAACCGAAAGGAAACCTAGCCACGAATGGCCATAAACTGAATGGTACTCTCTTCCTTTACTTGATGTACTTTCTACATAAGCAATTAAGACTTACTGAAAGAGGAAAGTCAGCCACGAATGGCAATTTATTGAAATCGTAATCTCTTGATCTACTCCGTGTACTTTCTATATAGGCAGTTAGATGGCAATCAGATTTACATGAAGAGATGGGGACACATTCGTACAGTACTACTAGGGGCCATCCCTCCATTTACGCCTTTCATACGCTTGGCCTCAATTCCCATTTACCCACTGTTCGAGCGTAGGGCGAATACCTATGACACAGCCTTGATAGTTGATGTTCCTAGAGTTGAATTGATATTTTTCTTGGGCTATTTGGCTGTTTTATTAGAAATTTGATATTTATATGATCCTATAGTTTCCTAGAGAAAAACCCGATTAAAACAAATTTTTAAAAAGATCATTACTATAATTGGAAGACCTATGCATGCTCCTACAGACACCCCCCCCCTTCCAATGTTCGTCTTTCCCGCAATGGCGGACCCCACCTCTCCACCTTGTGTCTTGCGCACTTCATTAGTTCGAGTCTGAGTTTGGAGACAGCACGTCGACACGCCGACGGTCACAGTGGGCGAAGGAGAAACAAGACGATATAGACAGAATGTAGCAGAATGACGGGACAGAAGGAGACCCTAGCAGAAGCGCCAGTCAACCACCCGTGTATTTCATAGATGGACCTTTACTTCTAACAAAAGCACCAGTTGGACTGGTATTGCCGTTTCTTTCAAGTACACCTATGATGACAATAACTTGCGATAATTATTCATCCCTACAGCACTTCCAATGAAAAGTGCGTCCTTTGATGCAACTGTTACACAAACTTTGACAGTGCTTAAAAAGAACACCGACAAGCTGACAGAAGCAGCGGCAACAAAAACAAGAGTAACTACTACAACAGATACATGCTGTATTAATTTTGCATTTGCATTGCCAAAGAGCAGAATGAAAACAATTGACAAAGAGCTCGGTTGGAAGACATTGTTGTAAGTCCTTCCTATTATTTATTTAAAATAACACTGGCCTTCGATGACATATTTTATACAAAATAACAATAAGAGTCTTAAGAGGTGAGCGAGACCATCAACCTGGTTACACATGAAATAATAGGACTGTTTTCTTTTCTCTCGTTCCTCATAAGAAATGGGTGTAACATTTTTCAACACTTTTGGACTATTAAGCTCAGTTCACACAGGAACACAGCCGCCATGCCAGAATGCCGGACCACACCCTTAGTAGAAAGCAATGATCAACCAGTTCAGTTACCTCTACTCTCTAGGCTCAGTATGGTTATTTTGTCCTCCTGCCCCCATCCCCTCCCACATGAATTTATCATAGGCAGTCTGTCTGTTCCTTCAAATTAGTTTTGATATTGTGGTAGGCAGAAGTTGATTAAAACATTAATTATTTGTGAATGCAAGGAAGAGGACAAAAAAAAATAAAAAAAATAGGCTTAACATTATTTGTTTCTCAATTACTCATACTGATTGTTTGATCTTACATCATTAAATTCTTTTCTTTTCCTCCTTTGTTTCACTTTTCCTTGTGATTGTAGACAGTGCATTCATTGTTTACCATTTACTGATTTACTGTTTTCCTATTACTCATTCTTTAGATTTATTTATCTCTTATAACATTATTATATTATTGGGGATGGGGGGGAAGGGACTAATTGCAAGGGTAATGAATCATAAAAAAAGAAAAGTATAGGAAACATTATAATGCATGGATAAATAAAAAAGATTTCCAAAATGAAGGAAAAAACTAAACAAAAAGGGTTTCGAAAAATAATTACAACAAAAAAAAAACACACAAAAAAAAAACCACCAGGACTTTCTGAGAAATAAGAAAAATTTTCACCCCTGTCACTGCCGTTGGTAACAAAAATAACAACAGCAACAACATTATGCAGAAAACAAAATATAGATCTATATATTATAGAAACAAAGAAACAAAATCATTACATATTCTGTGAGGTGTCCAAAAGGTGCATTATTTAATTTGACCTGAACAAAAACACAGTCATGATAATACATGTATATCTTTGATTATCACTTTCTTACAAGTACTGATAAAAGATGGACTTGAGTCCCGCTATCTTTTGTTCAGCTGGCCCTTCATTAGTTTCAGTTTTTATTTGTTTTTTGAATTTCCCACAAGAATATCATGTTCTTGAGCATAGCATAGGCAACTATTTTAACCATTTAAAGTTTGGAAAATATGGAATCAGCTGGCCACTGGGACCACAGGTCGGGAAACTCCCAAGTGGATCTTGGAGTGGGAAGAGGAGCACTTAGCTAGACCAAGGCTGGCGCAGGTCCCAGATTGGTGGCTCGCCACCTAATTATTATGCATCACACTAAAACACTGGGTACTGCCCACACCGCAGGAGTATGAATGGTGTTTCAGTGGGATGCAAGATGGCAAGCCACCAATCTGAGGCCTATGCCAGCCCTGATCTGGCTTACCCCCTATGGGGATGCTGGGTGGGCTAGGATTCTGGTTCCTTTCATTAAAATCAAATCAAAGTTTGGTCATACTCTGCCCTAAAATAAATTTTGTGTCATCAAACTTACATGGGAAACCAGCACAATATTTCACAACATTGGATTCTCCTCTTCATCATGTACATCGTTGTTGTTTCTTTTTGAAGGTTTATAAATGACATCCCCATTCACGCCTGTCTCTTCCTCAGTCGTGTTCACATTGATATTGACATTTGGTCTGGGAGGTCCATACTTGCGGGTGACATAAGGCTTTGCAATAACTAATAAAGCTAAAAATAGAAGGCAAGTCATTAGTGCCTGGAATGTGAGTAAAATTGGAAATGACATGGGAGATAACTCTTTCATTGTGATTCCCAGCACTATCGGATCTACCATGGCTCCAAGTGAGGAAAAGATCATGGCACAGCTGGTCACTCGTCCTTCAAGCTTCAGCAGGTGAGCATCAAACCAAGCGAAGCCTCCACCAAAGACAGATGACTGAAATATTGCTAAAGATGCTGAAAACACCCATATCATAGTGTGAGCTTGGAAGTGAGCACTTATGGTGAACAGTGTCGTTGACACCACCATTCCTACAGTACTAAGCAGCAGTATAATACTGGGGTTAACATGTTGAATTAATACCACAATGGCTAGTTTTGCAGCTGTTGAACTTCCCCAGTAAAGAGAGGAAATTACAGCTCCTTTCTCCTTGCTCCAGTCCAGATGGCTCACAACGAATACAGGCAAATATAAGGAAAATGAATCATCTACAGTTGTGTAAAAGAAATAAAATGCACCTAAACATGCCATCAACATAATGGTCACTTTCAAAGGCAGTTTTCTTTCCTCGGCTGAACTGGGCTCACCTACGCTGGCTTTCCTTTTAGAGGTCTTCCTGGCCTTCCAGTATTGGAAACAGAATGGAATGGAAGAAAGAAAGAAAAGGACTGCTGTTATAAGATATGCGTAATGAATATTTGACTTGAAATCGTCTGAAATTGTAGCATTTGCCACAGTGCTGCCATTAACAGAGTTATAAAGATCCATTTGGGAAATATTTACACTGCCAATGATGTTCTCTTGAGAAGTTTCATTACTAAGTTCCCACGCATGTATATGGTATACTGGCCCAGTGGCATTTGTTGTGTTGAGATGTGCTGAGTCAATATCGCTGTCACCAAGTGTGCCATTCTTGTTTCTCAATGATATATTTACAGAAGCTCCTGCTGAAAAACTGTCTGATGTCTCTGATCTTGGCGCTAGGAATGGTTCCACAATTAGAGGTCCTATGATACCACCAAGAGAATATGCAAAACTCAGAAACTGCATGGCTGAATCACTCTTTCCTTCCCAAACACGAACCTCCACAGTGTTCACAGCTGAAATGCAGAACAACAATTATATTAGTATAGACTACATTCTTTGGCTTAACTTTGCATATATGAAATTTATTCCAACCTAATGTTTTAAAAAGAAAGAAAATATAATAACATTTATAGTTTCAAGATATACTACTTTGCATAACACTAATGATGGTATGGAAGGTAATTTATATCTTCTTTCAATAGTTGAAATACATACTGCGACCAAAATCTAAAGTCGGAGTCAGTAGAGGCCACTCTAAAGCTGATTTCTCAGTGTCACACTTTCAAATGTGATGTAATTGTATAACATTGAGGTCTAAACAGCAAGGATTTGTCTGAGAAATTCTCAAAAAGCTCAGTACCATTATAAAGAATTTATTATAGAAAGAGAAAATTGCCACTTTTCAAGAGGACAGAACTCCATCATGCTAGTTTACAAGTGTTCTATGCCCATTTGTTTGTTGACTCCATGTCATTAATGGATTTCAGCTGATATACAGTCCTGTTAATTTCAAATCCATTGTTTGTCCATGAATAGGTGATAATGGTAAAAATTTCAAAAATTTCATTATTTTTTGTTTAGTGGAACTCAACTTTGGAGCCAAATTTCTCAAAAGTGGAGTCGAGAGCAATGGAACACTTGAATACTAGGTGACGAAGTGAACGAACTCAAAATCTCCCTCACACGTTGCCTGGCATGTTCATTGCACCTGCATGGAACCTGGCAGAATGTTATTTCTGAAAATTTATATAATGTCACTCCTCTATGCTAATGGCATAAGTTGTTTTTTTTTCGACATTTCTGAGATATTAAGCAAAAGCTGTTTCATTTCCTGTCATTTGGTGACTTATTTGCCTATTAGCGCATTTCTTTTTCTAAAATATTATCTGGTAGCCCTTATGCTCAGGAATACAGTGAACTATGTTGCCTTTTGGCATACGTCTGACATAAATAGTGGCGATAAGATGTAGAGTATGTTAAAATAAAAGTTATTAAAAATTCACACTAAAAAGAAAACACCAGAAATATCCATGTGGAAATAAAAAATGAAATGCAGTTGTGCTAATATCTGTGTACACATTTATCTACTTACATGCATTAGATCTCTATCTTTAGATTTAAAATGACAGTCAATGCTGGGTAGGATTTTACATCATTCAGTTGTTGTTTTAAGATATTTTGAAGTCCTGTAAATATTCAGACAACTCCCCTGACAGCTGCTGTGGCATCATATTTACAAAAAGAGAAGTCCTTGATCCATCCCCTTGCTTCTTGAATTGTAAAATAAGAAAGCGTTTTCTGATGCTGTTTGTACCACCATATTTGTTTTTGGTGATAATTTTGGAAAACGTAATAAAAGTGAAGAAGGTGCTATTAATATGGGGTGAATGAATGAGAAGATGTTCTCTTTGACGGATGGGCAGATGGCTATCCCATTGGAGGAAAAGAGTCTGAGATATTATAAGCATACAGTGCCTACAGATTTCAGTTTTAGGTTTTGTCCTAACAATACTCATACAGATCAGAATGACAGCAAGTAGTTCTTACTTGTTTCACACACAGCCCAGAATACTGACGGTACACCACTAACAAGCAACATCAGTACAAAGTTGGCACACCAGGGAGTCAAGGCTTGCAGGAAAGCACAAATGACTATAGACACAATCACCAAGATTGACTTGTTTGTAAACCTGAAATGTTCAGGGGTCATATTGGTAGAAAACAAAATTTCCTCCTAGTTCAAATCCATATTCTGTGAAATTTCTTTGTAGTAGACAGAGCTGCAACCAATTCATTCCCGAATATATACATGTAATTACATGTAGGTATTTCATACATAGTAATCTTTACCCTATAATCTATGTTAAGGTCTTTGTTTTCAGAGATCTCTGTCCTTGGCATTTGCACCTCCTCAGCAGAGCCAGAAAACTAACATTGTGTTTTTACGGTCTTGACAATATTTTTAAAAATTGCCTGAACTTGGATAAACACAACAGCTTGATACAAAAGTGACTGAATTAGATTACTTGACAATTGAGAAAAGTAATTTTATAATTTTTGGAAGTATTACATAGGCTGTAGTGTTGAGCAAAAAAAAAAAAGGGGGGGGGGGGGAGTGGTGTGCAAAAGTTGCACCATAATGAAATACTATTTTGAGATAATTCTTCCTGATAAATCTATTTAAAAAAAAAAAGTTTTAAAGCCATTTTTTTACATGTTTCAAAATTTTTGAAAAAAGCACATCAAACCTGGATACTCGAAGGTTAAGAACAATTATTAACTGAAGAATTCCCATTAGTTACCTTCATAAACAAAACCAAGACATCGATAAAAGATGGAGAAAAGAAATTAATACTGAAAAGATTTGAGTGAGAAATAAGGGAAAAGCAACAGAAGGCAAATGACAGATGAAGACAGAAAAATAAGAGTGGGGTATCAAGATAAGATGAAGCAAGCAAGAAAGTCATGGGGAAAGATAAGACAGATGTTGACTGTAAGAAATAAAAAGAAAGGGAAGCATGAAATTACTACCTGTGGTACAAAGTTCCAGTAAGCAACGAGCCCGCCAGATACCCAAAGGCATGAATGGTGAAGTAAGCAGAGCCTTTTTCCACATCAACTCCTGATATCATCTGTATATCCAGGAACGTGGGGCCTTTCATTGACATTGTTATACCCTACAGAGTAAAGTAAAGAAAACAGATTGGACACTGATAAAGAAATGAAGGTCATTAATGTTTATTATGCGGCTTGAGCTGCCGTCCAGCTGCAAGTACGACGAACCTTTTTCAGTACTGTATGGAATTAGGAAGGACGTCGCCTTGAATGAGGATGGAACCCGAGATCTCTTGCAGTCAAGCCAGCCCATCTAACTATCGAGGTGCAGCGGTAGCACATCATTATATCATCCATGAAAAGGCTCTGAATTATTTAGCTAAACCATCACACAATCAGATTTAATGACGTCAACTCAAATTACCTCAAGCTACAGAAAAACTAACGACCCTAAAAAGTTTGTTTGATCTTTGATACGGATCGGTTAAATCCACTGAAAGAAAATTGTTCATCTGTTCGTGTGGGACTCAGAGAAATATGAAAATCTCTTGTGAATGGTGGGTTGTGCAGCCATTCGCGGATAAATTAGAATGTGAAGCAAGGCTGAGCATGGCCACCATAGACTTGGATGGCCTAGATATAGCTGGTCGCTTACAACCACCACTTCAAACGACTGCAGAGGAACCAGGCCCATGACCTTGCTGGGGTCCAGCCATCAACAGTGTGCAAGGGTGCCAAGGCCATGACCTTGCTGGGGTCCAGCCATCAACAGTGCGCAAGGGTGCCAAGGCCATGACCTTGCTGGGGTCCAGCCATCAACAGTGTGCAAGGGTGCCAAGGCCATGACCTTGCTGGGGTCCAGCCATCAACAGTGCGCAAGGGTGCCAAGGCCATGACCTTGCTGGGGTCCAGCCATCAACAGTGCGCAAGGGTGCCAAGGCCATGACCTTGCTGGGGTCCAGCCATCAACAGTGTGCAAGGGTGCCAAGGTCATGACCTTGCTGGGGTCCAGCCATCAACAGTGTGCAAGGGTGCCAAGGCCATGACCTTGCTGGGGTCCAGCCATCAACAGTGTGCAAGGGTGCCAAGGCCATGACCTTGCTGGGGTCCAGCCATCAACAGTGTGCAAGGGTGCCAAGGCCATGACCTTGCTGGGGTCCAGCCATCAACAGTGTGCAAGGGTGCCAAGGCCGAAGTTTTAGTGGCGCTTCTTTTACTCTAACCCCGCCCCCCCTCTCTCTCTCGCTCTCTTTCTCTCCCGGTACGATTCGGTTAATTTACATAGGCCAGAAGCCAATCTTATTACGCTGTGGCGTGCAACATTATTATTCAGTTGATGTCTGCATTATACTGCTCGGCCGATGTCAACTGTTATACCAGTCACGTTGAGAAGGTTGGAAACACCTCTGGAAAATACTGCCTGTAATAATTCAATGTTGTATAACAATATTCAACACCCGTGTCTAACGACCTACTAACTACTACATTAATTCAGACTTGTGTACGTTATCCCAACTGTCGCCAAGATTATGCTTGTCATGAGCATCAATGTACACTCAATTAATGAAACAGTGTAACGATGTTTGTCCCGATTCTGCCTGAGCTAAGGCATAAACCACACTAGATCTAATACACTGGGATTCGTTTTGCGTTAATAATGATCTTTTGGGATGTGTATCCGTTACTATCACAGCTGGTCATCAGTTTTTCAGAAAATACTGAGTTGTGTTTACCGTTCAGCCTTATTTTCTCTGTTGGGCTTCAAATGGAAACTGTCCTTCGCGCACTTGAAACACAAACTGATTCCTGGTGCTCTTCCGATGTCAGTGTAAATGAAAGATGTCACGATCTTAAATACCTGGGCATCACATTTGATCGAACGCTCTCCTTCAATTCAGCTAACATGCCGACAATGCGGTCCCAAAGGCCAGGAGAGGAATCCGTGCTGTCAAAGTTATGGCAAATGCCAATATACAGCAGAGTATTTTGTTTGTGATGGTGCGGCTAGAGGTCCTCTCCGTTCTCGACTATAGTTAAGGATGCCTTACACTTTCACAGACTCAGATTGACAAATTGGGCGGGTGCAGAATGAGGCGATGCGAGCAGTCTTGGAGTGCAGGAAGGAATTCTCCTGGACCTGCCGAATGCCAGAGTGCGTCACACATCACCCAGGTGAGGATATAATTTCAGGTCGCTGGAATGAAAAAAGCACCCTCTACATCATGCCCTGTGAGACCCTAAGGGGGCATGAATCAAACATGGGAAATCTTGGATGGCAGCAGACGAAGAATCTCTTAGTTTGGTATGCAATACGGAGGACAGATAGATTCAGCTCTGCCAAGACGATAGAAGGTGATAATCACGCTGGGACATGCATACTGGGAGTGAAATTTTGGTGTCATTGTTTGAGGTCAGGGAGCTAATAAATGACAACTCGTCTCCAGACGATTTCGACTTCTTCACAGATAGATCCGTCAAATGCGACAACAAAAGTGGGTGGGTCTTTGCGGCTTACAGGAGAGGACAACCCATCTCGATTCTTGTATCAGATCAGCCGTCTCCTGACATGTCCCTGTGCACTGCCGTGTTTCATGCATTCATACCCAATTAATGTTTCTCTATATGCACGGTCATCTCCGACATTAATTCAAACGTCCAACAAAGCCCTCTTGTGCTCCTCTCTGTGAATCAAGGGCTGCCCACTGCTTGACTCACCTCCAAATTATCGTGTATTTTTTCTACCATAGGCGGCATCAAAATCGATTTTCTCAAACTGTCAGTTAAATCCAGAGAGTAGTGTATGATATCTTTCATTAAATCTGTTTGAAATTTTGCATTTTGAGCTCACATTTCGTACAAATGGAAGTGATTTTTTATTTGTTAGACTATAGTCTGATTCTGAATTTGCTCCTTTGCACTTTGTAAATTATAATAACTAGACCAACATAAAACAAATATAACAAAAACAACATAAAACATTTCTTCAGCACTAACCTATCCTAAATACCAGCGGGAAAAGGACTGGTCACTGCTTGGCGAGCAATACTCCATACATTAGAGCATTTTAAATGGATATGCGCTATATAAATGCTATACATTACATATACATTACATTACATTACGTCATAGTTTCCCAGTCACCACAACGCCCCTTATGACCCAAAATGCCCGTCCGTCGGTCTCCGGAATGATAGGCCGACCTGAGTTACCCAAGTATTTATATATATATATCCTTGCAAAGTTCAACTCGCTCAGCTTCTTCATTATCAATGCTTCATGGTGGTAAAGGAGCCGTATCTCTTTTGTTTTCTTTACATTCAATTATACAAGGAAATGATCATGGCATCACTGTACAAATCTGGCTTTTTCTATAATATAAAGATCTTCATCGACCGAATTTGTGTAAAGGCCTTGGATGCTGGTATCATTTGCGAATTTTATTATATGAATATTGTCAAACTCGTTTCTGCATTGACTAGTATGGTATAAATGGTGAAGAGGACGGGATAAAACACAGCCTTGAGGCGCTCCTGTGTTCGTAAGGAGGGCTGATGACATAAAAATGCTCTATCCAACATTCAAACTTACATACTGGGGTCGATTAGTAAAGAAATCTAATACCCACGATACAGTATATTTATTTTGCTGGCATTCATTTCCAACAATTTTGAAACAAGGAGGTGTGGTTGAATGGTACTGAATGCGCTGGAAAAGTCTACGAAATGATATTTATAATAGACAGTGACATGCTATTTCTGCATGTATAACATAAGCCACCAGTATAAGCTGCCACGTTACATTAAAAGGCCTTTTCAAGCAATCGCCCACTTAGGCTCCAAATTTTCCTTCACCACCTCTTTCTCCCCCAAGTCCTTATTCAAACCCAGCGACACATTTCACAAGAAGACTATACACAAATTGTGACGCTGTTTTTCCAAGCCTTTTTGATGACAATAAGCCTGTTCATTATTCATTATTAAAAAAAAAGTAATCATTCCTTAATAATTTTCTCTGTTCATGAAACCCATCTCTACACGTGCTGTTGACCAAGTCAGTGGCTACTCTGTATTTTGCTCCCAAACCGTCCTCCATTCATGCTTTCCCGGCCCCGCCTCCAATCGCCCCCATTTTCATTTTCGCGCCCCCTCCCCCCCCCCGCCACCCTTTTCTTCGTTTTTGCCTCGGGGGCGATATCGCCCACGTTGAGAACCACTGCCGTAGCATACATGTACAGTCGCCCACTTACCACCATCAGCAAACACATTGCATTGCAGGCTGTTCTCAACAACTTGTTCCTTAGCTTCTTTCTGTTGTGAGTCAAAATCATTTTGTCGTCAAATGTTGGGTCTTTCTTTTCTCCGTCCATTCAGAAAGACGTTAGTTGAGACAGACACTTGCCAAGAATCATGTCTCCCCTGTAAGCAAATAACACTGAGAGTACACCTTCGGAAACTGAATATCTGGAAGACTTCATGTGAACTTGAACATTGTAATATTGCCACTGTTGAAGAAATGTTGAAATATGACACTATGAAAAAAAAACTGGATTATGCAAAGCTCCGCGCTGGCAACAGAGAAGGAAAAAAGATATATATGAATTCGAAAAGAAAGTAAATCCTTTAGGAAAATAAAAGCCCACCCAAGTTTCACCTGGCAAAAACCAACAACAAAAAAACATTGAAACACTGGAAAACCATTATTAAAAGTGCGTAACATGTAAAAGTTTTACCCGAGATACAGGATACCGAGACGAACCACTCCTTCTCCCATTATGTCCAAAAATTTCGCGCATATAATACGGTGAGTACTACTCTTTTTCGTTCAATTATGAAGGAGTATGGTGCGAATTGTTGCACTGTTGACATCGATGGTACGCGCGTCGACGGGCGGAATACTGATTGGTCTCGGTATCCTGTGTCACGGGTTTTACTGTGAGATATTTTGTTTTCCAGATTATGTTGTAAACAGTACATGTCCAGTGCCTGCAAGATCCATCCATTGCCATCGGCCTATCACATCTCATAAATACATGTACATTAAGATTTGAATACACTGGTAAATATAATTATTAGTTTCACTTATATCTAATTACACAATGGTAACTTCAGTGACAACAAAATGTAGGACTAATAGCAGGAAATCCATGAATAAACCAGGTCTATCATGTGAGTCTGACACTTACCTACACGCAATGCATTGCCTATTCATATACATCAGGGGTCACCAAACTACGGCCGGCCCGCGACGTCCGTTCATCCGGCCCGCCATAGTACTTGGTTTTGTTTGATAAAACGAGGGATATCTAGAGCTACGGGATGGACAATTGCTTATGCGGCCCGCGCTTGTAAGTCTGTCAGTTATCTGGCCCTTTGTGAAAAAAGTTTGGTGACCCCTGATATACATGTATATATATATATATAAAAAACAACAAAGCAAGTGTTCATGCCGAAACAATTAATCACGAGACAGTAATTATAATAACTCCCCATTGTTCTGCCGATCTTGCTCTCTTCAGTTGTTGTGTTTGTTTGTTTGATCGACGAGCCATAACATAGATTTAGTGGCGACAGATAGTGGCTCGCTTCCACTGCGAACATAGACGAGCGGTTCCCCTCTACTGCGAACATAGACGAGCGGTTCCCCTCTACTGCGAACATAAACGAGACGTACAGTGGTTCCCCTGTACCGTGAATATCACATGACAGATACACTGGTACGCCTCTACTGTGGCCATTGATGACAGATACATTGTTATGCCTCCTACTGTGACCTTTGATGACAGATACACTGGTTTGCCTCTACTTTGGCAACTGATGATAGATACGTTGCATGGTACGCCTCTACTGTGGCCACTGATGACAGCAGATACATTGGCATGCTCTACTGTGATTATAGATGACAGATATGTTGGTACGCCTCTACTGTGACCATTGATGGCTTATACACTGGTTCGCCCCTACTGTGGCCACTGATGGCAGATACATTGCATGGTTGACCTTGTCACAAATCCCAGACTGGGAGATGTAATAATTATAACAAGACAACAATCACGAACGAACAAGTATAACACTTAACAGAACAACCCATCAGACTCACACATTTATTATACATAAAGATACAGATAAAAGTGCAATTACATACACTATATTATTGAATTTACTACCGTCCAACGGCCTTATTCCCACATGCACTCTTCCTCGGGTCCACAACCCGGTAGTTACTTTCTAAAGACACTTCGGCCTCAGCCTCTCCTCTCAGGGTCTTAATAGCACATTAATATTTCACTGGCACCGCAGTCTCTCAATAGCACCTTCCTATTGCCATAACACATTAGCATTCCAATAGCACCTCAACATGGCAATAGCACATTAGCATTTCAATAGCACATCAACATGGCAATAGCACATTATCATTTCAATAGCACATTCACGATCATATATACATCCCTGTCTGTGGCCAGACTGCCACGACTTCATATGCCTCTACTGTCCTGCACCGACAGCTTCACTCTGGGCCTATGTGTGGCCTCCGGCCCTATGCTGGCCTATCCCCTGTGCTCACCGTAGGCGGCGCTCTTCGGCCCGACCCCGGCACCTACAAGAATAACATTACATTGGTATAATACCATACCATTTCTAATCACTTCACCCCTCATTACAACTCATGAAACGTACACACAATAGTTCACATTTCACTCACCAAACATCTTACGGTAACACACCTCCACCGTAGTACACAATACTCACTCTCGCTACAAATCCATGAACTCAACTTTCATCTATCGCTCATGGCGCACATTGCTATATACAGTATCAAGGACTTCCACATTCCTCACATATACTTATTTACATCATGGTCATAGACGAATATAATACATCAATCATAACTATTATCAATCAGCATTTCACCTACCAGTCATCACTGGAAAAACACTACTCCCAAGTCTTCCGACTGCTCTCCTTAGGTTCGCCCTCTGGGGCTTTCTCCTGCGTCCGCTTTCTTGGACGTCTTAGTGTGCAGTGATAGTAATACAGCGCTCTCGCCTCATTCAGACCCCCACCACTCACAACATGCACGCTTTCCCTTACCCCGTGTCCCGTGGGTTAACTTTATTCTAACCCTCTTCTCGTAACTACTGATCCTCGCTCACTCGCTCGTGACAGACCTCTACTGTGGCCATTAATGACAGATACATTGCATGGTAAGCCTCTACCGTGACCATTGATGACAGATACATTGGTATGCCTCTAGT